>CP136055.1:558375631-558979798 GCA_032464435.1 Aegilops umbellulata | reverse complement strand
TGAAACTATAAGCCCCTATCTTTCTATGTGTCTGATTGAAACATTTTGGTCATGGGTACGCGGTGAGTGTTAGCAATCATAGAAGACTATGTGATGGTTGAGTATGTGGACTTGCCTAAAGGCTCCGATACGTGACCCTTCCTGAAAAGATGATGAATTGTAGTTTCAAAGTTGACTGAGAACATAGTTTGTCGGTTTTTAGAGCATCTCCAACAGTCGCGCCAAAAGGCGCGCACGCGCGGTAAACCGAGATTTTTGTGCGCGGGACGATTTGGCGCGCTCCAGCGGTGGAGGGAAAGTCGCGCGCGTGGGAAAAGGCGGTAGGTCGCGCGCTATTTTTAGCGCACCGCTTCCGGCGCGCCTACAAATTGCGGCGCTCGCCACGCGCCTATTCCGCACACTTCTCTTCCTCTGCCGCTGCCACGCGCGCCTCCACTGTTTCCTCGGTTGCTTCCGCTGCCACATGCACGCTCCAACGCCCCGCCACCGACGCGCCATCGTGCCGCCGCGCTGCCGAGGAGCGTCGGGCTACCGCGGCGTCCGCCAGCGCCCCAACGGCGGGTTCTACTCCGAGATACGGTCCGGCGAACTCCGGCTCGGCCTCGGCACCTTCCAGCCAGCGCACGAGGCCGTCCGCGCATACGACGCGGCGGCATGGCGCCTAGGTAGGCCGCGGACGCAGATGAACTTCCATGACATCCACACGCTCCAGCAGGCGCTGGACGTCGCCCCGCCGCCTCGTCTTCGCACGGCGCAAGACCGTGCGGAGCACACTGAGCGGCAGCGCCGCCTCCTCGTCGCCCATGAGGATGAGCGGGTCATGGCGAAGTGGCGCTAGCGCCACCCGGAGGACGTCACCTACGAGCAAGCCTACTGGGCAAGGCGTCGCGAGGAGGAGACGCAAAGGCGCCGTGATGAGCGGTTGGACAGGCGTCGGCGGAAGGCCCTGGCGTTATCGCAATGCGACATCGTTGAGAATGGTGGGCAGACGATCTTTACGTCTGATGATGATCGTTGGGACGACATGTGGCTAGATACCTCGGACCAGACTAGCGATGATGGCGATGATGACAATGACGACAACGACGACTGGGAGTAGGCTGTAGTTGCGTATGTAGTTGCACTATCTAGTAGTTTTTATCTATGTCGTTGCACTATCTAGTAGTTTTTATCTATCTATGCTATGGAACTATGTAAAATATCTATGTATCATTTTTTCTATCTATGAATTTTATTTATCGTTTATTAAAAAAATGTACGCAATGTTTAGCGCGTGCTGCATTTTAGCGCGGCCGCTGGAGCTACGTGCGCGCGCTCAATTTTGACGCGTCTGCTGGAGCCAGCGCTGCCGGCCGCGCCAAACCAGGCGAACAGCGCGCGGCAAATGCGTTTTTTGCGCGCGGCACGTTGCGCGGCTGTTGGAGATGCTCTTAATAAAGTTTTTGCTTTATACTTCGACTGTGTGATGAACTGTTACTTATTCATGAGAAGTATATGGTAAAAGTTCTATGATAAAAGTCCTATGTTTAATTTTGTTGTTGTTATAATAATCAACATGATGCTTCTATGTCTGTATTTTTTTTTATCGACACCTCTCTCTCAAAGCACGTGGACATGTTTTTTTATTTCGGTTTTCGCTTGAGGACAAGCGAGGTCTAAGCTTGGGGGTGTTGATACGTCCATTTTGCATCATGTTTTCTTACTATTATTTATAATGTTTTTATCCATAATAATGCTTTTTGGAGTAATCCTAATACATTTTCTCTCATAATATGCAAGGTATACACAAAGAGGGAGAATTCCGGCAGCTGGAACTCTGGACCTGAAAAAGCTACGTCAGGCTACCTATTCTGCACAACTCCAAATGAGCTAAAACTTCACGAAGATTTTGTATGGAATATATAAGAATTATTGGAGCAAATAACTACCAGAGGGGGCCCACCAAGTGGGCAAAACCCACCTGGGTGTGCCCTGGTGGGTTGTGCCCTCCTCGGCCCACCTCCGGTGCCCATCTTCTGGTATATAGGTCATTTTGACCTATAAAAAAATAAGGAGAGGACTTTAGGGACGGAGCGCCGCCGCCTCGAGGCGGAACTTGGGCAGGAGCACTTTTGCCCTCCGGTGGAGCGATTCCGCCAGGGGAACTTCCCTCCCGGAGAGGGAAATCATCGTCATCATCATCACCAACAACTCTCCCATCTTGGGAAGGGCAATCTCCATCAACATCTTCAGCAACACCATCTCATCTCAAACCCTAGTCCATCTCTTGTGTTCAACCTTGTTACCGGAACTATACATTGGTGCTTGTGGGTGACTAGTAGTGTTGATTACATCTTGTAGTTGATTACTATATGGTTTATTTGGTGGAAGATTGTATGTTCAGATCCAATATGCTATTTAATACTCCTCTGATCATGAGCATGTTTATCATTTGTGAGTGGTTACTTTTGTTCTTGAGGTCACGGGAGAAATCATGTTGCAAGTAATCATGTGAACTTGATATGTGTTCGATATTTTGATAGTATGTATGGTGTGATTCCCTTAGTAGTGTCATGTGAACGTCGACTACATGACACTTCACCATATTTGGGCCTAAGGGAATGCATTGTGGAGTAGCAATTAGATGATGGGTTGCGAGAGTGACAGAAGCTTAAACCCCAGTTTATGCATTATTCCGTAAGGGACCGATTGGATCCAAAAGTTTAATGCTATGGTTAGAATTTATTCTTAATACTTTTCTCGTAGTTGCACATGCTTGCGGGAGGATTAATCATAAGTAGGAGGTTTGTTCAATTAAGAATAGCACCTAAGCACCGGTCCACCCACATATCAAATTATCAAAGTAGCGAACACAAACCGAATCAACACGATGGAAGTGACTAGATGAAATTCCCGTGTACCCTCAAGAATATTTTGCTTATCGTAAGAGACCGTTTTGGCCTGTCCTTTGCCTCAAAAGGATTGGGCTACCTTGCTGCACTTTTGTTACTACTACCGTTACTCGCTCGCTACAAATTATCTTGCTATCAAACTACTCCGCTACTTACAATTTCAGCACTTGCAGACATTACCTTACTGAAAACTACTTGTCATTTCCTTTTGCTCCTCGTTGGGTTCAACACTCTAACTTATCGAAAAGAGCTATAGTTGATCCCCTATACTTATGGGTCATCAAGAGATAGGGGCGAGGGAAAGAAATGCGCTTTGGGGGTCCGTCGAGGAGGTGGGGGAAGAAGACAGGGGAGAGGATGGTAGTGGAAGGGGTGTCTATCCCCTTTGTTTTCCTCTGTTTAATCTGTCGTTCTCATTCTTAAAACTGGATTTGGTTCTTGTCTGTTTTTACTGTTAGTGTTAGAAGGGAGAGAGAGGAATGGTGGAATAGTTGTCGTATTGCTTGAGGCTTGTGCGCATATATATAGGAGTACAATGATCTACTTGGAGTATAAGACAAGCCAGAACAAATCCTAGTCTATCTCGTCTTTCCTAATAATCAATACTCAACACCCCCCCCCCCCCGCGCAGTCACAATGATAGCGATGCACACGGTGAGACTGGAGAAGAATCCGAAGGCAAGCCGAAGGACACACCCCCCACAGTCGTAACGGTCGATGCATCGTGGAGTCGTGGCTAGAATGGAAACCGACGAGGTTGCTCAAGCAAGGCGGTAGCCCTTTGTCTCGTTATCGAGGTAGCCAAGAGCATGGGTGGTGGAGCCGTGGTCGAGGTAGCCGTGCGAAGAATGTTGTGGTCGATGTCGAGTCGGGGTGGCCGGTGTTGAGAAAGTCGCCGTGGAGCCACGGGCGCAAGGGGGCGCCGAGTTAGCATGGGCGCAGTGGTGTCAAAGTAGTGGTGCGCCGCGAAGATGTTGTTGACGACGCGTCGCGGCGGGTTTGCCAAGCCCGATGACACATCGTGGACGAAGGCACGCACTGGTGTTGCAAGCACCGCACATGTGTAGACGGACGAAGATGGAGTTGACGAAGCGCCGACCAAGCTTGCCAGGCCCGGGGACACGTCGTGGATGAAGGCACGCATCGGTGTTGCAAGCACCGGGCATGCGTAGACGAGGGACCTGCACAAGCTGTACGCCATGTCGTAGAAGCCGGAAGGGCCAGCACAGAAGAACTCGATGACGATTGCGGCGTCCATCGGCGCGGGGCCGATGTCACCAACGGTGGTGGGAGCAGACGAAGTGGTCGGGCTAGATGACGGCTACGCTGGCGACGAGCTGGTGCTGGACGAAGACGAACGGGGTAGACGGGCGGCAGCGGCAGCTACAGAGGTAGCGGCGGCGGCGGCCTGACGACAACGGCAGCGGCTAGGTTAGGAGTGCGGCGGCGGTGCTCGAAGTAGGTGAAGAACCCTGACAGTGTGACTAAGACCAGCGCGGATGGTGGCAGTCCCATGCCAAGGAAGACGGCGCAGCGCATGCCACCAGAGCTCGACGAGCGGTCACGGCGGAGCGGACCGCGGGCCGTGACGCTACGAACCGAGGGGCGACGCAGTGGCATCGGACAGGTCAGGGTAACGGCGGGAAGACCTCGGGGCGGGGGCGGGGACCGCGGGCCCCGGCGCTACAGCGCGAAGGGACGGTGCAGCGGCGGAGCGCGGGTAGGTTCAACCACGGGGACGACCTCGGGGCGGCGGCGGGGACCGCGTATCGCGTCACTACGGCCCGAAGGGGCGACGCAGCGGCGATGCGCGAGTCGATGCGGCAGTTAGAAGAACCACGGAGCAGCGGCGTTGTCGCCCGACGGGGCGACGCAACGGCAGCCCGTTGCTCGATCGGTGGAGGGGCGCGCTGAACTCGGGGACGATCTTCACGGGACCTGCGGAGGCGCGCGTAACCGACGGGACAGGTCGGTCGCGTGGGGTAGATGAGGCGGATCGTGGCGGAGAGCGGGTGATCAAGCCGATCGCGCGCGAGATCTGGCACACTGCTCGGTGGAGGCGGGGTGGCGGCGGAGTCCGAGATGAGGCCGGCGACGACGGACGGCATGGGACGTCATGCGGACGAGCTTGTCAGCACCTGGCAGCGCCGGCGCCCGGGCAGCGAGGCCCGAGCGACCAACGGAGCAGCGACGCCCGAGTTGAGGCAGCCGATGAGCCTGACGCAGCCGAGGACGAGGCCGACGAGATAGACCGCGGGGCCGCCATGCAGACGCGGCGGAGGCGGGTGATGTGGATCGATGGACGGGCCGGTGCGCGAGCGACGGCTATGATTGGTCGTCGCATGGCGCGAGGCCGCCAGGTCGGGGCGATGCAGGTTTCTCGGTCGGAGCAGGGCAGTGAGGGCTGGCGCAGGGCGACGGACGGACCGACTTGCGGATGGCGGCTGGCCCTGACGGGCCGCCCCGGCGCGCGTACCGCCGTGTTGGATGAGATGCCGGCTGGTTGCGTCGGAGTTGGAGTAGAGGCGCCCAAGAGTCGACGGCGGTGGCGGGCGACGCAAACCGATTAAGGTTAGATCGGAAAACCCAAAACAAAACGCCATCAAAACGACCGGCGAGAGAGAGAAAACCCGGATCAAAGGATCGGGAAAAGGACTCTCTAGGCAGCCGGCCAACTCGACCGGCGGACGAACCCTAGGTACGGGCGGCGCGGCCCCCGGCGGCGATCATGAAGACCGACCGCACCGGGGCGGCGTGGAGCGGAAGCGACGGCGGCTGCTAGGGTTTGGGTCGGTTAGGCTGATACCATGTTAGAAGGAAGAGAGAGAATTGGTGGAATAGTTGTTGTATTGCTTGAGCCTCCTGGGCATATATATAGAAGTATAATGATCTACTCCCTCCGTTCCTAAATATAAGTCTTTATAGAGATTTCACTATGGACTACATACGAAACAAAATGAATGAATCTACAATCTAAAATGCATCTACATACATCCGTATATGGTCCATAGTGAAATCTCTACAAAGACTTATATTTAGGAACAGAAGGAGTACTTGAAATACAAGACAAGCCAGAACAAATCCTAGTCTATCTCGTCTTTCCTAATAATTGATATACTCAACAGTTAAATTAACCAATTTGTCAAATTCTAACACATTATAAATAGAAGTTTAGCAACCAGACTTAAAAACGAAACAAAAAGTTTAGCAACGAGACTTGGTTGATTCTTGCATTTACTAACAGGGTCGTCTTCTTGGTGGTTATTGTGGTGGTTAGTGCGGGTGATTGTCTTGTTCCTCTAGCCTATGTTAGCTAGGTTAATGCGTGGGTTCTAGTGCTGTCCCTAATAAGCTAAGCTAAGCTAACCTCTGGTTAGCACAAGGGTAGTAGTACTACAAGTAGCCAACTAATCAATCAATCCGTGGCTTAATTTAGGGGCTTGTCTGCCCATGAGCCTCGTGTCCTAGTCTTTCTTTCTTTCTCCTAGGTTTCCACTGCATAGTAGTAAGCCATATCCATCAGCAACAGGAAACCGATGACGTAGACGTGGCCGCACAACAGTGCAACACGAATCAGGCGTATTACCAAAGATCAATTAACATTTTCTATAAAAAGAGAATGTCAGTTTACTTGACAACTCAACGTCCTGCAGCCTCCATTTGGGGCGTGTGTGGTGGTGCATGGCATGGTGCGTTGTCTCTGTACCTAGCATACCTGCAGGACCAGCCTAGCCCAATAGCTGGTGCATTCAGCTGCTGCTGCTAATTATAGTATATTTAGGATTAGGAGTCGTAACCTCCCTTGTCAATGCCTCATCTGGCAATTTGCAGCCGTACTGCTCCTAGCTGCTAGTAGCATGTATGGTCCTAATCTCTTCACTGTTAGGCCTAACCAGTCGATTCATCGGTCGGTGATGCCATTATTAATTAATCAAACAGCGCTCAGCCAATAATGCCTGGCCTCTAATCTTGGTTGAGACCACATACCCCAATCCCGCTGCCTCAAAAATAGCCCAATCTTGCCTAAGATCGAGCACTTTGTGTGAAGCTCGGCTTGGGGTGAGAGGAGAAAAAGAGGGTGGTGACAGTATCTGATAAAGCGGATCAGCAGGAGATACTGCTACAGGATGGATAGACATGCAGGCCATCTTCTCCTGAGTTGAGAGCGGCAGAACTGGTCCTGCCCCTGATCCTGCCCCTGTCGGTGGTTGCTCCACTGTCATGCGACGCATGTAGTATTTGTACTAATGTACTCCTGCTTTGGTATTTAAAGATGGAGATGTGTTTTAAGATGGAGCTGACTTTAGGATCATAGCATAGCATAGGATGCCAACCCAGGTCCCCGGAGTACCACCCGTACGTGGGAGATCAATGGCTCATCGGCGAGTGAAGCGGCCTGGTTCTGGTTGCACAAAGCATCAACAAAAACCCCACGAAACATGGCACGTTCACGGATCAATCCAATCCGCCTTCCCAAGAAAGCTAGAAGACGAAAACGACCTAGTACTATTTTCTTCATCTTGGTAGAAGATCGTGTTTGCCATGGCCTTCTACCATTCCAAACTAATTTTTCTGAAGAAGATCTGACACCGGCTGCATCGTCGAGCCACCAAAAGTGCATCGGCAAACCTAACAAACAATGGCGTTTATCTTGTAGTTTCTCATGTCCTGCGCCGCACCGCACCGCCCTGGGAATAAAAGATGGCATAACGCCATAACCATGGCGTCGTGCGTGCAAGCAAGTGATCCATCCGATTCCGATCTTGTCTCGATCCATTTCTTAAAGCCGCGTCCTTGCCTGCTCTTCTTATTGGTTGCTCTTGGCCGGCGCAGGAACCCGACCAGTTCATTCACCGTGAGTTGAAGCAGAGTCTGACTCACTCATGGTGATTGAGTACTGTTCAGGACAAACAAGATGGTGGGACGCTGCTGCGGCTATTTTTGCGGAGTGTGTGGATGCGGCTACGTCTATTGGGAAGGTCAATTTTAATCATTGCTCTCGGGTGTGTAATGATGCGACACATGTGATAGCTAAACATAGTTTTTGTAATAAGATTTATAGTAGTTGGACGGACGAGCCGCCGGGCTGTCTAGTCTCCAGACTTGTGGATGATGGTTTACCCGTTTAAATTGCAATAAAGCTAGTCATGATGATCTTCCCTTAAAAAAATCACATCTTCAGTGGCCGTTCCAACGTGCGAGGAGACCGATACTTACTCAAGGGCCCAAAAAAATAGTGTTGGACGTATTGTGAGGTCAACTGCGGCATTGGCATTGTTGTCGCACAGCTGCATGCAGTGCTGGTTCTTGCTCCGTATCCATCGTTTAGCTGTTCGGATATACTAATCCAGTTCCAATCCAATCAGCTTGGTTGGAGGGGCCTGGCCAAAGCACTTCCTCTTGTTGCACACCCGCCCTGTGCCAACAATCAATGGAACATATATATTGGAGACCTGCCAAGGATTTGGATGTTTTTTGTCATGCACTGTGGAAAGATACTTTCTCAAAAAAAAACAGTGCAAGAAAAAAGGAATAAATGGAGGAACAAGACGTGTCTGCTAGAGAAGGAGAGGGGAAATGTACAGGAAAATGACTCATGCCATACACGTCGCCGCAGAGCGACGACTGACCGGTTCTGCTACGCGACGACCTGCCGAAAGGGATAAATATTCAGGCAAAAGAAAACAGGATTAATATGTTTTTTGTGTTAAACAAGGATAAATATGTTGTATGAAATGCATTGACCCTATTTTAATGGGCAAGGTCCACTATATATCTGTCAAAACAATGTGTCATACATTGAACCAATTATAGCTTTCAAAATGGTTAATTGGGGAAATCGGAGGGGTCACCAGCTTTTAAAAGAAACATCTGAGGATTGTTGTATGTTCATAAAAATACAATGCATATGCATTGACTTCATTACCATGGTTTTCAATAATTTTAGGCTTGACCGAGACAAATTTCCAAACCCACGGGAGATATTGTTCCTCCTTTTTCGTGGAAAGGGTCAGATCTATTATAAAAGTTCATCAGAAGTATAAAGTATCTCAAACCTAATAAAAGTTATATCGGGATTCCGAGACCACCGAACGACCGCTACTCCTGCAAGAACAAGCCGCCGACGTGTCGTTGTCACCACTCCCCTACCGGAGCCGGCCTGACCTTGTCGATGACAACAAGGAAGTCTTCGTGCACATGTGCCTAATGACCAGCGCCTAGAGCCACGGTCGTCGATGTTGATCTATTATAATTATATGTTGTAACCAAATTACAATTAACTAACTGATCCATGTGGAATAACAACTTCCGAGTGAGCGCGCTAGCAAATGCTACGGGCTCTAGAAGATAGGCTTAGAAAAAGCGAAAATCCTAATCGGTGCCCAGGCTCATCTGTCCCCTGTTAGAAAAAAATGAAAACCAATACCAGAAAATTTTCAAAAAACTCCAAAAAATTTGTGTGTGGTAGATAATTTGATGCGTGAGGTCTGCTCCAAATTTCAACTCATTTGGACATCTGAACAGCTCCTCGGGTCAAAACAGTGCGTGAACAGTAAACTTTTTACAGACCCCGATTTTGTCTTTTTTGCAGAGGGGTTCTCAAATGTCCAAATGTGTTGAAATGTGCAGCGAACCTCACGCATCAAATTATCTACCACCCAAAAAAATTGAAATTTTTTAGTATTTGTTCTGATTTTTTTCGTCAGCGCGGGTGCAGCTTAGCCCGGGAGCAGAAACGCCGCACTCTAGAAAAAGCTCAATCTTATAATAAAAAATTACACATGTAGACGACATGATATTATGTGGGAATTTGAAGTTTCGTTCAATGTCCCGCATTCATGAAGTTGGCGCAAAAAAAGATGTCTAAAAATCTGAAATCTATATTTTTAGCATGGCAAATCAGTTATTTTTTATGGCAAATAATGTTGTCGCAAGGCTGAAAATTTGCTTTAACAAGCATGGTAACTCTTGACAAAAACTGAACATGGCAAGAACTTGCCATGCTTGCTAAAGGAATTGTCAGCGATAACATAATTTTCCATCTCGGATGTTAGATTCGCCATGCTCAAAATTAGATGTTCGATTTGTTGAGAAATCCATAAAAGAAAAACTTGAAGCATCAAATATATAACTTTCTACCCCGCAAAAAAACTAACTTTCTTGCTCCTTGTTCCAGTTTTTTTATGCAAGCTATAAAACAACTCATTTGAACCCGCTAAAAAAATCAACGCATTTTTTTCAACAATCTTGTTCATACATTCGAGTATCTACATGTGATTTTCCCCGGATTTTTCAAGCTTTAAAAAAATAAGAATCACGTATGTTTAGGTTCAATAGATTCTCCTCCCTTTTGAACCGACAATTTTCAAGAATATTACTGCCTCCACGTTTATTTTTGTAAGGTATATTTCTAGCTTTGATTTCGTTTACAGGAAAGCGATCAACATCTGCAATACCAAAATAATATTATTATATTCATAATTGAATATATTTTTGTATTTTTTATTTAGCATGATAGATATTGATAGATTTTTTATAATTCAGCTTGTAAGTGCATCTAGTGCCTCTTAGTGATTTTGGTGTATTGAAGACTTATAGGTTAAGGGACTAATGTGTTTCTGAGTGTACACAAGTTCTATAAGTCTATGAAGAGTTTGATATTTACGAAGAAAGTCGACCCTTAAAAATGAATTTCTTGAAGACTTTGAAAATGAGGAAATTGGTGTGACCTTGAAGACTTTGATATTGATGCGAGGACTATGAAGTGTGAGGACTTTTGTTTTGGTAGTTTCATTTTCTCTTTCTTGAGTCATAGGAAACACCGTATCGTTAAAGGAGGTCGAGGTAAAACTAAGGAAATTTTTTCCAAGTGATGCTCATCTCAAATCCTACACCTTCCCAATCCTTTCGAGTGAAGCCATGAAAATCTCATACAGTTCAGTCAATTTCTTTAGTGACAGAGACGAAGATCTTTTGGTCTGTGAGGAATTTGTTCTCGCTGAGTTATGAATTCACCAGTGCGGATTGCCTACAAGTGAAGAACGTGATAGCCCTGAGGAATTTGAGAGCTCAAACTTCCGACCGTTGCTGTGCAACGCGCCAGCTGTCCCAAAATATCCTACCCACCTAACGGTCATATCATTGAAGGACATTTATGTCTTATCATACCGGGCTGCTCCCCTACAACCACTAGTTGGTTGGCCGCTCAAAGAGAAACTGACACTTGTCATTGAGAGCATCACATCCTCCGAAAACTTTCAGCGAAAATCATCTGTGAGGAAAAAAACAAAACCCAAACACCTACAACCCAAATTGATTGAGCATCACTAAAGAGATTGTTCCTGTGTGGAACCGACGCGTGTTACCTTTGAGGACTGTGCATCCTTCAGACGGTTAGGCGTCATGGTCTAGAGCATCCAAGAGGAATTGTGGATCACCGAGTGACCGAGTCTGTGAAGGTTTGGAAGTCACCTGAAGACTTAGCACGAGTGATTGGGCGAGGTCTGTGTGACCTTAGCTCAAGGAGAATACGGTGAGGACTGTGTGTCCGGGATCGTGTGTCCTCAGGTTTAAATACCTAGCCGCTCCAACCAGACGTACAACTGTAACAGCAGTTGGAACTGGTCTACCAAATCATCGTCTTCACCAAGCTACTGGTTCTATGTCCTCAACCCTTTCATTTTCTCATTCATGTGTTGATGAAATTGATTGTTACTGTTTGAAGATTTTGACTATAGACTTTCTCAATTTTCTCAATCCTAATTCTTCAGTCACTTTATCTTCAGCCTGGTTATCCTGTTTACACGCTACCTGTGCTTTATGTATGTTTCATTTCATCATGATGACTATGCCACTGCTTTGTTATGCATGCACCTGAGTACTTATTTCGCTGCTTGTAGTTCGTTGCTTAGGAAATCCTCAAGTTAAAGTTCCTCAGTGACGAATTTGTAAAAATCGCCTATTCACCCTCCTCTAGTCGATATAACACACTTTAGCTAAAACTAACTTTCTTGCTCCTTGTTCTAGTTTATTTGTGCAAGCTATAAATCAATACATTTGAACCCGCTAAAATAAATCAACACATTTATTTTCATACTACCTTTCGTACATTCTGGTATCTACATGTGATTTTCTTCCCTTATTTTGAAGCTTTTAAAAATAATAAGAATCACATGTGTTTGGGTTCAATAGATTCTCCTCCTTTTGAACCGGCGATTTTCAAGAATATTACCGCCTACATGTTTCTTTTTGTAAGGTATATTATTTATTTTTGAAGGTCAAATGTTTCTAGCTTTCACTTCATTTATAGGAAAGAGATCAACATCTGCAATACCAAAAAAATATTATTTGATTCATAGTTGAATATATTTATGTACTTTTTTTATTTAGCATGATAGATATTGACAGATTTTGCATAATTTAGCTAAAAATGTAAATGTTTTACTTAAAATATAATACACGTTATAAAAAGTAGTACGCATATCTCTAGCCCATCAAGAATAAAAATCAATGACCATGTGACACATGTGTGAGCAATCCAGACTATTCCAAAAGGAAGAAAATCAATGGGTTTCTTTCATTTAAAAGAAGAACAAAAATCAATATATCATGTTTTATATGTCTCGTCTCTCATTAGTGTGCTTTTTTCCTACAAGAACTCCATGTCCAATTTAGGCGGATTTTTTCCTTGGTAGAAGACGGTACATGTGTCTAAGTGAGCTTCATCTTCCGTGTACCACAGTTTATCAACTGCGCTTACCAAGCCGTTGTGCAAAAATGGTGGGAGCTTCATCTTCCGTGTAGCAACGCTCTTAGTTTATAGGAATGCGATCAATATCTACAATACCAAATTAGTATTATCAGATTCATCATGAAGTATATATTTTGCAATTTATTTATTTAGCATTACAGATATTGTTAGATTTTTGTATAAATTTAGCTAAAGATATAAATGTTTGATTCTGAAAAAACTAATACGCCTTATACAAAGTGGTGGAGTGGGCATATCTCATCTCTCGTTGAGGCGGGTTTTTTCTTTCTTGCAAAAACTACATGTCCAATTAAGGCAGATTTTTTTTCCATGGTGGAAGATGGTACGTGTGTCTAAGTGAATCCAGTGCCAGTGCCAATGCAATGAACGTCACAGTAATAAGGATATCCTCATGTCTAACTTTGTTTTGGGAGGAAGATGCTGGCACAAATGGCAGAGATCGACGTACCAAAAAAAGGCCATAATAGAGACGCGTCGTGCTAAAGATCAAAAAAAAAAAGACGTGTCGTGCTAAAGATCTTGATTAGAGATCTCAGCGCCATATATGCATCAGGCCGGGATTTCTCAAAAAAAAAATGCATCAGGCCGGGCGCCGATGAATTATCTTATCCGGGCGGCAGCTCACTTGTTGTTTTCCCCGGCAGCAGGACCATCTCTCGCACAGGTACAGCAACAACCGTTTCCATTACAAATTTTCGGGCCATGGCTATAGTGGATTGCTACGATTGATGTGCCGCGATCTACAGTGAGATCACATCAGCTCCTTGTCTCGGCACCAATGATGACTCGGAAAATCGGAACCCGGACGCGGCCAGCACGCCCACCGCCCAGCACGCGCTGCGACGCGCAACTAGGCGCCACGCGCACCGGAACGCCCACCGTACGTGTCTGTCATAATTCCACATCGTTCGACTACCTAGCTATCCATTGCCATGCACTGATGCACCGGCAAAAGTCAATCCCAGCTGGAAATGCCTGTGGATGAGCATATATCACTGGACTGGAAGTAGCATGCAGAGCTTTCAATGGCAGAACGCTCTAAAGCGTCGTGCGTGCTGTTGGCAGTTGCTAGATCTGGTCATGACCAAGCAGGCACCAGCAAGCTAGCGTAAGTAAGAGGGTGCTTGGATACGTTTTAGTCCCATGACTAAAAGTAGTGGGACTAAAACTTGCTAGCCTCACCCATGTTTGGATCCAAATACTAAAGAGACTAAAATCAAGTTATTGAGCATTTATTATCCTCTAAATCATTCAATCCAAAACTCGCATATGTTAAAGTAGAGAAATTAAATGAGGAGAGAGAGGGCTAATACACATTTTAGTAGGTTTCCTATGACTAAAATTTTTGGCCGCAAAAATAATCATAACCTCTCTTTAGTCAGGTGCGCTTGAAACTTTAGCCTCTAAAAGAGACTATTTTTAGTCAGACTAAAAATCTCGAGCAAGGACGGCACACGGTCCATCACAGTGAAGTGCTCTCCCAGGACGAATTTCGAGACAGACCATGTGTTGCCACAGGCTCGCGCATCAGCTTTGGCGTGTCAGAATGAGTAGTAGGACTCTCGGCTCAAATTGTCTAATCGAAGCTAGACTGGATGCACGCACGAATGATGGGTGAGTGTGCCATGGTGACGGCTAGGTTAAAATCAGTACTACTCATAGACATGCAATTCACAAAAGGTTAAGTGCCCTAATAACGTTAAGTGCCCTCGCAAAAAAAAGAAGTGCCCTAATAACCTTGGCTTATTTGAAATCTTTGTGTAAATTGGGCCCAGATTTTGGTAGCTGCAACTAGTACTAGTACTTCTTTGGTCCCTAATATAATAGTGTGATGTAAAAAACGTTCTTATATTATGAAATGCCACTAGTGCCAAAAAGGATATGGTGAGATCGGTCAGATGGAAGAAAATATGTGTACTCACCCTCTGAGAAGTATTATGGTGAGTAATATTCTAGTGTTTCTTCAGGTTGGTAGCACTACTTGAATTTGTGGCCATAGACGTTTTTTGTTACTATATATATGAACAAATGAGGATATAGTGAGATCGATCAGATGGAAGATAATATGTGTACTCGCAATCTGAGGAATCTATACGAACAAGACGCTAAATACTTGGTAGACAATTTGAAAAGAGGCAAACGAATTTAGATCCGAAACGGTCAAGGGCCAGACACACGTATGGTACGTGTACGTATAAACGTGAAACAGTTTGAGGGAAGACGTCTCTCAAGGGACGATCGGCTCATATATTTATAGCAGAGTTACAAGTCTTGGAGACCAAGAAATAAACCCTATACGCGTATATGTACAACCGTATGCAAACGGAATACGCGAGATTAGCTATACAAAGTTATACGTTAACATCCCCCCGCGGTTTGTGCGTCGGTCGAACGCATAAACTCTACCGAAAGTCCAAGAAGAGCTGAGTCGGTAAGCCCTTCGTCATGATATTGGCAAACTGCTGTGAGGATGGCACATGAAGAATCCGAATCTGACCGAGAGACACCTTCTCGCGGACGAAGTGGATGTCGATCTCGATGTGCTTCGTGCGACGATGCTGGACCGGGTTACATGCCATGTAAACAGCACTGACGTTATCATAGAAGACAACGGTGGCGGACGGAAGAGGACGATGAAGCTCGAGGAGAAGTTGGCGAAGCCAGCAGCACTTAGCCACGACATGAGCCACGGCTCGATACTCGGCCTCGGCACTGGAGCGAGACAACGTGGCCTAGCGTTTGGAGGACCAAGACACCAGGTTATCACCGAGGTAGACACATTATCCAGAGGTAGAGCGTCGGGTATCGGGGCAACCGGCCCAATCCGCGTCAGAGTAGGCAGTGAGCGAGGCGGACGGTGTGGAGTGGAGCTGTAGACCGAGGTCGAGGGTGCCATGAACATAGCGAAGAATCCGCTTGACGAGGTTGAGATGAGGTTCCTAGGGAGCGTGCATGTAGAGGCACGCTTGCTGGACAACATGTGCAATGTCGGGGCGAGTGAGCTTCAGGTACTGAAGGGCCCCGGCAAAACTCCGGTACTCCGTGGCGTCTGTGACGAGGGGACCCTCGTCGGCGGAGAGCTTGCAACGGGTGTCAATGGGCGTGACACACGGGTTGCAATCCATCATGCCAGCGCGCTGAAGAAGGTCGATGGCACACTGGCGCTGCGAGAGAAGCATCCCGGAAGCAGACCGAGAGACCGAGATCCCGAGGAAGTAAGTCAAGTCCCCGAGATCGGTCATGGAGAACTCCCGGTGAAGCTGGTCGGTGATGTGCTGGAGAAGCGCGACGCTGGACGCGGTGAGGATGATGTCGTTCACGTAGAGGAGCAGGTAGGCCATCTCAGAGCCGCGCCGGAGCATGAACAGAGACACGTCGCTCTGAGAAGCCACAAAGCCCAGTCGATGAGCGTGATGAGCGAACCACTGGTACCACGCGCGGGGCGCATGCTTGAGTCCATAGAGGGACTTGTGGAGCAGGCAGACATGGTGAGGACGTGTAGGGTCGATGAAGCCAGGTGGCTGCTCACAGTGGACCACCTCATCGAGATCGCCATGGAGAAAGGCGTTCTTGACGTCCAGCAGATGAACCGGCCAAGCATGTGAGACGGCGATGCTGAGTACAACGCGGATCGTGGCCGGCTTGACGACGGGACTGAACATCTCGTCGTAGTCAATGCCAGGCTGCTGCGAGAATCCACGGACCACCCACCGTGCCTTGTACCGAGCGAGAGCACCATCAACACCAAACTTGTGCTTGAAGATCCACTTCCCTGAAACAATGTTAGCACCAACCGGTCGAGGAACAAGAGTCCAAGTGCGGTTCTGAAGGATAGCATCGTACTCCTCGGTCATGGCAGCACGCCAAAAAGGATCCTGGAGAGTAGAGCGATATGTTTTGGGAATAGGAGAGATAGAGGAGTGTTCAGCCGAGAGATTAAGTTTATCAATGGGCTAAAAAATACCACACTTGGCGCGAGTGAGCATGGTGTGAGTGTTGGTGGTGGAGGTGGTGCTGTCGCGAGAGCGACGAGAAGGGGGAGGGGTGGTGGTGGTGGAGGAGGAGGGGACTGGGTGAGAGACGCAGACGAGGGCGGCGCGGGTGAGGCGGGCGCTGTGGCGATCGACGTCGGGGTGGGAGGCCCCGAGCCATGCATGGCGGGCTGGACCGAGGAGGCCGGCGCCATGTTGGGCTGGCCTGCGGGAGGCGCGACGACCGCGGGAGCGAGCTGCGTGGCGACCAAGTCGAGAAGAAAATCGAGATCGTCCGGAGACTGAGTGGTTCGAGTGGTGGCAAATGGAAAGGTGTGTTCGTCAAAAACGACATGTCGCGAGATGATGATGCGGCGGGACGTTAAGTCGAGGCACCGATAGCCGCAATGCGATGCAGGGTACCCAAGAAAGACGCATGCGGTGGAGCGAGGGGCGAGTTTGTGAGGTGCCGTGGCGAACTGGTTAGGATAGCGTAGGCACCCGAAGACGCGGAGGTCGGAGAAGGAGGGAGGTTTTTGGTAGAGGAGAGTATACGGGATCCGGAATTCCAAGGCTTGGCTTGGACGACGGTTAAGCAAGAAGGTTGCGACGGCAAGGGCCTCGGCCCAGTACGCAGGAGGCATATAAGCTTGGAACAGCAAGGTGCGGGTAATGTCGTTGAGCGTGCGAAGTGCTCATTCGGCCTTGCCGTTTTGAGGGGAGGTGTACGGGTAGGACATGCGGAGGTGTATACCGTTGCGTGCAAGAAACTCGATGAAGGTAGAGTTAACAAACTCGGTACCATTATCGGTCTGGAAGGACATGACGGGGAGGTTGAATTGTGTGCGTGCGTAAGCGACAAAGTTGATGAGAATATCACATGTGTCGGATTTCCGGTGAAGGGGAAACGTCCACATAAAATGAGAGAAGTCATCAACAATGACAAGTAATATTTGAAACCAGAATTACTGGCAACAGGTGATGTCCATAAATCGCAATGAAGTAATTGGAATGGAGCAACACAAACTGTTCATGATCTAGAAAAAGGTAAACGCACGTGCTTGCCAAGTTGACATGCATGACACACTTGAGTACTTTTATTACATGGAATAGCAAATTCTGAAGATAAATGTGACATAGAGTCATGACCGGGATGTCCTAAGCGACGATGCCATAGCTCCGATGTGGTGGTGGTAGCGACGAGTCCAAACGGGGAGATGGTGGGGTTGGTGTTGGCGTTGAACTCGTAGAGCGGTCCGGAGCTACTACAGCGAATGATCTCGCGCCAAATGTGCAGATCCTTAATAGAAAAACCACACGGGTCATATTCCACAGAAACAGAACTATCGATGGTAAATTGACGAGTAGAAAGGAGATTTTTGATAATATCTGGAACAACGAGAACATTATTGAGATAAAAGGTGTGACTAGGTGTGTGGAGAGTGACATGGCCGGTGGCGGTGATAGGAAGGGGAACACCATTTCCGACAGTGACTCGAAGAGAGGGAGGAGGATGGGAGGAAGTGGAGAGTATACCGGGGTCGGAGACCATGTGCGAGGTGGCGCCGGAATCCATCACCCATGCGCCCTGCGTGGAGGAGCCGGCAGCAGAGGGGCCGACGGTGGCGTTGAGGGCGGCGACGAGGGCGGAGCAGTCCCATGCAGGAGCCGGGACGGAGCCGGCAGGGTGGTGGGGCGCCGCGGGTGGAGGCGGGTTGGTGCCCCAAGCCTGTCCATGCAGGGGCGCCAGCTGTGACGTGTAGGCGACCTGGCCTGGGGGCACCCAGGTGGACTAGCGCGACGGCGGTGTCGGGACGGTGGACCGTGGGGCTGGCCCGAGGAGGCCGACGCCCCCGGCGGGAGCAGCCGGAGCGCCGTAGGGGCGCCAGGTGGGCTGCATCTGCTGTGTCTGCCCGGTGTAGGGGTTGAAGCAGATCCACGGTCCGTGCGCGGCGGCGGGGTAGGCATGGTTGGAGTTGGCGGCGCCCCCGCCACCATTGTCGGATTTCGGGTTCCGGCAGACCCTTAAGGTTCGAACTCTGGGGTGCGCGCGGAGATTATGCCTTCTACCTCTCCGTCTCGCAAAGATCTAGCTACTGAAAGAATAACACAAAAGACACAGGGTTTATACTGGTTTGGGCCACCGATGTGGTGTAATACCCTACTCCAGTGTGGTGGGTGGATTGCCTCTTGGGCTGATGATGATGGACAATACAAGGAAGAACAACCTCGCGAGGGTCTGCTCTTAGCTGGGACGATGAACTGCTAGGGGGAGTTCAACCGCCCTTCTCTCTCTCTCTCTCACTCTCTCTCTCTCTCTATTGCCTGAGTCTTTCTAGCTGGCTTCTCAACCTGTCTAGATGTCTTGATACTTCTCCTTCTCCTCTCTACCCTGGGGGTGGCTAGTCCTATTTATAGGCGAAGGCCCTGGGCCTCTTCCCAAATATTGAGCGGGAGGGCGCCAACAATTGGCCAATTTGAAGGGGAACATCTGGTACACTTATCCTGACTAAAGTTGGTCCTCACCTGCCAAAGACCCTGTGGTGACGCTGGCTTGGGATCCACAATGACTTCTTCCTTGTCGCGGAGCTGGTCTTGGTCTCGCTGCACCAAAATGGGTGCCTTTGCATGATCCTCTCGCTTGCGCTTGCCCCCTTTGCACCAAAGAGGAAAGGGAGACACTGCACGGGCTGGCGCCCGCCTGGCACCATTGGTCGTCATGGCTTGTGTCATGGGCACCTCGTGAGGTACCCCGCCTTGATCTCTCCGCCTCCTCATGAGCCAGCCTGTCGAGGCCATGCCTGAGGAAGCGCCGTGTCGTCCGCCCCGCGAGGCTTGGCCCCTCGCGAGGGTCTTGGGTCTCGTGTTGATGAAGATGGGCCGTGCTGGGCCCCCTCTCGAGCCACGCCGCAGGCCGCAGGCAGGCAAGTCTGGGGACCTCCGTTCCCATAACGCCGACAGTAGCCCCCGGGCCCAAGGCGCGCCCGGACTTGGCCGTGCTGAGAGGCGAAAGGGCAAGGGCAAAGTGTCGCGGGCCCTAACAGCCTGCGGCCTTGGGCGCCGCGTGGCGGTTGATGGGACGTGGGCGCCTCCGCTTCCCCACGACGCCTCGATGATCGCGCGGATTGGACAAGTCCCTGCATGCAAATCATGTTATGATTACCTGCGATCGTGGAGGCCGACGGTTGGCCTTCGCCGGCTATAAGTACGGCACCGCGCGTGCCCTTCCAGTCCATCTCTTCTTGCTTCCTCCTTCGCCCTGATTCTTGCTCCGCCTGGCCGTGATGGCTCCGATCCGCCGGTTCTCTGCAACGGAGAAAGGAAAGGCTCCTCGAGAGGGGTCGGATCCGCTCCCGCCGAAGAAGCGGCCTGCCCTTCGCGGCCGGGACGAGGAAGATCGCCAGGCGGTGTCGAGGCCTTGGTACGAGCGGCCTCCGCCGGGGTTCCCGCTTCCCTTGTATACCCACGTCGAGGGCCTCAAAGGGGGCGATGCCGATCCCCGCGTCCAGCGTCGTCGCCGACGGGTCACGAAGGTGTGGGTCATTCCTCCTGGGGTCCACGCCGAGGGCTCCTCCCGCGAGCTCGTGCTCCACGCCGCCATGCCCCCTCGAACTTGGATTCGCTTTCCTCCCTTCTTCGCCTCCGTCTTCCCGCAGGGAAGACTCCTGGACTATGGCTGCAGCACGCCGACTACAGCACCCCCGCGACCGAGGCAGAGGTCGCGGTCATTACCTCAGGCGAGGTCTTCATGACTCGCGGCTGGGGCGAGATCGCTCGGGGTTGCAGGGCATGGGGCGCCCTCATGATCCACCTGGAGTATGATGGCGCTTCGGTGATGTTCTTCAAGGTCTTCGACGTGAACGGGCGCCGGCTAGAGTGTTGCCCCGGGAGAGGCGGCCAGGACCTTGCCATGGTGAGGGCTAGGCCCACTGACCGCTCCCTGGACGGCTCCACAAGCGACGGGAGCGCCGGAGGATCCAGCGATCCCAGCGAGATCTTCGCGACTCTGAAGATGAGCGACGACAGCTACGAGCCCGTGAGCCAGCGCCGCTCCCGGGGCAGAGCGGGCTCACTCGGCCGTCGCTGACTCTGATCTGGATGGGGTTGGCGCCGGTGCTTGACGGCCCACTGTTGATGATGGCGTCTTTTGCAGGGGCGCGCGTAGTTAGCATCCCTTAGGATCCGTTCCCTACGAGGAATCATACTGCACCCAATGGGGGCTTGTAAGGTGCCTGTGATCCTTTTTGTTAATATGTAACTCTTGCTATGGAACTGTGCGAGTCGCCAATTCCGCCGTAGTTTAGTTCTCCCTTTCGAACCTCGCGAGGGCTTGGTGCTCTGCGTCGACAGGTCCCAGTCCCAAGGCGGTGTCAGCCGTCGCTGGTATGCCAGGTCGCGATGTCGTGGTCAAGGCCAAGAGGTGAGCGAACCGGGGTCTGGTAAGAGCCCCTGAGTCGCGATGCTCAGGAGGTCCCCTTTGGCGCCCAAGCAGCCGTCGCTCGGTGAGAAAGGGGAACGACGTTGCTAGTACGGAATTGCGTTAGGTGCGGGGGTAGTGCCACGGTAGCCGGTGCTTTCGGGTGGTGACTTATCTTGTTAATCGGGGGTTGTTCCTGGTGCATCGCCGGTTCCGCGCGGCAGCAGGAGCGGAGTTGCTTGGCGAGGTCCTCGCGTGCCCCTTCTCCCTTGCCTTTGCTCCCCCTTCTGCTCTACGTCCTCGGGTCCCGGCCCTCGAGCTGGTCTCAGCCGTCGCTGGTATGCCAGGTCGCGATGCCGTGGACAAGGCCAGAGGGTGAGGGCTAGAGTGCCGGTAGGAGCCCTGAGTCGCGATGCTCAGGCGCCCCCCCTTTAACGTGCAAGCGGTTCGCGCGGACGAGGATGAAGGGAACTCCGTGCGGGCCTCGGCTAGCGCAATTCCTGCGGGGGATCATGCAAACTCATCATAAAAAGAAGAAGGGGTTGCCGTGGTAATTATCAGTCGATCGTTAGTTGCTCGGGAGCTAGCTGGTTGGTGCTGGTGAGGTGTATTTGGGTGTACGTGAGTCGGTGCTGGACTCACAGGGCCCTACCTCTAGGCGGGTTGTGCCTGGCACTGGGCCGTATCTTGTGATGTGTTCCTGCAAATTTGGTTAGATGCCCGCACTCTACGTCCTCGGGTCCCGGCCCTCGAGCTTGTCTCAGCCATCGCTGGTATGCCAGGTCGCGATGCCGTGGACAAGGTCAGAGGGTGAGGGCTGGAGAGCCAGTAAGAGCCCTGAGTCGCAATGCTCAGGTACCCTCCCCCTTTAACGTGCAAGTGGTCGACATGGAGAAGAAGAGGTGCCACGGACAACCATCAAGTAATCAAGCATGATAGGTGAATGCATGGTTGGAAATAAACGCAAGGGAGATACACGCCACTCGGCCTGGCCCGAGCGGCCTGGGGATGATGCAGCCTGAGGGGTGCCCCCAACGAAGCAAGCTCATGACCAAAAATAAAAAGGGATACATGCCGCAGGGACGGACCCATGCGGCCTGGGAATGAGGCAGCCCTGGGGGGGCGTTCCCAGCCGGAAATGAAGCTTGAAAGACGTTACCTGAAGATGTCGAGGACAAAGTGGTGTTGGTGCAGCAGGCTCGGTAGGCTGCGGGAGCCGATCCTCATGAGCCCCCAGGCCCAGGGGCCTCAGGAGGCTCCGGAGGTGCTGGTGGCTCCTCGCGAATCATCTCCATCTCCACCAGGACTGCGGAACGCCCGCCTTCCTGAGTCTTCATGATGCCCCTCATGAGGCGCTGGTACGCAACAGCCACGCTCGGCAAGCCGTAAGGCATGCGAACGTAGCTGTGGGGTGGACCTCCATAGCGCCCCACTTGCGAGGGCCAGAGGCGTTCCGTCGTGGCGGCCTGATTGAGCCCTGGTACGTCGATGCAGACACGCAGCCCACCATCCTCGCCTGGATGGGGAGCCACAGCCGGTGAACGGCGGCAACCTCTCATGATTCTTGACTCCTGTAGTTCTTGAACGGCCTTGTTGACGAACTCCTACTGGTCTGACCTTCCTTGACTTGCCCCTCCTTGAGGGAAACGTGCTTCGAAGCACGCCTTCACGTGGTGCCCAAGCGCCTCCCTCGTGACCTTGGCCAGGTCGGTGGCCCTCCAGGTGAGAGCCCCCGAGCCCTGCCTGAGGAGGGCGCCGGGCGCGCTTTCCTATGCGATGGAAGGAGGATCCCCTTGGGCAGGCGTTGGCCCTGGGGGGCCCGCCTCCCGGGGGGCTGGTCCGGACGACGCCTTCTTCTTCTTGGGAGTGGTCTCGGGAAGCCTCCTGCTTCCGCGATCTGGGTCTTCTAGTGACGCGGCCTGAAAGGATCGCTCCAGGGAACACACTGCATCCTTCTCTTCACATGGCACCATGATGACTTCACCACTTCCTGGCATCTTGAGGACGTTGTAGCCATGATGAGTTATGGCCATGAACTTGGCCAGCGCTGGGTACCCGAGGATGGCGTTGTACGGCAGGCAGATGTGGGCGACGTCGAAGTCGATGAGCTCGGTGCGGTAGTTGCTGCGGGCCCCGAAGGTGACAGGGAGGCGGACCTGCCCGATCGGGATCGTGGAACCGTCGGTGACTCCGGAGAAAGGCTTGGTTGGCTGAAGCTGGTCATAGGGCACTTGGAGATTGTTGAATGTTTCCACGGACAGGACGTTGAGCCCTGCTCCACCATCGATGAGGGTCCTGGTGACCAGTACGTTGCTGATGACCGGGGAGCAAAGCATCGGGAGGACCCCGGCTGTGGCCGCGCACTTGAGCTGATCCGCTGAGCTGAAAGTGATGGTGCACGCCAACCACCTGAGAGGGCGCGTTACTTCGAGCCTGGGGAGGACTGCATTCACTTCGCGGGCAAACTGCTTAAAGATGCGTTGGGAGGCTGGGGCTTGAGCTCCGCCCAGGATGCAGGCGATTGCGCGCGGCTCCTGGAAGCCCCCAGCTCCCTCGTCTTGATGGCGGTCCTCGTTCCTCCTCGACTGAGGTGGCAGTGGGGGGAGGCCTGCGTTGCCCTGCGGGCGATCCTCACGAGGCTAATCCCTCCAGTCTCCCTCGCGAGGCAGGTCTCGCCAGCGGTACTCGTGAGGTTGATCACGCCACCCTTGGCGCGGGCCGCGGTCTTCCCAGCGTCCTGTGTTTCTTCCTCCTCCTCGGTCGTAGCCCCGGTCGGCGCGGTCGGGACGACGGCCGATCCTTCCTTCTCGCACGGCGCGGATCTCTTGGCATTCATTGGTGTTGTGGGTGTGGAGGTCGTGGTACACACAGTACCGGCTGCCCCTAGAGGACTCGGACAGATCCTTGCCCCGCTTGGTCTCTTGTTCCGCCGCGAGCACGACAACCCCCTTGCGCTTCACGTCCTTGGCCTTGGGCTTCTTCTCTTCTGGGTCTGCGGCGGGCAGCTCGAGGTGGGAGAGACGCCCTTCCTCATCCCTGGCGCACTTGGTTGCTAAGTTGAACAGCTCCAGGGAGGTGCACAGGTCTTCATGCATCGCCAGCTCCTCCTTCATCTTGATGTCGCGCACACCATCGGAGAAGGCTGAGTTGATGGCTTCCTCGGATACCTTGGGATCTTGAGGCGCGCACTGTTGAAGCGCTGGATGTACTTTTGCAGGGTCTCTCCGGGTTGTTGCTTGATGCGGCGCATGTCACTCACGGCAGGAGGCCGGTCGCGAGTACCTTGGAAGTTGGCGATGAAGCGGGTGCGCATCTGGTCCCAGGAAGAGATCGTGCCTGGGGCCAGGTTCAGGAGCTAGGTGCGAGCTCCTTCCTTGAGCGCCATGGGAAACCAGTTCGCCATGACCTTTTCATCCCCGCTGGCAGCTTCGATGCCCAGCTCATAGAGCTGGAGGAACTCTGCAGGATCGGTCGTGCCGTCGTAACGAGGAGGCAGGTCTAGCTTGAACTTGCCGGGCCATGCGACGCTGCGCAGCTCGGTGGTGTAGGCGCGGCAGCCTGCAGTGGCCACGGGAGGCTTTGGTCGAGGGAGAGCTTGGCCTTGCGGGTCCCCATGCGCTGCAGCTGAGAGCGGCGCGGGGTCTTGACGTGCCGGAGCTGGAGCAGGGAGTGCCCGGGCAACCTCTTGCGGTCGAGGGACTTCTTGGCAGCTCCGTTCTTGCTGGGCTGGCACCTGACGGAGCGGGTTCCGCCTAGGGGCCACGCGCCTTGGAGCCATGGCGTCTTCTTGAAGAGGAGGTGGCTGGTACGCCCTTGGAGCCTCATTGCCCGCGCGGGGCGGGGTGCGGCGCAGCGGAGCGGACGGCGCAGGAGAGCCCCCTGCGGCGCGGACGAGCTCGGCGACGCGGTCGAGCCACTCTTCGTAGACGTAGTCGACGGGACGGTAGCGCAGGAGCTCGTTTGCCGCGATGAGCGCAGCTCGAGCCTCCAAGGGTGCACGGAGCGCGCGGGACGAAGAGCCAGCTGGCGTGAGCGATGGAGTAGCGGTGCGGCCGTCTTGCCTCACGGACGGATGCTGAGACGACGCTTGCTGCTCGTTCCCCGTCGGGCCGGTGGCGGCGTTGATGGCGGGCGATGGGGAACGACGAGGACGCCCACCAACGGGAGCCGTCTAGGCAACGCGGGAAGCGATGGCGGCCCGGCGCTCGTCGCGGGCCCGACGAGCGTCAGACATGGACGCGACGGCCGGGGGAGAACGGAGCGGTGGAAGACAAATTCCGGTGCACCCCTACCTGGCGCGCCAAATGTCAGATTTCGGGTTCCGGCAGACCCTTAAGGTTCGAACTCTGGGGTGCGCACGGAGATTATGCCCTCTACCTCTCCGTCTCGCAAAAGATCTAGCTACTGAAAGAACAACACAAAAGACACAGGGTTTATACTGGTTCGGGTCACCGATGTGGTGTAATACCCTACTCCAGTGTGGTGGGTGGATTGCCTCTTGGGCTGATGATGATGAACAATACAAGGAAGAACGGCCTCGCGAGGGTCTGTTCTTGACTAGGGGGACGAACTGCTAGGAGGAGTTCAGTCGCCCTTCTCCCTCTCTCTCTCACTTGCCCTCTGCTTGCTCAGATTCTAGGTACCCACTTCTCGATTTCTCCCTCTACCCTGGGGGTGGCTAGTCCTATTTATAGGCAAAGGCCCTGGGCCTCTTCCCAAATATTGAGCGGGAAGGGCGCCAGCAATTGGCCAATTCGAAGGGGAACATTCAGTACACTTATCCTGACTAAAGTTGGTCCTCGCCTGCCAAAGGCCCTGTGGTGACGCCGTTCTGGGCTCCACGATAACCTCCTTCCCACTGTTGGACTGGTCTTTGTCTCGTTGCACCGAAATGGATGCCTTTGCTTGATCCTCTCGCCTGCGCTTGCCCCATTTGCACCAAAGAGAAAAGGGAGACACTGCGCGGGCTAGCACCCGCCTGGCATCCTCGGTCGTCATGGCTTGCGTCATGGGCACCTCGCGAGGTACCCCGCCTTGATCTCTCCGCCTCCTCGTGAGCCAGCCTGTCGAGGCCGCGCCTGAGGAAGCGCCGTGTCGTCCGCCCCGCGAGGCTTGGCCCCTCGCGAGGGTCTTGGGTCTCGTGTTGATGAAGATGGGCCGCGCTGGCCCCCTCTCGAGCCACGCCGCAGGCAGGCAAGTCTGGGGACCCCCGTTCCCAGAACGCCGACAACCGTTCTTCTTCTTCTTCGACCAGCGGCCGCCTTGGCCGCCATTGCCGCCGGAATTGCCTCCGGTGGAGGAGCCGGTGGTGTTGCCGTAGAGCGCGACTTGGGACGGCATGGGGCCGCCCGGGGCGGCGTTGGCGAGCTGGTTCTCGCGGAGTAGAAGGATGGAGCGCGTCTGCAGGAAGGTGGGGCCGGAACCTGCATGGTCACGAGAGTGGTGATGTCGGAGAAGCGGGGGTTGAGCCCCCGAAGACAGGTGAGGACCAGGGTTTGGTCGGTCACGGGCTGCCCCACGTCCACGAGCGCGTCGGAGAGGGCCTTCAGGCGATGGCAGTAGGCGGTGATGGTGAGGTCGCCTTGGATGAGGGCCCGGAACTCCGCCACGAGGTAGACGGCGCGGGTGAGCTGATTGTCGAGGAAGAGGTTCCGGATCAGCGCGTAGGCCTCGTACGCGGTCTGATCTTGGGCCATGATTGTGTTGAGGATGTCTTCGTTGATGGAGCCGTAGATCCACGAGCGCACGACGAAGTCCTGACGCTGCCAGTCGGCCGTGCGGGCATCCGGTGGCGTGACGACGAAGATGTGGCCGGTGAGGTCGTACTTGCCGAGGAGGACGGTGATGAGCATACGCCACTTGGCGTAGTTGGACTTCTGGAGGTCGAGGACGACGGGGACATGCGTCTTGACGCTCGCGACATGGACGGCCTGGGAAGCCGGCGACGCGATGGACGGGATCATGGCTCCGGCGGTCTGCGTCCCGAGCGTCGATGAGGTGGAGGCCCCGAGTGCAGAGGAAGTGGAGGGGGAGGTCGACATGGCGGCGGCCTGGGGAGGGCGAAGGAGCTGCAGCGGCGCGGAGAGAGGATTGCGGCGGCGGCTTAGGGTTTTGGTGGCGTCGGAAGCTAGGTTTTAGGACCTAGGGCTGATACCATATAAACGTGAAACAGTTTGAGGGAAGACGCCTCTCAAGGGACGATCGGCTCATATATTTATAGCTGAGTTACAAGTCTTGAAGACCAAGAAATCTCTACCTAATAATAAAGCACGGTGGGTTTCGGCCGTCTGTCATCCCTATTTGCAAAAAAGTCCCTGCAGTTTGTTGAAATCAACCCGCAGTCCATCTATAAGTCATAACGAACCGTTTTTTAACTTTCTCAGAAAACCCCCTGAAGTTTCAGGTAATCAACCCGCCGTCCATATTTAAGTCATACGAATCGTTTTTTTGTGTTTTAACAGAAAACCCCCTAACCTTTCGGTTAATCAATCCGCAGTTTATCTAAAACAAAATTATCCATATCTTTTAAACCGTAACTCCGAATTTAACATATTACATATGAAATTTGATTAGAAAAATGTGTAGAATCTAAATATGCTATTACTTTTAGCTGTTAAATATTTCTAAACTATTAATTTGGCTGCAAACTTAATCTATAGTGCACGATCTGTTTTTCTTTCGCATCGGCGGCGATCCAAATTGCAAATGAACACACATTAAAACCAGATTGAGTGGGAAAAAAACATTGATAACCACACATGCACAACTCTGAAAAACCTCGCGGGAAAAAACAACACTTTTCTCATCTTATTCTGAGCGATTATGTGCGTGCGAGCGCGCGCGCGTGTGTGTGTGTGAGAGAGAGACGCCTTAGGACTAACCACATTCAAATGCGTTTTCGTTGTGTGAGCAGTAAGACCACCGTCGGCAACACAAATGTGATGCCATTTTAAATAAAGAACGTCTATCTATCAGGGTCTCGAGTCGTGGTTATTGGGTTAAGAGCGTGTGTTTTTTCTGTCCCGTTGCAACACACGGGCTTTTTTCTAGTAAACCCTATACGCGTATATGTACAACCGTATGAAAACGGAATACGCGAGATTAGCTATACAAAGTTATACGTTAACAGTACGTACTTACCGTAGGACGACGTAGCTCACACCTTAGCCTGAAAGCCAAACCCACCACGAACAGCATAGCATCGCAACGCCCGAGCACATACCAAACCATGCACGTACACCGGCGATCCGTCGACGTCCCCTACCGGAGCACGTACCAGCACTCGTTCAGGGCATCTCCAGCCGTTCGGTCCCCCAGGACGCCTAAATAGAGCGGTCTGGGGACGAGCCGGCGCTGGTTTGGCTCCTGCGGGGAACTAGCGCCCAGTCACGCCCCCACGCGCCGGCCCCAGGATGCAGGAAATTCAAACTTGGTCGTTCCCGCTCACAAAAGACGCCGCAAATCCGGCGATCGGACGTAGTCTGGCGTTACAAAAAACAGAGTTCGCGTGCGCAATGATTCACTCGACGGGGTCGGCTCCAGGCGTTGGCGGAGTCGGCGTGCGTGGACTCGGCGGTGCAGGAGCTGCTTCGGTGCTGGGCTGTGTCGGCGCGGCTTCGGCATTGCTGGGCGGCGACGTGAAGGCATCGTTTGGGCTTGGCGTCCGGGTGGTCGTGGGCGTCGTGCGCGTAGCGGGGTGACCATGAGGGAAGGTCACGTTTGGGTTGAACCAACCGTGCGCGTCGCCGTCGGCGTAGCCGGGCGACGATGAACCCCATGGAGATCCGGCGCCTTGCTGTCCCCAAGGCGCGTACTGGGCGTGGCTGACGACGGGCGGATTCATCCCCGCCTGGTCGACCGATGAGGAAGACGCCGCCAAGCGCGCCGCGTTGCCGCGGGCCTTCTTGGCGATGGCCCTGTTCCGCCTGTCGACGGTGAGTGCTTCGCGCCGCTGAACTTCCACCCTCCACTCGGCGTTCGACATGCCCGGCGGCTTCGATGGCGGCGCCCTCGGCTTCCTCTGCTTCGGCTGGACCACGGCGCCAGTCACGTTTGTCGCCGCGCGCGGCATGGCGGCGACTGGAAGGCGAGCGGGGAGGGGTTTGGCGGGAGAAAGGGGGAGAATGGCGGGAGGAGGACGAGCGAGCGGGAGAGATGCGAGGGAAAAGCGTCAACAAACGGCGGGAAAAGGCCCTCGGGTCGCCTCCAAGGCGAGCCCACCCGCCTTTTTCGCTTGCGCCGGCTCTCCAAGCACCCCCAGGGCGCCGGGTTCGGCCTGGGTCTGCCGGCACCAGTTTTGGCCCGAACCGGCGAAAATCGGGGTCCTGAAGGCGCGACTGGGCCAATTTTTCGGCGCCGGCGCAAAAAAAAGTCTGGGGAGGCCTTCCTGGGGCGCGGCTGGAGATGCCCTCAGCCAGGGAGCATTGAATTCGCTCGGCCCCCGGCCGCTGTGCGCCTGCACCGGCAGGGTACATGGGCGAATGGACGCGATGGCGAAGCAGGATGATGGGCGGGTGATCGTAGTCAGCAGCGTCACCCCGGAGACGGGAGAGGGAGCGACGCGTTGTGCCGCCCAGCAGCAGTGTCCCCTGCCGCCGCTACGTCCAACATCGCGGGCTCCACGCCGCCATCCCCCTGTCGCCCTCCTGCTCCCCCCTCTCCTTTTCCTTTCGCCCGGCCCCGCCACGCCTAAATCAGGAGACGGCCCCTCGGCCACGCACCGCCGGACAGCGACGCCGGCCGTCGATACATCGTCTCCTCCTCCCAGGCCCAGGCTACCACCACCTGCTGCCGCAAAGTGCAAAACGTCTGCTCCAAGCTGCTGAGCAGGAGTATATATCTCCCCGACTACCCGGTAGCGGTATCGGGCAAGTTGACAAGTGGCGGCACGCGGATCTTGTCGACTACGGCTGGCTGGCTACACACAACTGTTAAGATCGATCAGGTCGATGAGTACGTTAACGTCCACGAACAAAATCCGAGAGACCTTTTGGCCGGGACTATTCGCGGGGTGCGCCAGGGCAACAGGCAACAGGCAGCTCGGGTGCATGTGCGATTAGCAGCACCTGATGACACTGGATTCATCAGCAGTCACATAACCCAACTCCAGAGCGTCTCCAGCACTACCCAATGGAATTCAGTGGAGAGAAATTCTTGCTTGACGAGGCGAGAAGAAATCGTCATCAGATCATGCATCATGTTCCCACCACCACTTATATATACTACCTTTTTTTGCTTCTCCTTTTCAGGGGTGATGAAATCTCCCCACTTGGGGATCGGTTAGCATTAACTTCTTCCCACCATCATCACCATCACCTATAATTAACCGGCCTAGTTTTTTTTTGACACAAGCGCTCATATACACGCGCATACACTCACCCCTATGAACGCACACACGCACACCTTAGATACCACTGTCGTCTCGTCGTCCCGGAAATCCTGAAATAAATTCAGGAATAATGCGAGCACCAGGATTTGAACTCTGGTGGGTTAGGGATACCACTGTCCACCTAACCAACTCAACCACAGGTTGATTCGCTAACTGGCCTAGTTTTATCATGGGTGATGCTCTAGAAAAAGGAGGAGAGGAGGTGGGCGTGTTACAATTGTGCACCGTGGTGACTGGCCGGGCCCCACGTGGCCGGGCTAAGGGCCAGCAGAGCTCATCTAGGGCCATCATGCCGATCGTAACCAACTTGGCCAAAGAAAAGATACGGGGGTTAGCAGTTTAATCATGCTTTACTTTGAGGTTAACCATTTAGATTGGGTCATCCGTCTCCTTAATTTTCTGGATGTCCTTGCCCTATCTATATGTCGTATCCCCGTGAAAAGACGGCGATTAAGCGGATGTCGCCTCCGTTGGTTGGTTGCTCTTGTGGGGCTCATCTGTTGGGATTTTACTCAGGGCCCAGCTGACATCCTCCCTACTAGTACTGCCTAGCTAGCTTCCAACAGTTACTTAAAAAAAAAGCTAGCGTCCACCATATGGGGTGCGTTGCCTCCGAGAAAAAAGTGCAGCAAACAAAACATTGAATCAAGTACAGCAAACAAAACGTTGCTTATTATGAGCTCAAACCTAGAAAAGTGCAGCAAACAAAACGTTGCTTATTATGAGCTCAAACCTAGAAAAGTTTTTTCATGTAAAAGCAAAGGAGCAACACTTTTCATGTAAAAGAGCGCACTTATTATTGAGAAAATGTGACGAGAGGGGAAAAGCAAAGGAGCAACATTTTTCATGTAAAAGAGCGCACTTATTATTGAGAAAATGTGATAACCCTCATCTTATCTGAAAATAGATGTCACATTTTACCTTTATTTGTGACATGTTGACAACTTTTTAGCCAGTTCTATTATTTCTGAAACTGAGAAATTATATCAACTTGTCAGGATCAAAAGAAAGCTACTCCCTCTGTTACTAAATTTAAATTGTCAAAACATCTTATACTTCCTCCGTTCCAAAATAAGTGTCTGAAACTTAGTACAACTTTGTACAAGACACTTATTTTGGGACGGAGGGAGTATTTAGAAACAAAGGTAGTAACTCGGTAAACAACTCGTACACTACTCGTAAGGGCATTACCAAATATATGCCAGCTTCCCTCCAATTTATCAAGTTATTTGGGAGAAAGAAAAAGTCATTTTAGTTGCATCGCATGGCTCCTGCGTCAAATTCTATTTAAGACGAGCTGCCTAGTTGACTGCCACGTTATCTATCTTACCAGTCCGGGAAAAATTACAAAATGGGATTACATTCATCACAAGGATACAACCAGAGATAAACATCGTCACAATGTCCCGACTAAGGATAAAATTGGAATTTACTCATTGTCACTAGGAGAACTGTTTTGGTAAGCAAAATCTTCTATTAATTCTGCTAAGCAAAATCTAGATCCATGGATTACTTTAGTTGAGTCTATGAACAGGATCGGGAAGAGAACCTCATTTTGCTTAGAAAACCAGCACGATCATGTCACCTCCCCATGTCGTGCAAGCATGTTTATGACGAAACCGACTGCGTCCGATTCCTGGACACGACAATGACCCCATTCTAGATTTTCTCGATTCTTTCATACTTATAATATGTCCATGGCACTTCATGGGGGTGACATTGACAGTGTGGTCTATCGTGTAGCTAGCGGTGACCCCGGCCGGCCCGTGGTGTCAAGATTAGCCCGAAAATTAAGCAAAGGATGTAGGGAGGAGTACATGACAGGGAGGCAGACACAATGACTCTGTCTTTTGTTTTTCTCCCAGCCTCATTTTTTCCTATGATCTTGATAGGTCTTTTGTTTTATTTTTTGACAGGCACGTATGGTAGGCCTTGTTAATTAGGGATCCCACGTACGTGCAGTGCAGTCAACAGGGCGGCAAGGATGGGACACGGTCCGGTCCCTAACTCGAACGAAACGACCGCCCGACATGAACATCGTTGCTCGCCAACCTTGTTGCGCAAGCTAAACTCGGCGTGTCTTTTCCCTTTTTTAACAGCTCGTAAACCTGGTCGTTGGTCGCCGCATCTTGCCAAGTTCTCGGGAACTGAAACTTTTGATCTTTGCGACGAGCCCGTTGAAAATAACCGTCTCCTGTGGCATAGTATACTCTGCGCCCTGTTGCCGGGCATGGGGAAAACAATACGTGCTCCTATGCAGATCGGGCTTTGGAAATGCATGGCCGCCATGCCTCCTTTACTGTTGGAGGGATGGGGATGGGGGTGTGGCGTTGCAGTGCATGGCGATGGTGCTGTGTAATGGCGAAAGCGAGCAATGATACTGTGGCAAAGGGCCGAGGACGATCGTAGTATGGAGGTGGCGGTGGTAACTCGGAGGCCGGCAGCTGCACGGACGTGTAAATGATGAAAGGTGAAGGCCGGCGCGTGCACTTAAGCGACCACTATTTACTACGCACGGCGCGCACGTGTCGCAGAACTGAATTCCTATGGCTTGAGAGTTTTTCGCCAGTTGTTCACTGCAGATGACGCGGTCGAGCCGGCTAGCTCTTCCCCACCTGCACGGCTCGGTACAAGATACACTCGCTTGTGTACGTGATTTTCCTATCTATGGTGGTCACAATTGATTTATGTTCCTAGCGAGAGCTCATACGTATCCGTAAGATCTTGCACAATTGGTGCTGGAATTTAGTCTATTTTGGACAGCCCAATAACTATTTCTGAAATTCTTAATAAATCCTAGAGGCCCACTTAGCCCATTTATGCAAGGCAAGGGATACTCCTAGAGTTTAGTCCCACATTGCTAGTTTAGTGGGAGTTGGAACTTCTTATAAGGGAGGCTCTTTCCCCACTTGTACGAGCATGAGAACAAGAGGGATATCCACGCGCGCTCCTCCTCCGCCGCCCGCCTCGTCATGGCGTGGGTTGCGGTAATGAGCCGATATCTAATTTTTTGCCACGCACTACGAAAGTGGAGTTTGAATGCGAACGGTGCAGCCCTTCGGCTGCTGGCTATTCGCTTCGCTTCCGTCTCTTCGTTTCGCCTCCCGTCACTGCCCTCTCGCCTCCTTCTCTTGCGCCTATAAAAGGGAGGTCGCTTCTCCCAGAACTTCTCCTTCCTCTCGCCACCGGTTTCATTCTATGAGCTACCGCTGTCTTTCCCATCCCGGCTTGCGGCGTGCACCGCAGGACGGGACAGTAGGCCTCCGAAACCGCACCTCTTTGAGTCCTGTACGGGAGAAAGGTGATAAGGTTTTTGGGGAGCGCTATGCGCGACTACTGACTGATCCCTTCGTCACGGACGCCCCGGACTCCGACAACTACTTCCCCGACGACGACTTCTTCCCCGACGTCGACAACCTCCTCGACGACATGGCCGGCGAGGACACCGACCCCAAGTCCAGTGCTACCGCTGCTGCTGTCCCGTACGTGTTTTGCTTTCTGTTATATGTCCTGCCACAGTTTCTCGTACTAGTACTTGCTCTAGATATGTTACGCTCTACTTCATATATGCAACTAGTTCTACTGATTGCTATAGATATGCTAGGCTACGGTTCATATATGCAGAAGCTATTTACCTTCTCTCTGTCTGAACGCATGACTTGTTTTATCTCTGTTATATTACTCATGCTTTATCTAGCATTTCTGTTAATAAAATCATTTGGTAAATTGCTCATATTTCCAGCAATCCAAAAACCTTATTATAGGCAATTTACACCAAGTGGTTTTGCTGCTTCCATGAGACCTCCTATGTTTGAGGGTATCCACTATAAGAGGTGGCGTGTGAGAGCAGTCTTATGGTTTCAAACCATGAGTTGCTATGACGCCACTCTTGGCAAACCTGCAGGGGAGCTTGATGCTCAACAGGCACAAGCCTTTTAGAAAATGGATACTCTGTTTAAGGCTGCTCTCTTGAGTGTTCTTGGTGAGAACATAGTTGATGCTTATGCGTCAATTGATAATGAAAAATATATGTGGGATGCACTTGAGGCCAAGTTTGGGGTCTCGGATGCTGGCACTGAGCTGTACATCATGGAGCAATTCTATGATTACAGGATGACTGAAGAGCGCTCCGTGGTTGAGCAAGCTCATGAGATACAGTCATTTGCTAGAGAACTTGAGCACTTCAGTTGTATGCTACCGGACAAGTTTGTTGCCGGAGGTATCATCACTAAGCTTCCTCCTTCGTGGAGGAACTTTGCTACCTTACTGAAGCATAAGAGGCAGGAGTTTTCCGTTCCGGATCTCATTGGCACTCTTGATGTAGAAGAAAATGCGAGAGCAAAGGACACATGTGCTCGAGGTATTGAGGGAGGATCTAGTGCCAATGTGGTACAGAAGCAGAACTTCCAGCCCCACAAGTTCAAGAACAAGGGCAAGTTTGATGGTAAAGCAAAGTTTGATGGGAAGAACAAGGCTGTGCAACACACGAACTTCAAGAAGAAGAATGGCAAGAAGAAAGGTGCTTGTCATGTGTGTGGGGATCCTGATCATTGGGCTCCTAGTTGCCCCAATCGCTATGACAAGCGTAATCCTGGGAAAGGCGGCAAGACCGCTAGTGTTGTCATTGGAGACACTGACATGAAGGATGCTGGGTATGGTATATTTCCCACTATTCTTTCAGTATGTCATTCTCCTGACTGGTTGATTGACACGGGTGCTAATGTGCATGTATGCGGTGATATTTCCATGTTTTCGTCTTATCAGACCGCAGGGACTTCAACCGTGCTGATGGACAACGGTTCAAGTGCTTCTGTTCGTGGTGTTGGCACGGTCGATCTGAAGTTTACTTCGGGGAAGATCGTGCGGCTGAAGAACGTGCATTATGTCCTCTCCGTCAATAAAAATCTTGTTAGCGGATCTCTTCTGTGTAGAGATGGCTACAAGCTTGTCTTTGAGTCGAATAAATTTGTAATATCCAAGTATGGAACCTTTGTTGGTAAAGGCTATGAGTCAGGAGGCCTGTTTCGTTTATCCTTATCAGACGTTTGCAATAAAGTTGTTAATCATATTTGCAACAATAGTGAATCAAATGTGTGGCATTCACGTCTTTGTCATGTTAACTTTGGTTGCATGTCGCGACTAGCGAAGTTGAACTTAATCCCTAGTTTCACCACTGTCAAGGGATCTAAGTGTCAAGTGTGTGTGCAAGCTAAGCAACCTCGTAAGTCTCACACGACCGCGGAAACGAGAAATCTTGCACCACTAGAGCTCATACATTCAGATCTATGTGAAATGAATGGTGTTTTGACAAAAGGTGGAAAGAAATATTTCATGACGTTAATTGATGACTCCACTAGATACTGCCGTGTGAATCTTCTGAAATCTAAGGATGAGGCTTTGAACTTTTTCAAGATCTATAAAGCTGAGGTGGAAAACCAACTTGATCGAAAAATCAAGAGGCTTAGGTCCGACCGTGGTGGAGAGTATTTTTCCAATGAATTTGATGCTTTTTGTGCGGAACATTATATAATCCATGAGAGGACGCCTCCCTATTCACCTCAGTCAAATGGGGTGGCCGAAAGAAAGAACCGTACTCTAACTAATTTGGTTAACACCATGTTAGACACATCGGGTCTCTACAAGGTATGGTGGGGGGAGGCGATATTGACAACATGTCATGTCCTGAACCGAGTCCCCACAAAGAACAAAGAGATAACTCCATTCGAGGAATGGGAGAAGAAAAGGTTAAAACTCTCTTATCTGCGAACATGGGGTTGTTTGGCGAAAGTCAATGTTCCAATTCCAAAGAAGCGGAAGCTTGGACCAAAGACTGTGGATTGTGTTTTCCTGGGATATGCTTTTCATAGCATTGGCTATAGATTCTTGGTTGTAAAATCCGAGGTACCTGACATGCATGTCGGTACGATCATGGAGTCGAATGATGCGACTTTCTTTGAAGATATCTTTCCCATGAAGGATATGGCTACCTCATCTAATCAGGAGATGCCTAGTTCATCGAATCAGGAACCAGTTACAATAACCGAACCTGCCATTTCGATGGAATACTTTGAAAGTTCTGTGGAGGAGAACAATGAAGTTCCTACTAGGAGCAAGAGACAGAGGACTGCAAAGTCCTTTGATGATGATTTTCTTGTGTATCTCATATATGACACTCCCAGTTCTATTTCAGAGGCCTATGCATCTGAAGATGCTGACTACTGGAAGGAAGCGGTTCGTAGCGAGATGGATTCCATCTTGACGAATGAAACCTGGGAGATAACTGATCGTCCTTATGGGTGCAAACCTATAGGATGCAAATGGGTATTCAAGAAGAAGCTTAAGCCTGATGGTACTATTGAAAAGTACAAGGCTCAGCTCGTGGCTAAGGGTTATACCCAAAAGGAAGGTGAAGACTTCTTTGATACTTACTCACCTGTGGCTCGACTGACCACTATTCGAGTTCTACTTTCACTAGCTGCCTCGCATGGTCTTCTCGTTCATCAAATGGATGTTAAGACTGCTTTCCTAAATGGAGAGTTGGACGAGTAAATTTATATGAAACAACCAGATGGGTTTGTACTAGATGGTCAGGAAGGGAAAGTGTGCAAGTTGCTGAAGTCATTGTACGGACTTAAGCAAGCACCCAAACAGTGGCATGAGAAGTTTGAAAGAACTTTAACAGCTGCAGGCTTTGTTGTGAACGAAGCTGACAAATGTGTGTACTATCGCCATGGTGGGGGCGAGGGAGTTATCCTGTGCTTGTATGTTGATGACATACTGATTTTCGGAACAAATCTGAATGTTATTAAGGAGGTCAAGGATTTCCTATCTCTTTGTTTTGAGATGAAGGATTTAGGAGTGGCTGATGTCATTTTGAACATCAAGTTGTTGAGAGAGGATGATGGTGGGATTACATTGCTTCAATCTCACTATGTGGAAAAGATCTTGAGTCGCTTTGCCTATAGTGACTGCAAGCCCTCTCCAACACCATATGATGCGAGTGTGTTACTTCGAAAGAATCGAAGAATTGCTAGAGATCAATTGAAATATTCTCAGATTATTGGCTCGCTTATGTACTTAGCAAGTGCTACAAGACCTGACATCTCTTTTGCTGTTAGCAAACTGAGTCGGTTTATCTCAAAACCAGGAGATGTGTATTGGAAAGCTCTAGAGAGAGTTTTGCGTTATTTGAAAGGCACTGCAAATTATGGAATTCACTACACCGGGCATCCAAAGGTGCTTGAAGGGTATAGTGACTCAAACTGGATCTCAGATGCTGATGAGATAAAGGCCACGAGCGGTTATGTATTCACTCATGGAGGTGGCGCTGTTTCTTGGAAGTCTTGCAAGCAGACTATCTTAACGAGGTCAACAATGGAAGCAGAACTCACAGCACTAGATACAACTACGATTGAAGCAGATTGGCTTCGCCGGTTCTTGAATGACTTGCCGGTTGTTGAGAAACCTGTACCGGGTGTCCTTATGAACTGCGACAATCAAACTGTGATCACGAAAGTGAGCAGCTCAAAGGATAACATGAAGTCATCAAGACACGTTCAGAGAAGGTTAAAATCTGTCAGGAAAATGAAAAACTCCGGAGTTATTGCGTTGGATTATATCCAAACGTCTAACAATCTGGCAGATCCTTTTACTAAGGGTCTATCACGTAATGTGATAGATAATGCATCGAGGGAGATGGGTATGAGACCCACAATATGAGTTGTTCACAGTGGTAACCTATTCTTTGTGATCGGAGATCTCGTGAATTAGATCTGGAAGACAAGCTGTTGGTCAACTGAGAGGATAGTATCCTTACTATTCACAATACCACTCCATGAAGATGCAATACTCTCCTAATCTGCATGGCAGGTTGATGTATATCTTATTGTGTTCTAAGTGGCTTATTTAAGCAGAGATGTTATCCTGCAGAACATCTTTTGAAGAACACACCTATATGAGTCTGATTGTAAAACGTCGCAATCTATGAGAGTAGGGTTCTCTCTAGTAAACTCATGAAAGGTCACGGAGTATGACGCATAAGCTCCACCCGCGGGGAAGACCCATGGTAGCCTCGTATCGGTCAAGGCTTTATGTGAAGCTAGATTCGCAGAAAACTTGCAGTTCAAGGCCCAGTCCACTGTTCAAATTGCTTACTAGTGTAGCATAGAGTTCTAGGTGGAAGTTCAACTTAACAGTCTCCACTGCAGTACCGGTATATAAAACAGTGTTTTGGAACCAAAGGCAAATTTCTGTGTGCCTCTGGGATCTGGTGGGGGATTGCTGGAATTTAGTCTATTTTGGGCAGCCCAATAACGATTTCAGAAATTCCTAATAAATCCTAGAGGCCCACTTAGCCCATTTGTGCAAGGAAAGGGATACTCCTAGAGTTTAGTCCCACATTGCTAGTTTAGTGGGAGTTGGACCTCCTTATAAGGGAGGCTCTTTCCCCACTTGTACGAGCATGAGAACAAGAGGGATATCCACGCGCGCTCCTCCTCTGCCGCCCGCCTCGCCATGCCACGCCTCGTCACGACGCGCCGCGGGTTGCAGGAATGAGCCGAGCCGATATCTAAATTTTTGCCACGCACTACGGGTATACGAAAGGTCACACGAAAGCTGAAAAGATTTTTGCGAAAGTGGAGTTTGAATGCGAACGGGGCAGCCCTTCGGCTGCTGGCTGTTCGCTTTGCCTCCGTCTCTTCGTTTCACCTCCCGTCACTGCCCTCTCGCCTCCTTCTCTTGCGCCTATAAAAGGGAGGTCGCTCCTCCCAGAACTTCTCCTTCCTCTCGCCACCGGTTCCATTCTCTGAGCTACCGCTGTCTTTCCCATCCCGGCTTGCGGCGTGCACCGCAGGACGGGACAGTAGTGTTCGCACACGAACACGTCACCGTGTACCTCCAACGCCGAGGGTGATGCACCGCAGCTCACGTCGAAGGAGGCCCACCGGAAGCGCGGTACGCAAGACAATCCGGCGGGCGCTTTTGTAGACCCGAAACCCCACACGCCCGGGAGGGACCCCGTCAGGGCGCGCGGCGGCTATGGGCTGCCCTAGGTCAATTCGCTCACCCCTAGAGCCTCGAGGATCGCTGCCCTTCAACACGAATAACGAACGAAGAACGAGAGAGAAAGAACAAGGGAGAGATGTAAAAACTAGGGTAAAAAGTAGTACATTGATTTGTCGATTGTGTGTTGTTTCAATCGGCCGTCAACCCCAACATATATAAGAGGCGGCTGGACTTCCCGTACAAGCAAATGATTTATCTAGGCTTTCCTTACAAGAAAATTGCATCAATTCACGTCCAAAACCCTAGTCAAATTCGTACTAGTTTTATCCGAACTTTTCAAAACTGTTCGGTTTAAACTGGCTGTACTTTGAGGGTCCTTTTTGTGGTGACAAACTACCTCGGATGGAAACAAGCCCAAAAGCAATCTTGACCGTTTCGACGAGACGAACATCTTTCATGTTGAACGTTTTTTCATCCGAGGTCATATTGAGGGTCAAATTACTCACGCAAAACAGCTAATTATTCACGCAGCTCATCAGACATACCCACGTATGTGTCTGGTTCTGGGCGTCATATTTTGCTCACTGGAGGGTCGCGCTGTGCGGTCTCTAACTTTTGCATACGAACTTGGATTTGAACGATTTTTATATCAAAATCGATCGTTTCGACGTGACGAACAACTTTCATGTTGAACGTTTTTCCATCTAAGATCATCTGAATAACCTATTGAGCCCATCTTCAACTTATCGTCCGATTGACTATCACAGCCTCCAACCCGGCAAGTTTTGTACTCCGGCAAGGGTTTCACTCCGGCAAGTTTTGTACTCCGGCAAGGGTTTCACTCCGGCAAGGTTTGTACTCCGGCAAGGGTTTCACTCCGGCAAGGGTTTCACTCCGGCAAGTTTTGTACTCCGGCAAGGGTTTCACTCCGGCAAGGTTTGTACTCCGGCAAGGGTTTCACTCTGGCAAGGTTTGAACTCCGGCAAGGGTTTCACTCCGGCAAGGTTTATACTCCGGCAAGGTTTGTACTCCGGCCAGGGTTCCTCTCTAACAAGGTTTCCACCCCGGCAAGGGTTTTCTTTCCCACTCAGGGCCGGCCCGCAAAGTGTTGCCTCTAACTTTTGCATACGAACCCGGACTCTTAACCATGCCAAAATCTGGTGTCAACACATGCCCCCCTGTTTTTCGGCAAAGCTAGCGTGCCGAAAAATTACTTGTACCATGTTTGTTCTAAGGACGATATCAACACTCCATCGTCCTTTTTATGTGCTTCAGGCGATAATTTCTATATCGGCCATGTTTATGCTTAGGGCGATAATTTTATATCGGCCGTTGATTTTAACTTCTTGTTTACATCATACCTTGGAACCGATTATCACTAATCGGCTTTAAAGAGATGGGAATTAACCCGTTCCCCGTAGCACTAAGGAAATCAAACCCCGAGAGGTCACGCCCTGTTAAGCAAGTAACATTGGGATGATTCCAATCCACCGATGCATCAGCCAAAGCAACACAAGCCGAATTATCTGCGTGAATGACTTCTACCTCATCATCGACCCATTGTATTAAGAATTGATGCATGGTAGATGGCACACATTGGTTAGCATGAACCCAATCACGGCCTAATATAACATTATAGTTACCTTGCACCTCGGCGATGAAGAATGTGGTGGCCAAAGTTTTACTTCCCACGGTGAGTTCCATGCACATCACACCTTTGGCCTCTGTTTCTTCTTTTCCCTCAAATCCATTAAGTACCATATTGGTCTTCATCAATGCATTATCGTCTAACCCCAACTTCTTGAAGACCGAGTAGGGCATAAGATTTACCACAGCACCACCATCAACGAGCATCCTAGCAACCGGCGATCCGTTAATATGACCTTTGAGGTACAATGGCTTCAAGTGTTTCACCGGTTCTTTTGGCTTCTCGAAGATAGCATTCTTAGGACCAAAATCCAGCTGGGCTACCTCCCATTCTTTACCTATAACACGAAACTCGGCAGGTAAATAATATACCATATTAATATCCATACCTTCCCGAACCGGAATAGATTCATAATCCACCATCTCATCTTCATCCCCCAATGTGAATATTGGGCTCAAAGATTTCTCAACTGAAGGGGATGTTTCAGGTGATGTGGACGATGTAATAGGGGTTGCATCATCCTCTTTTGGTGGCGAACGGGTTGCTGTAGCTAACATAGAAGCATCTGCGTTTTCTTTTTGTTTAGGCCTCCACACTTGTTTTGTGAGGGCCATGGGCCGAATTTCACTTAACAATTCGTCCCTTTGCCTCTCCTCTTTGCGCTCTACCTTCTCGTGGTTCCTCATGCGTTGTAATCTCCTTTTCACGGTCTTGGTTAAACCGGGAGGACACCACTTAGGTTGAGTATATTTGGGATCCGTTGGTTTGGCCTTGCTTGTGCTTGCCTCATGATCACTAACCATGGAACCCTGTTGAACAATAACAATATCACCATTAGAAGTAGCCAGATTACCAACAATCGCCTTTTTGATCTCCTTTTGCTTGTCGCATTCTGAAATTTCTGCATTACATGACTTAACACGCCACACTTTTTTTATTGGCCTTACTTGGAGAAATTTTTGTTGGCCGATTAGCACCATAGATCAAATGGCCTTGTGTGGGATAATAAAGCCTCTCGCGAGCAGGCCTTCTAGGTGCTGCCCACCCCATATGGAAAGCATAAGGAGCCATTGGGGGCTGCCCCCATCCTCCACTGAAGCCTCTCATGTAATATGGCGCATAGAAGGGTTGTGACATCCATGGTGTCGGTGCCCATGACCCATATGGCCTTGCATATCGTCGAAACTCTTGCTCCGGAGGCAATCTTGAACGCTTTGAATGTGATGGCCGATTAGAGCTAGAACCGGCCGCTTGACTTGCATATTTGGATAGCAACATATCAAAAGTTGGCTTGATTCTCTTGTTCTTAGTTTCATTCTTTTTCCACTTGCCAACTTCTGAATTCTTGGGCTTGATCAATTTAACATGAGCATCCTCTTGTACTTGTGGTTGCCCCCCGAGTGTAGCATTTTTTATAGTGATCTTCAGCACTTCCTTGCCATCGGGTTGCTTCTCAAGCACAATCTTTCTTACCAAGACCTTGTCGCCCTCCTTGCTATTCCTGGGTTCACCAATAACAACATTATCTTTATTAGCGGATTCGGCTATGTTAGGCCGAATTAACATTTTCTTCCCTTCCAAGTCTATGGTGTTTATGGGGAAGGGCTGCTTATCAACTTGCATCTCAGCAAAATTCAATCGTCCGTCATTAATGGCCGATTGTATCTGTCGTCGAAAAACATTGCAATCGTTAGTAGCATGAGAAAATGAATTATGGTACTTGCAATAAGCACGCCGTTTCAGCTCCTCAAACGACGGTATGGTGTGTGATATTCTAATCATCTTATCTTGCAAGAGAGCATCAAATATTTTATCACACTTTGATATATCAAAAGTAAACCTCATCTCCTCATCACGATTCTTGCGAATAGGCTTAAGAGCATTGCACATATAGGGTTTGTCCTTTGAGGACCAAACAAATTCAGTAGTATAGACATCAACCTCATCGTCCGAATTATCATCATTGTGTTCAACCATATGCATTCTAGGACGATCGGTTGTAGACCTATGGACCTCTTTACTTCGACTCTCTTGGGCCAAGGCTTTTTGTAAGACTTGATTAATGCTCGAAAACTCATAACTTTCTAGCCTCTCTTTAATGTGAGTTTTCAAACCATTAAGAACAAGATCTGCCAAGTCTCTCTCAGTTATCACTAAGCTATAACATCGGTTTTTTATATCTCTAAACCTCTTGACATAATCGGTGACCGATTCATCATGTTTCTGTCTAACCGATGTAAGATGTGATAACTTTAGCTCATTATCGCCGCTATAAAAGTGATCATGAAACTTTTGCTCTAATTGCGACCATAAGAGAACTGAGCCATGTGGTAAAGCAGCAAACCATGAAAATGCGGTACCAGTTAAAGATAATGGAAATAAACGCACTTTCAATTCTTCTATGGAACCTGCTTCACCCAACTGTGCTAGATACTGACTCACATGCTCCCAAGTTGTTTTCGTACCCTCACCACTAAATTTAATAAAATCAGGAACCTTATAACCTTGAGGGTAAGAAATTGCATCGAAGTGTTCATGATAAGGCTTTTGGTACACACGACTCTTTACTTTCGGCTCGTTTCTGAAAGTTTCTAGAAACATCTTATGCAAATCCTCTCTTAATTTAGCTAAAATTGGATCCGAGGTAGATGAAGATGTTTGTGGCAATGACATAGGAGCAACCTGAGTACTAGCTATTGGTGCAACTTGTGGGATGGGCACCGAACCATAATTCGGCGGAAGACCAAATATGCCTGCGCCTATGGGTGGTGTGACAAAGTGATTCGGTGTTGACGCCGAATTGGGCACACTCATAATAAGATTAGAGTATGTAGGTGCAACCACAAGCTGGTTGGTCTGAGTAGGGTAAAAATTCAACGGCATATTATATTGTTGTTGCATAGGCGGTGCCGATGAAATAGGTAAAATTGGGCTAGGGTTTTCAGATATACCAACAGTACCACTAGATGATGGAGGCATATTTTTCTGAGAATTAGCACTAGCCACAAAAGAATTGTATGCCATCACATTACCCTTACTAACAAGACTTTCAATCACAGCCACTTGCTCTGGAGAAAAAACTTTACTCACAGTGATTACATCTTGTTCGTCGATGAGGGGAGGAAGATTGACGTTTCCAACCGGAGTGATGTTCCCTTGACGGTCTTTCTTGAAACTTGAAAGAAACGCTTCCAAATCCTCCTCCTCGCGCTTCTTCTTGAGCGCCTCAAAAGCCTCTTCACGCTGCTTCTTGCGCGCTTCATAGGCTTGGCGATGTTCATCCGATAGTTCATCAAGACCAGGCTTAATGATGTTATGGGTGCTAACTTCCGAGGGCTTGGGGAGATCCGACATGGTTGATGATGATTCTTGATCTTTCGTCCCCAGCGGAGTCGCCAAAAAGTGTGTTCGCACACAAACACGTCACCGTGTACCTCCAATGCCGAGGGTGATGCACCGCAGCTCACGTCGAAGGAGGCCCACCGGAAGCGCGGTACGCAAGACAATCCGGCGGGCGCTTTTGTAGACCCGAAACCCCACACGCCCGGGAGAGACCCCGTCAGGGCGCGCGGCGGCTATGGGCTGCCCTAGGTCGATTCGCTCACCCCTAGAGCCTTGAGGATCGCTGCCCTTCAACACGAAGAACGAACGAAGAACGAGAGAGAAAGAACAAGGGAGAGATGTAAAAACTAGGGTAAAAAGTAGTATATTGATTTATCGATTGTGTGTTGTTTCAATCGGCCGTCAACCCCAATATATATAAGAGGCGGCTGGACTTCCCGTACAAGCAAAGGATTTATCTAGGCTTTCCTTACAAGAAAATTGCATCAATTCACGTCCAAAACCCTAGTCAAATTCGGACTGGTTTTATCCGAACATTCCAAAACTGTTCGGTTTAAACTGGCTGTACTTTGAGGGTCCTTTTTGTGGTGACAAACTACCTCGGATGGAAACGAGCCCAAAAGCAATCTTGATCGCTTCGACGAGACGAACATCTTTCATGTTGAACGTTTTTTCATCCGAGGTCATCTTGAGGGTCAAATTACTCGCGCAAAACAGCTAATTATTCACGCAGCTCATCAGACATACCCACGTATGTGTCTGGTTCTGGGCGTCATATTTTGCTCACTGGAGGGTTGCGCTGTGCGGGCTCTAACTTTTACATACGAACTCGGATTTGAACGATTTTTATATCAAAATAGATCGTTTCGACGAGACGAACAACTTTAATGTTGAATGTTTTTCCATATGAGATCATCTGAATAACCTTTTGAGCCCATCTTCAACTTATCGTCTGATTGACTATCACAGCCTCCAACCCGGCAAGTTTTGTACTCCGGCAAGGATTTCACTCCGGCAAGTTTTGTACTCCGGCAAGGGTTTCACTCCGGCAAGGTTTGTACTCCGGCAAGGGTTTCACTCCGGCAAGGTTTGTACTCCGGCAAGGGTTTCACTCCGGCAAGTTTTGTACTCCGGCAAGGGTTTCACTCCGGCAAGGTTTGTACTCCGGCAAGGGTTTCACTCCGGCAAGGTTTGTACTCCGGCAAGGGTTATACTCCGGCAAGGTTTGTACTACGGCCAGGGTTCCTCTCTGACAAGGTTTCCACCCCGGCAAGGGTTTTCTTTCCCACTTAGGGTCGGCCCGCGAAGTGTTGCCTCTAACTTTTGCATACGAACCCAGACTCTTAACCATGCCAAAATCTGGTGTCAACAAGTAGGCCTCCGAAACCGCACCTCTTTGAGTCCTATACGGGAGAAGGGTGATAAGGTTTTTGGGGAGCGCTCTGCACGACTACTGACTGATTCCTTCGTCACGGACGCCTCGGACTCCGACAACTACTTCCCCGACGATGACTTCTTCCCCGACATCGACAACCTCCTCGACGACATGGCCGGCGAGGACACCGACCCCAAGTCCAGTGCTACCGCTGCTGTTGTCCCGTACGTGTTCTCCTTTCTGTTATATGTCCTGCCACAGTTTCTCGTACTAGTACTTCCTCTAGATATGTTACGCTCTACTTCATATATGCAACTAGTTCTACTGTTTGCTATAGATATGCTAGGCTACGGTTCATATATGCAGAAGCTATTTACCTTCTTTCTGTCTGAACGCATGACTTGTTTTATTTCTGTTAATAAAATCATTTGGTAAATTGCTCATATTTCCAACAATTGGTTCTCTTACTTTTTTTTCAAGGGACATGGGGAGCTTTATTGCTTTAGTAACATCCGATTACAATCTGCCCGAAGGCTGCTAATATGGAAGCTAGAGCACTCATCCAGCCAACAATCTGACACCGACAAGGTGCAGGCTTGCTTAGCACAAAGATCGGCCATACGATTACCATCCCTCGGGATGTTCCTAATAGAAAAGGATAAAAAACTTTCCGACTTCTCCCCAATCTCATCTAAGATAGGCGCAATAACTGAAAGTGAGTTGTTGCGCGAAGACCAGAGGTTCAACACCTCTAAACTGTCAACCTCCACCACAACGTGTGAGAATCCACGTAGTTGTGCGAAGATAACACCTTCACGAAGAGCCAATGCTTCGGCAATTAGTGGATCAGTTACTCCATGGAAGGGTTTACTCCACGCTCCTAAGAAGGAAAGGTGAGAGCGAGCTACTCCGCCTCCTCCTGCACAATGAGCTTCGGTATTTGTTGCTCCGTCTGTGTTGATTTTTACCCAGCCTACATCCGGCGGCCTCCATTGTACCCCCGTGATGCCGCGCCCAGGTTTAGGTAGATCAAGTAGGAGAAGATCATCACAGACGGCTTTCACAGCTTGGAAAGGATCAAGTGAAATCTTGTCATGGGTCCATCGATTTCTGTCCATCCATATAGCATGCATTATAGTCACAATCCTGCATCTATCTTGGACTAAAATGATATCATCCAGCAGTATATCTCTTGCCCACGTTGCCGGGTGTAGATTGGGTAATTTGAGACCTAAAAGGTCTCTTGCTGCTGCCCAATATTGCCTGGCGTGTGAGCAGGTGAGAAGCGCATGCTGCAGGTCCTCTACAGCCGCCTTGCAAAGATCACACCTTGCGATTGTCCTGATATGGCGGTGTAGGAGGGTGGCATAGTCCGGCAAGATGCCACGAAGGACTCGCCACCAAAAGATCCGAACCCTTGGGATTACATTGAGCTTCCACAAGGCTGTCCAGAGATGTTTATTTGACGATGAAGTTTCCGCTATCGTCCCTTCCTCTTGAGCAGACTGCTCTTTCCGAGTCATGAGAGTCATGAGAGTCCCGGACCCTTGGGATTACATTGGTTCTCTTACTAAAAATGAGCTCTCCTACGTGGTATCTGCCGTGTACTGCACACGCACATGCCCATATGTACACATGTATACATGCATGCATGCAGTAGCCGTATGAGTACGACGTATCTGTGGCCATACGGGTGATCGATCTCGTGTGGATGTGGGTTGGATTCCTTCATTCCTTAAAGGCCTCCATTAAGCTTGTCCCGTGGATCTTGTAGGGACTGTAGCTACTAGGAGATCGATGTCAGCTACTCTTATCCGTACTCCATCCATTGTTGAGCTGCTACGGAGTTATTAGAGCTGCCCGTGACGGGGCCCGCCTACACCGTGCAGCGTCGCGTGGCGCCGTGCGACGGGGAGTTACGCCGTTGCTCCGCCCGTGTCTGTGCTCCTAGCCATGCGAACGCGCAAGATGAAGCATGGCATGCAAATCATGTCCCCTCACCGCCTCACGGTCTCACCGCGCACGGTGCACTGACACGGGCTTGCACGCAGATTCAGTAAAGCACGCGTCCCAGCCCTCTTCTTGCGCGTGAACGTTTTGAAGGGTACGTACATGCATGCGGCGTAGTACGTGCTTAGATTTGCAATAGGTCACCATGGAAGCGTGTATTCACATGCAGCGAGTTTTGCAGTGCTAAATCATCTCATCAAGTTGCACTGGTTAGCTTTCTCCGGCAAAGCTCTGTCTAGTGAGCACTGACACTGTGTGTGACACAGGCACGCACACTGCCGAAAGAGCAGCCTACAAATTAGAGCCGTGTGCAGGGGCTGCTAGTACTCACTAGTTAGCCTGGCAAGTGTAATCAATTCTGGCCGGAGCAGGCCGTCTCTGTACAGAACGAAGGCACATGCATGTGGCAGCCAGACAGCCAGTGACAGCATAATTAGATGGGCTTATTCCATCTGTGCCCTGGTTCCTTAGTTGTGCTCACTTTTTCCCATGCTTCAAACTTATGCTCACTTTTCCCCATTCCCTTAGCTAAAACTCTCACAAATGTTCATAACAGACGTTTGCCGTCTTGGCCGTTAACTGACTTGTGGGGCCACGTTGGACTCTGTTTTTTTTAGGGGCTCGTTGGACTCTGTTTTTTTTTCTGTTGACTGTGGCTGTGGCTTCGCTGGTTGGGCCGTGTTTGTGTTCATAGGACGGGCCCGATGGATGCAGCCTGCTATGCATGCCCGGCTTTGGCATCGATGTAGCCTGCTATGCATGCGAACACCGCCACGCACGCATCTAGTGACCTAGACCTAATCGCATGCATGCACGCCGACACGCACGCATCGATCCTTGCCGCACGGTTGCCGGTGGATTAAATCGCTCCGCATCGTCGTTTCAAGCGTCGCAGACTCGCAGGCATACGTGCCGGTGGCAGAAGGGGCAGGCTGCACGCATGGTCGCGTCCATATGTCGAGGCATTGGTTCACGCCGCAGGCTGCACGCACGCTCGTGAACGGGAGGCAGGCAGCCGCCAACGCAGAGCACGCACAAGGGGGAGGCAGGCAGCCGCCAACGCAGAGCACGCAGAAGGGGGAGGCAGGCAGCCGCCAACGCAGAGCACGCAAAGCACGCTCGCATCGATTCTCGTTTACACATTGATGATCGCATCGGTTCACGCACGCACCGAGTCACGATCTACGCCGGCCGTTTGCGCGTGTACCCACTTCGTCTCCCCCGGCTATTTAAACTGCCCTCCATTGCCTCTTCTTCTACAGATCCATCTGCGCCTCCAACTTCTTCTCTTCTTCCCCCAAAAGCCAAAGCGGTTCCACTCAGCGAAGCAAGCAAGATGCAGTACAACGGGCCGACGTTCCAAGCGCCGCCCACCGTGCCGGAACGGCGGTACCCCGCCCACGTCATCGTCGAGGAATCCCTCCGCGTGTGGGCGTTCTCCCGCTGGAGGGGAAGCACTGAGCTTGCACGGGGGTTCCTCCGTGCGGGCTTCCACCACCTCCCGGCGGGCTCGCCGCCCATGTTCAATCTCGTGGAGCAGCGTCCCCACGCCAACGCTCCAGTGGTAGGGCTCGTCGTCCACTTCACCAACAGGTTCGATTCCTACTACCTGCTCGGCAAGGTGTATTGGTGTGGGTGCGAGTTCATCGCATTCACGACCTATAACATCTTCACCGACTTCGAGAGCGTCTTCCCCGCTCGCAACCGCATGCACAGCCTCCCGTACTACCTCGGCGACAACGGCCGTGAGGAGGAGGAGTACTGAAGCCGGCGGCGAAGAAGACGGTGAAGCCGGCGGTTAAGGTGAAGACATGGCGGTGTTGCCCTAGCTACCCTATCTATCTATCTAGTTTGTTGTGTGTGTTGCCCGAGCTATCTATGTAACGTTAACTATTATCTATGGTGTGTATGTAAGAACTTATGTTGCCCTAGCAACCGTACCCTATCTAAGTTAAGTTATGTGTGTTATATTAATGCTTTGTTATGTTTGTATTTTGTTTGTCCCAAGTTTAGACACGGCTAATTGGCATGGGAAAAATTAACCAAACAAACGAAAAATGATGTGTTTATAGATGCCTTCTAAAAATAAGAACATTTTGTACATTTGTACACGGCTTTGGTTTGAGAGCTCTGTATTTTTTAGGTATTCAAAGAATACTTTGGTTTTCAAAAATATTGAAGTATCAAATACTTTGAGATATTTGGCTTTAGTCAAAAGTGTAGTTTTAACTACACTATGTTTGAAGTAAAGGAAAGCCAAAAAAATTCTGCCCCATGGCCTATGTAAATAATTTTTTTCTAAAACCCACCTCCCTACTTTGGGTCAAGCCAAGCAACAATTTCCAGCAAGTTTCAACTGCCCCTAAATTTTATTTCTATTTATTTTATCTCAGAATCTTTTCTGCTATTTATTTTGGACCTTAGAGTTTCCAAAGGAACTGCCAGATTTCCTTTGAGTTTTGACTCCAAGTAAATTCCTCTGACTAGTCCTTAGCACTCTCAACCAAGATCCATCAAGATCCACTGGTCCACAATTCAAATTTTTCAAAATGTGCTTGCTGCAAGTTTGGACCAGATTTGCCATTTTTGGTGAAATTCATTTCTTTTCTTTTCCTAAAAATCCGAGAAAAATCAGGCAGCCTTTGCATGCATCAAAAGACCACCTCACCAAAGATCAGCTCCAGAAAAATTTTCCACATGCCAAAATCATTTCATCGAACAGTTGGTGTGCACTATTTCTGTTAGTTTCAGAGTTCAGTGTTCAGTTGCAGTCCGCAGTGTCGTTTTCTTCAGAGCACGGCGTCGATCTCGCCAGTAACTGCTGTGGCGCCTTGCTCCCTGTTCCCCCTCCTTGTCTAGTGCGCTGTATGATCCTATACTCGAGGTTATTAGCTAACAAAATAATCCTATCACTGAACTGGTAGTTGTTTTCTGCCGAAACTGAAAGTGTCGAAACTTAACAGTAAACTGCATACATTCAGTGATCGACAGTTGCACAAACATCTCTAACAAGAGATGGCCATCAAGTAAAAAATTCCTAGAGCAAGTATTCCTAAAGCTATCAGATTGGATTGCTTCTTCAACTCAATCAGATGCTTGAAGTTCTTGTTCATCTTCTTCAATTCCGTCTTCAGTTCAACATCTACCACCGTCGGGTATTCTGGACGCGCAGCTGCTGCCGGAGCGGCACTGTCATGGGGCAGATTGGACTCGCTGATTGCATTCCCCCTCGAATCCAGCAAGCCCGACCCTTGAAGCCTCTGGATGTAATCATCCATCCACTCGAAATGGTGGCATTTCTTCACGATCTGAAAATCAAATCATGTAACCTAAATCCAAATCTGACAGATTTTTTGAGAAATTAGAGATAAAGGATGCGAGGAAAACTCAGATCTAACCTGCCCCTCCGGCTTGCTCTCGCATTTGACGAACTCGCGCCCAAAGTTCCCATTCTTCTCCTCCTTCGAAGTCAACCGGTTCAGTGGCGCAGTCCGTGGGCAGTCAGTGCATCGAGTCATCGGCACTGGACCATACACCGGCCACGTGGAACGGGGGGCTGACGAGGAGGTCGACATATCGCCCGAGAGGAAGAAACAGAGGAATTGCTCGAGAGGAAGAAGAACGAGAAGATGGGGAAAGAAACAGAGGAATTGCTCGATCTGCTCGATGCCTTTGTTTGTCAGATGGAGAAGAGGAGAAGGGGAAGCTATATTGACGATTTGCCACATTGTATTTTGCAGTTTCAATATTTGAACCAACTCTTAACACTGACATGTGGTGGTCATGTGCGAAAAATACAATTTCATTTGTAAAGTGGGGCAGATCGTAAAAACCCGAGAAGGACAGTGCAGTAGCCAATCAGGATGCATCACGCGGATCACGCATGCCTGCCCCACATCTGACGGGTGGTGTTTGGCGCTTGGTAGGATCCGACGGCGCACGTTCAACGCTAGGGTTTGGAGCATTTCTGCGGGGTTATGAGCGAGTCAACGGGGTTATTAGGGTTTGACCAGATTTCAAATGGCCATAACTAAATTAGAAAAAATCGCAAAAATATAAAACAAACATAGTTCGTCCGTTTATGAGACCTAGTTACCATAAAAAAATATAAACTCGGTATAGGGGCGTTTTTTTTTGAAAAATTATTTTTTGAAGTGCTTTGTCCAAATCAAGTTCAAATGTTTTTAAAAAAATAAAAAAAAATCAAAATGTTGTAATTCTTGCGCACATAGCCGTCATATGGGACAAGGTTATGAGAAAAAAATATAAACTTGGTGTAGGTCATTTTCATGAACAAAGTCTTCACACAAATGAGCTATCACCTATGAACATTTTCAGAGTTCGTAGAATAGGGAGAGAGGGTTTAGGGTTTGAAAAAAAATCAAAATAATATTAAAAAATACGAAAAAATCTCCATAGCTTAATTTTGGAGTGAGTAAGAAGGATGTGAACTTACTTTTTCATTTTCATATCTAAAACGTGTTATTTGACGGTTTTGAATTAAAAGCATATTCTTTTCAAAAAAATGTAGTAATATGAATATTAATCAATAAATAGTGAGACTTCGTTTTTACCCTATATATATGGAACAAGTGTTAATAAAAAAATATATGCCTCATTTAGGCAAGGTAAAAAAAAACTTGATTTCAAATAGGGCTGTTTACCCTTGTTTTCGAGCTCGTTTCTAGCACATTTCTCATTCAGACTGTTCACCTACGAATATTGGACTTCAAATGCTCGATCAAATACACCGCATAGAGCAATGAACCTCCAATGTTCAACTTCAACTTTGACTCGAATCCAAAATTTGGCCCAAATTCAAATATTGATTTAAATTCAAATTTTGATGGAAATTTGAATTATGACTCAAATAAGAAACCAAAGTAGAAGCAACATTATTACAACTGATAAGTTTTCACAGTAGCTCAAATCTACCAAGTTTTAAGCGATCCACTCGCCCTCAAATTGACAACACAAACATTTCCCAACAACTTAATTCAAATTTTCGACTTGCTCCTTGTGTTTGCAGCTGGCTTCACCGTCTTGCTCCTGGTTTCCCTAGTTGAGATGCTCTTTTCTTTCAGACTCTTGTTCCTTTTGATCTTGGGATTTACTTGGGGTTTTCCTCGTGGAGGTGCTGATGGAGTAGTTGCACTCGCCGAGCACTTGACGACCATTTGATGGTCATCTATGGGTTCAGTAATCTTTAAAGGCACAATTGGAATAATTACGCCCTCCTCTTCCTCTCTTATAGATTCAAAACCATCAAAGGCCATGGTTTCAAAATCTTCTGCTTCTTCATCTCTTGGCCTTTTCTCCCTAGACCTGGTAAATAAAAGGGCCCTAAATAAAATTATAAGCCATAGGCAAAAAAGAGAACAAATGCAAACAAAAGGGTAGCTGCATTCTACAAAGGGTGCAAACACATACCAAGATGCTTCATTTGCTGCTGCATTCTCCACTGCTTCATTTGTTGTTGCATTCTCCACTGCATCTTCAGTCTCCATTGCTGCTGCATTCTCCTCAGCATTGGCTGCTGTCCATCTTTCCTCCTCTCCAAATGATGCATCCACTGCATTGGTACAAAGCCTAGCAATATGCCCCAGAACTCCACATTTTTTGCAAGCACGCTTCTTTGGTAGACGACCCTCCTCACCTGCTCTAATCCTCTGGTTCCTTGGTCTTCCTGGTGGTCTACTAATGACAGGAGCGTGGAGTTTGAACCCTGGATCTACTATGTTCCATTGATCTTTCCCCAATAGTGCAGGCACATTGTCAGCATAAGCAGCCATAAATTTGGCAACAGAGAAATACTCAGAGCAATATTGATCAACTTCACCATCTGCACCCCCGATAACGGTCATCAGATGTAGGGCATGTATGCATGGCTTCCCACGGATCTGCCATTGCCTACAAGTACATTCTCTAGTACTTAGGTTCACAGGATACCTCCATACCCTATTTTTAGTGTCAGTATAGGTAACCTCTCCCTCATATGTACCAGATCGAATACATTTCATCTTCATTCCTCTTGCCTTCATGTGCAATGCCTTAATCAGTGATGGGAGCATTTGATGACCAACATATTGTGTTTCTGCAATTCTTTTGCGAAGAGCCATCTTTATCATGATCATTTGCCTCATCTTGTCAAATGCTTGCCACAACAAGAGCCCTTTCACTGACTTGAACTTTGAATTGAAGCATTCTGCAAGGTTACTGGTCACATAATCTACTTTGCAGATTTCGTTGAATTTGCTTCTTGACCACACCTTGCCATGATGTGCATCCATGTACTCCTTCACAAGAGGATTTTGAGCATACAACACTCTCAAATGGTGTTCATGCTTCCTTTTGCTGCATGTGTATGATGCTGGCCATAAGTTCTCATCATAAACTTTACCTTTGAACTTCTTTTTGAAATTATGCGCTAGGTGTCGCATACATTCCCTATGCTCCACTCCAGGGAATACAATTTCCACTGCACTCTCTAAACCCTTGCAAGCATCTGTGTGTATAGCTAAACCTGTGGGTGTGCCTATAATGTTGCGCAACTGCTGCAGAAACCAGACCCAACTTTCCTCAGACTCTGCCTCCACCACACCAAATGCAACTGGGAATAGCCAGTTGTGTCCATCAACTGCAGAAGCTGCTACTAGCTGTCCTCTCCATCTTCCAGTCAAATGTGTAGCATCTACGGCCAAATAGGGCCTGCAACCATCTAGAAACCCCTGCCAGCAAGCCTTGAAACAAACAAAAGCCCTTCTGAAGCACTCCTTCTGAAATGACTTCCCTTTTATTTTGAATGGAACTGTATGCTTGTCAATCTCTACAACACTCCCTGGACTTGCCATCTCCACTTCAGCTTTGAAAGTGTAAAGCAGCTGAAAACTGTCATTCCATTTACCATTAATTCTGTCAAGAGCCTTTTCCCTAGCATTGAAAATTCTCATGTAAGGAATTTCTATCTTGTACTTCTCAAAAAGCTTCCCATGGAGTGCTGTTGGACCAAGTCCAGGTTCTTCTCTCAGCCAATCCAATATAGCATCTGCCACCCACCTAGTTTTTGCTAGCTTGGTTTTGGCCTTCCCCCCTCCCCCTCCAGGTGGACAGGTGTGCTTGTGTGGGTTTTTCTTTATCTGAAACAAAACAAAAGGGTAAAGAACAGTTAAGAAACCTTACTCAACGATCTGAAACTAAATTACTAACTGAACTTGGATTACCTGAATATATTTGCTCTCTCTCATACGAGATGCATGCAACTTCCACCTACACCTAGGATATGGACAAAAAACTGTGAACCTTGCTGGCTCACTCCTTTTAATCCTATAGGTGTTTTCAGATATAATGCACCATGTTGTCACTGCATTCCGACAGTCCACCATTGATTGGAAAATGGTACCTACACTAAGCTCAGGGTTTTCCCTGTTCCACTCAATTATTGGCATGTCATCACCATCGTATTCATCCTCGATTAAGCTGTCCGTGTTCTCCACCTTCTCTTCATCGTCAGTGTCATCAAACCTAGCTTGGCTGATGGGCTCCTCCATATATTCGTCATCCACTGCTTGTTGACTGGCTACATCGACCAATTCAGGAAACATCATCTCATCTTCATCATCATTTGTAAGCACTGCCTCATCAGGTTCTGCATCTTCTTCTACACCAACTGCAGAAGGTACACGAGAAGCAGCAGCTGAATCGGAACCAGAATTGGCAGCAGGCATGTTGTGGCTCCATGAACCACTTGCTTTACTTGGTGTCGACCTACAAGGAGTGCCGGGGTGCTGGCTATTAGCACAGACAGATGATGTCTGAACTCCCTTCCCCTTCGCCCGTTCTGCGCGTGGCTGAAGCACATCAATTTGGAGTTTACCGAATCGGCAGCCAGCAATCCCAGAAAAAAGCAACGGCATATGATCGTCGCAAGTTAGTGGGAGAAATCTTTGCTCGTCACTGATGAAGTAATTCAGTTCAACAGCATCGGCATCACTCCAGGGATAGGTGTTTCGGAGCTCAGCTCGCAAATCTTTGAAAGATATGCTGGTTTCTACCACTTTGGGATAGAAAAATGATGAAATCAAATGCGGTTTAGTACCACGCAGCACACTAGTTTCCATTCTAATCGCCAGCCGGAAAGCCAGCGCGGGATCAATCCTACAATACGACTTCAGTTAGCTGGGTAAAATCGAGTACAAATTCGAACGATTCAACCAAACAGAAGTCAAATACGGCCTACAATACGACTTAGAACGTCAATTTGAGAGGAAACAATGCTTACCCAGGTTTAATCCATGAATTATCTCCCGCGGATTCGACCCAATCCTCTCCACGATCGACTGCATTCCGGGCGTCCTCACTCAACATCGCTATGTAATCTCAGATGGGGGTGGGGGGTGGGCTATATCTGGCGGAGACCCGGCGTCACCGACGAACGGACGAGGGCATAGGGTGGAGGAAACAAATGCGGTGGACGCCGGCGGAGGGGGCGGGGCGGCGCTGTGCAGTGCGGCCTGTCAAGATCTGTTTCAGATTCAGACAAGCTGCCCAATACGTGTCTCCTTGCGGTCCCACCCCTCAGCAAGCAACAGTCAGACAAAGACTCGGCCCCACTCGTCAGCAATTAACGGTCAATGGACGGTCAAGACGGCAAACGCCCGCTATGAGCATTTGTGAGAGTTTCAGCTAAGGAAGAGGGGAAAAGTGAGCAAATGTTTGGAGCGTGGGGAAAAGTGAGCACAACTAAGGAACCAGGGGCATAGAATTAATAATCCCTAATTAGATAGCCACTAACTCTGTAAAGCGCAAGGAATAATCCTAGGTTCCTAAATAGCAGCAGGACAATTAACAGACATCAGATAGCCATCACTGTCAGAACGAAAATAACCAGCGAAACATTCGTGAGTTATGTTTCTCTCTCATTCTCCCTCGTCGGGAGACAAACTCCAGAGACACGGCGCGTGCGTTTGCGGAAATGGCGTCGCCGCTTTGCTTGTACTGCAGTCGCAATGGCCGGACGTGCGCCTGGAACGTAGCATGCTGCATGTGCCGCACGGGCACGGCGGAGTACGCTGCCTTGGATCGGCTCGTACGTGCGTGCGTCATGGGTTGGCAGGCACATACATATCGCTGCGCGCAAGTGCACAGAGTAGTGACTGCTTTGCTGCCGCACTCCGTGTCTATGTACGTAGAGAGAAATGAACGGAGGACGTCAAGCCGCCGACTGCGTCGACCTCCGCGGTGCCACTGCCAAATCGCGCATTCATTCATGACGAAACCGATCAGGTGGCCCGCCTGGCATCGGGGCGGCGCCGTGGCCGTCGGGCGGCGTGTTCCTACGTGACATGGTGATGGTGTGGCTCGACCGACCGACGACTGCATCACGGGCCACCCGCGGCAGCGGCGTCGATTGTGTGGATGTGATTACCCCTTCGCCGTCGCGTTCGTGTCCTTCGGCGGCAGCGAGGAAGGCGACGGGCTCCCTGGCGTGAGCTCGGGACCTTTATTACGAGCGTCGATTCACAACGCCGACGGGCATGTCTTGGTCTGCCCTGTCGCCCCTCGTTAATAAGTTTCTTCCGTCAGAAGCTCTCATTCCTCCTCCTCGTCTTCTTATAGCCGTGACACTGACCTTGGTTGGCCGAACAGATCAAGAGAGCAACCTAAGCACTTGACCCGGTTGCTGAGTGGGAGTGGCAGTGGCTGGCGAAACACGCCTGCCGCAAGTGCCTCCTGGATTTTGACAAAGTGAGAGTGAGAACAGGTGTAGCTATATAGTCTAGAGTGATCTGAATTTGACAAAATGAGAGCGAGCACAGTCTGAAGTATCTGCCTTTCTTTTTGGAGGTTGAATTTGACAAAGAATTGGGCCAATCATAGATGATTGGTATTTTTGCCTCGTGGACTGCCATGATCTTTCTGTTGGAAATATGAGCAATTTACCGAATGATTTTATTAACAGAAATACTAAATAAAGCACGACTAGTATAGCAGTGATAAAACAAGCCATGTGATTTGACAAAGAGGTGGTAAACAACATTTTTATATATATGAACCGTAACTAAACATATCTAGAGCAGACAGTATACCAAGTTGCATATATGAAATAGAGTCTAACATATCTAGGGCAAATACTAGAACAAGGAACTGTAGCATGGCCTCTAATAGAAAGAGGAAGAACACACGGGACAACAGCAGCAGAAGCGCTGGACTTGGGGTCCGTGTCCTCCCCAGCCATATCGTCGAGGAGGTCGTCGACGTTGGGGAAGAAGTCGTCACTGGGAAAGTAGTCGTCGGAGTCCGGGGCGTCCGTGACGAAGAAGTCAGTAGTCGCGCGAAGCGCTCTCCAAAAACCTTATCACCAGTCTCCCGTACAGGACTCAAAAGGTGCGGTTTCGGTGGCCTACTGTCCCGACCTGCGGTGCACGCCGCAAGCCGGGATGGGGAAGATCGTAGCAGTAGCTCAGTGGTCGCGAACTCTGAGGCGAGAGGGTTGTGTTGTTCTGGTGCGTCTAGCTCAGTGGTCGGGAACTCTGCGGCGAGAGGGTTGTGTTGTTCTGGTGCGTCTCTCTGGGAGGAGCGACCTCCCTTTTATAGGCACAAGAGAAGAAGGCGAGAGGACAGCGACGGGAGATGAAACAAAGAGAGGGAGGCGAAGCGAACATGCAACAGACGAAGAGGTGCGCCGTTGCGCGTCGTGGCGAGGCGGGCGGCGGAGGAGGAGCGCACGTGAATGTCCCTCTTGTTCTCGCGCTCATACATGTGGGGAAAGAACCTCCCTTATAAAGAGGGCCAACTCACTCTAAACTAGCAACGTGGGACTAAACTTTAGTAGTGCCCCTTGCCTTGCATGAATGGGCTAAGTGGGCCTCTAGGATTTATTAGGAATTTCTGAAATTGTTATTGGGCTGGCCTCATAAATATATAAAATTCCAGCAATCCCCCACCAGATCCTAGAGGCACATAGAATTTGCCTTTAATTCCAAAACACTGTTTTATATACCAGTACTACAGTGAAGACTGTTAAGTTGAACTTTCACCTAGAACTCTATGCTACACTAGTAAGCAACTTGAATAGTGGACTGGGCCTTGAACTGCAAGTTTTCTGCGAATCTAGCTTCACACAAAGCCTTGAACGATACTTGGCTACCGTGGGTCTTCCCCCCGGGTGGAGCTTATGCGTCATACTCCGAGACCTTTCATGAGTTTACTAGAGAGAACCCTAGTCTCATAGATTGCGACGTTTAACAATCAGACTCGTATAGATGAGTTCTTCCAAAGATGTTCTGCAGGACAACATCTCTGCTTAAAAGAGCCACTTAGAACACATTACGATATACATCAACCTGCCATGCAGATTAGGAGAGTATTGCATCTTCATGGAGTGGTATTATTAATAGTAAGGACACTCTCCTCTCAGTTGACCAACAGCTTGTCTTCCACATCTAATTCATGGGATCTCCGATCACAAAGAAAAGGTTACTATTGTGAACAACTCATATTGTGGGTCTCATACCCATCTCCCTCGATGCATTATCTATCACATTTCGTGATAGACCTTTAGTAAAAGGATCTGCTAGATTCTTAAACGTTTGGATATAATCCAATGCAATAACTCCGGAGTTTTTCATTTTTCTGACAAACTTTAACCTTCTCTGAGTGTGTCTTGATGACTTCATGTTATCCTTTGAGCTGCTCACTTTCGTGATCACAGTTTGATTGTCGCAGTTCATAAGGATGCCCGGTACAGTTTTTTCAACAACCGGCAAGTCATTCAAGAGCCGACGAAGCAAATCTGCTTCGACCGTAGCTGTATCTAGTGCTATGAGTTCTGCTTCCATTGTCGACCTCGTTAAGATGGTCTGCTTGCATGACTTCCAAGAAACAACGCCACCTCCATGAGTGAATACATATCCACTCGTGGCCTTTATCTCATCAGCATCTGAGATCCAGTTTGAGTCACTATACCCTTCAAGCACCTTTGGTGCCCAGTGTAGTGAATTCCATAATTCGCAGTGCCTTTCAAATAACGCAAAACTCTCTTTAGAGCTTTCCAATGCACATCTCCTGGTTTTGAGACAAACCGTCTCAGTTTGCTAACATCAAAAGAGATATCAGGTCTTGTAGCACTGGCTAAGTACATAAGCGAGCCAATAATCTGAGAATATTTCAATTGGTCTCTAGCAATTATTCGATTCTTTCGAAGCAACACACTAGCATCATATGGTGTTGGAGAGGGATTGCAGTCACTGTAGCCAAATCGACTCAAGATCTTTTCCACATAGTGTGATTGAAGCAATGTAATCCCACCATCATCGTCTCTCAACAACTTGATGTTCAGAATGACATCAGGCACTCCTAAATCCTTCATCTCAAAATAGCGAGATAGGAAATCCTTGACCTCCTTAATAACATTCAGATTTGTTCGAAAATCAGTATGTCATCAACATACAAGCAAAGGATAACTCCCTCACCCCCACCATGGCGATAGTACCCACATTTGTCAGCTTCGTTCACAACAAAACCTGCAGCTGTTAGAGTTATTTCAAACTTCTCATGCCACTGTTTGGGTGCTTGCTTGAGTCCATACAAAGACTTCAGCAACTTGCACACTTTCCCTTCTGGACTATCTATTACAAACCCATCTGGTTGTTCCATATAAATTTCCTCGTCCAACTCTCCATTTATGAAAGCAGTCTTAACATCCATTTGATGAACGAGAAGACCATGTGAGGCAGGTAGTGAAAGTAAAACTCGAATAGTGGTCAGTCGAGCCACAAGTGAGTAAGTATCAATGAAGTCTTCACCTTCCTTTTGGGTATAACCCTTAGCCACGAGCCGAGCCTTATAATTTTCAATAGTACCATCAGTCCTAAGCTTCTTCTTGAATACCCATTTGCATCATATAGGTTTGCACCCATAAGAACGATCAGTTATCTCCCAAGTTTCGTTCGCCAAGATGGAATCCATCTTGCTATGAACTGCTTCCTTCCAGTAGTCAGCATCTTCAGATGCATAGGCCTCTGAAATAGAACTGGGAGTGTCATCTGTGAGATACACAAGAAAATCATCACCAAAGGACTTTGCAGTCCTCTGTCTCTTGCTCCTAGTAGGAACTTTAGTGTTCTCCTCCACATGATTTTCAATGTGTTCTATCGAAATGGCAGGTTCAGTAATTGTAACTGGTTCCTGATTCGATGAACTAGGCATCTCCTGATTAGATGAGGTAGCCATATCCTTCATGGGGAAGACATCTTCAAAGAAAGTCGCATCATTCGACTCCATGATCGTACCGACATGCATGTTAGGTACCTCAGACTTTACAACAAAGAATCTATAACCAATGCTATGAAAAGCATAACCCAGTAAAACACAATCCACAGTTTTTGGGTCCAAGTTTGCGCTTCTTTGGAATTGGCACATTGAATTTCGCCAAGCAACCACAGGTTTGTAGATAAGAGAGCTTTAATCTTTTCTTCTCCCATTCCTCGAATGGAGTTATCTCTTTGTTCTTTGTGGGAACTCGGTTTAGGACATGACATGCAATCAATATCGCCTCCCCCCACCATGCCTTGGAGAGACCCGATGTGTCTAACATGTCGTTAACCAAATCAGTTAGAGTACGGTTCTTTCTTTCGGCTACCCCATTTGACTGAGGTGAATTGGGAGGCGTCCGCTCATGGATTATACCATGTTCCGCACAAAAAGCATCAAATTCATTGGAAAAATACTCTCCATCACGGTCGGACCTAAGCCTCTTGATTTTCCGATCAAGTTGGTTTTCCACTTCAGCTTTGTAGATCTTGAAGAAGTTCAAAGCCTCATCCTTAGATTTCAGAAGATACACATGGCAGTATCTAGTGGAGACATCAATTAACGTCATAAAATATTTCTTTCCACCTTTTGTCAAAACACCATTCATTTCACATAGATCTGAATGTATGAGCTTTAGTGGTGCAAGATTTCTCGTTTCCGTAGTCATGTGATACTTACCAGGTTGCTTAGCTTGCACATACACTTGACACTTGGATCCCTTGACAGTGGTGAAACTAGGGATTAAGTTCAACTTCGCTAGTCGCGACATGCAACCACAGTTAACATGACAAAGACGCGAATGCCACACATTTGATTCAATATTGTTGCAAACATGATTAACAACTTTATTGCAAACGTTTGATAAAGATAAACGAAACAGGCCTCCTGACTCATAGACTTTACCAACAAAGGTTCCATACTTGGATATTACAAATTTATTCGACTCAAACACAAGCTTATAGCCATCTCTACACAGAAGAGACCCGCTAACAAGATTTTTATTCACGGAGGGAACATAATGCACGTTCTTCAGCCGCACGATCTTTCCCGAAGTAAACTTCAGATCAACCGTGCCAACACCACGAATAGAAGCACTTGAACCGTTGCCCATTGATACGTCTCCAACGTATCTATAATTTTTGATTGCTCCATGCTATATTATGTTGGAAATATGCCCTAGAAGCAATAATAAAAGCATTATTATTATATTTCCTTGTTCATGATAATTGTCTTTTATTCATGCTATAATTGTGTTATCCGGAAATCGTAATACATGTGTGAATACATAGACACCAACATGTCCCTAGTAAGCCTCTAGTTGACTAGCTCGTTGATCAACTGATAGTCATGGTTTTCTGACTATGGACATTGGATGTCATTGATAACGAGATCACATCATTAGGAGAATGATGTGATGGACAAGACCCAATCCTAAGCATAAGCACAAGATCGTATAATTAGTTTGCTAGAGCTTTTTCAATGTCAAGTATCTTTTCCTTAGACCATGAGATCGTGTAACTCCCAGATACCGTAGGAGTGCTTTGGGTATGCCAAACGTCACAACGTAACTGGGTGACTATAAAGGTATACTACGGGTATCTCCGAAAGTGTCTGTTGGGTTGACACGGATCGAGACTGGGATTTGTCACTCCGTATGACGGAGAGGTATCACCGGGCCCGCTCGGTAATGCATCATCATAATGAGCTCAATGTGATCAAAGTGTTTGATCACGGGATCATGCATTACGGTACGAGTAAAGTGACTTGCCAGTAACGAGATTGAACGAGGTATTGGGATACCGACGATCGAATCTCGGGCAAGTAAAATACCGATTGACAAAGGGAATTGAATACGGGGTTAATTGAATCCTCGACATCGTGGTTCATCCGATGAGATCATCGAGGAGTATGTGGGAGCCAACATGGGTATCCAGATCCCGCTGTTGGTTATTGACCGGAGAGGCGTCTCGGTCATGTCTGCATATCTCCCGAACCCGTAGGGTCTACACACTTAAGGTTCGGTGACGCTAGGGTTGTATAGATATTAGTATGCAGCAAACCGAAAGTTGTTCGGAGTCCCAGATGAGATCCCGGACGTCAGGAGGAGTTCCGTAATGGTCCGGAGGTGAAGATATATATATGGGAAGTGCTGTTTCGGCCATCTGGAGAGTTTCGGGGGTCACCGGTATTGTACCGGGACCACCAGAAGGGTCCCGGGGGTCCACCGGGTGGGGCCACCTATCCCGGAGGACCCCATGGGCTGAAGTGGCATGGGAACCAGCCCCTGGTGGGCTGGTGCACCCCACCCAAGGGTCCAAGGCGCCTAGGGTTGGAAACCCTAGGGGGCCGTTGCCCCCGAGGGGGCATGCGCCCCCCTGGTTGGAAACCCTAAGGGGGCCGTTGCCCCGGGGGCTGCCCCCCCTCTAGATGGGATCTCCAAGGGGGCATGCGCCCCCTAGCCCCTATATATAGTGGAGGGGAGGAAGGGCAGCCACACCCTGCATCTTGGCGCCTCCCTTCCCCTTGCTACACCTCCTCCTCCCGCAGACGCTTGGCGAAGCCCTGCCGGATCCCTGCCGCATCCACCACCACGCCGTCGTGCTGCTGGATCTTCATCACCCTCTCCTTCCCCTTGCTGGATCAAGAAGGTGGAGACGTCACGCTGACCGTACGTGTGTTGAACGCGGAGGTGCCGTCCGTTCGGCGCTAGGATCTCCGGTGATTGGATCACGTCGAGTACGACTCCCTCATCCCCGTTCTTTGAACGCTTCCGCTCGCGATCTACAAAGGTATGTAGATGCATCCGATCACTCGTTGCTAGATGAACTCATAGATGGATCTTGGTGAAACCGTAGGAAAATTTTCGTTTTCTGCAACGTTCCCAAACAGTGGCATCATGAGCTAGGTCTATGCGTAGTTCCCTTTGCACGAGTAGAACACAATTGTTGTGGGCGTAGATGTTGTCAACTTTCTTGCCGCTACTAGTCTTATTTTGCTTCAGCGGTATTGTGGGATGAAGCGGCCTGGACCAACCTTACACGTACGCTTACGTGAGACCGGTTCCACCGACTGACATGCACTAGTTGCATAAGGTGGCTGGCGGGTGTCTGTCTCTCCCACTTTAGTTGGAGCGGATTCGACAAAAAGGGTCCTTATGAAGGGTAAATAGAAGTTGACAAATCACGTTGTGGCTTTTACGTAGGTAAGAAAACGTTCTTGCTAGAACCCTATTGCAGCCACGTAAAACTTGCAACAACAATTAGAGGACGTCTAACTTGTTTTTGCACCAAGTGCTTTGTGATATGATATGGCCAAAGTTGTGATGAATGATGAATGATATATATGTGATGTATGAGATCATGTTCATGTAATAGGAATCACGACTTGCATGTCGATGAGTATGACAACCGGCAGGAGCCATAGGAGTTGTCATTATTTTTTGTATGACCTGCGTGTCATTGGAAACGCCATGTAATTACTTTGCTTTATTGCTAAACGTGTTAGCCATAGTAGTAGAAGTAATAGTTGGCGAGCAACTTCATGGAGACACAATGATGGAGATCATGATGATGGAGATCATGGTGTCATGCCGGTGACAAGATGATCATGGAGCCACAAGATGGAGATCAAAGGAGCTATATGATATTGGCCATATCATGTCACTATTATTATTTGATTGCATGTGATGTTTATCATGTTTTGCATCTTGTTTACTTAGAACGACGGTAGTAAATAAGATGATCCCTCATAATAAATTTCAAGAAAGTGTTCCCCCTAACTGTGCGCCATTGCGACAGTTTGTTGTTTCGAAGCACCACGTGATGATCGGGTGTGATAGATTCCAACGTTCACATACAACGGGTGTAAGACAGATTTACACTTGCAAACACTTAGGTTGATAGATATGAAGTCTCCGACAAGTTCTACAGTTGTAAGATGGAGGAAAATAGTTCTGTCAGTGAACACATACTCAAGATTTTTGGGTTGCACAACCGCTTGACTCAGCTGGAGATTAACCTCCCAGACGAGGCGGTCATTGACAGAATCCTTCATTCGCTCCCACCTAGCTACAAGATCTTTGTGATGAACTACAATATGCAGGGGATGGTAAAGACCATTCCTGAGGTATTTGCTGTGCTGAAATCAGCAGAGGTTGAAATCAAAAAGGAGCATCAAGTGTTGATGGTCAATAAAACCACTAAGTTCAAGAAAGGCAAGGGTAAGAATATCTTCAAGAAGGACGGCATGTTGCCGCGCCCGGTAAGCCAGTTGCCGGGAAGAAGTCAAAGCATGGACCCAAGCCTGAGACTGAGTGCTTTTATTGCAAAGGGAAGGGTCACTGGAAGCGGAACTGCCCCAAATACTTAGCGGACAAGAAGGCCAGCAACACTAAAGGTATATGTGATATACATGTAATTTATGTGTACCTTACCAGTGCTCGTAGTAGCTCCTGGGTATTTGATACCGGTGCCGTTACTCATATTTGTAACTCAAAGCAGGAGCTGCGGAATAAGCGGAGACTGGCGAAGGACGAGGTGATGATGCGCGTCGGGAATGGTTCCAAGGTCGATGTGATCGCCGTCGGCACGCTACCTCTACATTTACCTACGGGATTAGTTTTAAACCTCAATAATTGTTATTTGGTGCCAAGTTTGAGCATGAACATTGTATCTGGATCTCGTTTAATACGAGATGGCTACTCATTTAAATCCAAGAATAATGGTTGTTCTATTTATATGAGTGATATGTTTAATGGTCATGCTCCGATGGTCAAAGGTTTATTCTTAATGAATCTCGTGCGTGATGTTACACATATTCATAGTGTGAATACCAAAAGATGTAAAGTTGATAACGATAGTCCCACATACTTGTGGCACTGCCGCCTTGGTCACATTGGTGTCAAGCGCATGAAGAAGCTCCATGCTGATGGACTTTTAGAGTCTCTCGATTATGAAGCATTTGACACATGCGAACCATGCCTCATGGGCAAAATGACCAAGACTCCGTTCTCCGGAACAATGGAGCGAGCAACCAACTTATTGGAAATCATACATACTGATGTGTGCGGTCCAATGAGTGTTGAGGCTCGCGGAGGATATCGTTATGTTCTCACTCTTACTGATGACTTGAGTAGATATTGGTATGTCTAGTTGATGAAACACAAGTCTAAGACCTTTGAAAAGTTCAAGGAATTTCAGAATGAGGTAGAGAATCAACGTGACCGAAAAAATAAAGTTCTTACGATCAGATCGTGGAGGAGAATATTTAAGTCACGAATTTGGCACACACTTAAGGAAATGTGGAATCGTTTCACAACTCACGCCGCCTAGAACACCTCAACGTAACGGTGTGTCCGAACGTCGTAATCGCACTCTATTGGATATGGTGCGATCTATGATGTCTCTTACTGATTTACCGCTATCATTTTTGGGATACGCTCTAGAGACAACTACATTCACTTTAAATAGGGCACCGTCTAAATCCGTTGAGACGACACCGTATGAATTATGGTTTGGGAAGAAACCTAAGCTGTCGTTTCTAAAAGTTTGGGGATGCGATGCTTATGTCAAGAAACTTCAACCTGAAAAGCTCGAACCCAAGTCGGAAAAATGCGTCTTCATAGGATACCCTAAGGAAACTATTGGGTATACCTTCTACCTAAGATCCGAAGGCAAGATCTTTGTTGCCAAGAACGGATCCTTTTTGGAGAAAGAGTTTCTCTCGAAAGAAGTAAGTGGGAGGAAAGTGGAACTTGATGAAGTATTACCTCTTGAACCGGATAGTAGCGCAGCTCAAGAAAATGTTTCTGTGGTGCCTCCACCGGTTAGAGAGGAGGTTAATAATGATGATCATGAAACTTCAGATCAAGTTACTACTGAACTTCGTAGGTCCACAAGGACACGTTCCATACCAGAGTGGTACGGCAACCCTGTCCTGGAAATCATGTTGTTACACAACGGTGAACCTTCAAACTATGAAGAAGCGATGGCGGGCCCAGATTCCAACAAATGGCTGGAGGCCATGCAATCCGAGATAGGATCAATGTATGAAAACAAAGTATGGACTTTGACAGAATTGCCCAATGATCGGCGAGCGATAGAAAACAAATGGATCTTTAAGAAGAAGACGGACGCGGATGGTAATGTTACCATCTATAAAGCTCGACTTGTCGCTAAGGGTTATCGGCAAGTTCAAGGGGTTGACTACGATTAGACTTTCTCTCCCTAGCGAAGCTGAAGTCCGCCCGAATCATGTTAGCAATTGCCGCATACTATGATTATGAGATATGGCAAATGGACGTCAAAACGGCATTCCTTAACGGCTATCTTAAGGAAGAACTGTATATGATGCGGCCGGAAGGTTTTGTCGACCCTAAGAATGCTAACAAGGTATGCAAGCTCCAGCGATCCATTTTTGGGCTGGTGCAAGCATCTCGGAGTTGGAACATTCGCTTTGATGAGATGATCAAGGCGTTTGGGTTTATGCAGACTTATGGAGAAGCCTGCGTTTACAAGAAAGTGAGTGGGAGCTCTGTAGCATTTCTCATATTATATGTAGATGACATACTTTTGATGGGAAATGATATAGAACTTTTGGACAACATTAAGGCCTACTTGAATAAGAATTTTTCAATGAAGGACCTTGGAGAAGCTGCTTATATATTAGGCATCAAGATCTATAGAGATAGATCAAGATGCCTCATAGGTCTTTCACAAAGCACATACCTTGAAAAGATATTGAAGAAGTTCAATATGGATCAGTCCAAGAAGGGGTTCTTGCCTGTGTTGCAAGGTGTGAAGTTGAGCTTAGCTCAATGCCCGACCACGGCAGAAGATATAGAAGAGATGAGTGTCATCCCCTATGCCTCGGCCATAGGGTCTATTATGTATGCCATGCTGTGTACCAGACCTGATGTAAACCTTGCCGTAAGTTTGGTAGGAAGGTACCAAAGTAATCCTGACAAGAAACACTGGACAGCGGTCAAGAATATCCTGAAGTACCTGAAAAGGACTAAGGACATGTTTCTCATTTATGGAGGTGACGAAGAGCTCGTCGTGAAGGGTTACGTCGACGCTAGCTTTGACACAAATCTGGATGACTCTAAGTCACAAACCGGATACGTGTATATGTTGAATGGTGGAGCAGTAAGCTGGTGCAGCTGCAAGTAGAGCGTCGTGGCGGGATCTACATGTGAAGCGGAGTACATGGCAGCCTCGGAGGCAGCGCATGAAGCAATTTGGGTGAATGAGTTCATCACCGACCTAGGAGTCATACCCAATGCGTCGGGGCCGATCAAACTCTTCCGTGACAACACTGGAGCTATTGCACTTGCCAAGGAGCCCAGGTTTCACAACAAGACCAGGCACATCAAGCGTCGCTTCAACTCCATTCGTGAAAATGTTCAAGATGGAGACATAGAAATTTGTAAAGTGCATACGGATCTGAATGTCGCAGATCCGTTGACTAAACCTCTCCCTAGAGCAAAACATGATCAACACCAGAACTCTATGGGTGTTCGATTCATCACAATGTAACTAGATTATTGACTCTAGTGCAAGTGGGAGACTGTTGGAAATATGCCCTAGAGGCAATAATAAAAGCATTATTATTATATTTCCTTGTTCATGATAATTGTCTTTTATTCATGCTATAATTGTGTTATCCGGAAATCGTAATACATGTGTGAATACATAGACACCAACATGTCCCTAGTAAGCCTCTAGTTGACTAGCTCGTTGATCAACTGCTAGTCATGGTTTCCTGACTATGGACATTGGATGTCATTGATAACGAGATCACATCATTAGGAGAATGATGTGATGGACAAGACCCAATCCTAAGCATAAGCACAAGATCGTATAATTCGTTTTCTAGAGCTTTTCCAATGTCAAGTATCTTTTCCTTAGACCATGAGATCGTGTAACTCCCGGATACCGTAGGAGTGCTTTGGGTATGCCAAACGTCACAACGTAACTGGGTGAATATAAAGGTATACTACGGGTATCTCCGAAAGTGTCTGTTGAGTTGACACGGATCGAGACTGGGATTTGTCACTCCGTATTATGGAGAGGTATCACCGGGACCGCTCGGTAATGCATCATCATAATGAGCTCAATGTGATCAAAGTGTTTGATCACGGGATCATGCATTACGGTACGAGTAAAGTGACTTGCCGGTAACGAGATTGAACGAGGTATTGGGATACCGACGATCGAATCTCGGGCAAGTAAAATACCGATTGACAAAGGGAATTGAATACGGGGTTAATTGAATCCTCGACATCGTGGTTCATCCGATGAGATCATCAAGGAGTATGTGGGAGCCAACATGGGTATCCAGATCCCGCTGTTGGTTATTGACCGGAGAGGCGTCTCGGTCATGTCTGCATATCTCCCGAACCCGTAGGGTCTACACACTTAAGGTTCGGTGACGCTAGGGTTGTAGAGATATTAGTTTGCAACAAACCGAAAGTTGTTCGGAGTCTCGGATGAGATCTCGGACGTCAGGGGGAGTTCCGGAATGGTCCGGAGGTGAAGAAATATATATGGGAAGTGCTGTTTCGGCCATCTAGAGAGTTTTGGGGTCACCGATATTGTACTGGGACCACCAGAAGGGTCCCTGGGGTCCATCGTGTGGGGCCGCCTATCCCAGAGGGCCCCATGGGCTGAAGTGGCGTGGGAACCAGCCCCTGGTGGGCTGGTGCACCCCACCCAAGGGCCCAAGGCGCCTAGGGTTGGAAACCCTAGGGGGCCGTTACCCCCCGAGGGGGCATGCGCCCCCCCTGGTTGGAAACCCTAGGGGGCTGTTGCCCCCCGAGGGGGCATGCGCCCCCCCTGGTTGGAAACCCTAAGGGGGCCATTGCCCCGGGGGCCGCCGCCCCCCTCTAGATGGGATCTCCAAGGGGGCATGCGCCCCTAGCCCCTCTATAGTGGAGGGGAGGAAGGGCAGCCGCACCCTGCACCTTGGCGCCTCCCTTCCCCTTGCTACACCTCCTCCTCCCGCAGACGCTTGGCGAAGCCCTGCCGGATCCCTGCTGCATCCACCACCACACCGTCGTGCTGCTGGATCTTCATCAACCTCTCCTTCCCCTTGCTGGATCAAGAAGGAGGAGACGTCACGCTGACCGTACGTGTGTTGAACGCGGAGGTGCCATCCGTTCGGCGCTAGGATCTCCAGTGATTGGATCACGTCGAGTACGACTCCCTCATCCCCATTCTTTGAACGCTTCCGCTTGTGATCTACAAAGGTATGTAGATGCATCCGATCACTCGTTGCTAGATGAACTCATAGATGGATCTTGGTGAAACCGTAGAATTTTTTTTGTTTTCTGCAATGTTCCCCAACATATTATCTACTGTTTTGGACTATATTGGGCTTTATTTTCCACTTTTATATTGTTTTTGGGGCTAACCTATTAACCGGAGGCCCAGCCCAGAATTGCTGTTTTTTGCCTATTTCAGTGTTTCGAAGAAACGGAATATCAAACGGAGTCCAAACGGAATGAAACCTTCAGGAACGTGATTTTCTCATCAGATATGATCCAGGAGACTTGGACCCTCCGTCAAGAAAGAAGAGAGGCGATCACGAGGGTGGAGAGCGCCCCCTAGGGCGCCCCCTGCCTCATGGGCCCCTCGAAGCTCCACCGACGTACTCCTTCCTCCTATATATACCTACATACCCCCAAACGATCAGATACGGAGCCAAAATCCTAATTCCACCACTGCAACCTTCTGTACCCATGAGATCCCATCTTGGGGCCTGTTCCGAAGCTCCGCCGGAGGGGGCCATCATCACGGAGGGCTTCTACATCATCATAGCCCCTCCGATGAAGTGTGAGTAGTTTACCTCAGACCTTCGGGTCCATAGTTAGTAGCTAGTGAAGGAAATATGCCCTAGAGGCAATAATAAAGTTATTATTTATTTCCTTATATCATATAAATGTTTATTATTCATGCTAGAATTGTATTAACCGGAAACATAATACATGTGTGAATACATAGACAAACATAGTGTCACTAGTATGCCTCTACTTGACTAGCTCGTTAATCGAAGATGGTTATGTTTCCTAACCATGAACAAAAGAGTTGTTATTTGATTAACGAGATCACATCATTAGAAGAATGATGTGATTGACTTGACCCATTCCGTTAGCTTAGCACATGATCGTTTAGTATGTTGCTATTGCTTTCTTCATGACTTATACATGTTCCTATGACTATGAGATTATGCAACTCCCGTTTACCGGAGGAACACTTTGTGTGCTACCAAACATCACAACGTAACTGGGTGATTATAAAGGTGCTCTACAGGTGTCTCCGAAGGTACATGTTGGGTTGGCGCATTTCGAGATTAGGATTTGTCACTCCAATTGTCGGAGAGGTATCTCTGGGCCCTCTCGGTAATGCACATCATATAAGCCTTGCAAGCATTGCAACTAATGAGTTAGTTGTGAGATGATGTATTACGGAACGAGTAAAGAGACTTGCCGGTAACGAGATTGAACTAGGTATTGAGATACCGACGATCAAATCTCGGGCAAGTAACATACCGATGACAGAGGGAACAACGTATGTTGTTATACGGTCTGATCGATAAAGATCTTCGTAGAATATGTAGGAGCCAATATGAGCATCCAAGTTCCGCTATTGGTTATTGACCGGAGACATGTCTCGGTCATGTATACATTGTTCTCGAACCTGTAGGGTCCGCACGCTTAACGTTATGATGACAGTTTCATTATGAGTTTACATGTTTTGATGTACCAAAGGTTGTTCGGAGTCCCGGATGTGATCATGTACATGATGAGGAGTCTAGAAATGGTCGAGACATGAAGATTGATATATTGGACGACTATATTCGGACACCGGAAGTGTTCTGGAGAAGTATCGGATTAAAACGAAGTACCAGGGGGGTTACCGGAACCCCCCGGCGGGGTTAATGGGCCTCATGGGCCCAAAGTGGAGCATAGGAGGGGCGGCCAGGGCAGGCCGCGCGCCCCCTCCCCCTCTAGTCCGAATTGGACAAGGAGGGGGCCGGCGCGCCCCTTTCCTTCCTCTCCTCTCTCCTTTCCTTCCCCCTCTCCTACTTGGACAAGGAAAGGAGGGGGGGCGGCGCCCCGCCTTTCCTTCCTCTCCTCTCTCCCTTCCTCCCCCTCTCCTACTAGGACAAGGAAAGGAGGGAGTCCTACTCCCGGTAGGAGTAGGACTCCTCCCTGGCGTGCCTCCTCCTGGCCGGCCGCCCCCTCCCCCTTGCTCCTTTATATACGGGGGGCAGGGGGCACCTCTAGAGACAACAATTGATCCTTGAGATCTATTAGCCGTGTGCGGTGCCCCCTCCACCATAATCCTCGATAACATTGTAGCAGTGCTCAGGCGAAGCCCTGCGACGGTAGAATATCAAGATCGTCACCACACCGTCGTGCTGACGGAACTCATCCCCGACACTTTGCTGGATCAGAGTCCGGGGATCGTCATCGAGCTGAACGTGTGCTAGAACTCGGAGGTGCCGTAGTTTCGGTGCTTGATCGGTCGGGCCGTGAAGACGTACGACTACATCAACCGCGTTGTTATAACGCTTCCGCTTTCGGTCTACGAGGGTACGTGGACAACACTCTCCCCTCTCGTTGCTATGCATCACCATGATCTTGCGTGTGCGTATGATTTTTTTTGAAATTACTACGTTCCCCAACAGTGGCATCCGAGCCAGGTTTTATGCGTTGATGTTATATGCACGAGTAGAACACAAGTGAGTTGTGGGCGATATAAGTCATACTGCTTACCAGCATGTCATACTTTGGTTCGGTGGTATTGTTGGATGAAGCGGCTCGGACTGACATTACGCGTACGCTTACACGAGACTGGTTCTACCGACGTGCTTTGCACATAGGTGGCTGGCGGGTGTCAGTTTCTCCAACTTTATTTGAACCAAGTGTGGCTACGCCCGGTCCTTGCGAAGGTTAAAACAGCACCAACCTGACAAACTATCGTTGTGGTTTTTGATGCGTAGGTAAGAACGGTTCTTGCTAAGCCGTAGCAGCCACGTAAAACTTGCAACAACAAAGTAGAGGACGTCTAACTTGTTTTTGCAGGGCATGTTGTGATGTGATATGGTCAAGACATGATGATAAATTTTATTGTATGAGATGATCATGTTTTGTAACCGAGTTATCGGCAACTGGCAGGAGCCATATGGTTGTCGCTTTATTGTATGAAATGCAATCGCCCTGTAATGCTTTACTTTATCACTATGCGGTAGCGATAGTCGTAGAAGCATAAGATTGGCGAGACGACAACGATGCTACGATGGAGATCAAGGTGTCGCGCCGGTGACGATGGTGATCATGACGTTGCTTCGGAGATGGAGATCACAAGCACAAGATGATGATGGCCATATCATATCACTTATATTGATTGCATGTGATGTTTATCTTTTATGCATCTTATCTTGCTTTGATTGACGGTAGCATTATAAGATGATCTCTCACTAAATTTCAAGATAAAAGTGTTCTCCCTAAGTATGCACCGTTGCCAAAGTTCGTCGTGCCCAGACACCATGTGATGATCGGGTGTGATAAGCTCTAAGTCCATCTACAACGGGTGCAAGCCAGTTTTTGCACACGCAGAATACTCAGGTTAAACTTGACGAGCCTAGCATATGCAAATATGGCCTCGGAACACTAAGACCAAAAGGTCGAGCGTGAATCATATAGTACATATGATCAACATAGTGATGTTCACCATTGAAATCTACTCCATTTCATGTGATGATCGATTATGGTTTAGTTGATTTGGATCACGTGATCACTTAGAGGATTAGAGGGATGTCTTTCTAAGTGGGAGTTCTTAAGTAATATGAATAATTGAACTTAAATTTATCATGAACTTAGTACCTGATGGTATCTTGCTTGTCTATGTTGATTGTAGATAGATGGCCCGTGCTGTTGTTCCGTTGAATTTTAATGCATTCCTTGAGAAAGCAAAGTTGAAAGCACCGCTGGAAGAATTACTTAAGAACTCCCACTTACACGGACTGGGTCCATAACTTGAGGATTATCCTCATTGCTGCACAGAAGAATTACGTCCTGGAAGCACCGCTGGGTGCCAGGCCTGCTTCTGATGCAACTGACGACGTTAAGAACGTCTGGCAGAGCAAAGCTGATGACTACTCGATAGTTTAATGTGCCATGCTTTACGGCTTAGAACCGGGACTTCAAAGACGTTTTGAACGTCTTGGAGCATATGAGATGTTCCAGGAGTTGAAGTTAATATTTCAAGCAAATGCCCGGATTGAGAGATAAGTCTCCAATAAGTTCTATAGATGCAAGATGGAGGAGAATAGTTCTGTTAGTGAGCATATACTCAAGATGTCTGGGTATAATAATCACTTGATTCAACTGGGAGTTAATCTTCTGGATGATAGCGTCATTGTCAGAATTCTCCAATCACTTCCACCAAGCTACAAGAGCTTCGTTATGAACTATAACATGCAAGGGATGGATAAGACGATTCCCGAGCTCTTCGCAATGCTAAAGGCTGCGGAGGTAGAAATCAAGAAGGAGCATCAAGTGTTGATGGTCAATAAGACCACCAGTTTCAAGAAAAAGGGCAAAGGGAAGAAGAAGGGTAACTTCAAGAAGAACAGCAAGCAAGTTGTTGCTCAGGAGAAGAAACCCAAGTCTGGACCTAAGCCTGAGACTGAGTGCTTCTACTGCAAGCAGACTGGTGACTGGAAGCGGAACTGCCCCAAGTATTTGATGGATAAAAAGGATGGCAAGGTGAACAAAGGTATATGTGATATACATGTTATTGATGCGTACCTTACTAGAGCTCGCAGTAGCACCTGGGTATTTGATACTGGTTCTGTTGCTAATATTTGCAACTCGAAACAGGGACTACGGATTAAGCGAACACTGGCCAAGGACGAGGTGACGATGCGCGTGGGAAATGGTTCCAAAGTCGATGTGATCGCGGTCGGCATGCTACCTCTACATCCACCTTCAGGATTAGTATTAGACCTAAATAATTGTTATTTGGTGCCAGCGTTGAGCATGAACATTATATCTGGATCTTGTTTGATGCGAGGCAGTTATTCATTTAAATCAGAGAATAATGCTTGTTCTATTTATATGAGTAATATCTTTTATGGTCATGCACCCTTGAAGAGTGGTCTATTTTTGATGAATCTCGGTAGTAGTGATACACATATTCATAATGTTGAAGCCAAAAGATGCAGAGTTGATAATGATAGTGCAACTTATTTGTGGCACTGCCATTTAGGTCATATCGGTGTAAAGCGCATGAAGAAACTCCATACTGATGGACTTTTGGAGCCACTTGATTATGAATCACTTGGTACTTGCGAACCTTGCCTCATGGGCAAGATGACTAAAACACCGTTCTCCGGTACTATGGAGAGAGCAACAGATTTGTTGGAAATCATACATACAGATGTTTATGGTCTGATGAATGTTGAGGCTCGTGGCAGATATCGTTATTTTCTCACCTTCACAGATGATTTAAGCAGATATGGGTATATCTACTTAATGAAGCATAAGTCTGAAACATTTGAAAAATTCAAAGAATTTTAGAGTGAAGTTGAAAATCATCGTAACAAGAAAATAAAGTTTCTACGATCCGATTGTGGAGGAGAATATTTGAGTTACGAGTTTAGTCTACATTTGAAATAATGCATAATAGTTTTGCAACTCACGCCACCTGGAACACCACAACGTAATGGTGTGTTCGAACGTCGTAATCGTACTTTACTAGATATGGTGCGATCTATGATGTCTCTTACTGATTTACCGCTATCGTTTTGGGGTTATGCTTTAGAGACGGCCGCATTCACGTTAAATAGGGCACCATCGAAATCCGTTGAGACGACGCCTTATGAACTGTGGTTTGGCAAGAAACCAAAGTTGTCATTTCTGGAAGTTTGGGGCTGCGATGCTTATGTGAAAAAGCTTCAACCTGATAAGCTCGAACCCAAATCGGAGAAATGTGTCTTCATAGGATACCCAAAGGAAACTGTTGGGTACACCTTCTATCACAGATCCGAAGGCAAGAATTTGTTGCTAAGAATGGATCCTTTCTAGAGAAGGATTTTCTCTCAAAAGAAGTGAGTGGGAGGAAAGTAGAACTTGATGAGGTAACTGTACCTGCTCCCTTATTGGAAAGTAGTTCATCACAGAAAACGGTTTCTGTGACACCTACACCAATTAGTGAGGAAGTTAATGATGATGATCATGAAACTTCAGATCAAGTTATTACTGAACCTCGTAGATCAACCAGAGTAAGATCCGCACCAAAGTGGTACGGTAATCCTGTTCTGGAAATCATGCTACTAGATCATGATGAACCTACGAACTATGAAGAAGCGATGGTGAGCCCAGATTCCGCAAAATGGCTTGAAGCCATGAAATCTGAGATGGGATCCATGTATGAGAACAAAGTATGAACTTTGGTTGACTTGCCCGATGATCGGCAAGCAATTGAGAATAAATGGATCTTCAAGAAGAAGACTGACGCTGACGGTAATGTTACTGTCTACAAAGCTCGACTTGTTGCGAAAGGTTTTCGACAAGTTCAAGGGATTGACTACGATGAGACCTTCTCGGCCGTAGCGATGCTTTAGTCTATCCGAATCATGTTAGCGATTGCCGCATTTTATGATTATGAAATATGGCAGATGGATGTCAAAACTGCATTCCTGAATGGATTTCTGGAAGAAGAGTTGTATATGATGCAACTGGAAGGTTTTGTCGATCCAAAGGGAGCTAACAAAGTGTGCAAGCTCCAGCGATCCATTTATGAACTGGTGCAAGCCTCTCGGAGTTGGAATAAACGCTTTGATAGTGTGATCAAATCATTTGGTTTTGTACAGACTTTTGGAGAAGCCTATCTTTACAAGAAAGTGAGTGGGAGCTCTATAGCATTTCTGATATTATATGTGGATGACATATTACTGACTGGAAATGATATTGAATTTCTGGATAGCATAAAGGGATACTTGAACAAGAGTTTTTCAATGAAAGACCTCGGTGAAGCTGCTTACATATTGGGCATCAAGATCTATAGAGATAGATCAAGACGCTTAATTGGACTTTCACAAAGCACACATCTTGACAAAGTTTTGAAGAAGTTCAAAATGGATCAAGCAAAGAAAGGGTTCTTGCCTGTGTTACAAGGTGTGAAGTTGAGTAAGACTCAATGCCCGACCAATGCAGAAGATAGAGAGAAAATAAAAGATGTTTCCTATGCTTCAGCCATAGGCTCTATCATGTATGCAATGCTGTGTACCAGACCTGATGTGTGTCTTGCTATAAGTCTAGCAGGGAGGTACCAAAGTAATCCAGGAGTGGATCACTGGACAGTGGTCAAGAACATCCTGAAATACCTGAAAAGGACTAAGGATATGTTTCTCATTTATGGAGGTGACAAATTGCTCATCGTAAATGGTTATGTTGATGCAAGCTTTGACACTGATCCGGACGATTCTAAATCGCAAACCGGATACATGTTTACATTAAATGGTGGATCTGTCAGTTGGTGCAGTTCTAAACAAAGCATCGTGGCGGGAACTACATGTGAAGCGGAGTACATAGCTGCTTCGGAAGCAGCAAACGAAGGAGTCTGGATGAAGGAGTTCATATCCGATCTAGGTGTCTTCTGATCCTAATGAACTTATTTGCTACTAAGAGTGTTTCTTCTAATCCTAATGATATGCCTTTGTCTACTTTGATTGAGAATAATAATGAATCTATGGATGTGAATTTTGTTGGTAGGAATAATTTTGGTAACAACGCGTATAGAGGGAATTTTAATCCTAGACCTTATCCTAGTAATCCTTCTAATAATTATGGAAATTCCTACAACAACTCTTATGGAAATTTTAATAAGATGCCCTCTGAATTTGAGAATAGTGTTAAAGAGTTTATGAATTCACAAAAGAATTTCAATGCTTTGCTTGAAGAGAAATTGTTTAAAGTTGATGATTTGGCTAGGAACGTTGATAGAATTTCTCTTGAGGTTGATTCTTTAAATCTTAGATCTATTCCTCCTAAGCATGATATCAATGAGTCTCTCAAAGCCATGAGAATTTCCATTGATGAGTGCAAAGAAAGAGCCGCTAGGATGCGTGCTACGAAAGATGCCTTTATTAAAGCGCGTTCTTCCAATTCCTATGAAAATCAAGATGAAGATCTAAAATTTATTGATGTATCCCCTATTAAATCTTTGTTTTGCAATATGAATCTTGATGAAACTGAATATGATCTTCCTTTACCTAGAAGGCGTTCCAAAAATTCGGAGTATTTAGATCTTGATGATGAAATTGATAAAAGTGGGATTGAAAGAAATAAAATCCTAGATATTGCTAAACCCACTATATTGGATTTCAAGGAATTTAATTATGAAATTTTCTCTTTAGTTGATTGTATTTCCTTGTTGCAATCTGTGCTAAATTCTCCTCATGCTTATAGTCAAAATAAAGCTTTTACCGAACATATCGTTGATGCCTTGATGCAATCTTATGAAGAAAAACTTGAGTTGAAAGTTTCAATCCCTAGAAAACTTTATGATGAGTGGGAACCTACTATTAAAATTAAAATTAAAGATCATGAGTTTTATGCTTTGTGTGATTTGGGTGCTAGTGTCTCCACTATTCCCAAAACTTTGTGTGATTTGCTAGATTTCCGTGATTTTGATGATTGCTCTCTAAACTTGCATCTTGCGGATTCCACAATTAAGAAACCTATGGGAAGAATGAATGATGTTCTTATTGTTTCAAATAGGAATTATGTGCCCGTAGATTTTATCGTTCTTGATATAGATTGCAATCCTTCTTGCCCTATTATTCTCGGTAGACCTTTCCTTAGCACGGTTGGTGCAATTATTGATATGAAGGAAGGGAATATTAGATTTAAATTCCCATTAAAAAAGGGCATGGAACACTTCCCAAGGAAGAAAATAAAATTACCATCTGTATCTATCATCAGAGCCACTTATGGATTGCCTACCAAAGATGGCAATACCTAGATCTATCCTTGCTTTTATGCCTAGCTAGGGCGTTAAACGATAGCGCTTGTTGGGAGGCAACCCAATTTTATTTTAGTTTTTTGTTTTTCCTTCTGTTTAGGAATAAATAATCCATCTACCTTCTATTTAGATGTGGTTTTATATTTTAATTAGTGTTTGTGCCATGTTAAACCTATAGGATCTTCTTGGATGGTAGTTATTTGATCTTGCTGTAATTTCCAGAAACTTTCTGTTCACGAAAACAATTGTTAAACATCACCAGATCATGATAAAATACTGATTCCAATTGCTGCTGATCAATAAAAAAATTGTCTAGGTCTTACTATTTTGGTGGAGTTTTTGGAGTTCCAGAAGTTTACGTTAGTTACAGATTACTACAGACTGTTCTGTTTTTGACAGATTCTGTTTTTTGTGTGTTGTTTGCTTATTTTGATGAATCTATGGCTAGTAAAATAGTTTATAATCCGTAGAGAAGTTGTAATACAGTAGGTTTAACACCAATATAAATAAAGAATGAGTTCATTATAGTACCTTGAAGCAGTATTTTGTTTTCTTTCGCTAACGGAGCTCACGAGATTTCTGTTGAGTTTTGTGTTGCAAAGTTTTCAAGTTTTGGGTGAAATCTTTTGATGGATTATGGAACAAGGAGTGGAAAGAGCCTAAGCTTGGGGATGCCCATGGCACGCCCAAGATAATCCAAGGACACCAAAAATTCAAAGCTTGGGGATGCCCCGGAAGGCATCCCCTCTTTCGTCTACTTCCATCGGTAATTTTACTTCGAGCTATATTTTTATTCATCACATGATATGTGTTTTGCTTGGAGCATCTTGTATGATTTGAGTCTTTGCTTGTTAGTCTACCACATTCATCCTTGCTGTACACACCTTTTGAGAGAGCCATACACGAATTGGAATTTGATAGAATACTCTATGTGCTTCACTTATATCTTTTGAGCTATATAGTTTTGCTCTAGTGCCTCACTTATATCTTTTAGAGCACGGTGGTGGATTTGTTTTAAAGAAACTATTGATCTCTCATGCTTCACTTAGATTATTTTGAGAGTCTTAAATAGCATGGTAATTTTCTTAATAATAATATGCTTGGTATTCAAGATTTGTAAAACTTTCTTTTGAGTGCGTTGAATACTAAGAAAAGTTTGATGCTTGATAATTGTTTTGAGATATGGAGGTGATAATATTAAAGTCGTGCTAGTAGAGTAATTGTGAATTTGAGAAGTGCTTGTGTTGAAGTTGGCAAGTCCCATAGCATGCACGTATGGTAAACGTTATGTATCAAATTTGAAACATGAGGTGTTATTTGATTGTCCTCCTTATGAGTGGCGGTCGGGGACGAGCGATGGTCTCTTCCTACCAATCTATCCTCCTAGGAGCATGCGCGTAATGCTTTGGTTTTTGATGACTTGTATATTTTTGCAATAAGTATATGAGTTATTTATGACTAATGTTGAGTCCATGGATTATACGCACTCTCACCCTTCCATCATTGCTAGCCTCTTCGGTACCGTGCATTGCCCTTTCTCACATTGAGAGTTTGTGCAAACTTCGCCGGTGCATCCAAACCCCGTGATATGATATGCTCTTTCACACATAAACCTCCTTATATCTTCCTCAAAACAGCCACCATACCTACCTATTACCTACCTATTATGGCATTTCCATAGCCATTCCGAGATATATTGCCATGCAACTTTCCACCATACCGTTCTTCATGACACATTCATCATTGTCATATTGCTTAGCATGATCATGTAGTTGACATAGTATTCGTGGCAAAGCCACTGTTCATAATTCTTTCATACATGTCACTCTTGATTTATTGCATATCCCGGTACACCGCCGGAGGCATTCATATAGTCATACTTTGTTCTAGTATCGAGTTGTAATCATTGAGCTGTAAATAAATAGAAGTGTGGTGATCATCATTTTCTATAGCATTGTCCCAAGTGAGGAATAAATAAAAAAATAAAAAAAGAAGAAAGTCCATAAAAAAAGAGAAGGCCCAAAAAAAAGAGAGAAAAAGAGAGAAGGGACAATGTTACTATCCTTTGCCACACTTGTGCTTCAAGGTAGCACCATAATCATCATGATAGAGAGTCTCTTGTTTTGTCACTTTCATATACTAGTGGGAATTTTTCATTATAGAACTTGGCTTGTATATTCCAACGATGGTCTTCCTCAAATGCCCTAGGTCTTCGTGAGCAAGCAAGTTGGATGCACACCCACTTAGTTTCTTTTGTTGAGCTTTCATACATTTATAGCTCTAGTGCATCCGTTGCATGGCAATCCCTACTCCTTGCATTAACATAAATCGACGGGCATCTCCATAGCCTATTGATTAGCCTCGTTGATCTGAGATATTCTCCTTTTTGTCTTCTCCACATAACCCCCATCATCATATTTTATTCCACCCATAGTGTTATATCCATGGCTCATGCTCATGTATCGCGTGAAGGTTTATGAGTTTGAGATTATTAAAGTATGAGACAATTGCGTGGCTTGTCATCGGGGTTGTGCATGATGAGAGCATTCTTGTGTGACGAAAATGGAGCATGACTAAACTATATGATTTTGTAGGGATAAACTTTCTTTAGCCATGTTACTTTGAGAAGACATAATTGCTTTGTTGATATGCTTGAAGTATTATTATTTTTATGTCAATATGAACTCTTGTCTTGAATTTTTTGGATCTGAATATTCATACCACAATTGAGAAAATTTACATTGAAATTATGCCAAGTAGCACTCCGCATCAAAAATTCTTTGTTTATCATTTACCTATTCGAGGACGAGCAGGAATTAAGCTTGGGGATGCCTGATACGTCTCCAACGTATCTATAATTTTTTATTGCTCCATGCTATATTATCTACTGTATTGGACTATATTGGGCTTTATTTTCCACTTTTATATTATTTTTGGATCTAACCTATTAACTGGAGGCCCATCCTAGAATTGCTGTTTTTTTGCCTATTTCAGTGTTTCGAAGAAACGGAAGATCAAATGGAGTCCAAACGGAATAAAACCTCCGGGAACGTGATTTTCTGATCAGATATGATCCAGGAGACTTGGACCCTCCGTCAAGAAAGAAGAGAGGTGCTACCTCTTGAGCTTGCGTTGGTTTTCTCCGAAGAGGAGAGGATGATGCAGCAGAGTAGCGTAAGTATTTCCCTTTGTTTTTGAGAACCAAGGTATCAATCCAGTAGGATGCCACGCTCAAGTCCCTCATACATGCACAAATCGATAGCAACTCGCAACCAACGCGATTAGGGGTTGTCAATCCCTTCACGATCTCTTACGAGAGTGAGATCTGATAGAGATAATATTTTTGGTATTTTTTATATAAAGATGCAAAGTGAAAAGTAAAAGGCAAAGTAAAAACAAAGCAAGATTAAAGTGATGAAGATTGATATGGTGAGAATAGACCCGGGGGCCATAGGTTTCACTAGTGGCTTCTCTCAAGAGCATAAGTTTTCTACGGTGGGTGAACAAATTACTGTTGAGCAATTGACAGAATTGAGCATAGTGATGAGAATATCTAGGCATGATGATGTATATAGGCATCACGTCCATGACAAGTAGATCGAAACGATTCTGCATCTACTACTATTACTCCACTCATCGACCGCTATCCAGCATGCATCTAGAGTATTAAGTTAAAAACAGAGTAACGCTTTAAGTAAGATGACATGATGTAGAGAGATAAATTCATGCAATATGAAATAAACCCCATCTTGTTATCCTCGATGGCAATGATACAATACGTGCCTTGCCGCCCCTTCTGTCACTTGGAAAGGGCACCGCAAGATTGAACCCAAAACTAAGCACTTCTCCCATGGCAAGAACTACTAATCTAGTCGGCCAAACCAAACGGATAATTCGAAGAGACTTGCAAAGATAACCAATCATACATAAAAGAGTTCAGAGAAGATTCAAATATTATTCATAGATAGACTTGATCATAAACCCACAATTCATCGGTCTCAACAAACACACCGTAAAAGAAGAAGATTACATCAAATAGATCTCCACAAGAGAGGGGGAGAACATTGTATTGAGATTCAAAAAGAGAGAAGAAGCCATCTAGCTAATAACTATGGACCCGAAGGTCTGAGTAAACTACTCACACTTCATCGGAGAGGCTATGATGATGTACAAGCCCTCCGTGATGACGGCCCTCTCCAGCGGAGCTCCGGAACATGCCCCAAGATGGGATCTCGTGGATACAGAAAGTTGCGGCGGTGGAATTAGGTTTTTGGCTCCTGTTCTGATTGTTTGGGGGTATGTGGGTATATATAGGAGGAATAAGTACGTCGGTGGAGCTTCGATGGGCCCACGAGGGTGGGGGGCGCGCCTGGGGGTGTAGGGCGCGCCCCCTACCTCGTGCTCTCCTCGGAGCTTCCTTGGCGTATGGTCCAAGTCTCTTGGATCTTATTCGGGAAGAAAATCACGTTCTAGAAAGGATTTTTCTGTTTGGACTCCGTTTGATATTCCGTTTCTTCGAAACACTGAAATAGGCAAAAAACAGCAATTCTGGGCTGGGCCTTCGATTAATAGGTTAGTCCCAAAAATAATATAAAAGTGGAAAATAAGGCCCAATATAGTCCAAAACAGTAGATAATATAGCATGGAGCAATAAAAAATTATAGATACGTTGGAGACGTATTAGGCATCCCCAAGCTTAATTCCTGCTCGTCCTCGAGTAGGTAAATGATAAAAAAAAGAATTTTTGATGCGGAGTGCTACTTGGCATAATTTCAATGCAAAATTTCTTAATTGTGGTATGAATATTCAGATTAGGAAGATTCAAGACAAAAGTTCATATTGACATAAAAATAATAATACTTCAAGCATACTAATAAAGCAATTATGTCTTCTCAAAATAACATGGCCAAAGAAAGTTATCCCTACAAATTCATATAGTCTGGCTATGCTCCATCTTCACTACACAAAGTATTTAAATCATGCACAACCCCGATGACAAGCCAAGCAATTGTTTCATACTTTAACATTTTCAAAACTTTCTCAACCTTCACGCAATACATGAGCGTGAGCCATGGATATAGCACCATATGTGGAATGGAACGGTGGTTGTGGAGAAGACAAAAAGAGGGAAAGATAGTCTCACATCAACTAGGTGTATCAACGGGCTATGGAGATGCCCATTAATAGATATCAATGTGAGTGAGTAGGGATTGCCATGCAACGGATGCACTAGAGCTATAAGTATATGAAAGCTCAACAAAAGAAACTAAGTGGGTGTGCATCCAACTCGCTTGCTCACGAAGACCTAGGGCATTTTGAGGAAGCCCATCATTGGAATATACAAGCCAAGTTCTATAATGAAAAATTCCCACTAGTAAATGAAAGTGACAACATAGGAGACTCTCTATTATGAAGATCATGGTGCTACTTTGAAGCACAAGTGTGGTAAAAGGATAGTAACATCGTCCCTTCTCTCTTTTTCTCTCATTTTTTATTTGGGCCTTTTTTTATGGCCTCTTTTTTTATTCTTTTTTTTCGTCCGGAGTCTCATCCCGACTTGTGGGGGAATCATGGTCTCCATAATTCTTTCCTCACTTGGGACAATGCTATAAAAATGATGATCATCACACTTTTATTTTTCTTACAACTCAACAATTACAACTCGATACTTAGAACAAGATATAACTCTGAATGCCTCCGGCGGTGTACCGGGATATGCAATGAATCAAGAGTGACATGTATGAAAGAATTATGAATGGTGTCTTTGCCACAAATACGATGTCAACTACATGATCATGCTAGCAATATGACAATGATGGAGCGTGTCATAATAAACGGAACGGTGGAAAGTTGCATGGCAATATATCTTAGAATGGCTATGGAAATTCCATGATAGGTAGGTATGGTGGCTGTTTTGAGGAAGATACATGGTGGGTGTATGATACCGGCGAAAAGTGCGCGGTATTAGAGAGGCTAGCAATGGTGGAAGGATGGGAAAAAGTGCATATAATCATTGGACTCAACATTAGTCATAAGGAACTCATATACGTATTGCAAAAATTTAGAAGTTAGCAAAGCAAAGTATTACGCGCATGCTCCTAGGGGGATAGATTGGTAGGAAAAGACCATCCCTCGTCTACGACCGCCACTCATAAGGAGGAAAATCAATAAACACTTCATGATCCGACTTCGTTACATAACGGTTCACCATACGTGCATGCTATGGAAATCACAAACTTCAACGCAAGTATTCTTTAAATTCACAACTACTTCCACTAGCATGACTCTAATATTATCACCTCCATATCTCAAAACAATTATCATGCTTCAATCTTTTCTTAGTATTCAACGCACTCAAAAGAAAATTTCACAAATCATGAATACCAATCATATTAATATTAAGCAATTTACCATGCTATTAAGACTCTCAAAGTAATTTAAGTGAAGCATGAGAGATCAATAGTTTCTTTAAAACAAACCACCACCGTGCTCTAAAATATCTAAGTGAAGCATATAGAGCAAAATTAAAACGCTCAAAAGATATAAGTGAAGCACATAGAGCAAAACTACATAGCTCAAAAGATATAAGTGAAGCACAAAGAGTATTCTATCAAATTCCAATTTAAGTATGGATCTCTCAAAAGGTGTGTACAGCAAGGATGATTGTGTCACACTAACAAAAAAAGACACAAATAATACAAGACGCTCCAAGCAAAACACATATCATGTTGGTGAAAAAAAATATAGCTCCAAGTAGATTACCGATGGAAGTGGACGAAAGAAGGGATGCCTTCCGGGGCATCCCCAAGCTTTGACTTTTTGGTGTCCTTGTATTATCTTGGGGGTGCCATGGGAATCCCCAAGATTAGGCTCTTGCCACTCCTTGTTCCATAATCCATCAAAAGAATTCACCCAAAACTTGAAAACTTCAGAACACAAAACTCAATAGAAATCTCGTGAGCTCCGTTAGAGAAAGAAAACAAAAGACTACTTCAAGGTACTGTAATGAACTCATTATTTATTTATATTGGTGTTAAACCTAATGTATTCCAACTTATCTATGGATTATATACTATTTTACTAACCATAGATTCATCAAAATAAGCAAACAACACACGAAAAACAGAATCTGTCAAAAACAGAACAGTCTGTAGTAATCTGTAACTAAGGCAAACATATGGAAATCCAAAAACTCTACCAAAATTAGACGACCTACAAAATTTGTTTATTGATCAGCAGCAATTGGAATCAGTATTTTATCACGTTCTGATGATTTTTAATAATTCGGGAACTGAACGCAAAGTTTCTGGAAATTACAGCAAGATCAAATAACTATCATCCAAGAAGATCCAATAGGTCTAGCTTGGCACAAACACTAATTAAAACACAAAACCACATCCAAACAGAAGGTATATGGGTTATTTATTCCCTAACATAAGAAAAACACAAAAAACCAAAAATAAAATTGGGTTGCCTCCCAACAAGCGCTATCGTTTAACGCCCCTAGCTAGGCATAAAGGTAAGGATAGATCTAGGTGTTGCCATCTTTGGCAGTAGGAGAGAAAAGAGAAAATTTCCTTTCTATGGCATTTATCCTCCTATTTTGGGAAAGCACATGTCCATTAATGGATGAAGTAAGATTAAGCACATTACGGAAATTTGCATCTATACTAGATTTCATCTCTTTGATAATTTCGTTTTGATAAAAGCATAAGAGGGTGGTAGATTCAACTTTATCATTCATGGGGTGCCCAAATATTGTTATCATTCTTTCATAGGTATCTATAGCATCCCCTTTCAGAAAACCCTCTTCAAAAATAGAATCTAGAACTTGTTTGAAAGAAGTAGGAAGTCCAACACAGAAGCCTTTTAGGTAAACCTCAATTTGATATTGTGGTATGTAGCTAGCCCTAATCCTCAATAACCTATCCCAAGCATCTTTTAAAGACTCATCAATTAAATAATGAAAAATTCTAGAGTCATCTTCATCAAGATCATTAAAACTCTCATTGATAACCCCGGTGGGTCCTTCAATAACATCATTATTTTTGAGCTTAGAGAGGATAGAGGGGTCATCCAAGGTAACACCCTGGAAAGGACCCTTTATTCTTTTTGATTCGGCCATAGCAATGGGAAGGAAAACGGAAAAAGGAGAAGGAGAAGGAGAAGGAGAAGGAGAGGGCGAATAAAACGGCAAGGGTGAAGTGGGGGAGAGGAAAATGAGAGGCAAATGGCAACTAATGTAATGCGGGAGATAGGGATTGTGATCGATACTTGGTATGTTGACTTTTTGCGTAGACTCCCCGGCAACGGTGCCAGAAATTCTTCTTGCTACCTCTTGAGCTTGCGTTGGTTTTCCCCGAAGAGGAGAGGATGATGCAACAAAGTAGCATAAGTATTTCCCTCAGTTTTTGAGAACCAAGGTATCAATCTAGTAGGAGGCCACGCTCGAGTCCCTCGTACCTACACAAAAACAATAGCTCCTCGCAACCAACGCGATTAGGGGTTGTCAATCCCTTCATGGTTACTTACGGTGGTGAGATCTGATAGAGATGATAGATAATATTTTTGGTATTTTTGGTATAGAGATGCAAAGCGAAAAGTAAAAAGGCAAAGTAAAAATCAAGCAAGATTAAAGTGATGGAGATTAATATGAGGAAAATAGACCCGGGGGCCATAGGTTTCACTAGTGGCTTCTCTCAAGAGCATAAGTATTCTACGGTGGGTGAACAAATTACTGTTGAGCAATTGACAGAATTGAGCATAGTTATGAGAATATCTAGGTATGATCATGTATATAGGCATCACGTCCGAGACAAGTAGACCGACTCCTACCTGCATCTTCTACTATTACTCCACTCATCGACCGCTATCCAGCTTGCATCTAGAGTATTAAGTTAAAAACAAAGTAATCCCTTAAGCAAGATGACATGATGTAGAGGGATAGTTTCATGCAATATGATAAAAACCCCATCTTGTTATCCTCGATGGAAACAATACAATACGTGCCTTGCTGCCCCTTCTGTCACTTGGGAAAGGACACCGCAAGATCGAACCCAAAGCTAAGCACTTCTCCCATGGCAAGAACTACCAATCTAGTCGGCCAAACCAAACGGATAATTCGAAGAGACTTGCAAAGATAACCAATCATACATAAAAGAATCCAGAGAAGATTCAAATATTATTCATAGATAGACTTGATCATAAATCCACAATTCATCGGTCTCAACAAACACACCGCAAAAGAAGAAGATTACATCAAATAGATCTCCACAAGAGAGGGGGAGAACATTGTATTGAGATCCAAAAAGAGAGAAGAAGCCATCTAGCTAATAACTATGGACCCGAAGGTCTGAGGTAAACTACTCACACTTGATCGGAGAGGCTATGATGATGTAGAAGCCCTCCGTGATGATGTCCCTCTCTGGCGGAGCTCCGGAACAGGCCCCAAGATGGGATCTCATGGATACAGAAAGTTGCGGCGGTGGAATTAGGTCTTTGGCTCCTGTTCTGATCGTTTGGGGGTACGTGGGTATATACAGGAGGAAGAAGTATGTCGGTGGAGCTTTAGTGGGCCCACGAGGGTGGGGGCGCGCCTGGGGGTGTAGGGCACGCCCCCCTACCTCGTGCCCTCCTCGGAGCTTCCTTGGCGTAGGGTCCAATTCTCCTGGATCTTATGCGGGAAGAAAATCACGTTCCAGAAATGATTTTTCTGTTTGGGCAAAAAACAGCAATTCTGGGCTAGGCCTCCGGTTAATAGGTTAGTCCCAAAAATAATATAAAAGTGGAAAATAAAGCCCAATATAGTCCAAAACAGTAGATAATATAACGTGGAGCAATCAAAAATTATAGATACGTTGGAGACGTATCAAGAGGCGGTCACGAGGGTGGAGGGCGCCCCCCTAGGGCGCGCTTCGTGCCTCGTGGGCCCCTCGAGGCTCCACCGACGTACTCCTTCCTCCTATATATACCTACGTACGCCGAAACGATCAGATACGGAGCCAAAAACCTAATTCCACCGCCGCAACCTCCTGTACCCACGAGATCCCATCTTGGGGCCTGTTCTGGAGCTCCGCCGGAGGGGGCCATCATCACGGAGGGCTTCTACATCATCATAGCCCCTCTGATGAAGTGTGAGTAGTTTACCTCAGACCTTCGGGTCCATAGTTAGTAGCTAGATGGCTTCTTCTCTCTTTTTGGATCTCAATACAATGTTCTCCTCCTCTCTCGTGGAGATCTATTCGATGTAATCTTCTTTTTGCGGTGTGTTTGTTGAGACTGATGAATTGTGGGTTTATGATCAAGTCTATCTATAAACGATATTTGAATCTTCTTTGAATTCTTTTATGTATTATTGGTTATCTTTGCAAGTCTCTTTGAATTATCAGTTTGGTTTGGCCTACTAGATTGGTTTTTCTTGCAATGGGATAATTGCTTAGTTTTGGGTTCAATCTTGCGGTGTCCTTTCCCAGTGACAGAAGGGGCAGCAAGGCACGTATTGTATTGTTGCCATCGAGGATAACAAGACGGTTTTTTTTCATATTGCATGAAACTATCCCTCTACATCATGTCATCTTGCTTAAGGCGTTACTCTGTTTTTAACTTAGTACTCTAGATGCATGCTGGATAGCGGTCGATGAGTGGAGTAATAGTAGTAGATGCAGGCTGGAGTCGGTCTACTTGTCTCGGAAGTGATGCCTATATACATGATCATACCTAGATATTCTCATAACTATGCTCAATTCTGTCAATTGCTCAACAGTAATTTGTTCACCCACCGTAGAATACTTATGCTCTTGAGATAAGCCACTAGTGAAACCTATGGCCCCGGGGTCTATTCTCATAATATCAATCTCCATCACTTTATTATTGCTTTGCTTTTTTACTTTGCCTTTTACTTTTTACCTTGCATCTCTATACCAAAAATACCAAAAATATTATCTATCATCTCTATCAGATCTCACTCTCGTAAGTGACCGTGAAGGGATTGACAACCCCTAATCGCGTTGAGCTATTTGTTTTGTGTAGGTACGAGGTACTCGCGCGTAACCTCCTACTGGATTGATACCTTGGTTCTCAAAAACTGAGGGAAATACTTACGCTACTTTGCCGCATCGTCCTCTCCTCTTCGGGGAAATCCAACGCAGTGCTCAAGAGGTAGCACCCATCAACACGATTGAAGTCCCTGCGGTCTGATAAGATGAAAACATGGAAATATCACCGCATACATGCACATTAGCACACATGTCAATTAACCAATCAGGAGAATGACATACTGAAAGAATAGTGGGAAATATACCATACCCAACATCCTTCATGTCTCCAATGACAATATTAACAGTCTTGCCGGCTTTCCCAGGGTGACGATTGTCATAGCTATTAGGGCATCTAGGAGCCCAATGATCAGGATCTCCACACACATGAAAAACACCTTTCTTCTTTTCATTCTTCTTCTTGAAGTTCGTGTGCTGCATAGACTTATTATTCCCATCAAACTTTGCTTTACCATCAAACTTGCCCTTGTTCTTGAACTTGTGGGGTTGGAAGTTTTTCTTCTGTATCAGATTGACACTAGATCCTCCCTCAATACCTCGAGCACGTGTATCCTTTGCTCTCGCCTTTTCTTCCACATCAAGAGTACCAATGAGATCCGGAACGGAAAACACCTGCCTCTTATGCTTCAGTAAGGTAGCAAAGTTCCTCCACGAAGGAGGAAGCTTAGTGATGATACCTTCGGCAACAAACTTGTCTGGTAGAATACAATCGAAGTGTTCAAGTTCTCTAGCAAATGACTGTATCTCATGAGCTTGCTCAACCACGGAGCGCTCTTCAGTCATCCTGTAATCATAGAATTGCTCCATGATGTAAAGCTCAGTGCCAGCATCCGAGATCCCAAACTTGGCCTCGAGTGCGTCCCACATATCTTTCCCATTATCAACTGACGCATAAGCATCAACTATGTTCTCACCAAGAACACTCAAGAGCGCAGCCTTAAACAGAGTATCCATTTTTTGAAAAGCTTGTTCCTGTTGGGCATCATACTCCCGTTGAGGTTTGCCAAGCATGGCGTCATAGCAACTCATGGTTTGAAACCATAATATTGCACTCACGCACCACCTCTTATAGTGGATACCCTCAAGCATAGGAGGTCTCATGGAAGCAGCAAAACCACTTGGGGTAAATTGCCTATAATAAGGTTTTTGGATTGTTGAAAATATGAGCAATTTACCGAATGATTTTATTAACAGAAATACTAGATAAAGCATGACTAGTATAGCAGTGATAAAACAAGCCATGCGATTTGACAAAGATAAGGTAAACAGCATCTTCATATATGAACCATAACTTAACATATCTAGAGCAGACAGTATAGCAAGTTGCATATATGAAATAGAGTCTAACATATCTAGGGCAAACACTAGAACAAGGAACTGTAGCAGGGCCTCTAATAGAAAGAGGAAGAACACGTATGAGCACTAGTAGAAAAAAGGGCTTTGGTTTGGGCAGGGCAAGCCCACTAGTCCCGGTTCAGTCACGAACCGGGACACATGGGGGCATTCGTCTCGGTTCGTTAGCCCCGGGGGCTGGCCGGGGCCTCGTGGGCATTGGTCCTGGTTTGTGGGGACCCATTTGTACCGGTTCTAGGCATGAACCGGGACCAATGTACCTTGCTCCTGGCCCACAACCATTGGTCCCGGTTCCAGCCACGAACCGGGACAAATGAGTTGCCTATATATACCCATCGCCACGGCAAAGCACTCCAGAGTGCTCTATTTTTTTTTGGCCGGCGAGGGGAGGGCATTTGGGTGCTCTAGCTCACCTCCTATGCACATGAGGTGTTCGATGAAATGTCTGAGCCACACTAGTTAATCTTTCTCCTCTTGAAACTCGACCTCCGAGCTCCATTTTCCCTGAGATTTGTCTAGGTTTAGCGGTCTATCATGTCTCGTCCCCGTCTTCACCGCCGTCGATCACCCGCGCCGATCTCGTCGCTGGCATCACCGTGGTGAGCCTCTTGTTCTTGTCTTATTTCTGAAAGAAAAAATTCTTACTTCAGATTGATACTTGTCCAATTTCCTTACTTTTATTATTCTTGTTATTATATAGTGCGATGGTTTTGGTATCCTCCCCCGTCGGCCCTCGTCCCGTCTATGATTCGGATGTGGTATTTATTATCTTTTTATAACTATTTTGTTCATTTGTTGTTTATGACAATTATGTCGACCAACGTGACATAGATTTATTTATCTAGGAGGTGGTTGAACCGGAAATTCCAACCGACCCTATTGTCGAGAGGTTAAATTTAGTTGAAGAAGAAAACAATTACTTGAAGGAAAAAATAAAAAAATTGAGGAGGAGAAGATGATATTGGAGTTGCATGTTGAGGATGTCATCGATGATCACAAGATCAGGATGGATGCAATGCGGTTGAAGATTAGAAAGATTAGAAAATATGCCATTCATACGGAGGCTTGGTATCATTATGCAGTTGGATCAATTGTTACCTTGGTTGCGATTATGATCGCATTTGTTGTTGCATTGAAATGTTTTACATAATTTCAATGCATGGTTTAATTAGATGCTCTGGAGAGCTATATGTTGTTCAATGAGAACTATGTATGTACTTCGGTTTGAATGTGATGATGAACTTCTATTAGTTTGGTCACTTCTCTACTTCGAAAGAGATTGTCCGTTTTGTACACGAAGTGCATCCAGTTTTTGCCGTAACCCTCTCTACTTTCTTGCACATCCTATGTGGGTCAAATGATGATACCATGCCAACTTTCAACCTTTTCAGAGTTCATTTGAAATGCTTTTCAATTTCAGTGTCTTATAGCTCAAAATAATCAGTAAATGCATGAAAAATAACAAATGAAGTCAGAAAGGGTTGAAAATTGATGATGTGGCTTTTAATGATGCATTTTGAACACAGAAAAACTCTCGAGTTCAAATAAGTTCAAAAAAATGAAATCCCTTTGTAGCAGACGAGTTTCCATATGAAACCCTGATACTTCGAAAGAGATTGTCCGTTTTGTACACGAAGTGCATCCAGTTTTTGCCGTAACACTCTTTACTTTCTTACATATTCTATGTGGGTCAAATGACGATACCATGCCAACTTTCAACCTTTTCAGAGTTCATTTGAAATGCTTTTCAATTTCAGGGTCTTATAGCTCAAAAATAATCAGTAAATGCATGAAAAATAACAAATGAAGTCAGAAAGGGTTGAAAATTGATCATGTGGCTTTTAATGGTGCATTTTGAACACATAAAAACTATGGAGTTCAAATAATCTCAAAAAACATGAAATCCCTTTGCAACAGACGAGTTTCTGTATGAAACCCTAATACTTCGAAAGAGATTGTCCGTTTTGTACACGAAGTGCATCCAGTTTTTGCCGTAACCCTCTCTACTTTCTTGGACATGCTATGTGGGTCAAATGATGATACCATGCCAACTTTCAACCTTTTCAGAGTTCATTTGAAATGCTTTTCAATTTCAGGGTCTTATAGCTCAAAATAATCAATAAATGCATGAAAAATAACAAATGAAGTCAAAAAGGATTGAAAATTGATGATGTGGCTTTTAGTGGTGCATTTTGAACACACAAAAACTATGGAGTTCAAATAAGTTCAAAAAAATGAAATCCCTTTGTAACAGACGAGTTTCTGTATGAAACCCTGATACTTCGAAAGATATTGTTCATTTTGTACATGAAGTGCATCCAGTTTTTGCCGTAACCCTCTCTACTTTCTTGCACATGCTATGTGGGTCAAATGATGATACCATGCCAACTTTCAACCTTTTCAGATTTCATTTGAAATGCTTTTCAATTTCAGGGTCTTATAGCTCAAAATAATCAATAAATCCATGAAAAAATAACAAATGAAGTCAGAAAGGGTTGAAAATTGATGATGTGGCTTTTAATGGTGCATTTTGAACACAGAAAAACTATGGACTTCAAATAAGTTCAAAAAAATGAAACCCTTTGTAACTAAAATCCTTTTATAAAACTCTAATGGCAAAAGGAATGAACTAAAAAGCTTTTATAAACCTCTAGTATTTCTTAAACTGAAATTATATAAAATTCATGCCACTAAAATTATCAAAGTATTTTCTGTTCAAAACGTGAAAAGCAGAAAGAAACAAAATAAAATTTAATAAATAAGTAGATACAAAATAAAATAAAATAAATAAGTAGAAACAAAATAAACTTTAATAAATAAATTGAATAAAATTTAATAAATAAGTATAAACAAAATAAAATAAAATAAAATTTAATACAATAAATAAGTAGAAACAAAATAAAATAAACTTTAATAAAATAAAGAAGTAGAAACAAAATAAACCTTGTAAAAGTAAAATAAACAAACTTTAATACAATAAATAAAAATAGCAATAGTAAGTTTTTTGTTGTAAACAAAATAAAATAAATAAAGCAATAAAAAATAAAAAAGTGCCCCTACTGGGCCACCACGGCCTGAATACGACTAGAAACCCAACCATGGGCCAGGATTCAGGCCCGCAGGAGGCCCAGTAGGCCCACAAGCACATCGTGACAAATTAGGCTCGCAAGCCTGCAGTTGAGAGGAGCTCGAGAGGGTTGGCGCAACATCGCTTATAAACCACTCTCAAGCTCTCTCAGCTAGCGAGGTGAGACTAAACTTTTGGCTGCCGAAAACTGACCTTTGGCCACGGTTGGTAGCACCAACCGGGACTAAAGGTGGCATTGGTACCGATTGGTGCCACGAACCGGTACCAATGCTCTGGGTATATAAGCTGTACTTGTGAAAATTTCACAAATTCGCCGTCAGTTCGTGCCCGACGCCCCAGCGCTGCTCCTCGTTACCGTCGTCGTCATCGCCCTGCCTCCGACGCCGTCGCCGCGCCGCCCTGTCTCCGACGCCATCGCCGCGTTGCCCCTGCCCCCGACCACGCCGTCTCCACGCCGGCCCCTGCCCCGCGGCCCGCCCCCGCGCGCCGGCGCCCTCGCCTCCCCCACCGTCGCCATCGCCAGACGCCCCCGCTGTGAGCCGCCGCGCCGGTCCGGCTCTGTTTTTATTTTGCATTAGATTAATTTTTTGTTCATATATATAAAATGCATATTTGTATGTCTGTGGCTATATGTAAGTTCAGAGCATACTTTTTATTAGATTAATTTCTTATTAGATTTATTACATTAATTTTTTTGTTCACAGCATGTTTTTGTTCATATATGTATTTTTTGTTCATATGTGTATTAATGTTTTTGTTGCATATATGTAATTTTTTTAATGTATATATGTATGTGGTAGCTATATATGCATGACGAGGGGGGTGGGGGTCGATATACCCCCTCCCCGATAATTTCAACATGAGGGGAGGTCGATATACCCCCTCCCCGATAACAATTTTTAGAAAAGTTTTATATATCTAGCTAGGAAGAAAGGAAGAAGGAATGAACTAAGACGAGGAAGAAGAAGAAAAAAAGAGGAGAAGAAGAAGGAATAGAGGAGAAGAAGAAAAAGTAGACTATATTTTTTCTTCTTCTCCTCTATTCCTTCTTCTTCTCCTTTTTTCTTCTTCTTCTCCTCTTTTTTTTATCTTCTACTTCCTCTTCTTAATTTTTATTGGGAACTCCGTACCAAAATAACTTCAACATGATGGGCGGTCGATATATATACCCCCTCTCGACCGTGATAACTTATACCACTGGAGCACCCCCGGCGCTCTCGCTCGACCAAAACTCTCGAGGACACCCAAACCGTAGAAAAAAACGATGTCGGTCTCCTACCCCCTCCCGCCGCGCCCCTACCCGACAAACCCTCTCAAGGCCACCCAAACTTACCAAGTTAAAAGAGCGTTGTCGTCGAGGCCACCCCATACGCTTGAAGTGTTGTCGAGGCCACCCCAAACCCTTGAAGCGTTGCCGATCGAGGCCACCCCAAACCCTAGAGAAGCAGCGTCGAGGCCACTAATTAATATGATTCCTTATTGTGATTAACTAGCTAGTTCTAGGTTTGCCACTAATATATCCATCTATCATGTTTGAATAATAATTGCCATGTTGTAAAAATTTGCAGAAACTATGGACCCCCGATACGAAGCAAAAGAAGCGATGTTGGGGGACATAATCGCACAGGGAAGTGAGGCCGTCTTGTCGTTTCTCAACGACACCGATGGTCTGGAAAGAGAGGGTGAAGAAGCAGACTACGATGATCGAAGAATGGAGGAGGAAGGACATGATCATGATGGCTCCGGTGACCCAATGCGGTGCAAGAAGGACACCGTGATGACGGCCCAGTGACCGAACGGAGTTCGGCCAGGTATATATATTAATTAAGCATGTGCTCACTATAGCTAGCTAATTGATTCATTAATTGTTTTTGGTATGTACACATATATTAATGAACTCTCGTCTTTGTTCTTTTTTCTAGCCCTCCGGATCGAGCACAACTTCGGTAAAGAGACGAGGCCCGAAGGAAAAGTTGCACTCGGATGAAAGGTTTGAGATCATAGAAATCGCGTGCGATGGCATGCCGATTGAACCCATCCGGACAAAGGAAGCATTTGCTGCTCAGTGCAGAGTTCTTGTTAGGGACAAGATCCCGATCAGCATCCACCAATGGTTAAAGCCGGCTAAAGAAGACCCTGAGGTGTCTTATGTCTCCGATATGCAGAAAGAAGATCCTTGGACCGCGCTGAAGGCAAATTTCACCCTACCGCCAGAGGAGGATCCGGAGAAGCCAGTTAAAGAGCAGTTGATCAAGTCTCATGCTCTTAAGAAGATGGCAGTGTTGGGGAACGTAGTAATAATTCAAAATTTTCATACGTGTCACCACGATCAATCTAGGAGATGCTAGCAACGAGAGAGAGGGAGTGCATCTTCATACCCTTGAAGATCGCTAAGCGGAAGCGTCACAAGAACGCGGTTGATGGAGTCATACTCGCGGCAATTCAAATCGCGGAAGATCCGATCTAGCGCCGAACGGATGGCGCCTCCGCGTTCAACACACGTCAACCTGGGGACGTCTCCTCCTTCTTGATCCAGCAAATGGAGAGGAGAAGTAGAGGGAGAACTCCAGCAGCACGACGGCGTGGTGGTGGAGCTCATGGTATTCCTGCAAGGCTTCGCCAAGCACTACAGAGGAGGAGGAAGAGTTGGAGGAGGGAGGGGCTGCGCCAGGGAAGGGGGTGCGGCTGCCCTTTCTCTCCCTCACTATATATAGGGGGAAGGGGGTGGAGGAGGTGCCCTAGGGTTCCCTAGGGGAGGGGTGGCGGCCACAGAGGAAACCCTAGATGGGTTTGGGCGTCCCCACCCCTAGGAAACTTGCCCCCAAGCCGGGAGGGGTGGCTGCCCTAGGGGAGGCGCCCCCACCTCTCCGCGTTACGTGATAGGGGTTGGGAGGGGTGCACATCCACTTAGTGGTCTGGTGTGCCCCCTCCCCTTGGCCCATAAGGCCCCCCAACGCTTGTCGGGGCCTCTGAAACACCTTTCGGTCACGCTGGTCGTCACCCGGTACTCCCAGAACAATTCTGGACTCCAATACCCTTCGTCCAATATATCGATCTTCACCTCCGGACCATTCCGAAGTTCCTCATCTCGTCCAGGATCTCATCCGGGACTCCAAACAACCTTCGGTAACCACATACTATTTCCCATAACAACTCTAGCGTTACCGAACCTTAAGTGTGTAGACCCTACGGGTTCGGGAACCATGCAGACATGACCGAGACACCTCTCCGGCCAATAGCCAATAGCGGGATCTGTATACCCATATTGGCTCCCACATGTTCCACGATGATCTCATCGGATGAACCACGATGTCGGGGATTCGATCAATCTCGTATTCAATCCCCTTTGTCAATCGGTATGTTACTTGCCTGAGATTCGATCGTCGGTATCCCAATACCTCGTTCAATCTCGTTACCGGCAAGTCACTTTACTCGTTCCGTAATGCATGATTCCGTGGCTAACTCCTTAGTCACATTGAGCTCATTATGATGATGCACTACCGAGTGGGCCCAGAGATACCTCTCCGTCATACGGATCGACAAATCCCAGTCTCGATTCGTGCCAACCCAACAGACACTTTCGGAGATACCTGTAGTGCACCTTTATAGCCACCCAGTTACATTGTGACATTTGGTACACCCAAAGCATTCCTACGGTATCCGGGAGTTGCACAATCTCATGGTCTAAGGAAATGATACTTGACACTAGAAAAGCTTTTAGCAAACGAAGTACACGATCTTGTGCTATGCTTAGGATTGGGTCTTGTCCATCACATCATTCTCCTAATGATGTGATCCCGTTATCAAAGACATCTAATGTCCATGGTCAGGAAACCATAACCATCTATTGATCAACGAGCTAGTCAACTAGAGGCTCACTAGGGACATGTTGTGGTGCATGTATTCACACATGTATTACGGTTTGCTGTTAATACAATTATAGCATGAACGATAGACAATTATCATGAACAAGGAAATACAATAATAACCATTTTATTATTTCCTCTAGGGCATATTTCCAACAGTCTCCCACTTGCACTAGAGTCAATAATCTAGTTCACATCACTATGTGATTGTAATGAATCCAACACCCATGGGGTTTGATCATATCTCGCTTGTGAGAGATGTTATTAGTCAACGAGTATGAACCTTTCAGATCCATGTGTGCTTTACAAATATCTATGTCATCTTGTAGATGCAGCTACCATGCGCTACTGGGAGCTATTCCAAATAACTGCTCTACTATATGAATCCGGTTTACTACTCAGAGTCATTCGGATTAGTGTCAAAGTTTGCATCGACGTAACCCTTTATGACGAACTCTTTTACCACCACCTCCATAATCGAGAAAATTCCTTAGTCCACTAGTTACTAAGGATAAGTTCGACCACTGTCATGTGATCCATTCTTGGATCACTCTTGTACCCCTGGACTGACTCATGGCAAGGCACACTTCAGGTGCTGTACACATCATAGCATACTGTAGAGCCTACGTCTAAAGCATAGGGGATGACCTTCGTCCTTTATCTCTCTTCTGCCGTGGTCAGGTCTTGAGTCTTACTCAATACTCACACCTTGTAACACAACCAAGAACTCCTTCTTTGCTGATCTATTTTGAACTCCTTCAAAATCTTGTCACGGTATGTATTCATTTGAAAGTACTATTAAGCATTTTTTGATCTATCCTTATAGATCTTGATGCTCAATGTTCAAGTAGCTTAATCCAGGTTTTCCATTGAAAAACACTTTTCAAATAACCAATAAATGCTTTCCAGAAAATCTACATCATTTCTGATTAGCAATATGTTAACAACATATACTCATCAAAAATTCTATAGTGCTCCCACTCACTTCTTTGGAATTACAAGTTTCTCATAAACTTTGTATAAACCCAAAATTTTTGATCATCTCATCAAAGCGTACATTCCAAGTCCGAGATTCTTACTCCAGTCCTTAGAAGGATTGCTGGAGCTTTGCGTACTTGTTAGCATCTTTCAGGATTGACAAAACCATCTGGTTGTATCACATACAACCTTTGCTCAAGAAAATCGTCGAGGAAACAATGTTTTGACATCCTATCTGCAAGATTTCATAAATAATGCAGTAACTGCTAATATAATTCCAACTGACTCTTAGCATCGCTACGAGTGAGAAAGTCTCATCGGAGTCAACTCCTTGAACTTGTCGTAAAACATCTTAACGACAAGTCAAGCTTTCTTAATGGTGACACTTACCATCATTGTCCGTCTTCCTTTTAAAATCCATCTGCACCCAACAGCCTTACGACCATCAAGTAGTTCTTCCAAAGTCTATACTTTTTTTTATACATGGATCCTCTCTCGGATTTTATGGCCTCGAGCCATTCATCGGAATTCGGGCCCACCATCGCTTCTCCATAGCTCGTAGGTTCATTGTTGTCTAGCAACATGACTTCCAAGATAGGATTACGTACCACTCTGAAGTAGTACGCATCCTTGTCGACCTACGAGGTTTGGTAGTGACTTGATCCGAAGTTTCATGATCACTATCATAAGCTTCCATTCAATTGGTGTAGGCGTCACATGAACAACTTCTTGTGCCCTGCTGCACACTAGTTGACGTGACGGTTCAATAACCTCATCAAGTCTCCACCATCCTCCTACTCAATTCTTTCGAGAGAAACTTTTCTCGAGAAAGGACCCATTTCTAGAAACAATCACTTTTGCTTCCAGGTCCGAAATAGGAGGTATACCCAACTATTTTTGGGTGTCCTATGAAGATGCATTTATCCGCTTTGGGTTCGAGCTTGTCAGCCTAACCTTTTTCACATAAGCGTCGCGGCCCCAAACTTTTAAGAAATGACAGCTTAGGTTTCTCTAAACCATAGCTCATACGGTGTCATCTCAACGGAATTACGTGGTGCCCTATTTAAAGTGAATGCGGTTGTCTCTAATGCCTAACCCATAAACGATAGTGGTAATTCCATAAGAGACATCATGGTATGCACCACATCCAATAGGGTGCAGCTATGATGTTCCGACACACCATCACACTATGGTGTCCCAGGTGGTATTAGTCGTGAAACAATTTCCACAATGTTTTAATTGTGTGCCAAACTCGTAACTCAGATATTCATCTCTATGATCATATCATAGACATTTTATCCTCTTGTCACGACGATCTTCAACTTCACTCTGAAATTACTTGAACCTTTCAATAATTCGGACTCGTGTTTCATAAAGTAAATATACTCAGCATCTACTCAAATCATCTGTGAAATAAGGACATAATGATATCCACTGCGTGCCTCAACACTCATTGGACTGCATACATCAAAATGTATTACTTCCAACAAGTTGCTTTCTTGTTCCATCTTACTGAAAATGAGGCCTTTCAGTCATCTTGCCCATGTGGTATGATTTGCATGTCTCAAGTGAGTCCAAACGATCCATCTGTATGGAGTTTCTTCATGCATATATACCAATAGACATGGTTCGCATGTCTCAATCTTTTCAAAAACGAGTGAGTCCAAAGATCCATCAACATGGAGCTTCTTCATGCGTTTTAACCAATATGACTCAAATTGCAGTGCCACAAGTATGTGGTACTATCATTACTATCTTATATCTTTTGGCATGAACATGTGTATCACTACGATCGAGATTCAGTAAACCATTCATTTTAGGTGCACGACCATTGAAGGTATTATTAAAATAAACATAGCAAATATTATTCTCCTTAAATGAATAACCGTATTGCGATAAACATAATCCAATCATGTCTATGCTCAACGCAAACACCAAATAATAATTATTTAGGTTTAACACCAATCCCGATGGTAGAGGGAGCGTGCGATGTTTGATCACATCAACCTTGGAAACACTTCCAACACATATCGTCGTCTCACCTTTGGCTAGTCTCCGTTTATTCTGTAGCCTTTTATTTTGAGTTACTAACACTTAGTAACCGAACCGGTATCTAATACCCTGGTGCTACTAGGAGTACTAGTTAAGTTCACATTAATATAATGTATATCCAACATACTTCTATCGACCTTGCCAGCCTTCTCATCTACCAAGTATCTAGGGTAGTTCTGCTTCAGTGACCGTTCCCCTTATTACAGAAGCACTTAGTCTCGGGTTTGGGTTCAACCTTGGGTTTCTTCACTAGAGCAGCAACTGATTTGCCATTTCATGAAGTATCCCTTTCCTGCCCTTGCCCTTCTTGAAACTAGTGGTTTTACTAACCATCAATAATTGATGCTCCTATTTGATTTCTACTTTCGCGGTGTCGCGAATAGTTCAAGGATCAACGTATCTATCCTTGATATGTTATAGTTCATCACGAAGCTCTAATAGCTTGGTGGCAGTGACTATGGAGAACCATCACTATCTCATCTGGAAGATTAACTCCCACTCGATTCAAGCGATTGTAGTACTCAGACAATCTGAGCACATGCTCAACGATTGAGCTTTTCTACCTTAGTTTGCAGGCTTAAGAAACTTGTCAGAGGTCTCATACCTCTTGACGTGGGCACTAGTTGAAATCCCAATTTCAGGCTTTGGAACATCTCATATGTTCTGCGACGTTTCAAAAACGTCTTTGGCGCCTCAATTCTAAACCGTTAGCGTTACGCACTGAACTATCATGTAGTCATCAAAACGTGTGATACGTCCATTTTGCATCATGCTTTTATATCGATATTTATTGCATTATGGGCTGTTATTTCACGTTATGTCACAGTACTTATGGCTATTCTCTCTTATTTTACAAGGTATACATAAGGAGGGAGAATGCCGACAGCTGGAATTCTGGGCTAGAAAGGAGCATATATTAGAGGCCTATTCTGCGCAACTCCAAAAGTCCTGAAACTTCACGGAATATCTTACAATAAATAATAAAAAATCCTCACCAAAGATGAAGGCCAGGGGCCCACACCCTCTCCACGAGGGTGGGGGGCGCGCCCCCCCTCTAGGGCGCGCCCCCTACCTCGTGGGCCTCCTGGTGGCTCTCCGACGTCCATCTTCTGCTATATGAAGTCTTTCGATGAGAAAAAATAGCAAGCAACCTTTTGATACGTCTCCGTCGTATCTATAATTTTTGATTGTTCCATGCCAATATTCTACAACTTCCATATACTTTTTGGCAACTTTTTATACTATTTTTGGGACTAACATATTGATCCAGTGCCCAGTGCCAGTTCCTGTCTGTTGCATGTTTTATGTTTCGCAGAAACCCAATATCAAACGGAGTCCAAACGGGATAAAAACGGACGGAGCTTATTTTTCGAATATTTGGAAAATTCCGGAAGAAAAATCCATGCGAGACGGTACCCGAGGTGGTCACGAGGCAGGGGGGCGCCCCCTACCCTCATGAGCCACCCGTAAGGCGGTTGACGCTCTTCTTTTGCCGCAAGAAAGCTAATTTTCGAAAAAAAAAATCACGGCGAAGGTTTCAGGCCAATCGGAGTTACGGATCTCCATATATACATGAAACGGTGAAACAGAGCGAGAACAGAACGCAGAACCAGAGGGAAACAGATAGACAGATCCAATCTCGGAGGGGCTCTCGCCCCTCCCACGCCATGGGAGCCAAGGACCAGAGGGGAAACCCTTCTCCCATCTAGGGAGGAGGTCAAGGAAGAAGAAGAAGAAGAAGAAGATGGGGGGCCCTCTCCCCCTTGCTTCCGGTGGCACCGGAGCGCTGCCGGGGCCATCACCATCACCGCCATCTTCACCAACAACTTCACCGCCGTCATCACCAACTCTTCCCCCCCTCTACGCAGCGGTGTAACCTCTCTTTTACCCGCTGTAATCTCTACTTAAACATGGTGCTCAGCGCTATATATTATTTCCCAATGATGTATGGCTATCCTATGATGTTTGAGTAGATCTGTTTTGTCCTAATGGGTTATTTGATGATCAAGATTGGTTTGAGTTGCATGTTTTATTATTGGTGTTGTCCTATGGTGCTCTCCGTGTCGCGCAAGCGTGAGGGATTCCCACTGTAGGGTTTGCAATATGTTTATGATTTGCTTATAGTGGGTGGCGTGAGTGAACAGAAGCACATACCCGAGTAAGTAGGTTGTTTGCGTATGGGATAAAGAGGACTTGATACTTTAATGCTATGGTTGGGTTTTTACCTTAATGAATCTTTAGTAGTTGCGGATGCTTGCTAGATTTCCAATCGTAAGTGCATATGATCCAAGTAGAGAAAGTATGTTAGCTTATGCCTCTCCCTCAAATAAAATTGCAATAATGATTACCGGTCTAGTTATCGATTGCCTAGGGACAAATAACTTTCTTGTTGACAAAAGCTCTCTACTAAAAATAATTTAGTTGTGTCTTCATCTAAACAACCCCTAGCTTTTATTTTCGTGCTCTTTACTTTCTTGCAAGCTTACTCAAAAACACCTACAAAGTACTACTAGTTTCATACTTGTTCTAGGTAAAGCGAACGTCAAGCATGCGTAGAGTTGTATCGGTGGTCGATAGAACTTGAGGAAATATTTGTTCTACCTTTAGCTCCTCGTTGGGTTCGACACTCTTACTTATCGAAAACTGTTGCGATCCCCTATACTTGTGGGTTATCAAGACCTTTTTCTGGCGCCGTTGCCAGGGAGCAATAGCGTGGAGTGAATATTCTCGTGTGTGCTTGTTTGCTTTATCACTAAGTAATTTTTATTTTCTGTTGTTAGTTGTTTTCTATCTTTAGTTATGGGTAGGAAACGTAAATTACCAAAAAAAATAGTTGTACCTACTGAACCAATGGTTGAAGAACCACTCAAAATCTATCACACTGTTGAAGCTTATTACTTGGATCATCTTCGATCCCTTTGTGCTCGTGCTGAAACCCCAAATAGCTTAGTTGAGGGCAAATATTTAGATGAGCATGCTTGTTATGTGCGACACCGTATATCTGAAAAAGGGAAATGTTTAGTGGATCAAATTCATCGTTTGCAATGATATGCTTGGAATTTATGTGAAATATATGATTATAGTTGTTGTTTTGAAAACCCTAAGAAACACCTTCCCTACCAATGTGAGTTTAGTGATAATGGAATCGTATCCTCGTATGCTTTAGGTGTTTATAGTTACTATGATGTTCAACAAATTGAAGAATTTGTTTCTTTTAAGGGTGCTTATGAAATTGCTTCGTTGATTGAAAAGTATGATGCTACTCTTTACAAATCTGAAAATTTTGCCATACTTGAATATTGTTATGAGAATTATGCTTCTAATGCCTATGTTAAACTATATATTGAAGAATACTCTGCTCTTCAAGAAGAGACTAATATTTTGCAGGAGCCTATGGAAGAAGAAATTGTTGAAACTTTGAGCTCATTGGATGAAAAAGATGATGAGGAGAGCGAAGAACGAAAGGAGGAAGAGCGGATTAGCTACCCGTACCCACCTTCTAATGAGAGTAACTCTTCAACTCATACATTGTTTAATTTCCCTTCGTGCTTACCGAAGGAGGATTGCTATGATGACTATTACGATCCCGTTGATTCTCTTGAAATATCCCTTTTTGACGATGCTTACTATGCTTGTGGCCAAGATGCCAATATGAATTATGATTATGGAGATGAACTTGCTATAGTTCCTTATGTTAAACATGAAATTTTTGCTATTGCACCCACGCATGATAGTCCTATTATCTTTTTGAATTCTCCCGATTATACTATATCGGAGAAGTTTGCACTTATTGAGGATTATATTGATGGGTTGCCTTTTACTATTGCACACGATGATTTTGATGAATATAATATGCATGTGCTTGCTGCTCCTACTTTCAATTATTATGAGAGAGTAACTATATCTCCACCTCTCTATGTTTCCGACATGACAAAATTGCAAGAAACTGCTTATACTATGCATTGTCCTTTACTATGTGTCCATGAATTGTTCTTTCATGACATGCCGATGCATAGGAAGAGAGTTAGACTTCGTCATTACATGATATATGTTGCTTTGTGCTCACTACTAAATTCCAAATCATTGCTAATTAAAATTGGCTTTGATATACCTTGGGATCCGGGTGGATTCACTACTTGAGCACTATATGCCTAGCTTAATGGCTTTAAAGAAAGCGCTGCCAGGGAGACAACCCAGAAGTTTTAGAGAGTCATTTATTTCTGTTGAGTGCTTTCATATAGTTTAAAAACAACAATAATAAAGAGGGGAACCCAAAACTTTTTCAAAAAGAACAGTGAAAGTGAGAGAGACGAGCATTGTGAAAGTGGGGGACGTCCTTGAACTTTGTTCATGCTCACGGAAACTTTGTGAATCTTGATTACAGAAACTTTTCAATAAAAGTAATTATCCCCTTCTACAATTCCATTGTATTATTAAAATAATGTGCCAAGCTTTGCCTTTAGGATGTTTACAATGCTTGTTGGTTTGTGCGGTGCAGGACAGAAACTTTGGCTGTAGCGCACGATTTTACATTTTTTACTGGAACGTCAAATAGTTCTGATTCTTTTTGCACTGTCTTGCTGCACAAATTGTTTATTTTCCTAATTTTCGCAGAATTTTTCAAGTATCAGAAGTATGGTGAATGTTCAGATTGCTACAGATTGTTCTCTTTTAGACAGATTCTGTTTTTGATGCATAGTTCGCTTGTTTTGATGAAACTATCGATTTATATCAGTGGATTAATCCATGAAAAAGCTATAATACAGTAGGTACAATGCAAAAAAATATGAATTGGTTCGCAACAGTACTTAGAGTAGTGATTTGCTTTATTATACTAACGGATCTTACCGAGTTTTCTGTTGAAGTTTTGTGTGGATGAAGTGTTCGATGATCGAGAAGGTCTCGATGTGATAAGAAGGAAGAGAGGCAAGATCTCAAGCTTGGGGATGCCCGAGGCAACCCAAGTAAATATTCAAGGAGACTCAAGAGTCTAAGCTTGGGGATGCTGGGAAGGCATCCCCTCTTTCTTCTACAAGTATAGGTATGTTTTCGGATTCGTTTCATTCATGCGATATGTGCGATCTTGGAGCGTCTTTGCTTTAGTTTTTATTTTTCTTTTATGCACCATGCTGGTATGAGATGGTCCTTGGTTGATTTATAGAATGCTCATTGCACTTCACTTATATCTTTTGAGTATGGCTTTATAGAATGCTTCATGTGCTTCGCTTATATCATTTGAAGTTTGGATTGCGTGTTTCTCTTTACATAGTCAACCACCATTTGTAGAATGCTCTTTTGCTTCACTTATACTCCCTCTGTCCCAAAATATAAGAACGTTTTTCACACTACACTAGTGTCAAAACGTTCTTATATTATGGGACGGAGGGAGTACTTGTTAGAGCGTGGGCATATCTTTTGTAGAAAGAATTAAACTCTCTTGCTTCACTTATATCTATTTAGAGAGATGACAAGAACTGGTCATTCACATGGTTAGTCATGAAATCCTACATAAAACTTGTAGATAACTGAATATGATATGTTTGATTCCTTGCAATAGTTTTGCGATGTAAAGATGGTGATATTAGAGTCATGCTAGTGAGTAATTGTGAAATTGAGAAATACTTGTGTTGAGGTTTGCAATTTCCGTAGCATGCACGTATGGTGAACCGATGTGTAACGAAGTCGGAGCATGAGGTGTTTATTGATTGTCTTCCTTATGAGTGGCGGTCGGGGACAAGCGATGGTCTTTTCCTACCAATCTATCCCCCTAGGAGCATGCGCGTAGTACTTTGTTTTGATGAGTAATAGATATTTGCAATAAGTATGTGAGTTCTTTATGACTAATGTTGAGTCCTTGGATTATACGCACTCTCACCTTTCCATCATTGCTAGCCTCTTTGGTACCGTGCATTGCCCTTTCTCACCTCGAGAGTTGGTGCAAACTTCGCCGGTGCATCGAAACCCCGTGATACGATACACTCTGTCACACATAAGCCTCATTATAGCTTACTCAAAACAGCCACCATACCTACCTATCATGGCATTTCCATAGCCATTCCGAGATATATTGCCATGCAACTTCCATCATCATCATATACATGACTTGAGCATTTATTGTCATATTGCTTTGCATGATCGTAAGATAGCTAGCATGATGTTTTCAAGGCTTGTCTGTTTTTTGATGTCATTGCTACGCTAGATCATTGCACATCCTGGTACACTGCGAGAGGCATTCATATAGTCATATCTTTGTTCTAGATATCGAGTTGTAATATTGAGTTGTAAGTAAATAAAAGTGTGATGATCATCATTATTAGAGCATTGCCCCAGTGAGGAAAGGATGACGGAGACTATGATTCCCCCACAAGTCGGGATGAGACTCCGGACCAAAAAAAAGGGAGAAAAAAGAAGCCAAAAAAAGAGAAAGGCCCAAATAAAAAAAATATAAAAATATAAAATATGAGAGAAAAAGAGAGAAGGGGCAATGTTACTATCCTTTTACCACACTTGTGCTTCAAAGTAGCACCATGTTCTTCATATAGAGAGTCTCTTGAGTTATCACTTAGTGGGAATTTTCATTATAGAACTTGGCTTGTATATTCCAACGATGGGCTTCCTCAAATGCCCTAGGTCTTCATGAGCAAGCAAGTTGGATGCACACCCACTTAGTTTCAGTTGGAGCTTTCATATACTTATAGCTCTAGTGCATCCGTTGCATGGTAATCCCTACTCCTCACATTGATATCTATTGATGGGCATCTCCATAGCCCGTTGATACGCCTAGTTGATGTGAGACTTTATCCTTTTTTGCCTTCTCCACATAACCCCCATCAACATATGCTGTTCCACCTATAGTGCTATGTCCATGGCTCACGCTCATGTATTGCGTGAAAGCTGAAAAGGTTTGAGAACGTCAAAAGTATGAAACAATTGCTTGGCTTGTCATCGGGGTTGTGCATGATGTGAATATTTTGTGTGGTGAAGATGGAGCATAGCCAGACTATATGATTTTGTAGGGATGAGCTTTCTTTGGCTATGTTATTTCAATAAGACATAATTGCTTGGCTGGTATGCTTGAAGTATTATTGTTTTTATGTCAAAGCATAGACTATTGCTTTGAATCACTTGTGTCTTAATATTCATGCCATGATTAGACATATGATCAAGATTATGCTAGGTACATTCCACATCAAAAATTATCTTTTTTATCATTTACCTACTCGAGGACGAGCAGGAATTAAGCTTGGGGATGATGATACGTCTCCGTCGTATCTATAATTTTTTATTGTTCCATGCCAATATTCTACAACTTCCATATACTTTTTGGCAACTTTTTATACTATTTTTGGGACTAACATATTGATCCAGTGCCCAGTGCCAGTTCCTGTCTGTTGCATGTTTTATGTTTCGTAGAAACCCAATATCAAACGGAGTCCAAACGGGATAAAAACGGATGGAGCTTATTTTTGGAATATTTGGAAAATTCCGGAAGAAAAATCCATGCGAGACGGTACCCAAGGTGGTCACGAGGCAGGGGGCGCGCCCCCTACCCTCATGAGCCATCCGTAAGGCAGTTGACGCTCTTCTTTTGCCTCAAGAAAGCTAATTTTCGGAAAAAAAAATCACGGCGAAGGTTTCAGGCCAATCGGAGTTACGGATCTCGATATATACACGAAACGGTGAAACAGAGCCAGAACAGAACGCAGAACTAGAGGGAAACAGAGAGATAGATCGAATCTCGGAGGGGCTCTCGCCCCTCCCACACCATGGGAGCCAAGGACCAGAGGGGAAACCCTTCACCCATCTAGGGAGGAGGTCAAGGAAGAAGAAGAAGAAGAAGGGGGGCCCTCTCCCCCTTGCTTCCGGTGGCGCCGGAGCGCTGCCGGGGCCATCACCATCACCGCCATCTTCACCAACAACTTCACCGCCTTCATCACCAACTCTTCCCCCCTCTATGCAGCGGCGTAACCTCTCTCTTACCAGCTGTAATCTCTACTTAAACATGGTGCTCAACGCTATATATTATTTCCCAATGATGTATGGCTATCCTATGATGTTTGAGTAGATCTGTTTTGTCCTAATGGGTTATTTGATGATCAAGATTGGTTTGAGTTACATGTTTTATTATTGGTGCTGTCCTATGGCGCTCTCCATGTCGCGCAAGTGTGAGGGATTCCCACTGTAGGGTTTGCAATATGTTTATGATTTGCTTATAGTTGGTGGCATGAGTGAACAGAAGCACAGACCCGAGTAAGTAGGTTGTTTGCGTATGGGATAAAGAGGACTTGATACTTTAATGCTATGGTTGGGTTTTTACCTTAATGAATCTTTAGTAGTTGCGGATGCTTGCTAGAGTTCCAATCGTAAGTGCATATGATCCAAGTAGAGAAAGTATGTTAGCTTATGCCTCTCCCTCAAATAAAATTGCAATAATGATTACCGGTCTAGTTATCGATTGCCTAGGGACAAATAACTTTCTTGTTGACAAAAGCTCTCTACTAAAACTAATTTAGTTGTGTCTTCATCTAAACAGCCCCTTGATTTTATTTTCGTGCTCTTTACTTTCTTGCAAGCTTACCCAAAAACACCTACAAAGTACTTCTAGTTTCATACTTGTTCTAGGTAAAGCGAACGCCAAGCGTGCGTAGAGTGTATCGGTGGTCGATAGAACTTGAGGGAATATTAGTTCTACCTTTAGCTCCTCGTTGGGTTCGACACTCTTACATATCGAAAACAGTTGCGATCCCCTATACTTGTGGGTTATCACCTTTCGGGACGAAACTTCGCCGCCACGAGGCGGAACCTTAGCGGAACCAATCTAGGGCTCCGACAGAGCTGTTCTGCCGGGGTACTTCCCTCCGAGAGGGGGAAATCATCGCCATCGTCATCACCAACGCTCCTCTCATCGGGAGAGGGAAATCTCCATCAACATCTTCACCAGCACCATCTCATCTCCAAACCCTAGTTCATCTCTTGTATCCAATTCTTGTCTCCAAGTCCGGGATTGGTGCTAGTAGGTTGCTAGTAGTGTTGATTACTCTTTGTAGTTGATGCTAGTTGGTTTACTTGGTGGAAGATCATATGTTCAGATCATTTATGCATATTATTATCTGTAACGCCCCGGATCCGATGTGCCAGGTGTCCGTCAGTTATTCGTCGTCATTGCCATGTCATGTGCTTGCATGTTGCTCTTTGCCATGTCATCATCTGCATTTCATATCTTGTCATCATGTGCATCACATTTGCATACGTGTTCGTCTCATGCATCCGAGCATTTTCCCCGTTGTCCGTTTTGCAATCCGGCGCTCCTATGTTCCCCGGCGTCCCCTTTTACCTTTTTCCGTGTGCGGGTATTAAACCTTCTCGGAATGGACCGAGGCTTGACATGTGGCCTTGGTATAGCACCGGTAGACCGCCTGTCAAGTTTCGGGTCAATCGGAGGTCGTTTGGTACTCCAACGGTTAACCGGGTATCCGCAAAGGCCTCTTTGGTGTGCAGCCCAACGCCCCCTCCAAAGTGGCCCAAAACCCACCTAAGTCCCCTCCATCCTCTCGGTCGTTCGATCACGATCGCGTGGCCGAAAACCACACTTCATTTGGAGCTTCCTAGCCCCCTCTACCTATAAATATGTGCTCCCCTTGGATTTTTCGCGCAGTCCAACCCTAGCCCCGCTCCCCGCGCGCCGCCGGACACGTCCGTCCGCGCCGGACGCGTCCAGCCTCCACATCACTCCAGCCAATCCCGTCGCGCCACGTCGCCTCCGCCGCCGTCTCCCCCAATCCCCCACCGCCACGTGGCTCCGCCCCCGCCTCTCTCTCTCCTCCCACTCGCGCCGGCCCGCGGGTCCCGCGTCGGGCCCGCCGGCCCGCCCGCCGCCGCCGCTCGCCCGCTCGCCCGCGCCGCCCGCTCCCGCCTGCTGCGTCGCGCCTCCGCCGAGCTCGCCGTCCGCCGCGCCGCTCCCGCCTGCCCCGCCGCCTCACCGCGCCGCCGCCCGCGTCGCGACGCCGCTGCACCGCGCGCGCCTCCCTCCGCCGCCGTGGATCCGCGCCCGCCGCCGCCTCGGTTCCGCCACCCGCCGCTCCGGGTGCCGCCCACGCGCGCCAGCGCCGCCCCGAGCCTGCCCCGCGCCCCCCCCCCCCGCGACTCGCCCCGCCGCCCAGCGCCGGCCACCGCGACCGCCGCCGCCTCCCGCGCCATCTCCGGCCCGCCGGATCTCAGATCCGTTTTCAGGGTTGACTTCGCTCCCCCTCTCGTTTTTCTAAGTCCTTAGATATTTGCATCATCATCCAATGTTCCCAGTGCCATAACTTTGCATCCGTAGCTCCGTTTCGTGCGTATGATATGTCGAATTGTTCGCCTCGAAGAGTACATCACTTTGTTCCATTGCATCTTTGTCATTTGAGGTCATATTGATGCCCGAAATGCTGTTAGAAGAGGGCTAGTTCATGTTAGTTGCTGGATCTTATCTGAATATGCACTTTTGTCATTTTTGCCATGATTGATGTGCACCTCCTATGAAGTTGAGTCCTACATGAGTTTTGTAATATGCCATGTTACCTATCCAAAGAATTTTGCCATGTATTTTTGTGATCTATGTGGTGATTAGCACAAGCATGCAAACTAGGTCACTTGATGTTGCTGATTTCAGGGACTTAGTGATTTCACTAAGTCCCTGACTGCTGTTATTTTCGTGCCATGTATTCATGTTGTTTCCGAGAGATCTATGCATAATTTGAGCATGATCAGTAAGGGAGTTTTGAACTTGAGTATTTGTTCTATCCATCCATGCCTTTGTTTGCAATTATTGAGTGCCATAGCTTGAGTAAATCGAGCTCTACTTTTGCTTCAAAATGTTGCTGGCAGATTGTTTACATGTTATTCGATTTTGCCAAGCTTGGTGTAGTTGGTCCTTACATGATATGATGTTGTTCTTGCCATGTATTGTTACTATGCCATGTCTTATTGATGTATGTATGCTTAGTTTATCATGAAATGCTCTGTAGTGAGTGCATCGAGCTCACGAACATGCCTAGTCGTGATCTGTTTTTGACATGTCCAGTTTTCTACAAAGTCTGAAACCTGTAACGAAACTTGCTTATTTGACATGGGTGTAATCATATTTTCTGGTCCTTTTTGGCTTATGGTCAGTAAAGGACTTTTGTCAAGTGCTATGAGTAGATTGAAGCCATGCCTTTCTTTGCTATGTTCTGAACCTTTAGCATGTTGTTTCGTTGCTCTGAACATGTCATCCTGATGTTAGTTTCTGCTATGTTGATTATTTCACCAAGTCTGAGAACCTGTTATCTTGTGCACTTTTGCCATGCTTGTTTGGACCTGTTATGATGTGATTTAGCCGTAGCTCAGTGTTCATCTTTTGTCAAGCATCTTGAGTAGTTTACTGTCATATGCTTTGTTGTCATGTTTGGATGCAGTAGCTTAATTATTTGTTGCTTGCTAAGTAGCATCATGCTGTTAATGGCAGATTCGTGTCATTCTTGTATTGCTTGCCATTTGCAAACCGTGCATCCGATTCCGGTGAACTTTATATCGATTTCAACCGAAATCACCTCATCTATCCAGTGGCATACTTGGTTTGCCAAGATTATGCCCTGTTCACCCTTGTCCTTCCGGAGCATGCATTCGCACTGCATATCACCTCTCGCATATCACGCCATGTTTTGCATCATGTTGCTTGCGCATTGCGTCGTGGTTGATATTGGTTCCTTTGCTTGTTCTCTTGTCTTGGGTAGAGCCGGGAGACGAGTACGTGAACGAGGAAACTGTTGAGAACGCTTTCGAGGACCAAGCTTTCGACAACTCTGAGAACCTTGCAGGCAAGATGACCATACCCTCGAAATCACTTCTATCTTTGCTTGCTAGATTGCTCGCTCTTTTGCTATGCCTATGCTGCGATACCCACCACTTGCTATATCATGCCTCCTATATTGCCATGTCAGCCCCTAACCATCCATTTCCTAGCAAACCGTTGTTTGGCTATGTTACTGCTTTGCTCAGCCCCTCTTATAGCGTTGTTAGTTGCAGGTGAAGATGAAGTTTGTTCCTTGTTGGAACATGGACTTGTTGTTCCTTGTTGGAACATGTTTACTTGTTGGGATATCACAATACCTCTTATTTAATTAATGCATCTATATACTTGGTAAAGGGTGGAAGGCTCGGCCTTATGCCTGGTGTTTTGTTCCACTCTTACCACCCTAGCTTCCGTCATACCGGTGTTATGTTCCCGGAGTTTGCGTTCCTTACACGGTTGGGTGATTTATGGGACCCCCTTGACAGTTCGCTTTGAATAAGACTTTTCCAGCAAGGCCCAACATTGGTTTTACCATTTGCCACCACCTACTCTTTTTCCCCCGGGTTTTCGCGAGCCCGAGGGTCATCCTTATTTTAGCACCCTCCGGGCCAGTGCTTCTCTCTAAGTGCTGGTTCGAACTGAGCTGCCTGCGGGGCCCCCTCGTGGAAACTCGAGGCCTGGCCTTAATTAAAACACATCAACCGCGTGTGTAACCGTGATGGTCTCTTCTCGGCGGGGTCCGGGAAGTGAACACGGTTGTTGGAGTTATGTCTGACGTAGGTTGTTTCAGGATCACTTCTTGATCACTTCTAGCTTCACGACCGTGCTTTGCCTTCTCTTCTCGCTCTTTTGGCGCTGTAGCCACCATATGCTAGTCGCTTGCTGCAGTTCCACCTCACAAACCCCTATCCCACCTTTAAGCTTAAATAGTCTTGATCTCGCGGGTGTGAGATTGCTGAGTCCCCGTGACTCACAGATATTATCACCACAGTTGCAGGTACCAACGATGCCAGTGCAGATGACGCGACCGAGCTCACTTGGGAGTTCGACGAGGAACGTGGCCGTTACTATGTTTCTTTTCCAGATGATCAGTAGTGGAGCCCAGTTGGGTGATCCGGGGATCTGTTTAGCATTTGGGGTAGTCTTCTTTCATTTTGGTACCGTAGTCGGACCTTGAGTGTAATCTGTTTGATGGATGTTATTTATGTACTTGTGTGAAGTGGCGATTGTAAGCCAACTATGTATCTTTCCCCTTTATTTATTACATGGATTGTGTGAAGATTACCTCACTTGCGACATTGCTTTCAATGCGGTTATGCCTCTAAGTCGTGCCTCGACACGTGGGAGATATAGCCGCATCGAGGGCGTTACATTATCCCTCTTATTATGAACATGAATACGCTTTGTGAGTAGTTACGTTTGTTCCTGAGGACGGGAGAAGTCTTGCTGTTAGTAGTCAAGTGAATTTGGTATTCGTTCGATATTTTGATGAGATGTACGTCGACTACAGAACACTTCACCATTATTTGGGCCTAGAGGAAGGCATTGGGAAGTAATAAGTAGATGATGGGTTGCTAGAGTGACAGAAGCTTAAACCCTAGTTTATGCGTTGCTTCGTAAGGGGCCGATTTGGATCCATATGTTTCATGCTATGGTTTGGTTTACCTTAATACTTCTGTTGTAGTTGCGGATGCTTGCAATAGAGGTTAATCATAAGTGGGATGCTTGTTCAAGTAAGAACAGCACCCAAGCACCGGTCCACCCACATATCAAATTATCAAAGTACCGAACGCGAATCATATGAACGTGATGAAAACTAGCTTGATGATAATTCCCATGTGTCCTCGGGAGCGCTTTTCCTTATATAAGAGTTTGTTCCGGCTCCTTTGCTACAAAAAGGATTGGGACACCTTGCTGCACTTGATTTACTTTTGTTACTTGTTGCTCGTTATGAATTTTCTTATCACAAAACTATTTGTCACCTCTTGTTTCAGTACTTGCGGAGAATACCTTGCTGAAAACCGCTTATCATTTCCTTCTGCTCCTCGTTGGGTTCGACAGTCTAACTTATCGAAAGGACTATGATAGATCCCCTATACTTGTGGGTCATCAAGACTCTTTTATGGCGCCGTTGCCGGGAAGTGTATCGCCTTTGGTAGGTGGAATTTGGTAAGGAAAAATTTATATAGTGTGCTGAAATTTACTATCACTTGTTACTATGGAAAGTAATCCTCTGAGGGGCTTGTTCGGAGTATCTTCACCCCGACCAGTAGAGCAAAGAGTTGCCCCTCAACTTACTGAACCTATTGAAAATGAAGTTCCTTTTGAATTTCCTTCGAGTATGATAGAAAAACTGCTAGCTAATCCTTTTACAGGAGATGGAACAAAGCATCCTGATGAACACTTAATATATGTGGATGAAGTTTGTAGATTATTTAAGCTTGCAGGTATACCCGATGATGTTGCTAAGAAGAAGGTATTCCCTTTATATTTGAAGGGAGATGCATTGACATGGTATAGGCTATGTGATGATACGAGATCATGGAACTATAAAAGATTGAAATTGGAATTTCATTAAAAGTATTACCCTATGCATCTTGTTCATCGTGATCGCAATTATATATATTTTTTGGCCTCGCGAAGGAGAAAGCATCGCTCAAGCTTGGGGGAGGCTTAAATCAATGTTGTATTTATGCCCCAATCATGAGCTTCCAAGAGTTTTATTCAAAAAAATTATGCTCGGCTTCTGAAAACAATCGCACCATGCTCGATACTTCTTGTGTTGGCTCTTTTATGATGAATACTATTGAATTTAGATTGGATTTATTGGATAGAATTAAACGCAACTCTGAAGATTGGGACCTCGACGAAGGTAAGGAGTCAGGTATGACACCTAAGTTTGATTGTGTTAAATCTTTTATGGATACCGATATTTTCCGTAAGTTTAGCGCTAAATATGGACTTGACTCTGAGATAGTAGCTTCTTTCTGTGAATATTTTGCTACTTATGTTGATCTCCCTAAGGAGAAGCGGTTTAAATATCATCCTCCCATAGAAGTAAAAGTAGCTTCACCTATTAAAGTTGAAGAAAAGACTATCACTTATAATGATCCTATTGTCCCTACTTCTTATGTTGAGAAACTACCTTTCCCTGTTAGAATAAAGGATCATGCTAAAGCTTCAACTGTGGTTTGTAAAAGCAATATTAGAACATATACACCTCCTGAGCAAGTTAAAGTAGAACCTAATATTGCTATTGTTAAAGATCTCTTGTCAGATAATTTTGACGGGCATGTTATTCAATTCCGCGGTGAATCTGCTAGACTTGCTAAACCTTGTGCTTAAGATGAACATAGACCTGTGGTAGGCGTGCCTGTTATTTTTCTTAAAATAGCAGATCATTGTTATCATGGCTTATGTGATATGGGTGCTAGTGCTAGCGTTATACCACACACTTTATACGAAGAAATTAAGCATGAAATTGCACCTGCTGAGTTAGAAGGTATTGATGTTACAATTAAACTTGCTAATAGAGATACTATATCCGCAATGGGAATTGTTAGAGATGTTGAAGTCTTGTGTGGGAAAACTAAATATCCTGCTGATTTTCTTGTTCTTGGTTAACCACAAGATAGATTTTGTCCAATTATATTTGGTAGACCCTTCTTGAATACTGTTAATGCTAAGATAGACTGCAAAAAGAATGTTGTTACTATTGGCTTGGATGATATGTTCCATGAGTTAAATTTCTCTAAATTTAGTAAACAACACCATGAAGAGGAATTGCCTAGTAAAGATGAAATTATTGGTCTTGCTTCTATTGTCGTACCTCCTAGTGATCCTTTAGAACAATATTTGCTAGACCATGAAAATGATATGTTTATGAATGAAAGAAGGGAAATAGATGAAGTATTGTTTAAACAGGAACCTATTCTGAAACACAATTTGCCTGTTGAAATCCTAGGGGATCCTCCTCCACCCAAGGGTGATCCGTGTTTGAGCTTAAACCATTGCCTGATAATCTTAAATATGCTTATCTTGATGAAAAGAAGATATATCCTGTTATTATTAGTGCTGGCCTTTCAGAGCATGAAGAAGAAAGATTATTGAAAACTCTGAAGAAGCACCGTGCTGCTATTGGATATACTCTTGATGATCTTAAGGGCAATAGTCCCACTCTATATCAACATAAAATAAATTTGGAAGCAGATGCTAAACGAGTTTGTGATCCTCAAAGACGTCTGAATCCTAAGATGAAAGAAGTGGTAAGAAAAGAAATACTAAAGCTTCTGGAAGTATGTATGATTTATCCCGTTGCTGATAGTCAGTGGGTAAGTCCTGTCCATTGTGTCCCTAAGAAGGGAGGTATTACTGTTGTCCCTAATGATAAAGATGAATTGATCCCGCAAAGAATTATTACAGGTTATAGGATGGTAATTGATTTCCGCAAATTAAATAAGGCTACTAAGAAAGATCATTACCCCTTACCTTTTATTGATCAAATGCTAGAAAGATTATGCAAACCTACGCACTATTGCTCTCTAGATGGTTATTTTGGTTTCTCTCAAATACCTGTGTCGGCTAAAGATCAATCAAAGACTACTTCTACATGCCCTTTTGGTACTTTTGCTTATAGACGTATGCCTTTAGGTTTATGTAATGCACCTGCTACCTTTCAAAGATGCATGATGGCTATTGTCGGTGTCAAAACCGGCGGATCTCGGGTATGGGGTCCCTAACTGTGTGTCTAGGCGGATGGTAACAGGAGACAAGGGACACAATGTTTTTACCCAGGTTCGAGCCCTCTCGATGGAGGTAAAACCCTACTGCTGCTTGATTAATATTGATGATATGGGTAGTACAAGAATAGATCTACCACGAGATCAGAAAGGCTAAACCCTAGAAGCTAGCCTATGGTATGATTGTTCGTCCTGTGGACTAAAACCCTCCGTTTATATAGACACCGGAGAGGGCTAGGGTTACACAGAGTCGGTTACAACGGAAGGAGATCTACATATCTGTATCGCCAGGCTTGCCTTCCACGCCAAGGAAAGTCCCATCCGGACACGGGACGAAGTCTTCAATCTTCTATCTTCATGGTCCAACAATTCGGCCAAAGGTTATAGTCCGGCTATCTGGACACCCCCTAATCTAGGACTCCCTCAGTAGCCCCCGAACCAGGCTTCAATGACGATAAGTACGGCGCGCAGATTGTCTTTGGCATTGCAAGGCGGGTTCCTCCAAATTCCGCGTACCTGTTGAATAGTGTCCGGCTTCTTGTGAATATTGCGCTTCTTGGCTCCCGCGCCCAATAATGGCCTTCTTCCACGTGTCAAATGAATGCGAAAAGCCAGGGTGTTTTTGCATTTACCCCCTAGCTGCGTAAATGAGCTGCCTATTGAAGAGACAAGGATTTCGATCCGAATCACACCATCTTCCCTCCGCGAGTATTCATCGGAGCGCTTTCGACAGAGATCCATTCCATCATGGCTGGTCGTCGCAACTCCTCCTCTCACCTTCCCAGCCCTCAACCTGGAGATTGGGAGAGATGTTCAGTCCCGCACGGCGAGCTAGTGACGCTCCAAACCAAGGGTTTTCTCCCCCCAGCCTATATGGTCCCGGTTCGAGCCGGGCTTGCCACCTATAATGGTGGAAAGCAAGCAGAGAGCGTCCCTAATCCCTCCAAAGGAGAGCGGGTATGCCTTATCCCTTATTGGATAAGAGGGCTTGGATTCCCAATTCATCTATTTCTCCGAGGGCTTCTGGAGTGCTACGGCCTCCAGTTGCACAACCTTACGCCTGCCTCCATATTGCATATCGCGGGCTTCGTAGCCCTTTGCGAGCTGTTTTTGGGCTGCGAGGCTCATTTTGCGCTGTGGAAGAAGCTGTTCTGCCTCGTGCCCCGTTCTCAAAAGGGGTAAGTATATCAAGTGGGCGGAGCCGAAGTGTGGTGCATCGCCGGGACCGGGTATCTATCCGGAACCCCGAAGAAGGCGTCCGAAGACTGGCCCTCAGAATGGTTTTATATAGAAGATGTCCCCCTGCCGGATCCTATTCGGATTGGCCTCCCTGAGTTAGATAATGCTCCCTTGAAGAAGCGCCTAAGCTGGCGTCCACGGAGCCCTCAAAAGGAAAATGACAAGGACGTCCTTTACCTGATGAGCCGGATAAGGTTGCTAGCTCATTCTGGACTGACCATGATTGAGGTCATGGCCATATGCATTATGCGGGGGGTGCAGCCGCGTCAGTATAGAGGCCACCCCATGTGGGATTTCAACGGGGAGGATGATGCCACCCGCTGCGGCCGTAAGGGGCCGGAATCGGTTGCCGCTCTAACAAAGATCTTGTCCGCTTTGTACAAGGGAGAAGAGGAGGAATTTCTCCGCGTCAATCCATTGGGCGGATTTTCTATGTACAACCCTCCAAGCTGGGTAAGCGGACACTTCTTTTTTGCCCATCTGTTCCATATTCCCATAGTTAAGTATCCTATATTGCGAGTTCGACGCAAGAACTGCGTCAGGCCGTAAAGGAGATAAACAGCCCTCCTCCACAACCCGAGGATCCAGAACGGTCCCTCGACCCGGCCTCCCAAGAGGATCCGGACATATCTGTGGAGCTGATTGATGGGGTATTTCACCAATTGAGCTTTGACAATGTCTTGGTGGCTATTACAGCCGATTACCATGGGCTACTCCCAGCCTCACAGGTAACTGAGACCGAAGTCCCAGAACTTTGAAAAGGGAATCCGTTTTTGCGTGTTTTTTTGTTGACTACCGTATACCAATGGTGTTTTGCAGGGGAATCCCTCAAGGCGGGAGGCTGAGCATGCGGCGACTAGCCAACAAGGGGCCGCGAGGCCCAGCAAGCTGAAAAGAAGTGCGGTCCGGATTGAGATGCCGGTGCAACGGTATGGGGTGCCATCTTATTCCAAGATATCATTCTCAGAGGCATACTAACGCCCATGCTCTCTTTAGGAAAAAGAGCGCTCGCCGGACTATATCCGGAGAGGTTGTCAATAGCCCGTCCACCAGCCAGGCTCCAAAGCCGGGTCCGGAAGCGGAGGCGAACATCAGGCGTGCCCCGGACGCTCCTCCGACAAAGGATGCGGACAAGCTATCTGCCACCAATTCCGAGGTGGAGAGTGCCATTAACCACAGGCGTCGCCGGACAATTCTTCGCGACGCTTGTTTCTCCCAGGAGGCTTTGGAGGCCTTCAACTCTGGAGATGCGTACCTCCGTGCTGCTCAAAATGGTCTAACCAGAGCCATGGAGCAGTATGTATAGGACATACGGGTGAGAAAATTTGGTGACTCTATATACCAGTAGCCCCCGAGACTTGAAACAGTTAGAATAACTGATTTAAGGATCAATTGTTATGCGGGATCTTACAGAAAAGAATACCCAACTGTCCCAGGAGCTAGAAGAGTGCAAAGCCCAGCTTGAGGCAGCACTAGCCTTAGCAGGGGAGCCCAAAGAGACCCCCTCTGGTAATATATCCTTCAAATGATAAGTATCATGTGCGGCGTGTATGCAGATCTGACAATAAAATTGCAGATGGCGCCGGACTTAATCCGAATAAGCAACAACTCCTATGCCAGCTAAAGGCTGGTGAGAGCGTGCTTACGAGGGTGAGGCAGGAGAAGAATGATCTCCTAGATGCCAATACCAAGCTGGGCATGGAACTAAAGGATGTTCGTGCCCAATTGTCGGACTCCGTTAAGGAGAATCGGCGGCTTCGACGCGGCATATTTAGTAAGTGCTTGAACAAACTTTGAAAAATAGTTCGGCGAGGAAGTAGGCTGATAGAGTTATGTCTGTAGGTATGCTAACAGGTCGTCCTGCAGAGGAAATGCCCGGTTCTACGGGTGACCTTCTTCCCGAGCTCTCACAACTGCACGAACGAGTTCGGCAGGTGATGCAAGGCGTTGCCCAGGCCTTGTGGCCATCCATCTCCATGCCCGAAGGCCTTGGAGAGCTTGCCAAGAAGCTGAAGGGAGCGCGGCGTTGCTTTCAATTATGGAAGATATCGGCCTGTCGTCAAGGCGCCAGGGAAGCCTGGGCCATGGTGAAGACGCGGTACACGAAGGCTGACCCAAACCACATGGCCAAGGTCGGACCTGTGGGGCACGATGGGAAGGAGATCCCTGTTAGCTTAGTATACGGCCAAATAGAATTGGCCGCAAAGTATTCCCAACAGGACTGTAGACTAGACAGCCTATTGGATGGTATTAAAGAGGAATTCAACCAGTCAAATTGACTATGTAATTTAAAGTGACATTTATAATGCCTTCTAGCCGGATTGTAGATCGTTTGTCGTGGTGGACCTTTTCGCTCCAACCTCGAGACCTGACGGTCCGGAGTGTATCCGAATACCCTCTCGGTTATGTAAGAACTGGGGCATGCATGGAGTCCAGGCGTAGGGGTCATTAGTGCTTTAACAGACAAGTGCCCAACTAGTTATGTTATATTACATGGTTAGTAAGAAACATCTTCCAGGGAGAATAGTTCCGTTAGGGGTTCCTTTCCCTGGGAGGCATTCCCTAAAGTGCATGTCCGGACTGTGAAAAGAGACGCAGAAAAAACATCTGGGGGCGCATAAGTAAAAAGTGTGAAATCATCTTTAGTTCACCGACCGAATATTCCCTTAAGAACGCTAGCTTTCGGCTTTACCCAGACTGAGGTACACATCCGGTTGACCCGGCAATAACAATCGCAGAGGTGCTCCCCTTATGCCCTAGCCAAATTAACGGGAACGTAGGGCATAAATACAAGAGCCAGGCAACCCAGCTTGGCCAAAACTTAAGTCCTATCGATGCATATAATGGTGAATAATGGGTACATGCGGAAGTATAAGATATGTGTTGGGCATGAAGCCCGTATGAATAAGCTTCTGTATAAGAAGCCCCCAGGTATAATGAGCGCGGATAGCACGTCAGTTATGTGCGAACAAGGCAAAAATGGGCCCGTAAAGGCCGTGAAAGAAAAGAGGGGGAGAAGGAGAGAAATATAAGACAGATATAAAAATGGACAGAGGAAGGAGACGAACACAGAGTCCGGCACTAGGCGTAGAATCTTCGGAGTCGGGCTGCGTTCCATGGGATCAACTCGAGTCGGTTATCCGATGCATCCCGCAGACGGTATGCTCCACCGGTCAGGACTTGGTCAATAATGAAGGGACCTTCCCACTTGGGCTAGAGTTTGTCCTTTTTCTTATCCGGCAGGCGTAGAACTAGCTCGCCAACATTGTAAGTTTTGGCCCGTACTTCTCTGCTTTGGTATCTTCGAGCCTGCTGTTGATAGAACGTGGAACGGGCTTTAGCCACGTCACGCTCCTGCTCCAAGGCGTCCAAACTGTCCTGCCGATCGAGCTCGGCTTCTCTTTCTTCGTACATGCGCACTCGAGGTGAGTCATGTATTATGTCGCAGGGCAGAACTGCCTCTGCGCCGTATACCATGAAGAATGGTGTGTATCCGGTAGTGCGGTTCGGCGTGGTCCGCAGCCCCCAGAGTACGGAGTCGAGCTCCTCTACCCAGTGCGTGTTAGATTCCTTGAGGGACCACACTAATATGGGTTTGATGCCGCTCATAATTAGACCATTTGCTCGCTCGACCTGACCATTAGTTTGTGGGTGATAGACTGAAGCATAGTTGAGCTTGATGCCCATGTTTTTGCACCAGAGTTTTACTTCGTCGGCCGTAAAGTTCGTGTCGTTATCGGTGATGATGTTGTGGGGGACGCCGTAACGGTGTACGACCCCGGATATGAAGTCTATCACCGGTCCGGATTCGTCCGTCTTAACAGGCTTGGCCTCTATCCATTTGGTGAACTTATCCACCATGACCAGTAAGTATTTTTGCTTGTGGGTTCCTCCTTTAAGGGGTCCAACCATGTCAAGCCCCCAGGCCGCAAAGGGCCAGGTGATGGGGATAGTTTGGAGGGCAGTGGGTGGCATATGGCTTTGGTTAGCAAAAAGCTGGCAACCAACGCATCGTTAGACTAAGTCCTAAGCGTCTGCCCGGGCCGTTGGCCAATAGAATCTTGTACGGAAGGCCTTGCTTACAAGGGCCCGGGCATCAGCGTGGTGACCGCCGAGTCCGGCATGAATTTCAGCCAGGAGATTTCGCCCTTCCTCTTCGGAGATACACCTTTGAAGGACTCCGGTGGTGCTTTTCTTATAAAGCTCTCCCTCATGGACTTTATAGGCTTTAGATCGCCGCACTATGCAGCGTGCCTTGTTTTGGTCCTCAGGAAGTTCCTGTCTAATTAGATAGGCTAGGAATGGTTCTGTCCACGGGGCGACGACTGCCATTATTACGTGGGCTGAAGATGTTATCTCGTTGGCAGAGCCTCCAATTATGTCAGAGTGTTTGGTGTCGGGCAGGGCGGTTGGGTCCGGTATGTTATTTCTGGGTTCCCCTTCCCATACTACGGATGGCTTGAACAACCTTTCCAAGAAGATGTTGGGAGGGACGGCATCGCGTTTTGCACCGATGCGTGCCAGGACAACTGCCGCCTGATTGTTTTCCCAGGCTATATGGTGAAATTCGAGCCCCTCAAACCGAACTGGCACTTTTAGGACGGCGTTGCGATAAGCTGCCATTTTCGGATCCTTGGCATCAAAGTCTCCATTTATTTGGGATATCGTGAGGTTCGAATCCCCGTGCACCTCTAGGCGTTGAATGCCCATGGATACTGCCATCCGGAGACCATGTAGAAGGGCCTCATATTCGGCTGCGTTGTTGGAGTCCGTATACATTATCTGGAGTACGTATTGAACGGTATCTCCAGTTGGGGACGTCAAAACGACGCCAGCCCCCGGACCAGCCAACATTTTGGAGCCGTCGAAGTGCATGATCCAGTTGGAATATGTGTCGTACTCTTTAGGGAGTTCGGCTTCCGTCCATTCGGCGACGAATTCGGCCAAAACTTGCGACTTAATAGCTCGTTGTGGCTTGTAAGTTATGTCGAAGAGGAGGAGCTCAATGGCCCATTTGGCAATCCGGCCCGTTCCGTCGTGGTTGTTTATAATATCTTTAAGTGGCACTTCCGAGGCTACCGTTATCGAACACTCTTGAAAGTAGTGCCGCAGCTTCCGGGATGCCATGAATACCGTGTACGCTATATTTTGATAATGCGGGTACCGTGACTTGCATGGAGTAAGGACCGTGGACAGATAGTAAACCGGCTTTTGAAGGGGGAATTTGTGTCCGTCGGTTTCTCGTTCGATGACGAGTACTGCGCTTACAACTTGATGAGTTGCCGTGATGTATAATAGCATTGATTCGCCAAAGTTTGGCGCGACCAGGACTGGGTTTGTCGCCAATATGGCTTTTATTTCGTCGAGTCCGGCCGTGGTGGCATCCGTCCACTCGAAGTGTTCGGTGCACTGGAGGAGGCGATAAAGGGGTAATGCCTTTTCTCCCAAGTGTGAGATAAAGCGGCTTAGAGCCGCTACGCATCCGGTCAATTTTTGTATTTGTTTGAGGTCCTTTGGGATATCCAATTGTGACAGAGCTTGGATCTTGGCTGGATTTGCTTCAATTCCTCTACCGGATACAATGAAGCCAAAGAGCTTTTCGGTCGGTACGCCAAAAACGCATTTTTCCGAGTTGAGCTTGATGTCGTATGTTCAGAGGTTATCGAATGTGAGCCTCAAGTCGTCTACTAGAGATTCGACATGCTTGGTTTTGACGACCATGTCATCCACGTATGCCTCCACTGTTTTGCCGATCTGGTTTGCCAGACATGTCTGAATCATGCGCTGATATGTTGCGCCGGCGTTTTTGAGCCCGAAGGGCATTGTGTTGAAGCAGAATGGGTCGTATGGTGTGATGAATGCCGTTGCGGCTTGATCTGACTCTGCCATCTTAATTTGATGGTAGCCGGAGTATACGTCAAGGAAACACAATGAGTCCTATCCTACGGTAGCGTCGATAATTTGATCGATGCGGGGGAGGGGGAAGGGATCCTTTGGGCAAGCCTTGTTGAGGTCTTTAAAACCGACTAACAAGCGTCAGGATTTGTCCTTCTTTGGTACCATCACCAGGTTTGCTAGCCAGTCCGGATGTTTTATGCCTCTGATGAATCCGGCCTCCAATAGCTTGGCTAGTTCCTCTCCCATGGCTTGTCTCTTAGGTTCGGAGAAACGCCGAAGAGCCTGCTTGACTGGCTTGAATCCTTTTAGGATATTTAGGTTGTGCTCGGCCAGCATGCGTGGGATTCCTGGCATGGCTGAAGGGTGCCAGGCAAAAATGTCCCAGTTTTCGTGTAGGAACTCTCGTAGTGCGGCGTCTACATCAGGGTTTAATTGTGCCCCGATGGAAGCTGTTTTTGTAGGGTTCGTTGGGTGGACTTGGAATTTGACTATTTCGTCCGCTGGTTTAAAGGAGGTGGACTTGGATCTTTTGTCGAGTATCACGTCGTCCCTGTTCACCATGGAGCGCAGCGTAGCGCAGTCAGTTCCTCAGCCGCTAGGGCTTCGGATAGTGCCTCGAGGGCTAGTGCGGCTGTCTTATTTTCGGCGCGGAGTGATGTGTCCGGATCACTAGCAAGAGTGATGATTCCGTTGGGCCCAGGAATTTTGAGCTTCATGTACCCATAACGGGGTATGGCTTGGAAGATTGTAAACGCCTCCCGCCCTAATAGAGTGTGGTATCCGCTACTGAATGGGGCCACTTGGAACGTGACCTCTTGGACCTATAATTGTCCGGCGTGCCGAACACCACATCTAGTGTGATTTTTCCTGCACAGTGCGCTTCCCGACTGGGGATTATTCCTCTAAAGGTTGTGCTGCTTCGCTCAATGCGGTTCCAGTCTATTTCCATTTTTTGAAGGGTTTCCTCATAAATGAGGTTCAATCCACTGCCGTCGTCCATGAGTACCTTGGTGAGTCGAAAGCCGTCCACTATTGGACTGAGGACCAATGCGGCTGGTGCTCGGGCTGTTCGGAATTTAGGTTCGTCACTGGCATTGAAAGTAATAGCCGTGTCACTCCATGTGTTTATTGTTGCCACATGGTGGACTTCGGCAAGGTTGCGGAGTGTTCGTTTTCGCATATTATTTGACGCGAAAGTCTTGAAGACTGTTAATACCGTACTGGTATCCATGGACTGGTACTCTGTGGCTTCTGGGTTTAGAAGATCTTTGCCACTTTTGGCCACCTGCCGGAGTATCCAACATGCTCTAAGGCTATGAGTTGGTGTGGCGCCCTCTGCACTCTGAATTTTACACGGTCCATTGAGCCATCCTTCCAATACGGTTCCATGCCCTATAGAGGGTTTTTTCTTTTTGGTGTTTAACCCGGGTGTCTGGCGATGAAGCACCCTTTTATTTCGGACTGGGTTTGTATTCAGGGCCAAATTGTCCCAAAATTTTATTTCGGTTTTCCAGGCGCTTTCCATTGCACAGTACTTTCGTACTATGGACGCTAAGTCGGCGAAGCGTGTAATTTCACGGCGACTTATGGCGTTGAGGATTCCCTTGTCCGTGCAATTATTGCTGAAGAATAAAATTGCGTCTTCCTCGTGGCAGTCCCTTGTCCTGTTCATGACCTGGAGGAATATGGCCCAGTAATGGTGTACTGTTTCATCGGGCTCTTGCCTAATTTGGGATAGATCGCTTATGTTTGGGTGGGTGGGTGGAATTGAATCCGAAGCCTCACCCAATCTGAGACTCAAGGGCCACGGAGTTTCCGAACTCGGAAGCTCGGATTCTTGGATGTTGTCTAATGTTTAGCCCGCTGCCTGACTTTAGGTTCAGGGTTTGAGTGACCTCCTCCCCTTCGCAAGTATCCGGCTTGGAGGGATCGGGAATCCGGACATAGCTAGTCCTTAAGATAGATGAATGGTCACCGCATTGTTCCTCCACCACTGCAACGTGACGGGTGACATGGGGAGAGTTGATCTCTCTCAGATCGGTTTTAGGCCCAATCTGACCGTAGTCTGTAGCGACTCCCAGGGCGACGATACGATCTAAGAGCTCATTTAGGGAGGAGAGCTCTATTGGATCTAACTGCTCGGCGGATTCCGAGTTGATGTGAAGATTGCTTTTGATGACCCGAGAAGTCATCGACGGCGTAGCAGCCGAACAGGCGGTCATAAGAAAACTGTTGGGGAACGTAGCAGAAATTCAAAATTTTCTACGCAACACCAAGATCAATCTATGGAGTAATCTAGCAACAAGGGAAGGAGAGTGCATCTACATACCCTTGTAGATCGCTAAGCGGAAGCGTTCAAGTGAACGGGGTTGATGGAGTCGTACTCGTCGTGATCCAAATCACCGATGATCCTAGTGTCGAACGGATGGCACCTCCGCGTTCAACACACGTACAGCCCGGGGACGTCTCCTCCTTCTTGATCCAGCAAGGGGAGAGGAGAAGTTGAGGGAAAACTCCGACAGCACGACGGCATGGTGGTGATGGAGCTCGTGGTTCTTCGGCAGGGCTTTGCCAAGCACTACGGAGGAAGACGAGGTGTTGGAGGAGGGAGAGGGATGCGCCAGGGGAAGGGTCGCGGCTGCCCTCACACTTCCTCACTATATATAGGGGTAAGGGAGGAGGGGGAGGCGCCCTAGGGTTCCCTAGGGGAGGGGCGGCGGCCACAGGGGAAACCCTAGATAGGTTTGGGCGCCCCCACCCCCTAGGAAACTTGCCCCCCAAGCCGGAAGGGGCGGCTGCCCTAGGGGTGGCGCCCCCACCTCTCTGGTTACGTGAGATGGGGTTGGGAGGGGCGCTCAGCCCCTTAGTGGGCTGATGTGCCCACTCCCCTTGGCCCATAAGGCCCCCCAACGCTTGCCGGGGCCTCCGAAACCCCTTTCGGACACGCTGGTCATCACCTGGTACCCCCAGAACAATTCCGGACTCCAATACCCTTCGTCCAATATACCGATCTTCACCTCCGGACCATTCCGGAGCTCCTCGTCATGTCCGGGATCTCATCCGGGACTCCGAACAACCTTCGGTAACCACATACTATTTCCCATAAAAACTCTAGCGTCACCGAACCTTAAGTGTGTAGACCCTACGGGTTCGGGAACCATGCAGACATGACCGAGACAACTCTCCGGCCAATAACCAACAGCGGGATCTGGATACCCATGTTGGCTCCCACATGTTCGACGATGATCTCATCGGATGAACCACGATGTCGAGGATTCAATCAATCCCGTATACAATTCCCTTTGTCTAGCGGTATTGTACTTGCCCGAGATTCGATCGTCGGTATCCCGATACCTTGTTCAATCTCGTTACCGGCAAGTCTCTTTACTCGTTCCGTAACACATCATCCCGTGATCAAGTCCTTGATCACATTGTGCACATTTTGATGATGTCCTACCGAGTGGGCCCAGAGATACCTCTCCATCGCACGGAGTGACAAATCCCAGTCTCGATTCGTGCCAACCCAACAGACACTTTCGGAGATACCCGTAGTGCACCTTTATAGCCACCCAGTTACGTTGTGACGTTTGGCACACCCAAAGTATTCCTACGGTATCCGGGAGTTGCACAATCTCATGGTCTAAGGAAATGATACTTGACATTAGAAAAGCTTTAGCATACGAACTACACAATCTTGTGCTATGCTTAGGATTGGGTCTTGTCCATCACATCATTCTTCTAATGATGTGATCCCGTTATCAATGACATCCAATGTCCATGGTCAGGAAACCGTAACCATCTATTGATCAACGAGCTAGTCAACTAGAGGCTTACTAGGGACATGGTGTTGTCTATGTATCCACACATGTATCTGAGTTTCCTATCAATACAATTCTAGCATGGATAATAAACTATTATCATGAACAAGTAAATATAATGATAACTAATTTATTATTGCCTCTAGGGCATATTTCCAACAGTCTCCCACTTGAACTAGAGTCAATAATCCAGTTCACATCGCTATGTGATTAACACTCAAGGTCACATCCCCATGTGACTAACACCCAAAGAGTTTACTAGAGTCAATAATCTAGTTCACATTACCATGTGATTAACACTCAATGAGTTTTGGGTTTGATCATGTTATGCTTGTGAGAGATGTTATAGTCAACGGGTCTGAACCTTTCAGATCCGTGTGTGCTTTACAAATCTCTATGTCATCTCCTAGATGCAGTTACCATGCTCTATTTGGAGCTATTCCAAATAACTGTTCTACTATACGAATCCACTTTACTACTCAGAATAACTGGATTAGTGTCAAAGTTTGCATCGGCGTAACCCTTTACGACGAACTCTTTTACCACCTCCATAATCGAGAAAATTCCTTAGTCCACTAGTTACTAAGGATAACCTTGACCGTTGTCCTGTGATCCATTTCTAGATCACACTTGTACCCCTTGACTGACTCATGGTTTGGCACACTTCAGGTGTGGTACACAACATAGCATACTTTAGAGCCTACGACTAAAGCATAGGGTACGACCTTCGTCCTTTCTCTCTATTCTGCCGTGGTCATGTCTTGAGTCTTGCTCAATACTCACACCTTGTAACACAGCCGAGAACTCCTTCTTTGCTGATCTATTTTGAACTCCTTCAAAATCTTGCCGTGGTATGTGTTTGTTTGAAAGTACTATTAAGCGATTTTGATCTATCCTTATAGATCTTGATGCTCAATGTTCAAGTAGATTAATCCAGGTTTTCATTGAAAAACACTTTTCAAACAACCCTATATGCCTTGCAGAAATTCTACATCATTTCCGATAAACAATATGTCAACAACATATACTCATCAGAAATTCTATAGTGCTCCCACTCACTTCTTTGGAAATACAAGTTTCTCATAAACTTTGTATAAACCCACATCTTTGATCATCTCATCAAAGCGTACATTCCAACTCCGAGATGCTTACTCCAGTCCTTAGAAGGATTGCTGGAGCTTTGCATACTTGTTAGCATCTTTCAGGATTGACAAAAATCTTCTGGTTGTATCACATACAACCTTTCCTCAAGAAAATCATCAAGGAAATAATATTTTGACATCCTATCTGTAAGTTTTCATAAATAATGCAGTAACTGCTAACATAATTCCAACAGACTTTTAGCATCGCTACGAGTGAGAAAGTCTCATCGTAGTCAACTCCTTGAACTTGTCAGGAAACATCTTAACGACAAGTCGAGCTTTCTCAATGGTGACACTTACCATCATTGTCTGTCTTCCTTTTAAAATCCATCTGTAGTCAACAGCCTCACGACCATCAAGTAGTTCTTCCAAAGTCTACACTTTGTTTTCATATATGGATTCTCTCTCGGATTTTATGGCCTTGAGCCATTCTTGGAATCCGGGCCCACCATCGCTTCTCCATAGCTCGTAGATTCATTGTTGTCTAGCAACATGACTTCCAAGACAGGATTACGTGCCACTTTGAAATAGCACGCATCCTTGTCGTCCTATGAGGTTTGGTAGTGACTTGATCCGAAGTTTCATGATCACTATCATAAGCTTCTACTTCAGTTGATGTAGGTGCCACAGGAACAACTTCCTGTGCCCTGCTACACACTAGTTGAAGTGACGGTTCAACAACCTCATCAAATCTCCACCATCCTCCCACTCAATTCTTTCGAGAGAAACTTTTCCTCGAGAAAGGACCCGATTTCATAAACAATCCCTATTGCTTTCGGATCTGAGACAGGAGGTATACCCAACTATTTTTGGGTGTCCAATGAAGATGCAATTATCCGCTTTGGGTTCGATCTTATCAGCCTGAAACTTTTCACATAAGCGTCGTAGCCCCAAACTTTTAAGAAATAACAGCTTAGGTTTCTCTAAACCATAGTTCATACGGTGTCGTCTCAACGGATTTGTGTGGTTTCCTATTTAAAGTGAATGCGGTTGTCTCTAATGCCTAACCCATAAACGATAGTGGTAATTCAATAAGAGACATCATGGTATGCACCATATCCAATAGGGTGCAGTTATGATGTTCGGACACACCATCACACTATGGTGTTCCCGGCGGTATTAGTCGTGAAACAATTTCCACAATGTCTTAATTGTGTGGCAAACTCGTAACTCAGATGTAAATCTCTATGATCATATCACAGACATTTTATCCTCTTGTCACGACGATCTTTAACTTCACTCTGAAATTACTTGAACCTTTTAATAATTCAGACTCGTGTTTCATCAAGTAAATATACTCAACATCTACTCAAATCATCTGTGAAGTAAGAACACAATGATATCCACTGCGTGCGTCAGCGCTAATTGGACCGCACACATCAAAATGTATTACTTCCAACAAGATGCTTTCTTGTTCCATCTTACTGAAAACGAGGTCTTTCAGTCATCTTGTCCATGTGGTATGATTTGCATGTCTCAAGTGTTTCAAAATCAAGTGAGTCCAAACGATCCATCTGTATGGAGTTTCTTCATGCATATCTACCAATAAACATGGTTCTCATGTCTCAATCTTTTCAAAAACGAGTGAGTCCAAAGATCCATCAACATGGAGCTTCTTCATGCGTTTTATACCAATATGACTCAAATTGCAGTGCCACAAGTATGTGGTGCTATCATTACTATCATATATCTTTTGACATGAACATGTGTATCACTATGATCGAGATTCAGTAAACCATTCATTTTAGGTGCAAGACCATTGAAGGTATTATTCAAATAAACAGAGTAACCATTATTCTCCTCAAATGAATAACCTTATTGCAATTGACATAATCCAATCATGTCTATGCTCAACGCAAACACCAAATAACAATTATTTAGGTTTAACACCAATCTCGATGGTAGAGGGAGCGTGCGATGCTTGATCACATCAAGCTTGGAAAAACTTCCAACACATATCGCCAGCTCACCTTTAGCTAGTCTCCTTTTACTCCGCAGCCTTTTATTTCGAGTTACTAACACTTAGCAACCGAACCGGTATCTAATACCCTGGTGCAACTAGGAGTACTATTAAAGTACACATTAACATAATGTATATCCAATATACTACTATCGACCTTGCCATCCTTCTCATCTACCAAGTATCTAGGGTAATTCTGCTCTAGTGGTTGTTCCCCTTATTACAGAAGCACTTAGTCTCGGGCTTGGGTTCAACTTTGGGTTTCTTCACTTGAGCAGCAACTGACTTGTCTTTTCATGAAGTATCCCTTTCTTGCCCTTGCCCTTCTTGAAACTAGTGGTTTTACTAACCATCAACAATTTATGCTCCCTTTTGATTTCTACTTTCGCGGTGTCGCGAATAGCTCAAGGATCATATCTATCCCTGATATGTTATAGTTCATCATGAAGCTCTAGTAGCGTGGTGGCAATGACTTTGGAGAAACATCACTATCTTATCTGGAAGATCAACTCCCACTCGATTCAAGTGATTGTTGTACTCACACAATCTGAGCACAAGCTCAACGATTGAGCTTTTCTCCCTTAGTTTGCAGGCTAAAAAAATCATCGGAGGTCTTATACCTCTTGACGTGGGAATGAGCCTGAAATCCCAATTTCAGCCCTCGAAACATCTCATATGTTCCGCGACATTTCAAAAATGTCTTCGGTGCCTCAATTCTAAACCATTTAACATTACCGAACTATCATGTAGTCATCAAAACGTGTATGTCAGATGTTCGCAACATCCACAAACCACGTTCGAGGTCCAGCACACCGAGCGGTGCATTAAGGACACAAGCCTTCTACTGTCCGCATAATTGCTACTATCAACTTTCAACTATATTTTCTCTAGGAACATATCTAAAACAGTAGAACTAAAGCGCGAGCTTCGACATAATTTGCAAAAACCTTTTAACTATGTTCAGGATAAATAAGTTCATCTTATGAACGCCCACTCAGATAGACATCCCTCTAGTCATCTAAGTGATTACGTGATCCGAGTCAACTAGGCCGTGTCCGATCATCACGTGAGATGGACTAGTCATCATCGGTGAACATCTTCATGTTAATTGTATCTACCATACGACTTATGCTCGACCTTTCGGTCTCTTGTGTTCCAAGGCCATGTCTGTACATGCTAGGCTCGTCAAGTCAACCTAAGTGTTTCGCGTGTGTAAATATGGCTTACACCCGTTGTATGTCAACGTAAGAATCTATCACACCTGATCATCACGTGGTGCTTCGAAACGACGAACTTTCGCAACGGTCCACAGTTAGGGGGAACACTATCTTGAAATTTTAATGAGGGATCATCTTATTTACTACCGTCGTTCTAAGCAAATAAGATGTATAAACGTGATAAACATCACACGCAATCAAATAGTGACATGATATGGCCAATATCATATTGCTCCTTTTGATCTCCATCTTCGGGGCTCCATGATCATCATCGTCACCGGCATGACACCATGATCTCCATCATCGTGTCTTCATGAAGTCGTCTCGCCAACAATTACTTCTACTACTACAGCTAACGGTTAGCAATAAAGTAAAGTAATTACATGTCGTTGTTCAATGACACGCAGGTCATACAATAAATAAAGACAACTCCTATGGCTCCTGCCGGTTGTCATACTCATCGACATGCAAGTCGTGATTCCTATTACAAGAACATGATCAATCTCATACATAAAATATCATTCATCACATTCTTCTTGGCCATATCACATCACATAGCATACCCTGCAAAAACAAGTTAGACGTCCTCTACTTGTTGTTTGCATGTTTTACGTGGCTGCTATGGGTTTCTAGCAAGAACGTTTCTTATCTACGCAAAAACCACAACGTGATATGCCAATTTCTATTTACCCTTCATAAGGACCCTTTTCATCGAATCCGATCCGACTAAAGTGGGAGAGACTGGCACCCGCTAGCCACCTTATGCAACATGTGCATGTCAGTCGGTGGAACCTGTCTCACGTAAGTGTACGTGTAAGGTCGGTCCGGGCCGCTTCATCCCACAATGCCGCCGAATCAAGATTGGACTAGTAACGGCAAGCATATTGAACAAAATCAACGCCCACAACTACTTTCTGTTCTACTCGTGCATGGAATCTACGCAATAGATCTAGCTCATGATGCCACTGTTGGGGAACGTAGCAGAAATTCAAAATTTTCTACGCAACACCAAGATCAATCTATGGAGTAATCTAGGAACGAGGGAAGGAGAGTGCATCTACATACCCTTGTAGATCGCTAAGCGGAAGCGTTCAAGTGAACGGGGTTGATGGAGTCGTACTCGTCGTGATCCAAATCACCGATGATCCTAGTGTCGAACGGACGGCACCTCCGCGTTCAATACACGTACAGCCCGGGGACGTCTCCTCCTTCTTGATCCAGCAAAAGGGGAGAGGAGAAGTTGAGGGAAAACTCCGACAGCACGACGGCATGGTGGTGATGGAGCTCGTGGTTCTCCGGCAGGGCTTTGCCAAGCACTACGGAGGAAGACGGTGTGTTGGAGGAGGGAGAGGGATGCGCCAGGGGAAGGGTCGCGGCTTCCCTCTCTCTTCCTCACTATATATAGGGGAAAGGGAGGAGGGGGAGGCGCCCTAGGGTTCCCTAGGGGAGGGGCGGCGGCCACAGGGGAAACCCTAGATGGGTTTGGGCGCCCCCACCCCCTAGGAAACTTGCCCCCCAAGCCGGGAGGGGCGGCTGCCCTAGGGGTGGCGCCCCCACCTCTCTGGTTACATGAGATGGGCTACGGAGGGGCGCTCAGCCCCTTAGTGGGCTGATGTGCCCTCTCCCCTTGGCCCATAAGGCCCCCCAACGCTTGCCGGGGCCTCCGAAACCCCTTCGTCCAATATACCGATCTTCACCTCCGGACCATTCCGGAGCTCCTTGTCATGTCCGGGATCTCATCCGGGACTCCGAACAGCCTTCGGTAACCACATACTATTTCCCATAACAACTCTAGCGTCACCGAACCTTAAGTGTGTAGACCCTACGGGTTCGGGAACCATGCAGACATGACCGAGACAACTCTCCGGCCAATAACCAACAGCGGGATCTGGATACCCATGTTGGCTCCCACATGTTCCACGATGATCTCATCGGATGAACCACGATGTCGAGGATTCAATCAATCCCGTATACAATTCCCTTTGTCTAGCGGTATTGTACTTGCCCCAGATTCGATCGTCGGTATCCCGATACCTTGTTCAATCTCATTACCGGCAAGTCTCTTTACTCGTTCCGTAACACATCATCCCGTGATCAACTCCTTGATCACATTGTGCACATTATGATGATGTCCTACCGAGTGGGCCCAGAGATACTTCTCCGTCGCACAGAGTGACAAATCCCAGTCTCGATTCGTGCCAACCCGACAGACTCTTTCGGAGATACCCGTAGTGCACCTTTATAGCCACCCAGTTATGTTGTGACGTTTGGCACACCCAAAGTATTCCTGCGGTATCCGGGAGTTGCACAATCTCATGGTCTAAGGAAATGATACTTGACATTAGAAAAGCTTTAGCATACGAACTACACGATCTTGTGCTATGCTTAGGATTGGGTCTTGTCCATCACATCATTCTTCTAATGATGTGATCCCGTTATCAATGACATCCAATGTCCATGGTCAGGAAACCGTAACCATCTATTGATCAACGAGCTAGTCAACTAGAGGCTTACTAGGGACATGGTGTTGTCTATGTATCCACACATGTATCTGAGTTTCCTATCAATACAATTCTAGCATGGATAATAAATTATTATCATGAACAAGGAAATATAATAATAACTAATTTATTATTGCCTCTAGGGCATATTTCCAACAAAAACCACCTAGCCGGAGAGTTCGGCCGATAGCCAAAGTTCCCTTGGCAAGGGTGCCATCTTTAAAGACGGGATGAGGCATCCTTCCTGATAGCGACGACACTGAGGAACTCTCAATGAAAGCACCAATGTCTGTGTCAAAACCGGCGGATCTTGGGTAGGGGGTCCCGAACTGTGCGTCTAGGCGGATGGTAACAGGAGACAAGGGACACAATGTTTTTACCCAGGTTCGGGCCCTCTCGATGGAGGTAAAACCCTACTCCTGCTTGATTAATATTGATGATATGGGTAGTACAAGAGTAGATCTACCACGAGATCAGAGAGGCTAAACCCTAGAAGCTAGCCTATGGTATGATTGTTCGTCCAATGGACTAAAACCCTCCAATTTATATAGACACCGGAGAGGGCTAGGGTTACACAGAGTCGGTTACAACGGAAGGAGATCTACATATCCATATCGCCTAGCTTGCCTTCCATGCCAAGGAAAGTCCCATCCGGACACGGGTCGAAGTCTTCAATCTTGTATCTTCATGGTCCAACAGTCCAGTCAAAGGTTATAGTCCGGCTATCTGGACACCCCCTAATCCAGGACTTCCTCAGCTATATTCTCTGACTTTTGTGAAAAGATTTGTGAAGTTTTCATGGACGACTTTTCCGTCTATGGATCTTCTTTTGATGATTGCTTGAGCAATCTTGATCGAGTTTTGCAGAGATGTGAAGAAACTAATCTTGTCTTGAATTGGGAAAAGTGTCACTTTATGGTTAATGAAGGTATTGTCTTGGGACATAAAGTTTCTGAAAGAGGTATTGAAGTTGATAAAGCCAAGGTTGATGCTATTGAAAAGATGCCATGTCCTAAGGACATCAAAGGTATAAGAAGTTTCCTTGGTCACGCCGGATTTTATAGGAGGTTCATTAAGGACTTCTCAAAAATTTCTCGGCCTCTGACTAATCTATTACAAAAAGATATACCATTTGTCTTTGATGATGATTGTGTAGAAGCATTTGAAATACTTAAGAAAGCATTAGTCTCTACACATGTTGTTCAGCCACCTGATTGGAATTTACACTTTGAAATTATGTGTGACGCTAGTGATTATGCTGTAGGTGTTGTTCTAGGGCAAAGAGTTGATAAAAAATTGAATGTTATCCCTAATGCTAGTAAGACTCTAGACAATGCTCAAAGAAATTATGCTACTACCGAAAAAGAACTTTTAGTAGTTGTATTTGCTTGTGATAAATTCAGACCTTATATTGTCGATTCTAAAGTAACTATTCACACTGATCATGCTGCTATTAAATATCTTATGGAAAAGAAAGATGCTAAACCTAGACTTATTAGATGGGTTCTCCTGCTACAAGAATTTGATTTGCATATTGTTGATAGAAAAGGAGCCGAGAACCCCGTTGCAGAAAACTTATCTAGGTTAGAGAATGTTCTTGATGACCCACTACCTATCGATGATAGCTTTCCTGATGAACAATTAAATGTCATAAGCACTTCTCGCAGCACTCCATGGTATGCTGATTATGCTAATTATATCGTTGCTAAATTTATACCACCTAGCTTCACATACCAACAAAAGAAAAAGTTCTTCTATGATTTGAGACATTACTTTTGGGATGACCCACATCTTTATAAAGAAGGAGTAGATGGTGTTATTAGACGTTGTGTACCTGAGCATGAACAGGAACAGATCCTACACAAGTGTCATTCCGAAGCTTATGGAGGACACCACGCTGGAGATAGAACTGCACATAAGGTATTGCAATCCGGTTTTTATTGGCCTACTCTCTTCAAGGATGCTTGTGAGTTTGTTTTGTCTTGTGATGAATGCCAAAGAATTGGTAATATTAGTAGACGTCAAGAAATGCCTATGAACTATTCACTTGTTATCGAACCATTTGATGTTTGGGGATTTCATTATATGGGACCTTTTCCTGCCTCCAATGGATATACACATATTTTAGTTGCTGTTGATTACGTTACTAAGTGGGTAGAAGCTATTCCAACTAGTAGTGCTGATCATAACACCTCTATTAAAATGCTTAAGGAAGTTATTTTCCCGAGGTTTGGTGTCCCTAGATACTTAATGACTGCCGGTGGTTCACACTTTATTCATGGTTCTTTCCGTAAAATGCTTGCTAAATATGACGTTAATCATAGAATTGCATCACCTTATCACCCACAGTCTAGTGGTCAAGTAGAATTGAGTAATAGAGAACTCAAATTAATTTTGCAAAAGACTGTCAATAGGTCTAGAAAGAATTGGTCTAAGAAATTTGATAATGCATTATGGGCTTATAGAACTGCATATAAAATCCAATGGGTATGTCTGTGTATAAAATGGTTTATGGAAAGAATGTCACTTACCTCTCAAACTAGAACATAAGGCATATTGGGCTATTAAAGAGCTCAACTATGATTTCAAAATTGCCGGTGAGAAGAGGTTATTTGATATTAGCTCACTTGATGAATGGAGAACCCAAGCTTATGAAAATGCCAAGTTGTTTAAAGAAAAGTTAAAAGATGCCATGAAAAAAGGATACAAAAGCGTGAGTTTAATGTAGGTGACTATGTATTGCTATACAACTCTCGTTTAAGATTTTTTGCAGGAAAACTTCTCTCTAAATGGGAAGGCCCCTACGTTATCGAGGAAGTCTATCGTCCGGTGCCATAAAAATTAACAACTTCGAAGGCACAAACCCGAAGGTGGTAAACGGTCAAAGAATTAAACATTATATCTCAGGTAATCCCATAAATGTTGAAACCAATATTATTGAAACCGTAACCCCGGAGGAATACATAAGAGACACTTTCCAGAATGTTTCAGACTCCGAAAAGGAATAGGTATGTGGTAAGGTAAGTAAACCGACCCCAAAAAAAATTTTAAGGCAATATTTCTCCGTTTTGGAATATTTAGAAAATTAGAAAAATAAGTAGCAGTCCGGGAAGGACACGAGGGCCCCACAAGGGTGGTGGGCGCGCCCTACCCCCTGGGCGCGCCCCTACCTCGTGAGCACCTCGTGTGCCTTCCGGACTCCGTTTTCTTGCACGATACGTATTTTGGTCGGTAAAAATTCGTTATATATACTCCCGAAGGTTTTGACCACCGTATCACGCAATTATCCTCTGTTTTTGTTTCGAGCTGTCCCACTGCAGATTAGATCAACATGTCATCCCAGGATTCGGAAGGAGAAAGCTATGTGGATGATTAGTTAGCAAATCCCAAGGTCTATGGAGATGTGGAACACGATGGTTGGACCACGGAGGAAGAAGAGGACTATGAACCCAAGGGGAAGGAGGGGACGAGCTCAGATGAAGATGAAGCCCCATTACCTCAACCTGGGATGTGGAGTCCAAAAAAATCAAGTCTCCCCGATAGGGTAAAGAAACCAAAGTTCGAGTTTATCCCTTTTCATCCCTTGCAGGAAAATAAGCAAGACCTATGCAAAAAGATATTAACCCTGGAGTGGGAGATTGATGATCTGAGGGATCAAAATACCGTCCTCAAGCGCAAATTAAGGGAGAAGTCTATGCCATCAACTAAGTCAACGATACCATCATCTTCTTCACCAACAAAGGAGACATAATCACATGGGTATGGGCGCTCCCATTGGCAACTGCCAAGGTTGGGGGAGGTGCCCCGGTATCGTATCACAAACACACTCCTATCTTTACCGTTTTTTCTTAGTTCGATCCTATTAGTAGTATGTTGATCTAGTAGAATAAAGTTGATGGCATGATTTAGTTTTGAGTTTTGCTTTATGATCTCTCTATGTAATCGAGTCCGTGAGCTATATAATAAAGATTAGTTTTGAGTCAAGGGCTTGATTATTTTGCCATGATCTTGGATAAAAGAAAGAAAGAAAACAAAAATAAAAAGAAACAAAAGGGTTCATATTGATCTTATTGAGAGTAATGACTTCACATAAAAAGAGTATGATGATTAAAAGTTGTTGGGGGTTGGCAGACATAGCCTTGGTCACCGTTGCAATTAATAGGAAGTAATAAGGAGAGAGAGGTTTCACATATAGATATATTATTATTGACATCTTCTATGATTGGGAGCACTCATTAAAATATGACATGCTAAAAGAGTTGATGTTGGACAAGGAAGACAACGTGATGAGTTATGTTTTCTTATATCTGAGATAAAATATGTTGTCAGGGTTCCTCCAACATGTTGAGCTTTCCTTTCCCCCCTCATGCTAGCCAAATTCTCAGCACCAAGTAGAGATACTACTTGTGCTTCCAAATACCCTTAAACTAGTTTTTCCATGAGAGTCCACCATATCTACCTATGGATTGAGTAAGATCCTTCAAGTAAGTTGTCATCGGTGCAAAGCAATAAAAATTGCTCTAAATATGTATGATTGATTGGTGTGGGAGAAATAAGCTTTATACAATCTTGTGATGTGGAAGTAATAAAAGCGACGGACTGTATAATAAAGGTCCATATCACAAGGGGCAATATAAAGTGACGTTCTTTCGCATTGAGATTTTGTGCATCCAACCATAAAAGCACATGGCAACCTCTGCTTCCCTCTGTGAAGGGCCTATCTGTTACTATTATCTTCTACCTTATGCAAGAGTCATGGTGATTTTCACCTTTCTTTTTCATTTTATCCTTTGGCAAGCACAGCATGTTGGAAAGAGTCTGATATATGTACCTAATTGGATGCAGGGGAGCATGAGTTATTATTGTTTACATTACCCTTAAGGTAAAAAGTTGTGGGGCGAAACTATAAGCCCCTATCTTTCTCTGTGTCCGACTAAAATTCCGTAACCACAAGTATTGCGTGAGTGGTAGCAATTATGAAGGACTAGATGATAGTTGAGTATGTGGACTTGCTTTTAAGCTCTGACATAGACTCTTTCTGATGTTATGATAAATTACAATTGCTTCAATGACTGATATTATAGTTTGTTTGTTCTCAATGAAGTTTCTGATTCATACTTTTGCATTGTGAATGGATCGTCACTTGAACATAAGTAATCATATGACAATATCTATTTATGTTGTTGTTATGAGAATAATCATGATGCCTTCATGTCCGTATTTTATTTTTATCGACACCTCTACCTCTAAACATGGGGAAATATTTATCGTTATCGGCTTCCGCTTGAGGACAAGCGAGGTCTAAGCTTGGGGGAGTTGATACGTCCATTTTGCATCATGCTTTTATATCGATATTTACTGCATTATGGGCTGTTATTTCACGTTATGTCACAATACTTATGGCTATTCTCTCTTGTTTTACAAGGTTTACACAAGGAGGGAGAATGCCGGCAGCTGGAATTCTGGGCTGGAAAAGGAGCAAATACTAGAGGGCTATTCTGTTCAACTCCTAAAGTCTTGAAACTCCACGGAATATCTTACAATAAATAATAAAAAATCCTCGCCAAAGATGAAGGCCAGGGGGCCCACACCCTGTCCACGAGGGTGGGGGGCGCCCCCCCCCCCCCCGCTAGGGCGCGCCCCTACCTCGTGGGCCCCCTGGTGGCTCTCCGACGTCCATCTTCTGCTATATGAAGTCTTTCGATGAGAAAAAAATAGCAAGCAACCTTTCAGGACGAAACTCCGCCGCCACGAGGCGGAACCTTGGCGGAACCAATCTAGGGCTCCGGCAGAGCTGTTCTGCCGGGGATACTTCCCTCCGGGAGGGGGAAATCATCGCCATCGTCATCACCAACGCTCCTCTCATCGGGAGAGGGCAATCTCCATCAACATCTTCACCAGCACCATCTCATCTCCAAACCCTAGTTCATCTCTTGTATCGAATTCTTGTCTCCAAGTCCGGGATTGGTGCTAGTAGGTTGCTAGTAGTGTTGATTACTCTTTGTAGTTGATGCTAGTTGGTTTACTTGGTGGAAGATCATATGTTCAGATCCTTTATGCATATTATTATCCCTCTGATTATGAACATGAATATGCTTTGTGAGTAGTTACGTTTGTTCCTGAGGAGAAGGTAGAAGTCTTGTTGTTAGTTGTCATGTGAATTTGCTATTCGTTCGATATTTTGATGAGATGTATGTTGTCTAGCCTCTAGTGGTGTTATGTGAACGTCGACTACATAACACTTCACCATTATTTGGGCCTAGTGGAAGGCATTGGGAAGTAATAAGTAGACGATGGGTTGCTAGAGTGACAGAAGCATAAACCCTAGTTTATGCGTTGCTTTGTAAGGGGCTGATTTGGATCCATATGTTTCATGCTATGGTTAGGTTTACCTTAATACTTTTGTTGTAGTTGCGGATGCTTGCAATAGAGGTTAATCATGAGTGGGATGCTTGTTCAAGTAAGAACAGCACCCAAGCACCGGTCCACCCACATATCAAATTATCAAAGTACCGAACGCGAATCATATGAACGTGATGAAAACTAGCTAGACGATAATTCCCATGTGTCCTCGGGAGCGCTTTTCCTTATATAAGAGTTTGTTCCGGCTTGTCCTTTGCTAAAAAAAGGATTGGGCCACCTTGCTGCACTTTATTTACTTTTGTTACTTGTTGCTCGTTACGAATTATCTTATCACAAACTATTTGTCACCTCTTGTTTCAGTACTTGCAGAGAATACCTTGCTGAAAACCGCTTATCATTTCCTTCTGCTCCTCGTTGGGTTCGACACTCTTACTTATCGAAAGGACTACGATAGATCCCCTATACTTGTGGGTCATCAACGTGTATGTCAGATGTTCGCAACATCCACAGATGACGCTCGAGGTTCAGCACACCGAGCGGTGCATTAAGGACATAAGCCTTTTACGCAGCAATGAGGATAATCCTCAGTTTACGGACCCAGTCCGAATAATTTCTACTATCAACTTTCAACTAAATTTTCTCTAGGAACATATCTTAAACAGTACAACTAAAGCGTAAGCTACGACATAATTTGCAAAGACCTTTTGACTATGTTCATGGTAATTAAGTTCATCTGATTATTTAATGAACTCCCACTTAGATAGACACCCCTCTAGTCATCTAGGTGATACATGATCTGAGTCAACTAGGTCGTGTCCGAAAATCACGTGAGACGGACTAGTCATCATCGGTGAACATCTTCATGTTGATCGTATCTACTATACGAGTCATGTTAGACCTTTCGGTCTCTTGTGTTTCGAGGCCATGTTTGTACATGCTAGGCTCGTCAAGTCAACCTAAGTGTTTAGCATGTGTAAATCTGGCTTACACCCGTTGTATGCGAACGTTAGAATCTATCACACCCGATCATCATGTGGTGCTTCAAAACAACGAACCTTCACAACGGTGCACAGTTAGGGGGGAAGACTTTCTTGAAATTTTAGCGAGGGATCATCTTATTTATGCTACCGTCATTCTAAGCAAATAAGATGTAAACATGACAAACATCACATGCAAATCATAAAGTGACATGATATGGCAAATATCATCTTGCGCCTTTTGATCTCCATCTTCGAGGCGCGGCATGATCACCTTCGTCACCAGCATGACACCATGATCTCCATGATCATGATCTCCATCATCGTGTCTTCATGAAGTTTCTCGCCAACTATTACTTCTACTACTGTGGCTAACGATTACATGGCATTTTTCATTGACACGCAGGTCATACAATAAATTAAGACAACTCCTATGGCTCCTACCGATTGTCATACTCATCGACATGCAAGTCATGATTCCTATTACAAGAACATGATCAATCTCATACATCACATATATATAATTCATCACATCCTTTTGGCCATATCACATCACATAGCATACCCTGCAAAAACAAGTTAGACGTCCTCTATTTGTTGTTGCATGTTTTATGTGGCTGCTATGGGTTTCTAGCAAGAACATTTCTTACATACGCAAAAGCCACAACGGTGATATGCCAATTTCTATTTACCCTTCATAAGGACCCTCTTCATCGAATCTGATCCGACTAAAGTGGGAGAGACAGACACCCGCTAGCCACCTTATGCATCAAGTGCATGTTAATCGGTGGAACCTGTCTCACGTAAGTGTACGTGTAAGGTCGGTCCGGGCCGCTTCATCCCACAATGTCAGTGACGACTAGTAACGGCAAGCAAATTGAACAAATCATCGCCCACAACTACTTTGTGTTCTACTCGTGCATAGAATCTACGCGTAGACCTACCTCATGATGCCACTGTTGGAGAACGTAGCAATAATTCAAAATTTTCCTATGTGTCGCCAAGATCAATCTAGGAGATGCTAGCAACGAGAGAAAGGGAGTGCATCTTCATACCCTTCAAGATCGCTAAGCGGAAGCTTTACAAGAATGCGGTTGATGGAGTCCTACTCGCATCGATTCAAATCGCAGAAGATCTGATCTAGCGCCGATAGAACGGCACCTCCGCATTCAACACACGCACAGCCAGGGGACGTCTCCTACTTCTTGATCCAGCAAGGGGAGAGGAGAAGTTGATGGAGAACTCCAGCAGCACGACGGCGTGGTGGTAGAGCTCATGGTATTCCTGCAGGGCTTCGCCAAGCACTTCGGAGGGGGGGAGAGTTGGAGGAGGGAGGGGCTGCGCCAGGGAAGGGGGTGCGGCTGCCCTCTCTCTCCCTCACTATATATAGGGGGAAGGGGGTGGAGGAGGCGCCCTAGGGTTCCCTAGGGGAGGGGTGGCGGCCACAGGGGAAATCCTAGATGGGTTTAGGCGCCCCCACCCCTAGGAAACTTGCCCCCCAGGCCGGGAGGGGTGGCTGCCCTATGGGAGGCGCCCCTGTTGGAAATATGCCCTAGAGGCAATAATAAAAGCATTATTATTATATTTCCTTGTTCATGATAATTGTCTTTATTCATGCAATAATTGTGTTATCCGGAAATCGTAATACATGTGTGAATAATAGACACCAACATGTCCCTAGTAAGCCTCTAGTTAACTAGCTCGTTGATCAACAGATAGTCATGGTTTCCTGACTATGGACATTGGATGTCATTGATAACGAGATCACATCATTAGGAGAATGATGTGATGGACAAGACCCAATCCTAAACATAGCACAAGATCGTATAGTTCGATTGCTAGAGTTTTCCAATGTCAAGTATCCTTTCCTTAGACCATGAGATCGTGTAACTCCCGGATACCGTAGGAGTGCTTTGGGTGTGCCAAACGTCACAACGTAACTAGGTGACTATAAAGGTATACTACGGGTATCTCCGAAAGTGTCTGTTGGGTTAACATGGATCAAGACTGGGATTTGTCAGTCCGCTTGACGGAGAGGTATCACCGGGCCCACTCGGTAATGCATCATCATTATGAGCTCAATGTGACCAAGTGTTTGGTCACTGGATCATGCATTACGGTACGAGTAAAGTGACTTGCCGGTAACGAGATTGAACGAGGTATTGGGATACCAACGATCGAATCTCGGGCAAGTAACATATCGATTGACAAAGGGAATTGCATACGGGGTTGCTTGAATCCTCGACATCGTGGTTCATCCGATGAGATCATCGTGGAGCATGTGGGAGCCAACATGGGTATCCAGATCCCGTTGTTGGTTATTGCTCGAGAGCCGTCTCGGTCATGTCTGCATGTCTCCCGAACCCGTAGGGTCTACACACTTAAAGTTCGGTGACGCTAGGGTTGTAGGGATATGTATATGCAGTAATCCGAATGTTGTTCGGAGTCCCGGATGAGATCCCGGACATCACAAGGAGTTTCGGAATGGTCCGGAGGTAAAGAATTATATATGGGAAGTGTTGTTTTGGCCATCGGGACAAGTTTCGGGGTCACCGGTATTGTACCGGGACCACCAGAAGGGTCCCGGGGGTCCACCGGGTAGGGCCACCTGCCTCGGGGGGCCACATGGGCTGCAGGGGGTGCGCCTTGGCCTACATGGGCCAAGGGGAACCAGCCCCAGGAGGCCCATGCGCCTAGGGTTCCAAAGGGGAAGAGTCCCACAAGTGGAAGGCACCTCCTAGGTGCCTTTGGGGGGGGGAGGAAATCCTCCCTGGCCGCCGCCCCCTTGGGAGATCAGATCTCCCAGGGCCGGCACCCCCCCCAAGAGGCCTATATAAAGGGGGGAGGGGAGGGGGGCAGCCGCACCCTTTGCCTTGGCGCCTCCCTCACCCTCTCCAGCACCTCCTCCTCCTCCGTAGAGCTCGGCGAAGCCCTGCCGGAGTACTGCAGCTCCATCACCACCACACCGTCGTGCTGCTGCTGGAGCCATCTTCCTCAGCCTCTCCTTTGCCTTGCTGGATCAAGAAGAAGGAGACGTTACGCTGACCGTACGTGTGTTGAACGCGGAGGTGCCGTCCGTTCGGTGCTAGGATCTCCGGTGATTTGGATCACGTCGTGTACGACTACCTCATCCCCGTTCTTTTGAATGCTTCCGCTCGCGATCTACAAAGGTATGTAGATGCATCCGATCACTCGTTGCTAGATGAACTCATAGATGGATCTCGGTGAAACCGTAGGAAAAATTTTGTTTTCTGCAACGTTCCCCAAAACTGGCATCATGAGCTAGGTCTATGCGTAGTTCTCTATTGCACGAGTAGAACACAATTTGTTGTGGGCGTAGATGTTGTCAACTTTCTTGCCGCTACTAGTCTTATCTTGCTTCAGCGGTATTGTGGGATGAAGCGGCCCGGACCAACCTTACACGTACGCTTACGTGAGACCGGTTCCACCGACTAACATGCACTAGTTGCATAAGGTGGCTGGCGGGTGTCTGTCTCTCCCACTTTAGTTGGAGCGGATTCGATGAAAAGGGTCCTTATGAAGGGTAAATAGAAGTTGACAATCACGTTGTGGCTTTTACGTAGGTAAGAAAACTTTCTTGCTAGAACCCTAATTCAGCCACGTAAAACTTGCAACAACAATTAGAGGACGTCTAACTTGTTTTTGCAGCAAGTGCTTTGTGATATGATATGGCCAAAGTTGTGATGAATGATGAATGATCTATATGTGATGTATGAGATGTTCATGCTATTGTAATAGGAATCACGACTTGCATGTCGATGAGTATGACAACCGGCAGGAGCCATAGGAGTTGTCTTTATTTTTTGTATGACCTGCATGTCATTGAGAAACGCCATGTAAATTACTTTACTTTATTGCTAAACGCGTTAGCCATAGTAGTAGAAGTAATAGTTGGTGAGCAACTTCATGGAGACACGATGATGGAGATCATGATGATGGAGATCATGGTGTCAAGCCGGTGACAAGATGATCATGGAGCCCCAAGATGGAGATCAAAGGAGCTATGTGATATTGGCCATATCATGTCACTACTATTATTATTTGATTGCATGTGATGTTTATCATGTTTTTGCATCTTGTTTACTTAGAACGACGGTAGTAAATAAGATGATCCCTCATAATAATTTCAAGAAGTGTTCCCCCTAACTGTGCACCGTTGCGACAGTTCGTTGTTTCGAAGCACCACGTGATGATCGGGTGTGATAGATTCTAACGTTCACATACAACGGGTGTAAGACAGATTTACACATGCAAACACTTAGGTTGACTTGACAAGCCTAGCATGTACAGACATGGCCTCGGAACACAGAAGACCGAGAGGTCGAGCATGAGTCGTATAGAAGATACGATCAACATGAAGATGTTCACCAATGTTGACTAGTCCGTCTCACGTGATGATCGGACACGGCCTAGTTGACTTGGATCATGTAATACTTAGATGACTAGAAGAGGGATGTCTATCTAAGTGGGAGTTCATTAAATAAATTGATTAGATGAACTTTAAAATTATCATGAACTTAGTCTAAAATATTAACAATATGTCTTGAAGATCAAATGGCCAACGTAGTCCTCAACTTCAACGCATTCCTAGAGAAAACTAAGCTGAAAGCCGATGGCAGCAACTACACGGACTAGGTCCGGAACCTGAGGATCATCCTCATAGCTGCCAAGAAAGATTATGTCCTACAAGCACCGCTGGGTGACGCACCTGTTCTCCCTGCAGAACAAGACGTTATGAATGCTTGGCAGTCACGTTCCGATGATTACTCCCTCGTTCAGTGTGGCATGCTTTACAGCTTAGAGCCGGAGATCCAAAAGCGTTTTGAGAGATATGGAGCATATGAGATGTTCGAAGAGCTGAAAATGGTTTTCCAAGCTCATGCCCGGGTCGAGAGATATGAAGTCTCTGACAAATTCTTTAGCTGTAAGATGGAGGAAAATAGCTCTGTCAGTGAACACATACTCAAGATGTCTGGGTTGCACAACCGCTTGACTCAACTGGAAGTTAATCTCCCGGATGAAGCGGTCATTGACAGAATCCTCCAGTCGCTTCCACCTAGCTAGAAGAGCTTTGTGATGAACTACAACATGCAGGGGATGGTAAAGACCATTCCTGAGGTATATGCTATGCTGAAATCAGCAGAGGTAGAAATCAAGAAGGAACATCAAGTGTTGATGGTGAATAAAACCACTAAGTTCAAGAAGGGCAAGGGTAAAAAGAACTTCAAGAAGGACGGCAAGGAAGTTGCCTCGCCCGGTATGCAAGTTGCCGAGAAGAAGCCAAAGAATGGACCCAAGCCTGAGACTGAGTGCTTTTATTGCAAGGGAAGTGGTCACTGGAAGCGGAATTGCCCCAAATACTTAGCGGACAAGAAGGCCGGCAAAACAAAAGGTATATGTGATATACATGTAATTGATGTGTACCTTACCAGTACTCGTAGTAGCTCTTGGGTATTTGATACCGGTGCAGTTGCTCACATTTGTAACTCAAAGCAGGAGCTGCGGAATAAGCGAAGACTGGCGAAGGATGAGGTGACGATGCGCGTCGGGAATGGTTCCAAGGTCGATGTGATCGCCGTCGGCACGCTGCCTCTACATTTACCTACGGGATTAGTTTTAAACCTCAATAATTGTTATTTAGTGCCAAGTTTGAGCATGAACATTGTGTCTGGATCTCGTTTAATTCGAGATGGCTACTTATTTAAATCCGAGAATAATGGTTGTTCTATTTATATGAGAGATATGTTTTATGGTCATGCTCCGATGGTTAATGGTTTATTCTTAATGAATCTCGTACGTGATGATACACATATTCATAGTGTGAATACCAAAAGAGTTAAAGTTGATAACAATAGTCCCACATATTTGTGGCACTGCCGCCTTGGTCACATAGGTGTCAAACGCATGAAGAAGCTCCATGCAGATGGACTTTTAGAGTCTCTTGATTATGAATCATTTGACACGTGCGAACCATGCCTCATGGGTAAAATGACCAAGACTCCGTTCTCAGGAACAATGGAGCGAGCAACCAACTTATTGGAAATCATACATACTGATGTGTGCGGTCCAATGAGTGTTGAGGCTCGCGGTGGCTATCGTTATGTTCTCACCCTCACTGATGACTTGAGTAGATATGGGTATATCTACTTAATGAAACACAAGTCTGAGACCTTTGAAAAGTTCAAGGAATTTCAGAGTGAGGTTGAAAATCAACGTGACAGAAAAATCAAGTTTTTACGATCAGATCGTGGAGGAGAATACTTGAGTCACGAATTTGGCACGCACTTAAGAAAATGTGGAATAGTTTCACAACTCACGCCGCCTGGAACACCTCAGCGTAATGGTGTGTCCGAACGTCGTAATCACACTCTATTAGATATGGTACGATCTATGATGTCTCTTACCGATTTACCGCTATCTTTTTGGGGCTATGCTTTAGAGACTACCGCATTCACTTTAAATAGGGCTCCGTCGAAATCCGTTGAGACGACACCGTATGAATTATGGTTTGGGAAGAAACCTAAGCTGTCGTTTCTAAAAGTTTGGGGATGTGATGCTTATGTCAAGAAACTTCAACCTGAAAAGCTCAAATCCAAGTCAAAAAAATGCGTCTTCATAGGATACCCTAAAGAAACTATTGGGTATACCTTCTACCTCAGATCCGAAGGCAAGATCTTTGTTGCCAAGAATGGATCCTTTCTAGAGAAAGAGTTTCTCTCGAAAGAAGTAAGTGGGAGGAAAGCAGAACTTGATGAAGTGTTACCTCTTGAACCGGAAAACGGCGAAACTCAAGAAAACGTTCCTGAGGTGCCTACACCGACTAGAGAGGAAATTAATGATGATGATCAAGATACTTCTAATCAAGCTCCTACTGAAATTCGAAGGTCAACAAGGACACATTCCGCACCAGAGTGGTACGGCAACCCTGTCTTGGAAATCATGTTGTTAGACAACGGTGAACCTTCGAACTATGAAGAAGCGATGGCGGGCCCGGATTCCGACAAATGGCTAGAAGCCATGAAATCCGAGATAGGATCCATGTATGAAAACGAAGTGTGGAGTTTGACTGACTTGCCTGTTGAACGGCGAGCCATAGAAAATAAATGGATCTTTAAGAAGAAGACAGACGCAGATGGTAATGTGACCATCTATAAAGCTCGGCTTGTCGCTAAGGGTTATCGACAAGTTCAAGGGGTTGACTACGATGAGACTTTCTCACCGGTAGCGAAGCTGAAGTCCTCCGAATCATGTTAGCAATTGCCGCATTCTACGATTATGAAATATGGCAAATGGACGTCAAAACGGCATTCCTTAATGGTTTCCTTAAGGAAGAATTGTATATGATGCAGCCGGAAGGTTTTGTCGATCCTAAGAATGCTAACAAGGTGTGCAAGCTCCAACGCTCGATTTATGGGCTGGTGCAAGCATCTCGGAGTTGGAACATTCGCTTTGATGAGATGATCAAAGCGTTTGGATTTACGCAGACTTATGGAGAAGCCTGTGTTTGCAAGAAAGTGAGTGGGAGCTCTGTAGCATTTATCATATTATATTTAGACGACATACTTTTGATGGGAAATGATATAGAACTCTTGGACAGCATTAAGGCCTACTTGAATAAGAGTTTTTCAATGAAGGACCTTGGAGAAGCTGCTTATATATTAGGCATCAAGATCTATAGAGATAGATCAAGACGCCTCATAGGTCTTTCACAAAGCACATACCTTGATAAGATATTGAAGAAGTTCAATATGGATCAATCTAAGAAGGGGTTCTTACTTGTGTTATAAGGTGTGAAATTGAGCTCAGCTCAATGTCCGACCACGACAGAAGATATAGAAGAGATGAGTGTCATCCCCTATGCGTCAGCCATAGGTTCTATTATGTATGCCATGCTGTGTACCAGACCTGATGTAAACCTTGCCGTAAGTTTGGTAGGAAGGTACCAAAGTAATCCCAGGAAGGAACACTGGACAGCGGTCAAGAATATCCTGAAGTGCCTGAAAAGGACTAAGGAAATGTTTCTCGTTTATGGAGGTGATGAAGAGCTCGTCGTAAAGGGTTACGTCGATGCTAGCTTCGACACAGATCTGGATGACTCTAAGTTACAAACCGGATACGTGTATATTTTGAATGGTGGGGCAGTAAGCTGGTGCAGTTGCAAGCAGAGCGTCGTGGCGGGATCTACATGTGAAGCGGAGTACATGGCAGCCTCGGAGGCAGCACATGAAGCAATTTGGGTGAAAGAGTTCATCACCGACCTCGGAGTCATACCCAATGCGTCGGGGCCAATCAAACTCTTCTGTGACAACACTGGAGCTATTGCACTTGCCAAGGAGCCCAGTTTTCACAAGAAGACCAGGCACATCAAGCGTCGCTTCAACTCCATTCGTGAAAATGTTCAAGATGGAGACATAGATATTTGTAAAGTACATACGGACCTGAATGTAGCATATCCGTTGACTAAACCTCTCCCTAGAGCAAAACATGATCAACACCAGAATTCCATGGGTGTTCGATTCATCACAATGTAACTAGATTATTGACTCTAGTGCAAGTGGGAGACTGTTGGAAATATGCCCTAGAGGCAATAATAAAAGCATTATTATTATATTTCCTTGTTCATGATAATTGTCTTTATTCATGCTATAATTGTGTTATCCGGAAATCGTAATACATGTGTGAATAATAGACACCAACATGTCCCTAGTAAGCCTCTAGTTAAGTAGCTCGTTGATCAACAGATAGTCATGGTTTCCTGACTATGGACATTGGATGTCATTGATAACGAGATCACATCATTAGGAGAATGATGTGATGGACAAGACCCAATCCTAAACATAGCACAAGATCGTATAGTTCGATTGCTAGAGTTTTCCAATGTCAAGTATCCTTTCCTTAGACCATGAGATCATGTAACTCCCGGATACCTTAGGAGTGCTTTGGGTGTGCCAAACGTCACAACGTAACTGGGTGACTATAAAGGTATACTACCGGTATCTCCGAAAGTGTCTGTTGGGTTAACATGGATCGAGACTGGGATTTGTCACTCCGCTTGACGGAGCGGTATCACCGGGCCCACTCGGTAATGCATCATCATTATGAGCTCAATGTGACCAAGTGTTTGGTCACTGGATCATGCATTACGGTACGAGTAAAGTGACTTGCCGATAATGAGATTGAACGAGGTATTGGGATACCAACGATCGAATCTCGGGCAAGTAACATATCGATTGACAAAGGGAATTGCATACGGGGTTGCTTGAATCCTCGACATCGTGGTTCATCCGATGAGATCATCGTGGAGCATGTGGGAGCCAACATGGGTATCCAGATCCCGCTGTTGGTTATTGCCCGAGAGCCGTCTCGGTCATGTCTGCATGTCTCCCGAACCCGTAGGGTCTACACACTTAAGGTTCGGTGACGCTAGGGTTGTAGGTATATGTATATGCAGTAATCCGAATGTTGTTCGGAGTCCCGGATGAGATCCCGGACATCACGAGGAGTTTTGGAATGGTCCGGAGGTAAAGAATTATATATGGGAAGTGCTGTTTTGGCCATCGGGACAAGTTTCGGGGTCACCTGTATTGTACCGGGACCACCAGAAGGGTCCCGGGGGTCCACCGGGTGGGGCCACCTGCCTCGGGGGGGCACATGGGCTGTAGGGGGTGCGCCTTGGCCTACATGGGCCATGGGGAACCAGCCCCAAGAGGCCCATGCGCCTAGGGTTCCAAAGGGGAAGAGTCCCACAAGTGGAAGGCACCTCCTAGGTGCCTTGGGGGGAGGAAATCCTCCATGGCCGCCGCCCCCTTGGGAGATCAGATCTCCCAGGGCCGGCGCCCCCCCAAGAGGCCTATATAAAGGAGGGAGGGGAGGGGAGCAGCCGCACCCTTTGCCTTGGCGCCTCCCTCTCCCTCTCCAACACCTTCTCCTCCTCCGTAGAGCTCGGCGAAGCCCTGCCGGAGTACTGCAGCTCCATCACCACCACGCCGTCGTGCTGCTGCTGGAGCCATCTTCCTCAACCTCTCCTTTGCCTTGCTAGATCAAGAAGAAGGAGACGTTACGCTGACCGTACGTGTGTTGAACGCGGAGGTGCCGTCCGTTCGGTGCTAGGATCTCCGGTGATTTGGATCATGTCGTGTACGACTACCTCATCCCCGTTCTTTTGAACGCTTCCGCTCGCGATCTACAAAGGTATGTAGATGCATCCGATCACTCGTTGCTAGATGAACTCATAGATGGATCTTGGTGAAACCGTAGGAAAAATTTTGTTTTCTGCAACGTTCCCCAACAGCCCCCACGTCTCCACATTACGTGAGAGGGGTTGGGAGGGGTGCACAGCCCCTTAGTGGGCTGGTGTGCCCCTCCTCTTGGCCCATAAGGCCCCCCAACGCTTGCCGGGGCCTCTGAAACACCTTTCGGTCACGCTGGTCGTCACCCGGTACTCCCAAAACAATTCCGGACTCCAATACCCTTCGACCAATATATCGATCTTCATCTCCGGACCATTTCGGAGTTCCTCGTCACGTCCGGGAAATCATCCGGCACTCTAAACAACCTTCGGTAACCACATACTATTTCCCATAACAACTCTAGCGTCACCGAACCTTAAGTTTGTAGACCCTACGGGTTCGGGAACCATGCAGACATGACCGAGACACCTCTCCAGCCAATAACCAATAGCGGGATCTGGATACCTATATTGGCTCCCATATGTTCCACGATGATCTCATCGGATGAAACACGATGTCGGGGATTCGATCAATCCCGTATTCAATCCCCTTTGTCAATCGGTATGTTACTTGCCCGAGATTCGATCGTCGGTATCCCAATACCTCGTTCAATCTCGTTACCGGCAAGTCACTTTACTCGTTCCGTAATGCGTGATCCCATGGCTAACTCCATATTCACATTGAGCTCATTATGATGATGCACTACCGAGTGGGCCCAGAGATACCTCTCCGTCATACGGAGCGACAAATCCCAGTCTCAATTCGTGCCAACCCAACAAACACTTTCGGAAATACCTGTAGTGCACCTTTATAGCCACCCAGTTACGTTGTGACATTTAGTACACCCAAAGCATTCCTACGGTATCCGGGAGTTGCACAATCTCATGGTCTAAGGAAATGATACTTGACATTAGAAAAGCTTTTAGCAAACGAAGTACACGATCTTGTGCTATGCTTAGGATTGGGTCTTGTCCATCACATCATTCTCCTAATGATGTGATCCCATTATCAATGACATCTAATGTCCATGGTCAAGAAACCATAACCATCTATTGATCAACGAGCTAGTCAACTAGAGGCTCACTAGGGACATGTTGTGGTCTATGTATTCACACATGTATTACGGTTTCCAGTTAATACAATTATAGCATGAACAATAGGCAATTATCATGAACAAGGAAATACAATAATAACCATTTTATTATTGCCTCTAGGGCATATTTCCAATAGGCAGAACTATTCAGGAGGTGGAAGAATGTGCTGAAAAGATTTGTCGACAAAGAAGAGACACCAGAATTCATCGGCTGGTATGAGAAGATCAGAGATCACTGGCCCGCATTTGTGGCCCACAAGACATCGGACAAGAGTAAGAAGATGTCAGTGACAAACAAGAAGAATGTTGTGAAGAAGAAGCTTCACCATTGCACGGGGTCAGGTGGCTACCTCAAAGCCCGGCCTTTGTGGGCCAAGGCTGAGAATGACCTGCTTGATAAAGGGGTCGAACCGGAGACAATGAGGTAGCCAGACCGTTGCCGGACTTGGTTCTTCAGGGCTGGCGGGACCTTGGACCTGTAACAGGGAAGTGCATTTGGACAGATGAGAAAATGAGAATACCAGTCACGAGGCTTCAGGAGTATATCGATGCAGCCCAGAAAGGGATGTTCATTCCATACAGAGAGAATGACAAGCTCACAATGGCCCTCGGGAATCCTGAGCACCCTGGACGGACACGAGGCACGCCAGGCTCCGTTCCGTGGAAGGCTGGGTTTCCGGACGCAGGCGGTTACAAATGCCAGGAGAGGAGGAAGAAAGTGGAGCATACCCAATTGCAGGCGCTGCACGCAAGGGTACTAGCGGTAGAGGAACGAGAAGCAAATCGCAGCAAACAACGTGTCGAAGCTTCCCCCGAAGCTACCCCGCCATCTCGGCGGAGAAGCAGCGTGGCTTCCACTGAGCTGCTTCAGCAGCAGCCTGTCTGCACGGCTCCTGCTAGCTACCCCGTGGATGCTATCACGGAGTCTCAACATTGCCACCTTATGACGCAATGGCAGAACTTCAAAGTCAAGGCAGCTGTTGGCTCTGTTTTACCACTGCCGGCCGATTCCAGAAGGATATGCTAGGGTGATGGTGGATCAAGTAATGGATGGATTTGAGGACCTCGAGCTTGACCACCCTATGGGTGAAGGGGAGACTTGGCTGGGTTCTTCTCTGAAAACTCCATGCCTATGGCAGAAGGAGCTCATCAACCTGCCGAGCTGGACGCCTCCGCCTCCTCCTCCTCTTCCGGCGAGTCAGGGCACTCCACCTCCTACTCCGCCTCCTCCTCCGGTGAGTGATCAGGGCACTCGGCCTCGTTCTCCGGCACGAGGCGGCACTCCGCCTCCTTCTCCGTCTGCACCGGCGCACCCGAGCAGCCAGCCTCCTCCTTCTCCGCCTCGCCAGCAAGGGCGGAAGAGACCCGCCGCTGCTCCAGCTGCTCCTGAGCGTCGTAGTCCTTCTCCTCCGCCTCGTAAGCAAGCACGAAAGAAGACAGCCGCAGCCGCTCTGTCTACTCCGGCGTCTAGCAGTACAGCCAGGGGTGGGATGCAATACAGTTTCGGTCCTTCTCTGAAGACTCCAGAGAAGTTACCATACGAGAGGACCGAGGAGGAAAAGAGGAATATCATGCGAGCCGAAGTGCGAAATTCTTTGAAGGGGTGAAAGCAAAGAAGCATCCACCTCCGGAGGAGAAGATAGACCCAGTGAAAGCGAAGCGCACTCTGGATGCCCTGAGGAAACCACCAAAGTCTCCACGGAAAGCCAACTATGACCGCATTATTGAAAATTTATTTCTCGAAGCGAAGCGGTCAGTAAGTACTATCAGTGATCAAAGGTTAGCAGAACGACGAGCTGGGAAAAAAAATTGCCCAGCTCGGCGAACAAGCGGACCAATCGTGCCCCCCGCTCAAGGTGTCTAGCGACATCGTCGCTAATGATCCGAGGATGGTGCCCGGTTATAGCAATATTGGAGATTACCTGCCCAACGATGTACATTATGATTTCTTGGAGGTGGACGAACACAGTTACGAGTACGGGAAGACTCTCGTCAAAGATGAAAAATATCTAACAAAGATGATGCAAAGATTCCATGATTGGTACATGAAAACCTGCAGAGAGTCTGGGGGACGAATAGTTTGACGCTGAGAGTTAAAGAGGAGCATGAACTCATTGGAATTGAACTGTTGAATGTTCCATTTGAGGAGTTCTTCCAGTTTTTCAATCAACACACCCTCGATAAATCAATGATCACTTGCTACAGTCTGTAAGTACTACTTCTATCATTAAGTCTCTATATATAGGTCAGCTCTTTCATTGCATGTATTTATAATTATCCTCGCTATATTATGCAGATTGAAGATTGCCGAATTGAAGAAAAGACAAATCGGTGATATTTGGTTCATTAACACAAATCTCATAGATGCAAATGAGGTTAAATTTCATACCAATAATACCGAGGCCAACTTGCTACGATCGTTCGTAATAAATGAAAACAAAGATATAATACTCTTTCCTTACAACTTCAAGTGAGTGTTAATGTCTTGTGCATATTCGGTTTCCCTTATTAGTCCAGGTTATGGTAATGTAATTGATGAGTTATGCATGCGTGCGTAGCTTTCACTATATTCTCCTAGAGATTAAGCTTGAGCAAGGACTAGTAACCGTCTTAGACTCGAGACGAAAAGATCCTAAGGAGTATGCGGACATGACTGAAATGCTTGAGAAGTAAGTTAAATCGATCATTATCGCACCATATTAGCAATTTTGTTCATTTCCTGATATCAAGTAATTGTTTTCTTTGTCTGGCAGGGTTTGGAAAAAATTCACCAAAAAAGCTCCGGGACTGCCGAAGAAGCAGCAATTTAGACACCCGAAAGTAAGTACTACTAGCATGTTCCGCGCATCTCCTAGTGATTCAAGCGCTAGTTCCATCAACACCATTTATAGCATGCTTGCTTATCAGTTTGATTAACCTCTATTTCTTGTAAAGTGGTTGTGGCAGGAAGCCGGGAATAATTACTGTGGATACTACGTTTGCGAGTCCATCCGCTACACGACTGTGAGTGGGGCTACTCTGACGAACAATGTGAAGCGCGTAAGCAATAATATTCACAATTTTATTTTATTACCATCATTTGTGTTGAGTTTCATTTATTCATATATATATATATATGTATATATATATATATATGTATGTATGTATGTATGTATTAACCCCCTTTTTCAAATTACATCTTTCGGATGCGGGATGAACTCCTACCACTAGATCGTATGCGAGCTAGAGGAATTGGCGGCATTCTTCCTTGACCATGTGATCACTGAAGACGGAGAATACCTTGTGGACCTTGACTTCGTATATAATTAGGAGATTATATTGTAAGAGATAATTATTGTACATATGTAGCCAGTTGAAGGAAATATGCCCTAGAGGCAATAATAAAGTTATAATTTATTTCCTTATTTCATGATAAATGTTTATTATTCATGCTAGAATTGTATTAACCGGAAACATGATACATGTGTGAATACATAGACAAAACAGAGTGTCACTAGTATGCCTCTACTTGACTAGCTCGTTGATCAAAGATGGTTATGTTTCCTATCCATAGACAAAGAGTTGTCATTTGATTAACGGGATCACATCATTAGGAGAATGATGTGATTGACTTGACCCATTCCGTTAGCTTAGCACTTGATCGTTTAGTATGATGATATTGCTTTCTTCATGACTTATAGATGTTCCTATGAATATGAGATTATGCAACTCCCATTTACCAGAGGAACACTTTGTGTGCTACCAAACGTCACAACGTAAACGGGTGATTATAAAGGTGCTCTACAGGTGTCTCCGAAGGTACTTGTTGGGTTGGCGTATTTTGAGATTAGAATTTGTCACTCCGATTGTCGGAGAGGTATCTCTGGGCCCACTCGGTAATGCACATCACTTAAGCCTTGCAAGCATTGCAACTAATGAGTTAGTTGCGGGATGACGTATTACGAAACGAGTAAAGAGACTTGTCGGTAACGAGATTGAACTAGGTATTGAAATACCGACCATCGAATCTCGGGCAAGTAACATACCGATGACAAAGGGAACAACGTATGTTGTTATGCGGTTTGACCGATAAAGATCTTCATAGAATATGTAGGAGCCAATATGAGCATCCAGGTTCTGCTATTGGTTATTGACCGGAGACGTGTCTCGGTCATGTCTACATAGTTCTCGAACCCGTGTAGGGTCTGCACGCTTAAAGTTCGATGACGGTTATATTATGAGTTTATGTGTTTTGATGTACCGAAGGTAGTTCGGAGTCCCGGATGTGATCACGGACATAACGAGGAGTCTTGAAATGGTCGAGACATGAAGATTGATGTATTGGACGACTATATTCGGACACCAGAATGGTTTCGGGGGTTATCGGATATATACCGGAGTATCGGGGGGTTACCAGAACCCCCCGGAGGTTAGTGGGCCTCATGGGCCCAAGTGGTGGAAGAGGAGAGGCGGCAATGGGGCTGCCGCGTGCCCCTCCCTCCCAAGTCCGAATTGGACAAGGAGGGGGGCGGCACCCCCTCTTTCCTTTCCCCCTCTCTCTCCTTCCCTCTCCTCTCCTACTCCAACATGGAAGGGAGGCGTCTCAAAAAAACATGGAAGGGAGGAGTCCTACTCCCGGTGGGAGTAGGACTCCTTATGGGGCGCGCCAAGGGTGGCCGGCCCCCTCCCCCTCCTCCACTCCTTTATATACGGGGAGGAGGCACCCCCTAGAGACACAACAATTCATCTATTGATCTCTTAGTCGTGTGCGGTGCCCCCCTCCACCATAATCCACATCGATAATATCGTAGCGGTGCTTAGGCGAAGCCCTGCATCGGTAGAACATCATCATTGTCACCAGGTCATTGTGCTGACGGAACTCTCCCTCAAAGCTCGGCTGGATCGGAGTTCGAGGGATGTCATCGAGCTGAACGTGTGCTGAACTCGGAGGTGTCATGTCTTCGGTACTTGATCGGTCGGATCGTGAAGACGTACGACTACATCAACCGCGTTGTACTAACGCTTCCGTTTTCGGTCTACGAGGGTATGTGGACACACTCTCCCCTCTCGTTGCTATGCATCACCATGATCTTGCGTGTGCGTAGGAATTTTTTTGAAATTACTACATTCCCCAACAGTGGCATCCGAGCCTGGTTTTATGCGTAGATGTTATATGCACAAGTAGAACACAAGTGAGTTGTGGGCGATACAAGTCATACTGCTTACCAGCATGTCATACTTTGGTTCGGAGGTATTGTTGGATGAAGTGGCCCAGATCGACATTACGCGTACGCTTATGCGAGACTGGTTCTACTGACGTGCTTTGCACACAGGTGGCTGGCGGGTGTTAGTTTCTCCAACTTTAGTTGAACCGAGTGTGGCTACGCCCGGTCCTTGAGAAGGTTAAAATAGCACTAACTTGATGAACTATCGTTGTGGTTTTGATGCGTAGCTAAGAACGGTTCTTGCTCAGCCCATAGCAGCCACGTAAAACTTGCAACAACAAAGTAGAGGACGTATAACTTGTTTTTGCAGGGCATGTTGTGACGTGATATGGTCAAGGCATGATGCTAAATTTTATTGTATGAGATGATCATGTTTTGTAACCGAGTTATCGACAACTGGCAGGAGCCATATGGTTGTCAATTTATTGTATGCAATGGAATCGCCCTGTAATTGCTTTACTTTATCACTAAGCGGTAGCGATAGTCGTAGAAGCAATAGTTGGTGAGACGACAACGATGCTACGATGGAGACCAAGGTGTCGCGCCGGTGACGATGGTGATCATGACGGTGCTTCGGAGATGGAGATCACAAGCACAAGATGATGATGGCCATATCATATCACTTATATTGATTGCATGTGATGTTTATCTTTTACGCATCTTATCTTGCTTTGATTGACGGTAGCATTATAAGATGATCTCCCACTAAATTTCAAGGTAAAGGTGTTCTCCCTGAGTATGCACCGTTGCCAAATTTCGTCGTGCCCAGACACCACATGATGATCGGGTGTGATAAGCTCTACGTCCATCTACAACGGGTGCAAGCCAGTTTTGCACACGCAGAATACTTGACGAGCCTAGCATATGCAGATATGGCCTCGAAACACTGGAGACCAAAAGGTCGAGCGTGAATCATATAGTAGATATGATCAACATAGTGATGTTCACCATTGAAAACTACATCTCACGTGATGATCGGACATGGTTTAGTTGATTTGGATCACGTGATCATTTAGATGACTAGAGGGATGTCTATCTAAGTGGGAGTTCTTAAGAAATATGATTAATTGAACTTTAATTTATCATGAACTTAGTCCTGATAGTATTTGCATAACTATGTTGTAGATCAATAGCTCGCGATGTTGCTGCCCGTTTATTTTTGATATGTTCCTAGAGAAAAACTATGTTGAAAAATGTTAGTAGCAATGATGCGGACTAGGTCCATAATCTGAGGTTTATCCTCATTGCTGCACAAAAGAATTATGTCCTTGATGCACGGCTAGGTGACAGACCGATTGCAGGAGCAAAAGCAGACGTTATGAACGTTTGACAAAGCTCGGTATGATGACTACTTGATAGTTTAGTGCACCATGCTTTACGGCTTAGTACCGGGACTTAAAAAATGTTTTGAACGCCACGGAGCATGTAAGATGTTCCAAGAGTTGAAATTGGTATTTCATACTCATGCCCGTGTCGAGAGGTATGAGACCTCTGACAGTACTTTTCCTACAAGAGGAGGAGAATAGGTCAACCAGTGAGCATGTAATCAGATTGTCTGGGTACTACAATTGCTTGAGTCAAGTGGGAGTTCATCTTCCAGATAAGATCGTAATTGACAAAGTTCTCTAGTCACTATCACCAAGTTACTAGAACTTCGTGGTGAACTATAATATGCAAGGGATGGCAAAAGTACTTCCTGAGCTCTTCGCAATGCTGAAATTGGCGAAGGTAGAAATGAAGAAAAACATCAAGTGTTGATGGTTGACAAGACCACTAGTTTCAAGAAAAAGCGCAAAGGGAAGAAGGGGAACTTCAAGAAGAACGGCAAGCAAGTTGCTGCTCAAGTGAAGAAGCCCAAGTCTGGACCTAAGTCTGAGACTAAGTGCTTCTATTGCAAAGGACTGGTCACTGGAAGCGGAACTACCCCAAGTATTTGGCGGATAAGAAGGATGGCAAAGTGAACAAAGGTATATTTGATATACACGTTATTGATGTGTACTTTACTAGTGTTTATAACAACCCCCCGGTATTTGATACTGGTTCAGTTGCTAAGAGTAGTAACTCGAAACGGGAGTTGCAGAATGAATAGAGACTAGTTAAGGGTGAAGTGATGATGTGTGTTGGAAGTGGTTCCAAGGTTAATATGATCATCATCGCACACTCCCTATACTTTCGGGATTAGTGTTGAACCTAAATAAGTGTTATTTGGTGTTTGCTTTGAGCATGAATATGATTTGATCATGTTTATTGCAATACGGTTATTCATTTAAATTAGAGAATAATTGTTGTTCTGTTTACAGGAATAAAACCTTCTATGGTTATACACCCAGTGAAAATGGTTTGTTGTATCTCGATCGTAGTGATACACATATTCATAATATTGAAGCCAGAAGATGCAAAGTTAATAATGATAGTGCAACTTATTTGTGCCACTACCGTTTAGGTCATATTGGTGTAAAGCGCATGAATAAACTCCATGCTGATGGAATTTTGGAATCACTTGATGCTTGTGAACCATGCCTTATGGGCAAGATGACTAAAGACTCCGTTCCCCGGAACAATGGAGCGAGCAACTGACTTATTGGAAATAATACATACTGATGTATGCGATCCAATGAGTGTTGAGGCTCACGGCGGGTATCGTTATTTTCTGACCTTCACAGATGATTTGAGCAGATATGGGTATATGTACTTGATGAAACATAAGTCTGAAATGTTTGAAAAGTTCAAAGAATTTCAGAGTGAAGTGGAAAATCATCGTAACAAGAAAATAAAGTTTCTACGATCTGATCGTGGAGGAGAATATTTGAGTTACGAGTTTGGTCTTCATTTGAAACAATGCGGAATAGTTTCGCAACTCACGCCACCCGGAACACCACAGCGTAATGGTGTGTCTGAACGTCGTAATCATACTTTACTAGATATGGTGCGATCTATGATGTATCTTACTGATTTACCGCTACCGTTTTGGAGTTATGCATTACAGACAGTTGCATTCACGTTAAATAGGGCACCATCTAAATCCATTGAGACGACACCATATGAGCTGTGGTTTGGCAAGAAACCAAAGTTGTCATTTCTTAGAGTTTGGGGTTGCGATGCTTATAAGAAAAAGTTTCATCGTGATAAGCTCAAACCCAAATCGGAGAAATGTGTCTTCATAGGATACCCAAAGGAGACAGTTGGGTACACCTTCTATCATAGATCCGAAGGCAAGATATTCGTTGCTAAGAATGGATCCTTTCTAGAAAAGGAGTTTCTCTCGAAAGAAGCGAGTGGGAGGAAAGTAGAACTTGATGAGGTAAATGTACCTGCTCCCTTATTGGAAAGTAGTTCATCACAAAAGTATGTTCCTGTGACTACTACACCAACTAGTGAGGAAGATAATGATGATGATCATGTAACTTCAGATCAAGTTACTACCGAACCTTGTAGGTAAACCAGAGTGAGATCCGCACCAGAGTGGTACGGTAATTGTCGGTGCCAAAACCGGCGAATCTCGGGTAGGGGGTCCCAAACTGTGCGTCAAGGTCGGATGGTAACAGGAGACAAGGGACACGAAGTTTACCCAGGTTCGGGCCCTCTCGATGGAGGTAAAACCCTACTCCTGCTTGATTAATATTGATGCTATGGGTAGTACAAGAGTAGATCTACCATGAGATCAAGGAGGCTAAACCTAGAAGCTAGCCTATGGTATGATTGTGTATGATGATGGTTGTCCTACAGACTACAACCCTCCGGTTTATATAGACACCAGATAGGGTTAGGGTTACACAGAGTTGGTTACATAAGTAGGAGATCTTGAATATCCGCATCGCCTAGCTTGCCTTCCACGCCAAGGGAAGTCCCATCCGGACACGGGATGAAGTCTTCAATCTTGTATCTTCATAGTCCTGGAGTCCGGCGAAGGTATAGTATGGCTACCCGAACACCCCCTAATCCAGGACTCCCTCAGTAGCCCCCGAACCAGGCTTCAATGATGACGATTCCGGCACGCATATTGTATTCGGCATTGCAAGGCGGGTTCTTTCCCAAATTCTGTGTTCCTGTACGAATAATGTCCGATTTTTTTAGCGCTCCTCGGCTTCTGCGCCCAATAATGGTTGTCTTCCATGTGTTGAATGAATGCGAAAAGCCTGGGGTGTTCTTACATCCACACCCCTAGCCATACAAATGAGCCGCCTATTTAACGGGATGAGGATTTAGATCCAAACCGCATCTTCTCCTCTCCGCGAGTTATCATCAGAGCTTTCCCAGCTAAGGTCCATTCCAACATGGCCAGCCATCGCAGCTCATCCCCTCGCTCCTCCGGTCCTAAGCCCGGGGACTGGGAGAGTTGCACCATTCCGCATAGCGAGTTAGTGTCGCTCCAGGCCAAGGGATTTCTCCCTCAGGCATACATGGTCCCGGTCCGAGCCGGTCTCGCCACCTACAGCGGCGGAAAACAAGCGGAGAACACCCTCAGTCCTTCTAAAGGAGAACGGGTGTGCCTTGTTCCCTATTTGATGAGGGGACTGGGATTTCGAATTCATCCATTCCTCCGCGGGCTTCTGGAGTTCTACGGCCTCCAGCTGCATCATCTCACACCCGGCTCCGTGTTATATATTGCGGGCTTCGTTGCCCTTTGTGAGCTATTTTTAGGCGTCGAGGCTCATTTCGCGCTGTGGAAGAAGATATTCTGCCTGGTGCCCCGTTCTCAAGAGGGGTCTATATACCAAGTGGGCGGAGCCGAAGTATGGCGCATCGCCGGGACCGGATACCTATCCGGAACCCCGAAGAAGGCGTCCGAGGACTGGCCTTCGGAATGGATTTACATAGACGACGTCCCGCTGCCGGACCCTATCCGGGCCGGTCTCCCTGAGTTCAACAGTGCTCCCTTGAAGAAACGCTTGAGCTGGCGTCCACGGAGCTCTCAGAGAGAAAGCGACAGAGACGTCCTTTACCTGATGGGTCGGATAAGACTGTTGGCTCATTCCGGACTAATCATGATCGGAGTCATGGCCGCATGCATTATGCGAGGGGTGCAGCCGCTTCAGTACAGAGGCTGCCCCATGTGGGATTTCAATGGAGAGGATGACGCCACGCGTTACGGCCGCAAGGGGCCGGCCTCAGCCGCCGCCCTAATAAAGATTTTGTCCTCTTTGTACAAGGGAGAAAAGGAGGAGTTCCACCGCGTTAACCCGCGGGCTGGATTCACTATGTATGAACGTCCAAGTTGGGTAAGCGAACAATTGCACTTGCCCATTTATTTCATACCTCCATGGTCAAATACATAGTCTGACGACTTCAATGCAGGAACTGCGGCAGGAAGTGAAAGATATAAGCAGCCGCCCTCCACAACCCGAGGACCCAGAACGGTCCCTCAATCCGGACTCTGAAGAGGATCCGGACATATCGGTGGAGCTTATCGACGGGGTGTTTCATCAGCTAAGCAAGGACAACACCTTGGTCGCTATTGTGGCTGATTACCCCGGGTTAATCCCGGCCTCCCAGGTGACAGAATCCGAAGTCTTTATTCCCTTGAGGGGGATTCCATTTTCCCGTATTCCGGCGTTTCTAACAACAACCGTGTTCCACAGGGGAGATTTCAAAGGCGGGAAGCCGAAGCTACGGCGGCTAGCCAACGAGGGGCCGCAGGGCCCCGTGGGGAAAAAAGAAATGCAGTTCGGACCGAGATGCCGGCGCAAAGGTATTACGCACCCTCCGTTTCCGCGGCGTTATTCTGCCAGGGCATATTAACGTTCGTGCCTTCTTCAGGACGAAGAGACCTCGCCGGACTATATCCGGAGAGGATGCCAATCGCGCTTCCACCAGCCAGGTTCCAGTGACTGGCCAAGAAACGGAGGCGAGCACAAGGCGTGCATCGGGCGCTCCTCCGACTAAGGATGTGGACAGGTTGTCTGCCACAAATTCTGAAGTGGAGAGTGCCATGAACCACAGGCATCGCCGGACAATTTTACGTGACGCTTGTTTCTCCCAAGAGGCTTTAGATGCCTTTAATTCGGGAGATGCGTACCTCCATGCCGCTCAAGATGGTTTAGCCAGAGCCACGGAGCAGTATGTGAAAGACATACGGGTAAGAAAATTTTGGTTAAATATATATATATATACCAGTAGCCCCCGAGAGTTGAAACAGTTAAAGTTACTGATTTAAGGATCATATAACATGCAGGTTCTTACCGAGAAGAACACCGTGATGTCCCAGAAGCTGGAAAAGTGCAAGGCCCAACTAGAGGCTGCACTAGCCGCAGCAGGGGAACCTAAAGGGACCCCCTCAGGTAAGATACACTTCGAAAGATTAGTACTGTGCGGTTTGGGTGCAAATCTGACAATTAATGTTGCAGATGGCGCCGGACTTGATCCGGAGAAGCAACAACTCTTACGCCGGTTAGAGGCCGGTGAGAGTACGTTGACAAAGGTGAGGCGAGAGAAGAATGATCTCCAGGATGGCAACACCAAGCTGGACGTTGATCTTAAGGACGTTCGTGGACAGCTGTCGGACTCCACGAAGGAGAATCAGCGGCTTCGACGCGGCATATTTGGTAAGTGCTTGAACAAACTTTGAAAAATGAGTTCGGCGAGGAAGTCGAATAACAGAGTATTGTCTGTAGGTATGCTCACAGGTCGTCCTGTAGAGGAGATGCCCGGTTCTACGGGTGACCTTCTTCCCGAACTCCTGCAAATGCACGAGCGAATTCGGCAGGCAATGCAAGGCGTTGCCCAAGCCTTATGGCCTGCCCACTCCATGCCCGAGGGCCCTGGAGAGCTTACGGAGAAGCTGAAGGGAGCTCGGCGGCGCTTCCGGTTGTGGAAGATATCAGCCTACTGACAAGGCGCTAGGGAGGCCTGGGCTATGGTGAAGACCCGTTTTACGAAGTCTGACCCAAACCATATGACCTAGGTCGGACCGGTGGGGCCTGACGAGAAGGAGATCCCTGTAAGCTTAGTGTACGGCCAAGTAGAATTGGCTGCGAAGTATTCCCAGCGGGACTGTAAATTAGACAGCCTGTTAGATGGTATAGAGGAGCAATACAATCAGTCGAAATGACTGTGTACTTTTGAATTGACATATGTAATGCCTTCTAGCTGGATTGTAGATCGTTTGTCGTTGCCGACCTTTTCGCTTCAACCTCGGTACCTGACGGTCCGGAGTGTGTCCGAATACCATAATGGTTATACAAGAACCGTGGTATGCGTGGAGACCAGGCGTAGGGGTCATTAGTGCTTTATCAGACAAGTGCCCAACTAGTTATGTTATATTACATGGTTAGTAAGAAACATCTTCCAGAGAGAATAGTTCCGTTAAGGGTTCCTTTCGCTGGGGAGGCATGCCCTAAAGTGCATGTCCGGACTGCGTAGAAAAACGCAGAAAAAGCATCTGGGGGCACATGAAAATTAATAAAAAGATCATCTTTTATTCCACCGACCGAACATTCCCTTAAGAACGCTAGCTTTCGGCTTCACCCAGTCTGAGGTACACATCCGGCTGACCCGGCAGTAACAATCGCAGAGGTGCTCCCTTTACCACCTAGCCGAACAATCGGGAACATAGGGGTAAGCACAGGAGCCAGGCAACCCAGCTTGGCCAAAACTTAAGTCATATCGATGCATATAATGGTGAAAAAAAGGTACATGCGGAAGTTTGACACATGTGTGGGGCATGAAGCCCGTATAAATAAGCTTCTATTAAAGAAGCTATTGGGGATATTACTACTGGGCGTAAACCGGCCTACCAGGGCCGGGTTAACTTCATCAGTAGTTCAATGGTATTAAAGCCCAGAGAGGCAGATAAGGGCCCAAGGCCTATAGTCGGTTTAGAACCTATAGTCGTAAACCGGCCTGATGTATAAACTTGTGTTATAAGTTAGGAATAGAAAGAGACCAACCTGGATACGAGTATGAATCGGTGATTGGGACTCTATAAACCGACGGGTGTCCCCGTGTATATAAGGGGACGATCCGACGACGGTTCAGGAGAGACAATCACAACTCGAGGCTTAGGCGAAGCTTGTTTGCTCCCTAATCCTCAAAACCCCATCAATTCCATCACAACTAGACATAGGCTTTTACCTTCATCGAAGGGGCCGAACTAGTATAAATTATCTGTGTCCTTGTGTCCACTTTAACCCCTTCGAGTTAACCCGTTGCGATGGCTCCACGACTAAGTCCTTTGGCTAGGACATCTGTCGTGACAAAACCACGACAGTTGGCGCCCACCGTGGCGCTATCGCATGATGGTTTCAAGTTCTTGGAGGGACGCTTTGAAGGACTCGAGGGATACGCTGTGGGCCGGATGACCAAGAGTCGTCGTGGCAAGATCTACATCGACGATGAAGGCTGGGGCCCCGAGGTCGGCTCGATCGAGTACGGGTACCGGGTCCCTTTTGGCGGCATACATGTTTTCATCGGCAAGATCGGTGAACCGGGCCCTGAGCTGGACAACTGCACCGACCTCATCGAGACAGCTCAGCGTGCGCGACCTGCCCGGGTTAAGCCGGCCGTGAAGCGTGCCTTCGTGGGAGTCAACCATGGAGGAAGCTATGAGGATGGATCAGGATCTGGTGGTGAAACCGTCGTTTACTCTAGCGACGAATCGTCAACCGGAGAAACTGAGTCTTTGTATCAGCTACAAAGTGGCCGAATTGGGGGTTGTGCCGATGGCGACAGTATTCCGGACCCCTTTGATTTGCCCAACCGGGTTGGAATATTCATGGCCGGTACGCAAGCAGCGATTCATTCATCAACTGCCGCAGCGATGATTTCCGGTTCAGCAGCGGCAACGGCTGCCGGGGCAGGAGGCCCTGTGCACCCGCCGGCTCAAGTCTTATCAGATCTGTTCGATGCATTGGATGCGCTCATGGCAGAAGCTAACCCGACGGATCAAGACGCCCACAACGCAGAGATTGCAAAGGTGAGGGAGCAGATCACTCAGGCCAAAGCGGATTTAGCAGCTGAAGAGGTCAGGATGACTGCGGAGCGGGCCGCTTTGGACGCACAAGCTTACAAACTCATGCTGGACCAGAGCGCATCACAGGAAGTCATGAGGAGGAAGTACTGATCTCGTTTGCCTTCAGTTTTCAAAGCAAGGGACCTTTTCAACACCCCTGGTGCGGGAGCCAGTAATCCACCGGCGGTAAACCGGGCGGAGGTGCCTGGGACAGGCGAGCCGGTCCAGCCTCGCTTGATAGATCTGCCCCGTCATAATACTGGTGTACTGCAGGCTGTGCCCACACCTCCGGGTCATTACTCCAACCCGCTGGATAACCTTGTCGCAGCCGCGGCACGGTTGGAGGCTATTCCAGTCGAAGGCGATTCATTACAGGCGATAGAGACGCGCCGGGTCAAGGAGCACCTTAGGACGGCTTTGGTCCAACAGGAAGCGTATTCATACAGCCGCGACCGGATTCATTCTACCCCACGTCCAAGCCGGAGTTATAGCAGGCATATGGAGGAACCAGCTGTGTCAAGTAATGCACGGCGTGGGGCGCCCCGTGGCAACAATCCGGCCGGTGGTATCGACAACGCCCAGGAGGTGGTGGACCGGGCCCGAGCGCGCAGGGAGGCCGAGTTAGCGGCACAGCATCAAGCTCGTCAGCTTACGCCGGTTCGTCCGACCACTTCGGTTGAGCCTGGGCTTAATTCTAGCGCATTGGGGGTACCTTGCCTTGTTCCCGCTTTACGCAATGTGCGCCTGCCTAAAGATTTCAAGGGCCCGCGCAAGGTACCAAACTATACGGCGGATCAACCCCCAGAGACATGGGTGGAGAGCTATGAGATGGCCATGGAGATGCTGGATGTAGATGAGGCAGCATGTGCAAAGTATTTCACCATGATGCTTGAAGGGACGGCCCGTACCTGGTTGAAGAGCGTGCCGCCCAATTCTATCAGTTCATGGGCCCAGTTACGGGCCCGGTTTATCAATAACTTCAAAGACACATGTAAGCAGCCCATGTCGATAGTGGATTTAGCTGCCTGTGTCCAAGAAGAAGGAGAATCAACCACTCATTGGGTACGCCGGGTCTCACAAATTCTACACTCATCGGACCGCATCAACGCTGACACGGCAGTCATAACCTTGGAGGGCAATTGCCGGTTTGGACCCCTAAGGTTGAAGTTAGGACGAATGAAGCGCCATTGCACTGACATGGGGACTCTTATGGCCGCTTTGGTAAAGTATGCTGATTCTGATAGTACCAAGGATCCCGAGTCTGATGATGAAAAGACAGGGAAGGGAAGGAGGAACGGCAACTCCAAGGGTCAGCAACATCACTCAGCAGGTAATGGCGGCGGAGGCAAGCGTAAAGCGGATGGCAACATGGACTTTGTGGCTAACACCAATGCACAGGACAAGGGCCAGCGACGCAAGGGTAAATCGCAGAACCGCAGTGGAGCACCTAGTCCTAATCCGGACCGACTGAATTATCTGTTGAACCAGCCCTGTCCAAAGCATGGGACGAAGGAGGTGCCGGCAAACCACCTTTGGAAGGACTGCTACATTATGCAGGAGTTCAAGAGCTCTAATGCTTTCCGGTATGATCCCAGCTCCGGCGGTGGTTCCGGGCCGGGTTCCAGTGGAGGAAACTCCGGTTCAGGATTTAATGGTAATCCGGACGGAGGTAACAATCAGAACAATCAGAATAACCAGGGAGGTTACAATCAGCAACAGCAGCAGTCGGGTTATCAGAGCAATCCGAAGCAATTGAATAGTGGGCAATATCACGTATTCACCACTAGCTTGGACAAGCGAGACCGCAAGGTCCAGAAGCGGGCAGTTAATTCTGTTGAACCGGCCGTACCACGATATCTACGCTGGTCAGAGCAGCCAATCATATGGAGTAGAGAGGATCACCCTCCCCGGGTTGACAATCCGGGTCAACTGGCTTTGGTGGTAGCGCCTCAGGTCAGAGGTTATAAGTTCACCAAGGTACTCATGGATGGGGGTAGCAGTATTAATATCCTGTATTATGAGACCTTCCGTCGTATGGGACTAATAGACAAAGATCTCCGACCGTCGAATACGGTTTTCCATGGTGTGGTACCTGGCAAGTCAACATACCCTGTGGGTAAGATAGCGCTGGAAGTGGCCTTTGGAGATGATCATGACTCCAGATCAGAGACGCTGACATTTGAGGTGGTAAAAATCCAAAGCCCGTATCACGCCCTGTTTGGGCGACCGGCCTATGCCAAGTTCATGGCACGGCCCTGTTATGTGTACTTGCAGCTCAAGATGCTGGGTCATAAGGGGACCATAACGGTTCACGGAAGTCGTAAAGTCGCTTTGGAATGCGAAGAAGGAGATGCGGCTTACGCAGAATCGGTTTGTGTCACCGAGGAGCTGAAGTATTACAAGGACAATGTTGATCCGGCGGATATGACTCCTTTGAAGAAACCTACCACAGAGCATGATCCAGCCCTGAAGTTCTCATCGGCGGCTAAGACTAAGCTTGTTGACTTCGTACCTGGCGATTCGTCCAAGCAGTTCAGCATCAGTGCCAATTGGGATCCAAAATAGGAAAGCGCGCTCATCGAGTTCATCCGTGAGAATCGGGACATCTTTGCATGAAAGCCTTCTGACATGCCAGGTGTACCGAGGCGACTCGCTGAGCACACTCTTAATGTGGATCCTAAATACAAACCGGTGAAACAGTTTCTCCGCTGGTTCAACGAGGAAAGACGCAAGGCTATTGGAGAAGAAGTGGCCAGGCTCCTGGCAGCCGGCTTCATTGTTGAGGTTTACCACCCTGAGTGTCTTGCTAATCCGGTGCTGGCCCTTAAGAAAAACGGCACCTGGCGCATGTGTGTGGATTACACTGATCTTAATAAAGCTTGTCCAGCAGATCCTTTTGCCCTCCCCCGTATTGATCAAATTATTGATGCTACGACGGGTTGCGAGCGCTTATGTTTTTTGGATGCATATTCCGGCTATCATCAGATCAAGATGGCAATTAAGGACCAGGAGAAGACACCATTCATAACTCCCTTTGGAGCCTTTTGCTATGTATCTATGCCTTTTGGGCTTAAGAGTGCCCAGGCAACCTATCAACGGTGTGTGCAAAATTGTCTTTACAAGCAGATTGGCAGCAACGTACATGCCTGTGTGGATGATATTGTGGTTAAGTCAAGGAAAAAGGAGACTTTAGCTGACGACTTGAAGGAGACCTTTGATAACCTGAGGACGTATAAGATGATGCTCAATCCGGCCAAGTGTGTCTTCGGTGTACCGGTAGGCAAGTTGCTGGGTTTTCTGGTGTCCAACAGGGGAATTGAGGCTAATCCGGAGAAGATTACGGCCATCACCTCCTTGGCTAAACCGAAGTGTATCAATGATGTTCAATGATTGGCTGGCCGGATTGCCGCGTTGAGTCGGTTTATCAGCCGCCTTGGTGAGAAAGCAATCCCCTTGTATCAGATGTTGAAAAAGACGGATCAATTTGTCTGGAGTTCTGCTGCTGATCAGGCGTTCGAAGACTTAAAGCGGCAATTGGCCAATCCGCCTGTGCTCGCCGCTCCCATCGATAAGGAGGCATTGTTGTTGTATGTTGCTGCTAATGCTCGCGCGGGCAGCGTGGCTATTGTGGTGGAGCGGAAGGAGGCAGGCAAGGAGTATCCGGTTCAGCGTCCGGTTTATTATATCAGCGAGGTGCTTATTGAATCCAAACAAAGGTATCCGCATTGGTAGAAGCTGGTATATGGAGTTTTTATGGCAAGCCAGAAGCTGAAGCAGTACTTCCAAGGGCATCCTATCACAGTGGTCAGTTCTGCCCCCTTGGGTGATATCATCCAGAACCGGGAGGCGACGGGCCGGATTGCCAAGTGGGCTATAGAGCTTGGACCGCACGGTTTAAGATACGTGCCTCGGACGGCGGTGAAATCCCAAGCGCTGGTCGATTTCATCAATGACTAGACGAAGCTGCAGGCCCTTGAAGAGAAGCCGGATCACACATATTGGACCATCCATTTTGACGGATCACGGCAATTGGAGGGCTCGGGGGCTGGAGTCGTGTTAACTTCCCCACGAGGTGACAAGTTCGGTTATGTTCTCCGTTTAATGTTCCCTTGTACTAACAATGCAGCTGAGTATGAAGCATTGCTCCATGGTCTCCGGATGGCTAAGGACATGAATCTAAGCCGGGTTAAGTGCTTCGGTGACTCGGATCTAGTGTCTCAACAAGTGTCTGGCACTTGGGATTCTAAAGACCCACTCATGGCTGCATATCGCCGTGAGGTGGATATTACTGCGGGTCATTTCAAGGGATATCAGGTGGACCACGTGGACCGACGAAAGAATAAGGCAGCGGACGCCCTGAGCCGGTTGGGCTCCCAGCGTAAACTGGTCCCGCCTAATGTTTTTCTTGATGTGTTGCACAACCCGTCGGTCAAGCTCCCAGGTGAAGCGGATTTGGCTGTTCCTGACCCGGAGGCTCAATTGGTGGCAGCTCTTCACGTCGTTCCGGATTGGACGCTTCCTTACCTGGCATACATGAACCGGGGCGAGTTACCAGAGGATGAGACTCTGGCCAGATAAATAATACGGCGGTCCAAATCCATGACAATCATCAATGGCGAGTTGCACCATTGCAGTGTATCAGGAGCGTTTCAACGCTGTGTATCTCCTGACGAAGGCTATGAAATTTTGCGTGAGATCCACGAAGGGGATTGTGGTCACCACGCCGGTTCAAAGTCTTTGGTGGCCAAGGCGTTCCGCCATGGTTTCTATTGGTAACTGCCCATGCTGATGCGGAGGATCTGGTCAGACGATGTGATGGTTGCCAAAAGTTCTCAAGACGCGCTCATGTACCGGCTCAAGAATTGCGGATGATTCCAATCACTTGGCCATTTGCAACTTGGGGGCTAGATATGGTTGGGCCTTTCAAAAAGTCCAAGGATAAGAAGACACACCTCTTGGTGGCGGTTGATAAATTTACAAAGTGGGTGGAGGCGGAGCCTGTTAGCAAGTGTGATGCAGCCACGGCGGTTCAGTTCATCAAAAAAGTGATTTTCCGGTTTGGCTTTCCACACAGTATCATCACGGATAATGGTACCAATTTGTCCAAAGGAGCCATGAAGGAGTTTTGTGAACGGGAGCGCATCCGCCTTGACGTTTCATCAGTGGCGCACCCACAGTCCAATGGTCAAGCAGAAAGAGCTAATCAGGAGATCTTGAGAGGCATCAAACCGCGGCTTATGGTTCCTCTGCAAAGGACGCCGGGTTGTTGGGTAGAAGAGTTGTCATCTGTATTATGGAGCATTAATACCACACCCAACAGATCAACAGGATACACACCATTCTTCACGGTCTATGGAGCGGAGGCGGTTCTCCCTAGTGATATCCGTCACGATTCACCTCGTGTGGCGGCTTATGTTGAAGCGGACAACGAGACAGCTCGACAAGACGCTTTGGACCGGTTGGATGAAGAGCGAGACATAGCAGCTGCCCGCTCAGCGATTTACCAACAGGATCTTCGTCGCTATCACAGTCGTCGAGTCAGAACCAGAACCTTTCAAGAAGGAGATCTGGTGCTTCGGCTCATTCAAGATCAAACCGATATGCATAAATTATCCCCGCCTTGGGAGGGACCTTTCGTGGTCAGCAAGAATCTGCACAACGGTTCATACTATCTGATCGATGTTCGAGAGTGAAAAGGCTCACGCAAGTCAGAAGAGGAGACCAACAGGCCGTGGAACATAGCTCATCTTCGGCCTTACTATACTTGAGCCATTGGCTCTGCTTATGTATATATTATGACAATGTACATATTATAAATACAATAAACCGGGCCCTCAGCCTAAAGCGGGGTATCCGTTCTTTTATATCATGTGTGGTTACATGGGGTTGTTTTATCTTAAAGCGGCCTCCGGTTTACCCCTTGAAACAATTATAAATATCACTAGGGGGCTCGGTCATGTCTGAACCGATGCAACACCTTTTGATAGGCGAAATCCACTAGATCACTTGGGGGCTCGGTCATGTCCGAACCGATGCAACACCTTTTGATAGGCGAAAGCCACCAGATCACTTGGGGACATGGTCAAGTCTGAACCAGTCACGCCTCTTGATCGGCCTAAAGGCCATAGAATCACTTGGGGGCTTGGTCGAACCCGAACCATTGCCATGCCACTTGATCGGCGTAATGCCACGGTTTCATTTGGGGACCTGGCTGACTTGAACCATAGCTACACCTATTGGGAGCTTGGTCGAGTCCGACCAAGGTAACACCATCTGATCGGCTCAGTAAAGCCTCTTTTTTGCAAACGGTTTTATCATTGCCTTTGCTTCAATATTTTTTTTAACTGTTGTTTTATCTTGGTTGCGTTTTTAAACCAACAAACGTTTTACACCGGTTCAAACTGCCAATTTGGCGGCACACGGTCCATTTTTTAACCAGAGGTTATTTACCCGGTTTCATTTCTTCTGTTAACATCCTTTTTTGGAGTAACAAATTGTTCATTATGACCAAGCACGGTTTACATAATAAACCGGCATTGTATATACAGGAGCTGTTTTCTCCCATGACGGTGCAGGTTTATCAAACCGCTGTGTCAAGATTGGCTAAGCCTACTTCATGCCCAATGATGGCAGGTATTTTGTACCACAAAATTTGATCATATATGTCAATCTCCTTGCATGTATATATGAAGTTTATAAACCGGCTGGTGGTACAACCGCCCTGGTAGTTTAAGATTTTATGATTGCAGGTGGTATAGATTGGCAATTTTGATCTTTCAACCAAAAGTATCGATTCAGATGCACGAAGGCATCTCAGAAGCAAAAGTATTGGCTATCCTATTACAAGGCAACATGGTGCCCAAATAAGATCACTGTTTTCTGGCAAAGTACCACAAGGCAGCCTATTAAACCGGTCTCCGGTTCAAGCTTGGTCACCGCCTTGGTCTGATGATCACGGGTCGTCCTGCGTCGCTTTAGTGTCTTCTGCCCTACCCAGCGGCTGGAAGTCAACAGTGGTCCAATCGATTCCCATTAAAGCTTGAAAGAAAGCCTCCTCATGGATCAGTGAAGATAGTTCAATATCAGGAGCGTAGGTGTGCTTACGGATTGGAGGAATCAGATTCTTCGCTTCAGGGATTGGTGCAGCCACTCGTTTGTTCTGATCATCATATTGAGCTTGATAATGTGACAAATCTGCCTCTTCTGCCAATTGGCAAGCCAGAGGGCGCACCGCCCTGTTTATCGCTCTCATATCATCTTCATTGAATTCTGAGCCATCTTCTTTCAAGCTGGGATAGCCTTGAGCTGCCTCAACAGGATCAAAATCAGGCACCCATGCTTTGGCCCGGATTAAGGCATTAATGGCTCCGGTTCGAGCGGCAGATCTCTTCAGCTCTTCAATCCGGGTAGGGAGCATTGACAACCTCTTCAGAGTGTCTTGGATTAAAGTGGGTGCCGGATTATTATGTGATGCAGTGGTGATGATCCGTTGCACTCCAGTATACAGCTGTTCAATTAATGTGTAGGCAGCTTTCAACTTCATCCGAACATCTGACCTCAAGTGACCAATGCGTGTGCCTGCAGCGTTACAAGAAAGATCACAAACCGGACTTGTCATGAGAAAGCCAAATTCTCATAAAAACCAAAGGAAGCTTACCAAAGATGGCAGAAGTCATGGCATGCACTTGCCGCTTTATGCTGGTCAGCTCGTCTACCACCGGTTTAAGGGCAGCTTCAGCATTTTCAGCTTTTTTGGTTAAAGCGGCCTTCTCAGTGGTCCAATCAGCCCGCTCCTTCTTCAAACCCTCCTTCAGTTCTTCCATCACGCTTAAAGCGATGGTCAATTCTTCCTTTGCCTTTGAGGATTTAGCTTGTTGGGATTTCAAATTTTCTTGAAGGTCGGTAAGCTGGTTTTCTTTGGTCCTCAGTTCAGCCTGCATAAAGACAGCTATATGATTTAACAAGATGGTACAAGAATTTGAAGTACCAATCACATAACAAGTTATGCACTTGGCACTTGGGGGCTAATGCATATTTGACCTTCATCTATTACTAAAATTGCAAAGTCCCAAGCTCAATACAGGTATTCAACTTGGCACTTGGGGGCTAATGGCTATTTGCTCAACTATGTTCTAAAGTCAAGTTATTAATCAAAGTCCCGGTTTAAACTATATTAAGTTGAACCGGCCTTTGGAGGATACATCAGTGAATTCTGGAGCATTGAGTTTTATGTCAAGTCCCGAATTAACTATACTAAGTTGAACCGGCCCTTGGGGGCAACATTGGCAAGTTTCAAAAAATTGAGATCTATATTAAAGTCCCGGTTTGAAATAAGATTACAAACCGACCCTTGGGGGTTAGGAGAGTTAATGCGATTGCAGTAATTAAAGCAGGAAGAAGCACATGGAAATTACCTCAAGCTTTTCCTTCATCATCTTTACCAGACCAGCTTCATAATCACGGCTAGTATATAGCCGGTTCAAGTAACCAGAATGAAGGTCTTGGGCGTTCAGAGCAGCATATGTCGTCAGATCAACATCCCATTTGCCTTTGCTCATGGCAGAAAATTCTTCTTTGGCAGTATGCTTAGCTAAAGCGACGGGATTCCCTGGCTCGGAACGACCAATGCCAGTAATTACAACATCATCATCCTTAGACTCGCTGGTTTGCACCAATGCAGCCGGGTTGTCGGCAGGTTTGGAAGGACTGGTGGACCTTTCAATCCGGATGGGGCTGGCAGGCTGATCAACAGGGCCTGAAGTATTAATGGGTCTTTCTTCAGTAATTCGATCATCATCTTGCAGGGGTGGATCATTGGGTACATCCTCACGAACAACCGCTTCAACATCTGGTGCTTTATCCGGTTCAGGGGCAGCGTTTTCCTCGGCCGCTTTATCCAGGCGGGCTTTCTTGCTCGGTCTAGGTTTAGCCCTGAAAGAGAAATACAGAGTCAACAAACAGCATAAGTTACAAGGCAATATACCAGAAGTAGTATGTTCAGTCTAGCTTACCCAAGAACCGTTTTCAGTGGTGGCAGTTGAGTGGCCGATGATTCACCAAAGGATGAATGAGAAGTAACCTGATAATCGGAATCAGACGGATTAAGAGGTTGACGGATCAAACCTGCTTTAGGACAGAAACTAACAAGTAGGTTGGAGACCTCTGAGCGGCGTTTCCGAATCGGACTGTTCGGTAAACCGGCGGAGGTAACTACCTGGCCACTGTGCCGAGTTGTGCGGCGAGCTTCGTGTTGCTGAGTCTTCAGAAGAAATTTGGGATCCAAGTAAGCAAGAGGATGAGCAAATTTAACTTTCTGGTTTGCCTGGCGAAATTTTGGCAAAGGCAAAGGATCTGAATCGGAAGAGAGAATAATTACCTCTACAACATCAGCATTACTGGCTTCAGCATCATCCTGACAAATATCATTATCAATAAGGCGTGTGAAAAGTAAGCCTACTGAATCGAGCTCTACCTCAAGGTCCGGATTACCCACATCATCATCATCGGCCGCCGGATCGGAAGATGCAGTGGTTTTCTTCCTGTGGGTAGTTTTCTTCACGACCCTGGTCTTTGGTCGGGCTGTCTTCTCCGGTTGTTCTTGTGAAAGCTTTTTACTCCAAAACGGATCATTTCCCTGTTTAAAGAGTATTGGAGTTTAACAATATACATGTGCAGCAATTACAAATTCAGTAAAAGCAAAGTCAAGATCTTACAGCAGGCGGTTTGTTGGTGGCACAGAAGGGAAGCAGGCCGGTTCGGGCACAACCATATTCCGGTTCATTCAACATTTTCTTCACAGCCTCGGTGACTTCGTCGTCAGTCAGTTGGATGTTACAGTGCCTTAGTGGATCACTGACCCGGCCAGTATATTCGCACATTAAACCGGAGCGCATACTAAGGGGCAGTATGCTCCATGATATCCAGCAGCGGGCGAGATCGACCCCTGTCAAACCGTTGGCCATGAAGGCTTGGAGCTTGGACAGTTGAGGAACGTATTTACTTCTCTCCTTGGCAGATAGCCTTGGTGGGAAGGGGTGTGTATTGCTAAGCCGTTCCGGACGGAAGCTAGGCAGAGGATTTTGGTCAGCAGGAGAAGTATCTTTGCAATAGAACCATGAGTGATTCCATTCCTGGGGATGACTGTGCAGCTTCGCATGAGGGTAAGTGACTTCTTTTCTTTTTTGAATCCCCATGCCACCCAGTTCCATATTGGGGCCATCAGTAAACTCTGTGCGGCGGTTCAAGTGAAAGCAGTCTCGGAACAGCTCAACTGTGGGTTCCTCTTGGAAGTACACTTCGCAAAGCACTTGGAAGTGGCATATATTGGTAACAGAATTGGGACCGGTATCTTGTGGGCGCAGTTGAAAGTTGGCTAAGACATCCCGATAAAATTTTGAACCGGGCGGATTAAAACCCCGGGCCAAGTGATCCGCAAAAACAACAACCTCTCCTTCTTCAGGTGTGGGAGGACATTCTGTGCCTGGGACTCTCCAGTGGATGGTGTTTTTACTGCTTAAAGCGCCGGTTAGAACTAAATTTTTCAGTTGTGTTTCCGTAACACGAGAAGGAACCCAGTTGCATTCATATATTTGCTTGGCCATGAGGAAATCTACAAGACAAGTGGTTCCGGTTCAAGAGTGCGTTTGTTCAAACATGCTGATATGTACAATGTTAGACCGGAGGCATATCTATTTAAACCGGAGGCAGTCCTATCTAAACCGGAGTTATGCAAGGTGGCAACGTCTGGCGGTTCAACAAGGGGACTAATGATATATACTTGTTCATTACATTTGCTGCGCCAAAGTTAAACCGCCGGATCTAAACATTGAAAGCAATTGAGGTTGTATAAGTGTACAGAAATAGATTTCACAAGATTTCTCTACAACGATGGATCTAAAGCCAGTTCAAAAAAGGGAAAATATTTAAAAGCTTAAGGCGGAACAGTATTGATTCAATGAGCAGAAAAATTGGTGAGATCTATGAACTTAAGTATGAATCTACAAGACGAATGCTAAAGGGCCATTGGTAATCACAGTAGGGTTTCATGGATCTATCCAGAGGTATGGGCATGAGTATAAACAGTGAGCAAGAACACTGCAAGAACGTGAAACCCTAGAACAAATCTAGGTTGATAAAAGCAGAGGTCTTACCGGAGTTTGGGGGAGACGCGGAAGGTCGCCGCGGTTTTCTGGTACGGTCAGGTTGATGCAGCGGCCCAAGATGATGCAGAGGTCAGCAACGGCGGCGGAGCTCCGAGGCTGGCGACGCGAAGAAGACGAAGAGAAAGGGGATGAAGGGGAGAAAAGGAAATGACCCTTCGGTCCTATTTATGAGGCAAAAGACATGTGTCAGGCGCGCGAATCCAGGAGCCACAAATTTCGGAAGCGGAGTTGTCGCCTCGATTATTGCGGATCTATTAAACAAAGAAGGCATCATAAATGTTAGCTTCATGATGACGTCATGCCGACTTACAACAACCAGAGAAGATGACGACACGACGGTTCAACGACTACAGGAAGACGTTGAAGACAAAGATTTTTGCTAAGGATTGACATGAACCCGTTCAAATCAATCTAGGGCCTAATGTTGGGGATATTACTACTGGGCGTAAACCGGCCTACCAGGGTCGGGTTAACTTCATCAGTAGTTCAATGGTATTAAAGCCCAGAGAGGCAGATAAGGGCCCAAGGCCTATAGTCGGTTTAGAACCTATAGCCGTAAACCGGCCTGATGTATAAACTTGTGTTATAAGTTAGGAATAGAAAGAGACCAACCCGGATACGAGTATGAACCGGTGATTGGGACTCTGTAAACCGACGGGTGTCCCCGTGTATATAAGGGGACGATCCGACAACGGTTCAGGAGAGACAATCACAACTCGAGGCTTAGGCGAAGCTTGTTTGCTCCTTGAGGGACCGCACTAGTCTGGGTTTGATGCCGCTCATGATAAGACCGTTTGCACGTTCGACCTGGCAATTGGTTTGTGGGTGATAGATTGAAGCATAATCGAGCTTGATGCCCATGTTTTTGCACCAGAGTTTCACCTCGTCGGCTATAAAGTTTGTACCGTTATCGGTTATGATGCTGTGGGGGACGCCATAACGGTGTACAACCCCGGATATGAAGTCTATCACAGGTCCGGATTCAGCCGTTTTTACAGGCTTGGCTTCTATCCATTTGGTGAACTTATCCACCATGACCAGTAAGTATTTTTTCTTATGGGTTCCGCCTTTAAGGGGTCCGACCATGTCTAGCCCCCAGACCAAAAAGGGCCAGGTGATGGGTATAGTTTGGAGTGCGGTAGTTGGCATATGGCTTTGGTTGGCAAAAATTTGGCAACCAACGCATCGTTGGACTAGGTCCTGAGCGTCTGCCCTGGCCGTCGGCCAATAGAAGCCTGTGCGGAAAGCCTTGCTAACAAGGGACCGAGCAGCGGCGTGATGACCACCGAGTCCGGCGTGAATTTCGGCCAGAAGATTCCGCCCTTCCTCTTCGGAGATGCACCTTTGAAGGACTCCGGTTGTGCTTTTCTTATAAAGCTCCCCCTCGTGGACTTTGTAGGCTTTAGATCGCCGCACTATGCAGCGGGCCTCGTTTTGGTCCTCTGGGAGTTCCTGCCTAGTAAGGTAGGCTAGGAATGGTTCTGTCCACGGGACGATGACCGCCATTATTACGTGGGCTGAAGGTGTGATTTCGTTGGCAGGACCTCCAATTATGTCAGGTTGTTCGGCGTCGAGTGGTGCGGCTGCGTCCGGGCTTTTAATTGCGGGTTCCCCCTCCCATGTTACGGATGGCTTGAACAATCTTTCCAAAAAGATGTTGGGGGGGGCTGCATCGCGTTTTGCTCTGATGCGTGCCAGGACGTCCGCTGCTTGATTATTTTCGCGGGCTATATGGTGAAACTCCAGCCCTTCGAACCGAGCTGGCATTTTTAGGACGGCATTGCGGTAAGCTGCCATTTTTGTATCCTTGGCGTCGAAGTCGCCATTTATTTGGGAGATTGCAAGGTTCGAATCCCCGCGTACCTCTAGGAGTTGAATGCCCATGGATACTGCCATCCGGAGACCATGTAGGAGGGCCTCATATTCGGCTGCATTGTTGGAGTCCGTGTACATAATTTGGAGTACATATTGGACTGTGTCTCCTGTGGGGGACGTCAAAATGACGCCAGCCCCTAGTCCGGCCAACATTTTGGAGCCGTCTAAATGCATGATCCAGTTTGAGTATGTGCCGTACTCTTTAGGGAGTTCGGCCTCCGTCCATTCTGCGACGAAGTCGGCCAATACTTGCGATTTTATAGCTCGCCGTGGCTTATAGGTTATGTCGAACGGGAGGAGCTCAATGGCCCATTTTGCGATCCGGCCCGTTGCCTCGCGGTTATTGATAATGTCATTGAGTGGTACTTCCGAGGCTACTGTAATCGAACATTCTTGAAAGTAGTGTCGTAGCTTCCGTGATGCCATGAATACTGCGTATGCAATTTTCTGATAGTGTGGGTACCATGATTTGCATGGAGTGAGGACAGTGGACACGTAGTAGACCGGCCTTTGAAGGAGGAATTTGTGTTCGTCCGTTTCCCGCTCGACGACGAGCACTGCGCTGACAACTTGATGGGTTGCCGCGATGTACAATAGCATTGGCTCGCCGGTGTCTGGTGCGGCCAGGACTGGGTTTGTTGCCAATATGGATTTTATTTCATCGATTCCGGCCATGGCGGCATCCGTCCACTCGAAGTGTTCGGTGCGCCGTAGGAGGCGGTAAAGGGGCAGCGCCTTTTCTCCCAAGCGTGAGATGAAGCGGCTTAGAGCCGCCACGCATCCGGTTAATTTATGTATTTGTTTGAGGTCTTTTGGGACATCCAATTGTGACAAAGCTCGGATCTTGGCTGGATTTGCTTCGATTCCTCTACCAGATAAAATGAAGCCCAAGAGCTTTCCGGCTGGAACGCCGAAAACGCATTTTTCCGGATTGAGCTTGATGTCGTATTTTCGGAGGTTATCGAATGTAAGCCTCAAGTCGTCTACTAGAGATTCGACATGTCTTGATTTGACGACCACATCATCCACATACGCCTCCACTGTTTTGCCGATCTGGTTTGCCAGACATGTTTGGATCATGCGCTGATATGTTGCGCCGGCGTTTTTTAGCCCGAAGGGCATTGTGTTGAAGCAGAATGGGCCGTATGGTGTGATGAATGCCGTTGCGGCTTGGTCTGATTCTACCATCTTGATTTGATGGTAACCGGAGTATGCGTCGAGGAAACACAACGAATCGTGTCCTGCAGTGGCATCGATAGTTTGATCTATGCGAGGGAGGGGGAAGGGATCCTTTGGGCAGGCCTTATTAAGGTCTTTAAAATCGACGCACAGGCGCCAAGATTTGTCCTTCTTTGGTACCATCACCAGGTTTGCTAGCCAGTCCGGATGTTTTATATCTCTAATGAATCCGGCCTCCAATAACTTGGCTAGCTCCTCTCCCATAGCCTATCTCTTCGGTTCGGAAAAGCGCCGAAGGGCTTGTTTGACAGGTTTGAATCCTTTCTGGATATTTAAACTGTGTTCGGCCAGCCTACGTGGGATTCTTGGCATGTCTGAAGGGTGCCAAGCAAAAATGTCCCAGTTCTCTCGTAGGAACTCTCGCAGTGCGGCGTCTACATCAGGGTTCAGTCGTGCCCCGATGGAAGCTGTTTTATTGGGGTCCGTTGGATGGACCTGGAATTTGACTATTTCGTCCGCCGGTTTGAAGGATGTGGATTTGGATCTCTTCTCGAGTATCACATCATCCCTATTAACCGTAGAGCGCAGCGCAGCCAGTTCCTCGGCCGCTAAGGCTTCGGATAGTGCATCAAGGGCCAATGCGGTTGTCTAGTTTTCGGCGCGGAGTGCTATGTCCGGATCACTAGCGAGAGTGATAATTCCGTTTGGCCTAGGCATCTTGAGCTTCATGTACCCGTAATGGGGTATGGCTTGGAAGACTGTGAATGCCTCCCGTCCTAATATAGCGTAGTATGCGCTATTGAACGGAGCCACCTGGAATGTGACTTCTTCGGACCTGTAATTATCCGGCGTGCCGAACACCACATCTAGTGTGATTTTTCCTGTGCAGCGCGCTTCCTGACTGGGGATTATTCCTCTAAAGGTTATGCTGCTTCGCTCGATGCGGTTCCAGTCTATTTCCATCTTTTGAAGGGTTTCCTCATAAATGAGGTTCAATCCGCTGCCTCCATCCATGAGTACCTTTGTGAGGCGAGAGCCGTCCACTATGGGACTAAGGACCAATGCGGCTGGTGCTCGGGCTGTTCGGAATTTAGGTTCGTCACTCGCGTTGAAGGTGATAGCAGTGTCGCTCCATGGGTTTATTGTTGCTACTTGATAGACTTTGGTGAGGCTGCGGAGTGTTCTTTTTCGCATATTATTTGATGCGAAAGTCTCGAAGACTGTGAGAATGGTACTAGTGTCCTCGGGCTGGCTTTCTTTGGCCTCTGAAATTAGGAGGTCCTCGCCAATTTTGGCTACCTGCCGGAGTATCCAACATGCTCGAAGGCTGTGAGTTGGTGTGGTGTCCTCTGTACTGTGAATTCTACAGGGTCCATCAAGCAACATTTCCAGTACGGTTCCATGCCCTGTAGAGGGTTTTGGCTTTTTGGTATTTAATCCGGGTGTCTTACTGTGGTGCACCCTCTTGGTTCGGACGGGATTGCTATTCAAGATCGGATTGTCCCAAAATTTTATTTCGGTTTTCCAAGCGCTTTCCATCGCACAGTACTTTTGTACTATGGACGCCAAGTCAGTGAAGCGTGTGATATCACGACGACTTATGGCGTTAAGTATTCCCTCGTCCGTGCAGTTACTGCAAAAGATTGAAATTGTGTCTCCCTCGCGGCAGTCCTTTGTCCTGTTCAAACCAGGAGGAATCTGGCCCAGTAGTGATGTACTGTTTCATCAGGCTTTTGCCTGACTTGGGAAAGATCGCTTATGTTCGGGCGAGCGGGTGGCGTTGAATCTGAAACCTCGCCCCATTTAAGATTCGGAGGCCGAAGATCTTCCGAACTCTGAAGTCCGGAGTCTTGGATGTTGTCCAATGAATCTAGCCCGTTGCCTGATTCTAAGCTCAGGTCTTGGATTGTGTCCTCCCCTCCGCGGGTATCCGGCCTGGAGGGTTCGGGAATTCGGACGTAACTAGTCCTTAGAATAGATGAAGGGTCGCCGCATTGCGCCTCTACCACGGCAACGTGGTGGGTGACTTGGGGAGAGTTAATTTCTCTTAGATCAGGTTTAAGCCCAACCTGGTCGTAATTTGTAGCGACCCCCAGTGCGGCGATGCGATCCAAGAGCCCGTTTACGGAAGAGAGCTCCATCGGATCCAGCTGCTCGGCGAGTTCTGAGCTGACGTGAAGGTTGCTTTCAATGACCCGAGAGGTCACCGTCGGCGCAACGGCCGAACAGGCGGTCGTGAGAAAACCACCTAGCCGGAGGGTTTGGCCGACAGCCAAGGCTCCCTTAGTAATGGCGCCGTCTTTAAAGACGGGAAGAGGCATCCTTCCTGATTGCGACGGCACAGAGGAACTCTCAATGAAAGCACCAATGTCGGTGTCAAAACCGGCGGATCTCGGGTAGGGGGTCCCGAACTGTGCGTCAAGGTCGGATGGTAACAGGAGACAAGGGACACGAAGTTTACCCAAGTTCGGGCCCTCTCGATGGAGGTAAAACCCTACTCCTGCTTGATTAATATTGATGATATGGGTAGTACAAGAGTAGATGTACCAAGATATCAAGGAGGCTAAACCCTAGAAGCTAGCCTATGGTATGATTGTGTATGATGATGGTTGTCCTACGGACTACAACCCTCCGGTTTATATAGACACCGGATAGGGTTAGGGTTACACAGAGTCGGTTACATAAGTAGGAGATCTTGAATATCCGCATCGCCTAGCTTGCCTTCCACGCCAAGGAAAGTCCCATCCAGACACGGGACGAAGTCTTCAATCTTGTATCTTCATAGTCCTGGAGTCCGGCGAAGGTATAGTCCGGCTACCCAAACACCCCCTAATCCAGGACTCCCTCAGTAATCCTATTCTGGAGGTCATGTTACTTGACCATGATGAACCTACGAACTATGAGAAAGCGATGATGAGCCCAGATTCCACAAAAATGGCTTGAGGCCATGAAATCTAAGATGGGATCCATGTATGAGAACAAAGTATGGACTTTGGTTGACTTGCCCGTTGATCGGCAAGCCATAGAAAATAAATGGATCTTCAAGAGGAAGACGTACGCTGATAGTAGTGTTACTATCTACAAAGCTAGACTTGTCAAAAAAGGTTTTTGACAAATTTCAAGGTGTTGACTACGATGAGATTTTCTCACTCGTATCGATGCTTAAAGTCTGTCCGAAACATGTTAGCAATTGCCGCATTTTATGAAATCTGGCAAATGGATAACAAAACTGCAATCGTTAATGGATTTATTAAAGAAGAGTTGTATATGATGCAACCAGAAGGTTTTATCTATCCTAAAGGTGCTAACAAAATATGCAAGCTCCAGCGATCCATCTATGGACTGGTGCAAGCATCTCGGAGTTGGAATATATGCTTTGATAAGTTGATCAAAGCATATATAGTTTTATACAGACTTGCGGTGAAGTTTGTATTTACAAGAAAGTGAGTGGGAGCACTACAGCTTTTCTGATAAATATATGTGAATGACATATTGTTGATTAGAAATAATGTAGAATTATTCTACAAAGCATAAAGAAGTGTTTGAAAGGAGTTTTTCAAAGAAAGACCTCGGTGAAGCTGCTTACATATTGAACATCAAGATCTATAGAGATAGATCAAGACACTTGATAAGTTTTTTCAATAAGTACATACGTTGACAAGATTTTGAAGTAGTTCAAAATGGAGCAGTCAAAGAAAGAGTTCTTGCCTGTGTTACAAGGTGTGAAATTGAGTAAGACTCAAAGCCCGACCACGGCAGAAGATAGAAAGAGAATGAAAGTCATTCTCTATGCCTCAGCCATAGGTTCTATAAAGTATGACATGCTGTGTACCAGATCTATTGAATACCCTACACTGACTTTGGCAAGGGAGTACAATAGTGATCTTGGAGTAGATCACTGGACAACGGTCAAAATTATTCTTAGTGGAATAAGGATATGTTTCTCGATTATGGAGGTGACAAAAGGTTCGTCATAAAGAGTTGCATCGATGCAAGCTTTGACACCGATCTGGATGACTCTAAGTCTCGATCTAGATACATATTGAAAGTGGGAGCAATTAGCTAGAGTAGCTCCGTGCAGAGCATTGTTGACATAGAAATTTGCAAAATACATACGGATCTGAATATGGCAGACCCTTTGACTAAACTTCTCTCACAAGCAAAACATGATCACACCTACATAGCGATGTGAACTAGATTAATGACTCTAGAAAACCCTTTGGGTGTTGGTCACATGACGATGTGAACTATGGGTGTTAATCACATGGTGATGTGAACTATTGATGTTAAATCACATGGCGATGTGATCTAGATTATTGACTCTAGTGCAAGTGGGAGACTGAAGGAAATATGCCCTAGAGGCAATAATAAAGTTATTATTTATTTCCTTATTTCATGATAAATGTTTATTATTCATGCTAGAATTGTATTAATCGGAAACATGATACATGTGTGAATACATAGACAAAACAGAGTGTCACTAGTATGCCTCTACTTGACTAGCTCATTGATCAAAGATGGTTATGTTTCCTAGCCATAGACAAAGAGTTGTAATTTGATTAACGGGATCACATCATTACGAGAATGATGTGATTGACTTGACCCATTCCGTTAGCTTAGCACTTGATCGTTTAGTATGATGCTATTGCTTTCTTCATGACTTATACATGTTCCTGTGACTATGAGATTATGCAACTCCCCTTTACCGGAGGAACACTTTGTGTGCTACCAAACGTCACAACGTAACTGGGTGATTATAAAGGTGCTCTACAGGTGTCTCCGAAGGTACTTGTTGGGTTGGCGTACTTCGAGATTAGGATTTGTCACTCCGATTGTCGGAGAGGTATCTCTGGGCCCACTCGGTAATGCACATCACTTAAGCCTTGCAAGCATTGCAACTAATGAGTTAGTTGCCAGATAACGTATTACGGAACGAGTAAAGTGACTTGCCGGTAATGAGATTGAACTAGGTATTGAGATACCGACGACCGAATCTCGGGCAAGTAACATACCGATGACAAAGGGAACAACATATGTTGTTTTGCGGTTTGACTGATAAAGATCTTCGTAGAATATGTAGGAGCCAATATGAGCATCCAGGTTCCGCTATTGGTTATTGACCGGAGACGTGTCTCGGTCATGTCTACATAGTTCTCGAACACGTAGGGTCTGCACGCTTAAAGTTCGATGACGGTTATATTATGAGTTTATGTGTTTTGATGTACCGAAGGTAGTTCGGAGTCCCGGATGTGATCACGGGCATAAAGAGGAGTCTCGAAATGGTCGAGACATGAAGATTGATGTATTGGACGACTATATTCGGACACCGGAATGGTTTCGGGGGTTATCGGGTATATACCGGAGTATTGGGGGGTTACCAGAACCCCCCGGAGGTTATTGGGCATCATGGTCCCAAGTGGTGGAAAAGGAGAGGCGGCAAAGGGGCAGCCGCGCGCCCCTCCCCCCAAGTCCGAATTGGACAAGGAGGGGGGCGGCGTCCCCCTTTCCTTTCCCCCTCTCTCCTTCCCTCTCCTCTCCTACTCCAACATGGAAGGGGGGAGTCCTACTCCCGCCGGGAGTAGGACCCCACATTGGGTGCGCTAAGGGTGGCCGGCCCCCTCCCCCTCCCCCACTCCTTTATATACGGGGAGGGAGGCACCCCCTAGAGACACAACAATTGATCTATTGATCTCTTAGCCGTGTGCGGTGCCCCCCTCCACCATAATCCACCTCGATAATATTGTAGCGGTGTTTAGGCGAAGCCCTGCGTCGGTAGAACATCATCATCGTCACCACGCCGTCGTGCTGACAAAACACTCCCTCAAAGCTCGGCTGGATCGGAGTTCGAGGGACGTCATCGAGCTAAACGTGTGCTGAACACGGAGGTGCCGTGCGTTCGGTACTTTAGCGATCTGATCGTGAAGACGTACGACTACATCAACCGCGTTGTGCTAACGCTTCTGCTTTCAATCTACGGGGGTACGTGGACACACTCTCCCCTCTCATTGCTATGCATCACCATGATCTTGCGTGTGCGTAGGATTTTTTTTTGAAATTACTACATTCCCCAACACCAGCAGTGTCGGATAGATATACGAGAACTTGTTGTTCGACCAATCTCTCGGAGAAGGAGAGGTGGTCGATATCACTTCTCTCTATATGCATATGTTCATGACGATCTTCTGTTTCCTTCATTTGCTTACTAGCTAGCGTGTCGAGTCCTCTCTATACGTATAATACGTAGCGTACGTCGGCCAAGCACGGAGATAAGAGAGGACACTTCTCTCTATTAATTAGCTAGATAACACAATATATGAAACACCTAAATTAACCCCCCAAAACCCCTAAACCACCCCATTTCAAAAAAAATCCCTCAGCTCCAGCCAGCTGCTGACGTGTGGATGCCTTTTGGTCCCGGTTGGTGTCACCAACCGGGACCAAAGGCCTCCCTGCCTGGGCTGGCCGCAGCGGCCACGTGGAGGCCCATCTATCCCGGTTCATGTAAGAACCGGGACTAAAGGCCAAGGGCATTAGTAACAACCTTTTAGTCCCGGTTCCAAAACCGGGACAAAAGGCCCTTACGAACCGGGACAAATGGCCCTTTTTCTACTAGTGAGGACAGCAGCAGCAGAAGCGCTGGACTTGGGGTCGGTGTCCTCGCCAGCCATGTCGTCGACGTCAGAGTCCGGGGCGTGCGTGACGAAGAAGTCAGTAGTCGCGCGAAGCGCTCCCCAAAAACCTTATCACCTGTCTCCCGTACAGGACTCAAAAGGTGCGGTTTCGGAGGCCTACTGTCCCGACCTGCAGTGCACGCCGCAAGACGGGATGGGGAAGGTCGTAGTAGTAGCTCAGTGGTCGGGAACTCTGAGGTGAGAGGGTTGTGTTGTTCTGGTGCATCTCTCCAAAGCGAACAGGCAGCAGACGAAGAGGTGTAGACATCGGCTCAGCTCATTCCCGCAACCCGCGGCGCGTCGTGACGAGGCGAGGCGAGGCGGGTGGCGGAGGAGGAGCGCGCGTGGATGTCCCTCTTGTTATCATGCTCATACATGTGGGGAAAGAACCTCCCTTATAAAGAGGTTCAACTCCCTCTAAACTAGCAATGTGGGACTAAGCTTTAGTAGTGCCCCTTGCCTTGCACGAATGGGCTAAGTGGGCCTCTAGGATTTATTAATTTCTGAAATTGTTATTGGGTTGGCCCATAAATAAATAAAATTCCAGCACTTTCTCTGGGTGTTGTCTTGACTTTTCTAGGCAGTGGGCTCTATTCTCTAGTTTTCACACGGGCACAAACATGATTCAGATACATCATGGCCCAGATGTACAGTGGGAGGCCAACAGCGCAAATTCAACTGGAACATATCGCACCATACAGTTCATAAATTCAGTTTGCAACTCAACACTGAGGAGGAGGCCGTCTCGAAGTCGTCGGCGGGCAGCTTGGGGGCCACCCGACGCCTGCCTCCGGGTTGCGGATGCTGCTGCACCTTGCGCACCGTCGCCTTCCATGCCCTGGCCAGGGTGTGCTCGTGCATTGGGCGCACCCACCTCTCCCGGCCACACTCGCCTCTTCTTTCTCCTGGTCCCGCCGCCACCGTCGCCGTCGCTTTAGCTGCCTATCCAGACCCGGCTTTGCTCCGCTTGGTGGTGGATCTAGCTAGCACCGCTGAAGGCCGCGCACGCACCCTCCACGGCGGCATTGCTGGGGGCGTAAGGCGGATAAGAGCATCTCCAGCGGTTCAGACCCCCATCAGTTTGAAATAGCGTCGCCTGGGGGGCGCCGGCTGAAAAATCGGTGTGGGGGCGATCTTTTTCCCAGCCACTGCCCCAGGTCGCCCACACGCGTTGTTTCTTAACTTTTTTAAAAAACATAATCGGCCAAAATTCAGTCAATCAGGACAAAGAATTTGACGAAATTTAGGCGTTCCATTGTTTTTTTACATATTGAAAACATAATCTAAAACAAAAAAAACTACTAATGTCGCGCCGCCGCCACCCGTCGCGCCGCCTACAGGCCAAAGAGCTTGCCGAAGGCGCTATAGTTGCCACCGTCGTCCTCGCCCTCCTCCTTCTTCACGCCGCAGGCGTCCACTGACGAGGGAGGGGCAGCTTTTATAGCGTCCGGGAGGCGGCAGACGTGTGTACGCATGGTGGGTGGGGAGGGGCGCGTCGTCGTGCCATCACTGCACCGCCCGTGAGGAATTATTGAAAGGATGACCGGCGACAGCCTTGGCATTGATTCCCCGCGAGAAAATGAGGCGATGAGGAAGACAAGACGCGGCTGGTGGCTGACTCGGCGGGTCCACCGGGCTTTCGCGCCAAAAATGATTCCCCCCCCCCTCGGGCGACCCCCAGCGGGCTGGGTTCGGCCCAGGTCCGTCATCGCCAATTTCGGGCCTAGCCGGCGAAAATTGGGCTTCTGGGGCGTGACTGGGCCGTTCTTTTAGCGCCGCCTCTAAAAAAGGCCTTGGGGGCCTGTAGGAAATGGAGACACACACACACAAGAGAGAGCGAGAAGGGCGAAGGAAAGAAAGAAATGCGCTTTGCGAGGGGGTCGAGGAGGTGGGGGAAGAAGACAGGGAGAGGATGGTGGTGGAAGGGGTGTCTTTCCCGAAAATATAAAGGTGAATATGGGTGCGCGCGCACCCACGTGAATAGTAAATTCATAAAAAAATATTATAAAAATTAAAATTTTCTGAAATTTCGTGGTATGAACCTTAGTCGATCATTCTACTCACATGTGAAGTTTCATGATGTATTGATACCCATGATATTCTTAGTGAAGAAAATACAAATGCGACCATACTGTTCATTAGATAATGTTTCTTAATATAGCTTCGATTTTGTCATTTTTACCCAGATTACCACGAATGTGATTTCTTCGTGAAACTTCATATGGGAGTATACTAGTTGACTATGTATATTAAAAAAATTCAGATATTTTTTTATTTTTTCTAGCATTTTTTGAATTTACTTTTCATAAAGGGTTCGCGTGCACCCATGTTCACCGAATCTACGTACTGTCTTTCCGCTTTGTTTTCCTATGTTTTATCTGCCCTTTTGATGTAGCATCCCATCTGGAACTTGGTACTGCCATCCCATGGCCCCGGTGATAGCCCTCCGTTCTCATTCTTAAAACTCGATTTGGTTCTTGTCTGTTTTCACTGGGTTTTTTTCAAAAAGGGGGATTACCCGGCCTCTGCATCAGAACGATGCATACGGCCATCATATTAAAACAAATAAATATATTCCAACAAAGGTCTCAAAGTCTCCAACAGAAAATAACAAATAGCTCACACAGAGCCAAAAGGGCTAGAAGACAAACTAGTCAAATAAAGGACGCCACAACCGGCTGACAAAGGAGAGATAGGTAAACTAATTGCCTATCCTATTACATGACCGCCATCCAAACCGGTTGAAGATATCCCGAGCTACCATCTCCCAGCGGATAGATCCAGTAACCAAATGCTTCCTGGCCTCCGTCGGAGTGAGTAACGACCACGAACGGACCAACACCGTGGCTCAGAAAATAACCTGCAAAAAATGAATGCGTGTTATCCTGTTAAAAACCAAATCAATTCTGCAATTCCAGAGCGCCCACAATAAGACGCAGACTTCGACGCGAATATGTCTCGCTAACTCGGGCTCAATCCCGTTAAGCCACGTTCCAAATAACGTCTTGACAGAACTCGGTGGAGTAATATTGAAAGCAATATGGACCGTTCGCCATAAAACTTTGGCTAGCGGGCAATCAAGAAACAGGTGTTTGATCGTCTCATCCCGATCAGAGAAACTACACCTAGTAGGTCTTGTCCAATTACGCTTTGTCAAGTTGTCCTTGGTTAAAATAACTTGTTTGTGGACAAACCACATAAACACTTTGATTTTTAAAGGGACTTTGACAGCCCAGACATGTTTGGATCTAGGAATCGAGCTTGAATTGATAACATTAACATACATTGATTTAACTATAAATACTCCAAACCTAATTAGCTTCCAGCGTAATTCATCAGATTATTGAGAAAGCTGAACCTCCATCAGTCTACTTACTAGATGAAGCCAATCTTCCCAATGATTGCCCATTAGCGTCCTTCTGAACTGAATATTAAGGGGAGTAGATTGAAGTACCGTTGCAACAAAAACCTCACGTCGTTGAACAATACGATACAAAGACGGGTATTGAATGGCTAAGGGTGTCTCTCTGAGCCAAGTATCCTCCCAGAATCACGTACTAGCACCGTTACCAACAATAAACTTTGTCCTATTAAACAGGGATAGTTTGACTTTCGTAAGCCCTTTCCAAAAAGGTGAGTTAGTCGGCTGTACTGTCACCTGAGACAAAATTTTGGTTTGAAGATACTTGCTACGGAGAATTTGCACCCAAGTGGAGTCAGTTCCACTAGATAACTTCCACAGCCACTTGCTGAGAAGACATCTGTTCTTAACTTCAAGGTTCTCAATACCAAGACCCCCTTGGTTTTTCGGTCTACAAATGATATCCCATTTGGCTAAACAGTATTTTCTTTTTAGTTCATCACCCTGCCAAAAGAATCGTGAGCGATAAAAGTCCAGTCTTTTCCTAACTCCAACTGGGACTTCAAAGAACGACAAAATAAACGTAGGCATACTCGTGAGAACTGAATTTATCAGAATTAATCGGCCTCCATATGACATGAGCTTGCCCTTCCAGCAGCTCAATTTCTTTTCAAATCGGTCTTCGATGCACTTCCATTCTCTGTTTGTCAGCTTACGATGGTGGATTGATATTCCTAAGTAAGTGAAAGGTAAAGCCCCCAAATCGCACCCAAACAATTGCCTATATGCCTCTTGTTCGTCTTTGGCTCTACCAAAGCAGAACAACTCGCTTTTGTGAAAGTTAATCTTTAACCCGGTCAATTGTTCAAATAAGCATAACACTAGCTTCATATTTCTTGCTTTGGCCAAGTCATGCTCCATAAAGATGATTGTATCATCGGCGTACTGAAGGATGGACACACCTCCGTCAACGAGATGAGGTACGAGGCCACCCACTTGACCAGCCTCCTTAGCCCTTCCTATCATAATTGCCAACATATGAACTACAATGTTGAACAGTATAGGGGACATTGGATCTCCTTGTCTCAGGCCCTTATGTGTCTGGAAATAATGACCTATCTCGTCATTCACTTTAATTCCAACACTCCGTTTTTGCGTATATGATTCAACCTAGCGGCGCCAGACTTCATCAAAACCTTTCATACGCAATGCCTGTTGTAGTAATGGCCATTTTACTTTATCATACGCTTTCTCGAAATCCACCTTAAAAATGACTCCATCCAATTTTTTGGAGTGAATTTCATGGAGCGTTTCATGAAGGACCACCACCCCTTCTAGAATGTTTTTGTTCGGCATCAAAGCAGTATGGGAATGCTGCACCACAGAATGCGCAATCTGTTTTCACTGTTAGATTAGCCAATTTGTCAAATCTTAACACGTTATAGAATAAGTTTAGCGACCAGACTTTAAAACAAAGAAAAAAAGTTTAGCAACGAGACTTGGTTAATTCTTGCGTTTACTAAGAGGCTCGTCTTGTTGGTGGTTATTGTGGTTTAGTGCGGGTGCTTGTCTTGTTCCTCTAGCCTAGCTAGCTTAGGTTAACGCGTGGGCTCTAGTGCTGTCCCTAATAAGCTAAGCTAACCTGTTAGCACAAGGGTAGTAGTACTACAAGTAGCCAACTAATCAAACAATCCGAGGCTTAATTTAGGGGCTTGTCTGCCCATGAGCCTCCTGTCCTAGTCTTTCTTTCTTTCTCCTAGGTTTCCACTGCACACAGTAAGCCATATCCGTCAGCAGCAGGCAACAGACGACGTATTCCCATGACGTGGACGCACAACAGTGCAACACGAGTCAGTTATTACAGAGATTAATCAATTTTCTAAAAAAAGAGAATATCAGTTTACTTGACAATTCAACCTCTTTGCAGCCTCCATTTGTGGTGTGTGTGTGGTGGTGCATGGCATGGTGCCTTGTCTGTCTCTGTACCTAGCATACCTGCAGGACCAGCCTAGGTGAATAGCCGGTGCATTCAGCTGCTGCTGCTAATTATAGTAGTGTTTAGGATTAGGAGTCGTAACCTCCCTTGTCAATGCCTCATCTGGCAATTTCACCCGTACTACTCCTAGCAGCATGTATGGTCCTAATCATCTTGACTGTTAGGTCTAACCAGTCGGTGAGGCCATTAATTAATCGATCAATTATTCCTGCCCTCTAATCTCGCTTCAAACCACATACATAGCCCAATCTTGCTTCTTGAAAGTTGAAGCCAAGCACTTTTTGTGAAGCCCGGTTTGGGACGAGAGGGGGGAAAGGAGGGTGGTGACAGTATCTGATAAAGCGGATCAGCAGGAGATACTGCTACTGGATAGATAGACATGCAGGCCATCTTCTCCTGAGTTGAGAGCGGCAGAGCTGGTCCTGCTCCTGATCCTGCCCCTGTCGGTGGTTGCTCCACTGTCATGCGACGCATGTTGCATTTGTACTCATGTACTCCTGCTTTGGTATTTAAAGATGGAGATGTGTTTTAGATGGAGCTGACTTTACGATCATAGCATAGGATGCCAACCCAAGTCCTGGGACGGAGCACTACTCGTACGTGGGAGATCAATGGCTCATCGGTGAAGCAGTCTGGCCTGGATCTGGTTGCAGAAAGCATCAACAAAAACCTAAAAAACATGGCCACGTTAACGGATCAATCCTGTTGAACATATGTCCATGTACGTAGGTCCGGGTCTTGTATGCAGTACCTGTAGTATCTGTCTCCCTCTGTATATACGTGTATCTTAGGAGACAAGATACCGGTCGCACCACTTGTACCTATATATATGTGCCCAGTGCACGATCAATCAATCATCGATGCACCAAATCATTCTCTACATGGTATCTATCGCAAGTCGATCCTCCGCTTCCGCTAAACCCTAAGCCGCCGCCGCCCCGGGCCGCCGCCGCCGCGATCTCCCGCCGCCGCCGCCGCCACCCCGCGCCGCCGCCGCCACGCGCGCCTCCTCTCCTCCCCCGCGCGCCTCCTCCCCTCCCCACGCCGCGCCGCTCCTCCCGCCGCGCCGCGCCCCCCCTTCTCACGCTGCCGCGCCGCCTCCCTAGCCGTGCCGCCGCCTCTTCTCTGCGATCCCATCGCCATGTCGTCCAACGCCTCCACCTACTCCAACCCTTTCGCCGTCGACCCTGCTGAGATCCGCGACATCAACATCCATGCCCGCGTTCCCGTGACCCTCGACGCCTCCACCTCCACGTACTTCGCGTGGAAGACGTACTTCACGCTGCTCTTCCGTGAGAACACTCTCGTGGATCACGTGGACGGCACCGTGGACTCCCGCACCATGGCGGACGACGCCGAGTGGACCGCGATCGACGCCACCATCATCCGGTGGTTCTTCACCACCATCTCCAAGGACTTGTTCCACACGGTCGTCAGCGCCGGCGACGACGCCCGCGCCCTGTGGGTCATGCTGAACGGCCTCTTCACCGACAACAAGCTTCAGTGCCGCGTTTTTTTGCAGCAGGAATTTTTTGACTGTCACCAGGATGACCAGTCCATTGATGACTACTGCCGCCACCTGAAGACGTTGGCGGATGAGCTCCGCGACATTGGAGCCAAGGTGGATGACGACCCCCTCCTCAGCACGCTCACCGCCGGCCTCAACGAGGACTTCGGCAACGCCGCCTCCATCCTCACCCTGATGCTGGAGCCCTCCTTCCCCAAGTTTGTGGCGTACTTGAGGTTGGAGGAGCGCCGGATGAAGGGGGTCAAGAAGCGTGTGCAGCACCACGCCCTCGCCGCCGGCACTTCTCGCGGTGCCCCACCGACCGCCCCACCTACGCCGCGCCAGCAGCCGCCGCCCCCACCGCCTCCAGGGTACTTCCCCCTCCCGCCCGCGCCTCCCGCCCCTCCCGCTGCCCCCCAGCAGCCGGGTGGCGGGCGCCGCGGCAACCGCCGCGGGGGTGGCCGCGGCAAGCAGCAACAGGCGCCGGGGGGGCTCCTCGCCAACAGCAGCAGGCGAACCCGCCGTGGTCATACGGCACCAACCCGTGGACTGGCATCGTTCACGCGTACTCCATGCCGGTCCCTCGGGCTCCGTCTCCAAGCATCCTTGGGCCCCGCCCGGCCGGCCACTAGGCCCTCTTTGCCGCGCAGAACGCCGCCCCCTACAGTGGCTATGGAGCCGCTCCCCCGCCGGCGCCCGCCTACGGGCCCGCCCCGGCTTACGGCGTTGCCGCGCTGGCCTACGGGGCCGCGCCTGCCTACGGCGCCGCCGCCGCTCCGGGGTACCCTCCTCAGGCACCACCGCCGTGGGATCCGGCCCTCCTTGCTGCGCTGCACTCCGCTCCGTCACCAAGCTCCTATGGTGGCGGTGGTGATTGGTACATGGACTTGGGCGCCACTGCTCACATGACTGCTCATCCCGGTAACCTTACCTCTGCCACTCCCGTTCATACTCCCACCCGTATCACCCTTGGTAACGGTTCCTCCCTACCTATTACTCATGTCGGTCATATGTCTTTTCCCTCTACTTCCACTCCTGTGCATATGTCTAATGTTCTTGTTTCTCCTGATTTAGTCACTAATCTTGTCTCCATTCGTCGTCTTGCTCGTGAGAATCCCGTAACTGTTGAATTTGATGATGTCGGTTTTTCTGTGAAGGACGCCCGTACACGGATGGTGCTCCACCGATGTGATAGCCCGGACGAGCTTTATCCAGTGCATCCCTCCGGCGCCACCACCACTCGTCGCCCTGCCGCCTTCGCCGCCAGTGTCGACCTTTGGCACGCCCGTCTCGGTCATCCCAACTCCACCGTCATGCGTCAGATTCTTCAAAGTTTTTATTTCTCATGTAATAAAGTCGACGGTCACACTTGTGAGGCTTGCCGTCTTGGCAAGCACGTTCGTCTTCCCTTTAGCGAGTCTACAAACATTTCCACCTTTCCGTTTCAGTTATTGCATAGTGATGTTTGTGTTGGAAATATGCCCTAGAGGCAATAATAAATAGGTTATTATTATATTTCCTTGTTCATGATAATCGTTTATTATCCATGCTAGAATTGTATTGATAGGAAACTCAGATACATATGTGGATACATAGACAACACCATGTCCCTAGTAAGCCTCTAGTTGACTAGCTCGTTGATCAATAGATGGTTACGGTTTCCTGACCATGGACATTGGATGTCATTGATAACGGGATCACATCATTAGGAGAATGATGTGATGGACAAGACCCAATCCTAAGCCTAGCACAAGATCGTGTAGTTCGTATGCTAAAGCTTTTCTAATGTCAAGTATCATTTCCTTAGACCATGAGATTGTGCAACTCCCGGATACCGTAGGAATACTTTGGGTGTGCCAAACGTCACAACGTAACTAGGTGGCTATAAAGGTGCACTACGGGTATCTCCGAAAGTGTCTGTTGGGTTGGCACGAATCGAGACTGGGATTTGTCACTCCGTGTGACGGAGAGGTATCTCTGGGCCCACTCGGTAGGACATCATCATAATGTGCACAATGTGATCAAGGAGTTGATCACGGGATGATGTGTTACGGAACAAGTAAAGAGACTTGCCGATAACGAGATTGAATAAGGTATCGGGATACCGACGATCGAATCTCGGGCAAGTACAATACCGCTAGACAAAGGGAATTGTATACGGGATTGATCGAATCCTCGACATCGTGGTTCATCCGATGGGATCATCGTGGAACATGTGGGAACCAACATGGGTATCCAGATCCCGCTGTTGGTTATTGACTGGAGAACGTCTCGGTCATGTCTGCATGGTTCCCGAACCCGTAGGGTCTACACACTTAAGGTTCGATGACGCTAGGGTTATAAAGGAAGTTTGTATGTGGTTACCGAATGTTGTTCGGAGTCCCGGATGAGATCCCAGACGTCACGAGGAGTTCCGGAATGGTCCGGAGGTAAAGATTTATATATGGGAAGTCTTATTTTGGTCGCCAGAAAAGTTTCGCACTTTATCGGTATTGTACCGGGAGTGCCGAAAGGGGTCCGGGGGTCCACCGGGGGTCCACCTGCCCCGGGGGGCCACATGGGCTGTAGGGGGTGCGCCTTGGCCTATATGGGCCAAGGGCACCAGCCCCAAGAGGCCCATGCGCCAAGATATAAGAAAAGGGGGAGAGTCCTCAAAGGGGAAGGCACCTCCGAGGTGCCTTGGGGAGGATGGACTCCTCCCCCCCCCTTGGCCGCACCCCTTCCTTGGAGGAAGGGGCAAGGCTGCGCATCCCCTCTCCCTTGCCCCTATATATAGTGGAGGGGAGGGAGGGCAGCCACACCTGAAGCCCTGGCGCCTCCCTCCCTCCCGTGACACCTCCTCCTCTCCCGTAGGTGCTTGGCGAAGCCCTGCAGGATTGCCACGCTCCTCCACCACCACCATGCCGTTGTGCTGCTGCTGGATGGAGTCTTCCTCAACCTCTCCCTCTCTCCTTGCTGGATCAAGGCATGGGAGACGTCACCGGGCTGTACGTGTGTTGAACGCGGAGGTGCCGTCCGTTTGGCACTTGGTCATCGGTGATTTGGATCACGACGAGTACGACTCCATCAACCCCGTTCACTTGAACACTTCCGCTTAGCGATCTACAAGGGTATGTAGATGCACTCTTGTTCCCCTCGTTGCTGGTTTCTCCATAGATAGATCTTGGTGACACGTAGGAAAATTTTTGAATTTCTGCTACGTTCCCCAACAGTGGCATCATGAGCTAGGTCTATTGCGTAGATTCTTTGCACGAGTAGAACACAAAGTAGTTGTGGACGTTGATTTTGTTCAATATGCTTACCGTTACTAGTCAATCTTAATTCGGCGGCATTGTGGGATGAAGCAGCCCGGACCGACCTTACACGTACACTTACGTGAGACAGGTTCCACCGACCGACATGCACTAGTTGCATAAGGTGGCTAGCGGGTGACAGTCTCTCCCACTTTAGTCGGATCGGATTCGATGAAAAGGGTCCTTATGAATGGTAAATAGCAATTGGCATATCACGTTGTGGTTTTGCGTAGGTAAGAAACGTTCTTGCTAGAAACCCATAGCAGCCACGTAAAACATGCAAACAACAAGTAGAGGACGTCTAACTTGTTTTTGCAGGGTATGCTATGTGATGTGATATGGCCAAGAAGAATGTGATGAATGATATGTGATGTATGAGATTGATCATGTTCTTGTAATAGGAATCACGACTTGCATGTCGATGAGTATGGCAACCGGCAGGAGCCATAGGAGTTGTCTTTAATTTATTTATGACCTGCGTGTCAAACGTAAACGTCATGTAATTACTTTACTTTATTGCTAACCGTTAGCTGTAGTAGTAGAAGTAATAGTTGGCGAGACAACTTCATGAAGACACGATGATGGAGATCATGATGATGGAGATCATGGTGTCATGCAGGTGACGACGATGATCATGGAGCCCCGAAGATGGAGATCAAAAGGAGCAAAGTGATGATGGCCATAGCATGTCACTATTTGATTACATGTGATGTTTATCATGTTTATACATCTTATTTGCTTAGAACGACGGTAGTAAATAAGATGATCCCTCATTAAAATTTCAAGAAAGTGTTCCCCCTAACTGTGCACCGTTGCGAAAGTTCGTCGTTTCGAAGCACCACGTGATGATCGGGTGTGATAGATTCTTACGTTCACATACAACGGGTGTAAGCCAGATTTACACACGCGAAACACTTAGGTTGACTTGACGAGCCTAGCATGTACAGACATGGCCTCGGAACACAAGAGACCGAAAGGTCGAGCATGAGTCGTATGGTAGATACGATCAACATGAAGATGTTCACCGATGATGACTAGTTCGTCTCACGTGATGATCGGACACGGCCTAGTTGACTCGGATCATGTAATCACTTGGATGACTAGAGGGATGTCTATCTGAGTGGGAGTTCATAAGATGAACTTAATTATCCTGAACATAGTCAAAAGATCTTTGCAAATTATGTCGTAAGCTCGCACTTTAGTTCTACTGAGTTAGATACGTTCCTAGAGAAAATATAGTTGAAAGTTGACAGTAGCAATTATGCGGACAGTACAAGGCTTATGTCCTTAATGCATCGCTCGGTGTGCTGGACCTCGAACGTGGTCTTTGGATGTTGCGAACATCTGACATACACGTTTTGATGACTACATGATAGTTTCGTAATGATAAATGATTTAGAATTGAGGCACCGAAGACATTTTTGAAATGTCGCGGAACATATGAGATGTTTCGAGGGCTGAAATTGAGATTTCAGGTTAGTGCCCACGTCAAGAGGTATAAGACCTCTGACGATTTTCTTGGCCTGCAAACTAAGGGAGAAAAACTCAAAACAGTGCGTGAACAGTAAACTTTTTTACAGACCCCGATTTTGTCTTTTTTGCATAAAGCTGCTCAAATGTTCAAATGAGTTGAAATTTGCAGCGAACCTCGCGCACCAAATTATCTACCACCCAAAAAATTGGAATTTTTTGAAAAAATTTAGTATTTGTTTTGATTTTTTTCGTCAGCGCGGGTGTAGTTAAAGCCGGGAGCAGAAACGTCGCACTTTAGAAAAAGCTCAATCTTATAATAAAAAATTACACATGTAGACGACATGATATTATGTGGGAATTTGAAGTTTCGTTCAATATCTTGCATTCATGAAGTTGGCGCAAAAAAAGATGTCTAAAAATCTGAAATCTATATTTTTAGCATGGCAAATCAGTTATTTTTTATGGCAAATAATGTTGTCGCACGGATGAAAAATTGCTTTAACAAGCATGGTAATTCCTGACAAAAACTGAACATGGCAAGAACTTGCCATGCTTGCTAAAGGAATTGTCAGCGATAACAAAATTTTCCATCTCGGATGTTAGATTTGCCATGCTCAAAACTAGACGTTCGATTTGTTGAGAAATCCATAAAAGAAAAACTTGAAGCATCAAATATACAATTTTCTAGCCCGCAAAAAAACTAACTTTCTTGCTCCTTGTTCCAGTTTTTTTATGCAAGCTATAAAACAACTCATTTGAACCAGCTAAAAAAATCAACACATTTTTTTCAACAATCTTGTTCATACATTCGAGTATCTACATGTGATTTTCCCCGGATTTTTGAAGCTTTAAAAAAGATAAGAATCACGTATGTTTAGGTTCAATAGATTCTCCTCCCTTTTGAACCGACAATTTTCAAGAATATTACTGCCTCCACGTTTATTTTTGTAAGGTATATTTCTAGCTTTGCTTTCGTTTACAGGAAAGCGATCAACATCTGCAATACCAAAGTAATATTATTATATTCATAATTGAATATATTTTTGTATTTTTTATTTAGCATGATAGATTTTGTATAATTTAGCTTGTAAGTGCATCTAGTGTCCCTCAATGATTTTGGTGTATTGATGACTTATAGGTTAAGAGACTAATGTGTTTGTGAGTGTACACAGGTTCTATAAGTCTATGAGGAGTTTGATATTTACGAAAAAAGTCGACTCCTAAAATTGAATTTCTTGAAGACTTTGAAAATGAGGAAATTGGTGTGACCTTGAAGACTTTGATATTGATGCGGGGATTATGAAGCGTGAGGACTTTTGTTTTCGTAGTTTTATTTTCTGTTTCTTGAGTCATAAGAAACACCGTACCGTTAAAAGGGGTCGAGGTAAAACTAAGGAAAAGTTTTCCAAGTGATGCTCATCTCAAATCTTACACCTTCCCAATCCTTTCGAGTGAAGCCATTAAAAATCTCATACAGTTCAGTCAATTTCTTCAGTGACAGAGACGAAGATCTTTTGGTCTCTGAGGAATTTGTTCTCGCTGAGGAGTTAGGAATTTGGCAGTGCGGATTGCGTACAAGTGAAGAACATGATAGCCCTGAGGAATTTGAGAGCTCAAACTTCCGACTGTTGCTGTGCAACGCGCCTGCTGTCCCAAAATATCCTACCCACCTAACGGTCATATCGTCAAAGGATATTTATGTCTTATCATGTCGGGTTGCTCCTAGGCTATAAATAGCCACCCCCCTACAACCACTAGTTGGTTGGCTGCTCCGAGAGAAACTGACACTTGCCATTAAGAGCATCACATCCTCTGAGGACTTTGAGCGAAAATCATCTCTGAGAAAAAACCCAAACCCGAACACCTACAAACCAAAGTGATTGAGCATCACTGAAGAGATTGTTCCTGTGTGGAACCGACGCTTGTTACCTTTGAGGACTGTGCATCCTCCAGACGGTTAGGCGTCATGGTCTAGAGCATCCAAGAGGAATTGTGGATCGCCGAGTGACCGAGTCTGTGAAGGTTTCGAACTCACCTGAAGACTTACCACAAGTGATTGGGCGAGGTCTGTGTGACCTTAGCTCAAGGAGAATACGGTGAGGACTGTGTGTCCGGGCATCCAAGAGGACTTGTGGATCGCCGAGTGACCGAGTCCGTGAAGGTTTGGAAGTCACCTGAAGACTTACCACGAGTGATTGGATGAGGTCTGTGTGACCTTAGCTTAAGGAGAATACGGTGAGGACTGTGTGTCCGGGATTGTATGTCCTGAGGTTTAAATACCTAGTCGCTGCAACCAGACGTACAACCGTCACAACAGTTGGAACTGGTCTCCCAAATCATCGTCTTCACCAAGCTACTGGTTCTATTTCCTGAACCCTTTCATTTCCTCATTCATGTGTTGATGGAATTGATCGTTACTGTTTGAAGATTTTGACTGAAGATTTTCTCAACTTCCTCAATCCTAATTCTTCAGTCACTTTATCTTCAGCCTGCTTATCCTGTTTACACGCTACCTGTACTCTGTGTATGGTTCATTTCATCATGATGACTATGTCACTGCTTTGTTATGCATGCATCTGAGTACTTATTTCGCTGCTTGTAGTTCGTTGCTTAGGAAATTCCTCAAGTTGAATTTCCTCAGTGACGAATTTGTAAAAATCACCTATTCACCCCTCTAATCGATATAACGCACTTTCATAGCTAAAACTAATTTTCTTGCTCCTTTTTCAGTGTGTTTATGCAAGCTATAAATCAATACATTTGGACCCGCTAAAATAAATCAACACCTTTATTTTCATACTCTTGTTCGTACATTCCGGTATCTACATGTGATTTTCTTCCCGTATTTTGAAGCTTTTAAAAATAACAAGAATCACATGTGTTTGGGTTCAATAGATTCTCCTCCCTTTTGAACGAACGATTTTCAAGAATATTATCGCCTACATGTTTCTTTTTGTAAGGTATATTATTTACTTTTGAAGGTCATATGTTTCTAGCTTTCACTTCATTTATAGCAAAGCGATCAACATCTGCAATATCAAAAAAATATTATTTGATTCATAATTGAATATATTTATGTAATTTTTTTATTTAGCATGATAGATATTGACAGATTTTGCATAATTTAGCTAAAAATATAAATGTTTGGCTTAAAAAAAACTAATACACGTTATGAAAAGTAGTAGGCATATCTCTAGCACATCAAGAATAAAAATCAATGACCATGTGACACAAGTGTGAGCAATCCGGACTATTCCAAAAGGAAAAAAATGAATGGGTTTCTTTCATTTAAAAGAAGAACAAAAATGAATGTATCACGTTTTATATGTGTCGTCTCTCATTAGTGTGTTTTTTTCCTGCAAGAACTCCATGTTCAATTAAGGCGGATTTTTTCCTCGTTAGAAGACAGTACGTGTGTCTAAGTGAGCTTCATCTTCCGTGTACCACAGTTTATCAACTGCGCTTACCAGGCCGTTGTGCAAAATCGTGTGAGCTTCATCTTCCGTGTAGCAATGCTCTTAGTTTATAGGAATGCGATTAATATCTATAATACCAAATTAGTATTAATAGATATATATTTCGCAATTTATTTATTTAGCATTATTGATAGTTGTAGATTTTGTTATAAATTTAGCTAAAGGTATAGGTGTTTGACTCTGAAAAAACTGATACGCCTTATACAAAGTGGTGGAGTGGGGCATATCTCATCTCTCGTTGAGGCGGGTTTTTTCTTTCTTGCAAAAAACTCCATGTCCAATTAAGGCGGATTTTTTTCCTTGATGCAAGACGGTACGTGTGTCTAAGTGAACCCAATGCCAATGCAATGAACGTCACAGTAATAAGGATATCCTCGTGTCTATCGTGTCTATCTTTGTTTGGGACGAAGATGCTGGCACAAATGGCAGAGACCAGTGGCGGAGGTAGGGGGTGGACAGGGTGGGCCACGACCCCCACCCTGAGATCTGAAAATAGCCTCTATAGTACTGTAGCATAAAGGCCAAAAAATAGAAGAAAAACTAAATGTATATGTAAATTGCACTATTGGCCCACCCTGGCCCAGTGGGCTAGGTCCGCCACTGGCAGAGACCGACGTACCCAAAAAAGGCCATAATAGAGACGCGCCGTGCTAAAGATCAAAAAAAAAAAGAGACGCGTCGTGCTAACGATCAAAAAAAAAAAAGACGCGTCGCGCTAAAGATCTTGATTAGAGATCTCAGCGCCATACATGCATCAGGCCGGGATTTCTCAAAAAAAATGCATCAGGCCGGGGCGCCGATGATTTATCTTATCCAGTTGGCAGCTCACTTGTTGTTTTCCCGGGCAGCAGGACCATCTCTCGCACAGGTACAGCCTACAGCAACAACCGTTCCCATTACAAATTTTCGGGCCATGGCTATAGTGGATTGCTCCGATTGATGTGCCGCGGTCTACAGTGAGATCACATCAGCTCCTTGTCTCAACACCAATGATGACTCGGAAAATAGGAACCCGGTTGCTCGCCCCGGTCCCGGCCAGCACGCGCTGCGACGCGCAACTAGGCGCCACGCGCACCGGACGCGCCGGGCCGAGCACGTACGTCCGTGCGTCGTCAGGTGGTGTGGGCGATCAGATCGACGGATCCCCGAGTACGTGCGCGCGACTCGTTTTCATCTCCTTGCGTGCCCGAAGAGGAGCGGCGTCCCCGGGCCGGGAGCGTGCTCTGGTCCGCCTGCCTCCGCAGATCGGGAAGGTTCGATACGGGGAGACGGATCCCACATGATCATCCGCCGCGCCCGGCATGGTGGTGGTGTTCGGGGTTCATCAGGTTCGCTGGCCCACTGCCTTTTGGCGGTGATGGGGCGGGAGAGGCTCTGGTTTGGTGGGATCATGCGCCGACTCCTGCCGCAGAGGGACACGCTCGCAGGTTCCTGCCATCTCTTCGGCTCGTGTCGGATTTTTTTAGGGTGCGAATCCAAGGGCCTGGGTGCTACATATGCATGTTTAATTCGTGGATATAGCAATAATATAGTACTATACTACATTGAGAAACACCAGATGAGTAGTACATACATGTAGTAAATGTGTAATGCATTTGGCACTATGGCAGAAGATTGTCCTCTCGATCGCATGGTACTCATGCATGCACTGCTTTGAGGATAATAAGGTACGTGCGTGCGTGCGCGGGTTCAACCGTGCGTAGACAGCCTACTGTGCTCTACCAGAATTTAGCTTTGCATCTGTCGGCACCGGGACAGGACCATGCATGGTCCTCAAACCAGATGCAGCCAGATAGCCGATTAGCCATGACGAGCTTGCACGTGAACATCTAATTATCCTGGCACGATCGATCGATCAGTGATCAGGACAGTGAAGCGTACGTGTCTGTCATAATTTCACATGGTTCGACTGCTTAGCTATGCATTGCCATGCACCGGCAAAAGTCAATTCCAGCTGGAAATGCCTATAGATGCATGAGCATATATCACTGAAAATAGAGTAGCATGCAGAGCTTTCAATGACGGAAGGCTTTAAAACGGGTCAACGAAATCAAGCCACGTACGCGAAAGCACAGATGGGCACACCCACTGCGTGCTGTTGGCGTTTGCTAGGTCTGGTCATGACCCAGCAGCTGGCTAGTAGTCCTAGCGTGAATAAATCTGGAGCAAGGACGGCACACGATCGATCACAGTGAAGTGCTTTCCCGGACGAGTTTTGAGACAGACCGTGTGTTGCAACAGCTGGCTCTGGCACCTTTGGTGTCAGAATTAGTAGTAGGACTCTCGGCTCAAATGTTTCTATCTTTGACTTTTTTGCGGGTGTTCTATCTTTGACTTAGTTTAAAGAATTAGTAGTAGGACTCTCGCTATAGTAGTGAGTGCTACGACGTGTCGCGGTCTACAGTGAGATCGCATCGGCTGCTTGTCTTAGCACCAACTAGTATCAAATGCCTAGGGGTTGCTATAAACACTAGTAAAGTACACATTAATAACATGTATATCCAATATACCTTTGTTCACTTTGCCATCCTTCTTATCCGCCAAATACTTGGGGTAGTTCCGCTTCCAGTGACCAGTCCTTTTGCAGTAGAAGCACTTAGTCTCAGGCTTAGGTCCAGACTTGGGCTTCTTCACTTGAGTAGCAACTTGCTTGCCGTTCTTCTTGAAGTTCCCCTTCTTCCCTTTGCCCTTTTTCTTGAAACGAGTGGTCTCGTCAACCATCAACACTTGATGTTTTTCTTGATTTCTACCTTCATCGATTTCAGCATCACGAAGAGCTTGGAAATTGTTTCCGTTATCCCTTGCATATTATAGTTCATCACGAAGTTCTACTAACTTGGTGATGGTGACTAGAGAATTCTGCCAATCACTATCTTATCTGGAAGATTAACTCCCACTTGATTCAAGCGATTGTAGTACCCAGACAATCTGAGCACATGCTCACTGCTTGAGCTATTCTCCTCCATCTTTTAGCTATAGAACTTGTCGGAGACTTCATATCTCTCAACTCGGGTATTTGCTTGAAATATTAACTTCAACTCCTGGAACATCTCGTATGGTCCATGACGTTCAAAACATCTTTTTTTTTGCGGGACGTTCAAAACATCTTTGAAGTCCTGATTCTAAGCCGTTAAGCATGGTGCACTAAACTATCAAGTAGTCATCATATTGAGCTAGCCAAACGTTCATAACGTCTGCATCTGCTCCTGCAATAGGTCTGTCACCTAGCGGTGCATCAAGGACATAATTCTTCTGTGCAGCAATGAGGATAAACCTCAGATCACGGATCCAATCCTCATCATTGCTACTAACATCTTTCAACTTAGTTTTCTCTAGGAACATATCAAAATAAACATAGGGAAGCAACAACGCGAGCTATTGATCTACAACATAATTTGCAAAATACTATCAGGACTAAGTTCATGATAAATTTAAGTTCAATTTAATCGTATTACTTAAGAACTCCCACTTAGATAGACATCCCTCTAATCCTCTAAGTGATCACGTGATCCAAATCAACTAATCCATGTCCGATCATCACGTGAGATGGAGGAGTTTCAATGGTGAACATCACTATGTTGATCATATCTACTATATGATTCACGCTCGACCTTTCGGTCTCAGTGTTCCGAGGCCATATCTGCATATGCTAGGCTCGTCAAGTTTAACCGGAGTATTCTGCATGTGCAAAACTGGCTTGCACCCGTTGTAGATGGACGTAGAGCTTATCACACCCGATCATCACATGGTGTCTGGGCACGACGAACTTTGGCAACGGTGCATACTCAGGGAGAACACTTTTATCTTGAAATTTAGTGAGAGATCATCTTATAATGCTACCGTCAATCAAAGCAAGATAAGATGCATAAAAAGATAAATATCACATGGAATAAATATAAGTGATATGATATGGCCATCATCATCTTGTGCTTGTGATCTCCATCTCCGAAGCATCATCATGATCTTCATCGTCACCGGCATGACACCATGATCTCCATCATCTTGATCTATATCAATGTGTCGTCACATGGTCATCTCGCCAACAATTGCTCTTGCAACTTTTGCTATCGCATAGCGATAAAGTAAAGCAATTATTTGGCGCTTGCATCTTATGCAATAGAGAGATAACCATAAGGCTTTTGCCTGTTGCCGATAACTTCAACAAAAACATGATCATCTCATACAACAACTTATATCTCATCACGTCTTGACCATATCACATCACAACATGCCCTACAAAAACAAGTTAGACGTCCTCTACTTTGTTGTTGCAAGTTTTATGTGGCTGCTACGGGCTGAGCAAGAACCGTTCTTACCTATGCATCAAAACCACAATGATAGTTTGTCAAGTTGGTGTTGTTTTAACCTTCGCAAGGACCGGGCGTAGCCACACTCGGTTCAACTAAAGTTGGACAAACTGACACCCGCCAGCCACCTGTGTGCAAAGCACGTCGGTAGAACCAGTCTCGCGTAAGCGTACGCGTAATGTCGGTCCGGGCCGCTTCATCCAACAATACCGCCAAACCAAAGTATGACATGCTGGTAAGCAGTATGCCTTATATCGCCCACAACTCACTTGTGTTCTACTCGTGCATATAACATCTACGCATAAAACCAGGCTCTGATACCATTGTTGGGGAACGTAGTAATTTCAAAAATTTCCTACGCACACGCAAGATCATGTTGATGCATAGCAACGAGAGGGGAGAGTGTTGTCTACGTACCATCGTAGACCGAAAGCAGAATCGTTAGCACAACACGGTTGATGTAGTCGTTTTCCTAGTAGTGCTAGCGTCACCAAACCTTAAGTGTGAAGACCCTACGGGTTCGAGAGACATGCAGACATGACCGATACGACTCTCCGGTCAATAACCAACAGCGGGATCTGGATACCCATGTTGGCTCCCACATGCTCCACGATGATCTCATCGGATGAACCACGATGTCGAGGATTCAATCAATCCCGCATACAATTCCCTTTGTCAATCGGTACGTTACTTGCCCGAGATTCGATCATCGGTATCCCAATACCTCGTTCAATCCCATTACCGGCAAGTCACTTTACTCGTACCGTAATGCATGATCCCGTCACCAAGCACTTTGGTCACATTGAGCTCGTTATGATGATGCATTACCGAGTGGACCCATCGATACCTCTCCATCATACAGAGTGACAAATCCCAGTCTCGATCCGTGTCAACCCAATAGATACTTTCGGGGATACCTGTAGTATACCTTTATAGTCACCCAGTTACGTTGTGACGTTTGGTACACCCAAAGCACTCCTACGGCATCCGGGAGTTACACGATCTCATGGTCTAAGGAAATGATACTTGACATTGGAAAAGCTCTAGCAAACGAACTACACGATCTTGTGCTATGCTTAGGATTGGGTCTTGTCCATCACATCATTCTCCTAATGATGTGATCCCGTTATCAATGACATCCAATGTCCATAGTAAGGAAACCATGACTATCTGTTGATCAACGAGCTAGTCAACTAGAGGCTCACTAGGTACATGTTGTGGTCTATGTATTCACACATGTATTACGATTTCCGGATAACACAATTATAGCATGAACAATAGACAATTTTCATGAACAAGGAAATATAATAATAATCATTTTATTATTGCCTCTAGGGCATATTTCCAACAGTCTCCCACTTGCACTAGATTCAATAATCTAGTTACATTGTGATGAATCGAACACCCATAGAGTTCTGGTGTTGATCATGTTTTGCTCGCGGAAGAGGTTTTGTCAACGGATCTGCGACATTCAGATCCGTATGTACTTTGCAAATATCTATGTCTTCAATTTGAACATTTTCACGAATGGAGTTGAAGCGACGCTTGATGTGCCTGGTCTTCTTGTGAAACCTGGGCTCCTTAGCAAGGGCAATAGCTCCAGTGTTGTCACAGAAGAGAGTGATTGGCCCCAACGCATTGGGTATGTCTCCTAGGTCGGTGATGAAATCCTTCATCCAGATTGCTTCATGCGCTGCCTCCGAGGCTGCCATCTACTCCGCTTCACATGTAGATCCCGCCACGACGCTTTGCTTGCAACTGCACCAGCTTACTGCCCCACCATTCAAAATAAACACGTATCCGGTTTGCGACTTGGAGTCATCCAGATCTGTGTCGAAGCTAGCATCGACGTAACCCTTTACGACAAGCTCTTCGTCACCTCCGTATACGAGAAACATGTCCTTAGTCCTTTTCAGGTACTTCAGGATATTCTTGACCGTTGTCCAGTGTTCCTTGCCGGGATTACTTTGGTATCTTCCTACCAAACTTACGGCAAGGTTTATATCAGGTCTGGTACACAGCATGGCATACATAATAGACCCTATGGCTGAGGCATAGGGGATGACACTCATCTCTTCTATATCTTCTGCTGTGGTCGGGCATTGAGCGGAACTCAATCTCACACCTTGCAATATAGGCAAGAACCCCTTCTTGGACTGATCCATATTGAATTTCTTCAATATCTTGTCAAAGTATGTACTTTGTGAAAGACCTATGAGGCGCCTCGATCTATCTCTATAGATCTTGATGCCTAATATATAAGCAGCTTCTCCAAGGTCCTTCATTGAAAAACTCTTATTCAAATAGGCCTTAATGCTGTCCAAAAGTTCTATATCATTTCCCATCAAAAGTATGTCATCCACATATAATATGAGAAATGCTACAGAGCTCCCACTCACTTTCTTGTAAACGCAGGCTTCTCCATAAGTCTACGCAAACCCAAACGCTTTGATTATTTCATCAAAGCGAATGTTCCAACTCCGAGATGCTTGCACCAGCCCATAGATGGAGTGCTGGAGCTTGCATACCTTGTTAGCATTCTTAGGATCGACGAAACCTTCCGGTTGCATCATATGCAATTCTTCCTTAAGAAAGCCGTTAAGGAATGCCGTTTTTACGTCCATTTGCCATATCTCATAATCATAGTATGCGTCAATTGCTAACATGATTCGGACGGACTTTAGCTTCGCTACGGGTGAGAAGGTCTTATCGTAGTCAACCCCTTGAACTTGTCGATAACCCTTAGCGACAAGTCGAGCCTTATAGATGGTGACATTACCATCCGTGTCCGTCTTCTTCTTAAAGATCCATTTATTCTCTATCGCTCGCCGATCATCGGGCAAGTCTATCAAAGTCCAAACTTTGTTTTCATACATGGATCCTATCTCGGCTTGCATGGCTTCAAGCCATTTGTTGGAATCAGGGCCCGCCATTGCTTCTTCATAGTTCGAAGGTTCACCGTTGTCTAACAACATGATTTCCAAGACAGGGTTGCCGTACCACTCTGGTGCGGAACGTGTCCTTGTGGACCTTCGAAGTTCAGTAGCAACTTGATCCGAAGACCCTTGATCATTATCATTAACTTCCTCTCTAGTTGGTGCTGGCACCACAGGAACATCTTCCTGAGCTGCGCTACCTTCCGGTTCAAGAGGCAGTACTTCATCGAGTTCTACTCTCCTCCCACTTACTTCTTTCGAGAGAAACTCTTTCTCCAGAAAGGACCCGTTCTTGGCAATAAAGACCTTGCCTTCGGATCTGAGGTAGAAGGTATACCCAATGGTTTCCTTGCTTTTCAGGTTGAAGTTTCTTGACATAAGCATCGCATTCCCAAACTTTTAGAAACGACAGCTTAGGTTTCTTCCCAAACCATAATTCATACGGTGTCGTCTCAACGGACTTAGACGGTGCCCTATTTAAAGTGAATGCAGCTGTCTCTAGAGCGTATCCCCAAAATGATAGCGGTAAATCAGCGAGTGACATCATAGATCGCACCATATCCAATAGAGTGCGATTACGACGTTCGGACACACTGTTACACTGAGGTGTTCCAGGCGGCGTGAGTTGTGAAATGATTCCACATTTCCTTAAGTGCGTACCAAACTCGTGACTTAAAATTCTCCTCCATGATCTGATCGTAAGAACTTTATTTTTCGGTCACGTTGATTCTCTACCTCATTCTGAAATTCCTTGAAGTTTTCAAAGGTCTCAGACTTGTGCTTCATCAAGTAAACATACCCATATCTACTCCAGTCATCAATGAGGGTGAGAACATAATGATAGCCACCGCGAGCCTCAACACTCATTGGACCGCACACATCAGTATGTATGATTTCCAATAAGTTGGTTGCTCGCTCCATTGTTCCGGAGAATGGAGTCTTGGTCATTTTACCCATGAGGCATGGTTTGCATGTGTCAAATGATTCGAAATCAAGAGACTCCAAAAGTCCATCTGTATGGAGCTTCTTAATGTGTTTGACACCTATGTGACCAAGGCGGTAGTGCCACAAGTATGTGGGACTATCATTATCAACCTTACATCTTTTGGTATTCACACTATGAATATGTGTAACATCATGTTCGAGATTCATTAAGAACAAACCATTCACCAGCGGGGCATGACCATAAAACATATCTCTCATATAAATAGAACAACCATTATTCTCGGATTTAAATGAGTAGCCATCTCGTATTAAACGAGATCCAAATACAATGTTCATGCTCAAAGCTGGCACTAAATAACAATTATTGAGGTTTAAAACTAATCCCGTAGGTAAATGTAGAGGTAGCGTGCCGACGGCGATCACATCGACCTTGGAACCATTCCCAACGCGCATCGTCACCTCGTCCTTCGCCAGTCTCTGTTTATTCCGCAGCTCCTGTTTTGAGTTACAAATATGACCAACCGCACCGGTATCAAATACCCAGGAACTACTACGAGTATTGGTAAGGTAAACATCAATTACATGTATATCACATATACCTTTAGTGTTGCCGGCCTTCTTGTCCGTTAAGTATTTGGGGCAGTTCCGCTTCCAGTGTCCCTTTCCCTTGCAATAAAAGCACTCAGTCTCAGGCTTGGGTCCATTCTTTGACTTCTTCCCGGTAACTGGCTTACCGGGCGCGGCAACTTCCTTGCCGTCCTTCTTGAAGTTCTTCTGACCCTTCCCTTTCTTGAACTTAGTGGTTTTATTCACCATCAACACTTGATGTTCCTTTTTGATTTCTACCTCCGCTGATTTCAGCATTGAATACACCTCAGGAATGGTCTTTTCCATCCCCTGCATATTGTAGTTCATCACAAAGCTCTTGTAGCTAGGTGGGAGTGACTGAAGGATTCTGTCAATGACCGCCTCGTCCGGGAAGTTAATGTCCAGCTGGGACAAGCGGTTGTGTAACCCAGACATTTTGAGTATGTGCTCACTGACAGAACTATTTTCCTCCATCTTACAACTGTAGAACTTGTCGGAGACTTCATATCTCTCGACCCGGGCATGAGCTTGGAAAATCATTTTCAGCTCTTCGAACATCTCATATGCTTCGTTCTTCTCAAAACGCTTTTGGAACCCCTATTCTAAGCTGTAAAGCATGCCGCACTGAACGAGGGAGTAATCATCAGCATGCTGCTGCCAAGCGTTCATAACGTCTTGGTTCTCTGGGATGGGTGCTTCACCTAGCGGTGCTTCTAGGACATATTGTTTCCTGGCAGCTAGGAGGATGATCCTCAGGTTCCGGACCCAGTCCGTATAGTTGCTGCCATCATCTTTCAGCTTGGTTTTCTCTAGGAACGCGTTGAAGTTGAGGTTGACATTAGCGTGGGCCATTTGATCTACAAGACATCTTGCAAAGTTAATTTAGACTAAGTTCATGATAATTAAGTTCATCTAATCAAATTATTTAATGAGCTCCCACTCAGATTAGACATCCGTATCGTCATCTAAGTGATACATGATCCGACTTGACTAGACCGTGTCCGATCATCACGTGAGACGGACTAGTCATCATCGGTGAACATCTCCATGTTGATTGTATCTTCTATACGACTCATGTTCGACCTTTCAGTCTTTCATGTTCCGAGGCCATGTCTGTACATGCTAGGCTCGTCAAGTTAACCTAAGTGTATTGCGTGTGTAAATCTGGCTTACACCCATTGTATTCGAACGTTAGAATCTATCACACCCGATCATCACGTGGTTCTTCGAAACAACGAACCTTCGCAACGGTGCACATTTAGGGGGAACACTTTCTTGAAATTGATATGAGGGATCATCTTATTTACTACCGTCGTTCTTTGAGCAAATAAGATACAAAAACATGATAAACATCACATGCAATCAAATAGTGACATGATATGGCCAATATCATATTGCTCCTTTTGATCTCCATCTTCGGGGCGCCATGGTCATCTTCGTCACCGGCATGACACCATGATCTCCATCATCGTGTCTTCATGAATTTGTCACGTCAACTATTACTTCTACTACTATGGCTAACGCTTTAGCAATAAAGTAAAGTAATTACATGACGTTTATGTTGACACGCAGGTCATAAATAAATTAAGATAACTCCTATGGCTCCTGACGGTTGTCATACTCATGGACATGCAAGTCGTGATTCCTATTACAATAACATGATCATCTCATACATCACATATATCATTCATCACAACTTTTGGCCATATCACATCACAAAGCACTTGCTGCAAAAACAAGTTAGACGTCCTCTAATTGTTGTTGCATGTTTTACGTGGCTGCAATAGGGTTCTAGCAAGAACGTTTTCTTACCTACGTAAAAGCCACAACGTGATTTGCCAACTTCTATTTACCCTTCATAAGGACCCTTTTGATCGAATCCGCTCCAACTAAAGTGGGAGAGAGAGACACCCGCTAGCTACCTTATGCAACTAGTGCATGTCAGTCGGTGGAACATGTGTCACGTAAGCGTACGTGTAAGGTCGGTCCGGGCCGCTTCATCCCACAATACCGCTGAAGCAAAATAAGACTAGTAGTGGCAAGAAAGTTGACAACATCTACGCCCACAACAAATTTGTGTTCTACTCGTGCAAAGAGAACTACGCATAGACCTAGCTCATGATGCCACTATTGGGGAACGTTGCAGAAAACAAAAAAATTCCTACGTTTCACCAAGATCAATCTATGGAGTCAACTAGCAACGAGAGGAGAGTGCATCTACATACCCTTGTAGATCGCGAGCGGAAGCGTTCAAGAGAACGGGGATGATGGAGTCGTACTCGCCGTGATCCAAATCACCGATGACCAAGTGCCGAACGGACGGCACCTCCGCGCTCAACACACGTACGGAGCGGAAGACGTCTCCTCCTTCTTGATCCAGCAAGGGGAAAGGAGAGGTTGATGGAGATCCAGCAGCACGACGGTGTGATGGTGGATGCAGCAGTGATCGCAGCAGGGCTTCACCGAGCTTCTGCGAGAGGGAGAGGTGTAGCAGGGAAGAGGGAGGCGCCAGGACTTGGGTGCGGCTGCCCTCCCTCCCCCCCTTTATATCGGCCCCCTAGGGGGGGCGGCCCTAGGAGATGGGATATCCTTGGGGGGCGGCGGCCAAGGGGGAGACTTGCCCCCCATGGCAAGTGGAGGCGCCCCCCACCCTAGGGTTTCCAACCCTAGGCGCAGGGGGGGCCCAAGGGGGGGCGCACCAGCCCACTAGGGGCAGGTTCCCCTCCCCACTTCATCCCACGGGGCCCTCCGGGATGGGTGGCCCCACCCGGCGGACCCCCGGGACCCATCCGGTGGTCCCAGTACAATACCGGTGACCCCGAATCTTTCCCGATGGCCGAAACTGCACTTCCTATATATAATTCTTCACCTCCGGACCATTCCGGAACTCCTCGTGATGTCCGGGATCTCATCCGGGACTCCGAACAACTTTCGGATTACTGCATACTCATATCTCTACAACCCTACACTACTAGGAAAAGGCATGCTAGTGGCGCACAGAATTTGCCTTCTAATGGCGCACTACTGGTTCGCCACTGGCATCACGCCATTAGAATTAAATTCTAATGGCGCACCACTGGTGCGCCATTAGTATCTGGTGTTCTAATGGCGCACCACGTAGTGCGCCATTAGTATAGCCCGCAGTGCGCCATTAGAGTGCCTCCGAGGGGGCCATATGTACACATGTGCTTTGGCATTCTAATGGCGCACCAGCAGCTAATGTGCCACTAGTGTGATGATCACAGTGCGCCATTAGTGTCCTGTGTGGTGCGCCATTAGTATGAATATTAGGTTTTTTTTTGCTTTTCCGATTTTTGCACAGGTTACAAAATATATTATGGGGCGGAATATAGACAGCAACACACAGCAACATCAGATTCATCAAATACAATTGAAGATTTGTCTCCGAATACAATTCATCATATTAGTCTCCGAATTCAAAAGACCGAACAAAGATAAAACATTACAAGTCTCAAGACCGCGAGTATCGAGTTTGCCTTCACATTACAAGTCGATATCGATTATCTAAACTACCATCACATAGAAGAGAGCTGTGGTCATCACGATGAGCATCATTGCGATCAAACTGGTCTTCATCCGGTTCCTCCAACGCTCCCTCCTCTCTCCCGCTAGATAGCGGGCGTATCTACATTCGGCCTCCGCCCTAGTGGTGTACCCTTTGTAACTATTACCGCTGAAACGGTGAACCTGTCTCCGACACTCCTCCCAGTCATCGTAGACTCCGGGAACCTTACCCTTGTACACGACATACGACGACATCTCTATGCACAAGCCAAACAACAGACAATACATAAGCAATATGTAAGTATGCAACAAAAGGATCGGAAGAGAAAAGCAAGACACTAAAAACACGATTCATGGTCCTACTAATAAATAGCATCAATTACATCTAAGTTGAACAACTGTCCAAACCAAAGAGACATACGAATTCATTAAAGTTTAATTACAACATGAGCCAATCATTGTTTCAGAACTACACATCACTACTTTCGACTCGACTCATCGGACTTGAGCGTGGGTGAAGCCGCCGTCTGTCATGATGGTCATGAAATCGCGGGCGCTGTCACCCTGCATTTGTAGCGTTCCGTCTATCTCACTGTTGGACGATTGATATCTGAGGAAGAACTGCCCGAGGTATGAAGGACATCTTGATGGATGATGTCCGCAAACTCCGACTGGATGCGAAAGAATTCTTATCTGAGGTCCGTGTCCTGGATTGCCGACAAGCTCGCGGCCCAATCTTTGAGATTATCTGGTAGCAAAAGGTGATGATGGCCCCTTACGATCGCCCGCATGTGATGGAGGGCATAGTAGGCATCCTTCTGACCGCCAGGCGGCTGCTTGACGCAGCAGAACTTCGTATTGTGTGAGAACTTGTGCTTGCCGTACTTACGAATTGCCCTGGTGAAGGTGCCTCCAGATTTTGCGTAGCCGGGGAGAACATCATCAAGAACTTTCTTGACATTTGTGTAGTCTATCTTGGAGTTACGGTTCGGGTCTAAATACGTGGCGATGGAATATTTCGGGCTTAAGAGGATGAGTGTGCAATGTGTGTCACTGCACAGAACACGGAATGGTAGAAAAAAAAGAACGATCGAAATCTAAGAAATCATATGTTACGGGGTGGTTAAGGGATGACCTACTCGGGAAAGTAAGGCACAAGGAAATTATCCTTATCTGCGTTTGCCAGAATGACGCCTTCAAGGTCTGAACTCGCAACTTGGCGGTCCCCAGCGCTGCTCAAGTGCTTGGCATGCATGTAGAAGGGGTCGACTATCACGATGTCCGGGGTCTTGCCTCTAATGATCTGCATCTGCATACTCAGCGAAAACAGCCGAATGAAGGTGTAGTGCAGCGGATGAAGGTTAAACATAGCAAAGATGTCATCAAACCGCAGGACGATCGTACCCCCGATGTCGCCATCCACAAAGCCCTTTCCCTATGGCACCTTGGCCACGAAAACCGGGTATGCCACATCCTTCTCTCTGAGACGCCGCTTCTCCAAAGAAAGAACACTGTCGTGCAGACTCCGCATAGCACCGGTTGCAGCATTGAGCATATTTTGCGGTAGCATCGCCCTACCCGCCACATGCACCCTCCTCGAGATATCCTTAGGTGAAGGTGGCCCGTCCTGAGCACGGATCGAACTCGGTGCCGGCTGGCTCGCACCGGCGCCCTTGTTAGTCTTTCGTTTTCGTCCCTTCTTCTTGATCTCCTGTAATGGGACCGAGTTCTGCTCACAGACCGCCTTCTTGAGCGTGTTGGGGCTGATAATATTTCGCACCTCAGCTATCTGAGGCTCTGTGAAGGAGGGAGCTGGAGGCGTGTCCTGAGAACTGAACGCCATACGACGCCTGTTGCAATTGGATTTCTCCGCCGTACCAGCTAGATCGCGGTCGTCTTGGTTGGGTTCTTGAGAAAGAGGCCCGCAGAACTCGTCAGCGTACCCATGTTCGGCAAAGTACTTATGAACTTTGGTAAATGTACCGTCGTCGTTGTCATCGCCGTCCGGATCCTGTGCCATAGGGCTGTCCGGATCCTGTGCCATAGGGATGTCCGGCAAGTCCGGTAGCGTTGCGGCGTTCTTGCCATGGCTTGGCGCCAGCACGACTGGCGGTCTTGTCTGTGGGGTGGTGTCCCCCGCCCCCAAACGAATCTGGCTCTTCGGCCAAAGCAGGGGCCAGTTTACGCAGGTGCTGAGGGTCATCTCATCTTCTTCGTCGGCCCCAGTGGGTCGAATCGGAGGTAACAGCTCGTTGCAGCCTAGCAGCACCTGAACCACTTCAACCCTATACATTGTGGGTGGCATCGGATTACCGTGGAACATGGGGTTGCCCGGTTGAACGATTCTGCCCTTGGCAACATCGGCCAACTCGGCGCCCACGAAGTGCAGAAGAGTGCAAGGAACGTCGGTGGTGCCCTGCGAAAACATGTATAGGGCGTCAGGGATGCCTAGTCAAAGGCAAGGAGATGAAGTCATCGTCCGAGAGGCTTAGTTACCGTGATGCCGTCGAGCTCGGCTAATGTCGAGGCACCGCCAACGGCGGGTGTGCAACTGACGGAGGGGGCGCTTGCTGGCGAGGTGCCGGTCGGCGTACACTCGGGTGCATTAAGCTCCAATGCCCGTGCCGGCGCCGGAGACACGAATACCGCCTCCGCCGGAGACACCAATGGCGCCGCCGCTGGAGACACCAATGGCGCCGCCGGAGACACCAATGGCGCCGCCTGCACGCTGTGCGAGTTGCTGGCCGTGAAGCCGGGAACCGGGGGAGGCCCCTGTTGGCCGCCCACAATCCACGTCGTCAGCCCATGAATCAACGTAGGCACCATGGCGTTGAGCGTCGTTCCAAGTTGTTGTTGCACTTGCTCTTGGACAAGCTTCGGAATCCACGCCACTTGTGCCTTGAGTTCTTCAACCTCGCGCGTCTGGCTTTCCGAGCTGGTATTTTTCTCATTCCGCACACCAGCGGTATAGTATGACCACCATTTTGTGGACAAGCCTTTGCCGGCCACACGACCAGCTGACGTCGGCTTAGTGAGCTTATCCTTGTTTTTCATTACGTTCAATGCCCTATTTAAAGGGGTGTCGAAAGCGGAGCTCTTAGACGACCCCGCGCTACTGCTTTCAGTGTTCCTCCATCTCCTGGGACAGCTCCCAGAATTGCTTGCCGCCCGAACCACCGGCCTCATCGTTGTGGGCCATGTTTTGCTCTAAATAGGAAAAAAGTTTGGACAAAAAGTTGGTTATTGTCAAGGAACAAGATCATGGTCTCATCATTTAGGGTTTGTCGACACCGAGGCACCCTAAAAGCCTAAGCTTTGATCATTTAGGGTTTGTCGATGCCAAGGCACCCTAAAAGCCTAAGCGTACATCATTTAGGTTCTCATCGACACCGAGGCATCCGGGGCAGCCAAGTTAAGTTTTCATCATTTAGGGTTTATCGATGCCGAGGCACCCTAGGTTGGGCCTAATCACTTGGCACTAATCACTTGGCTCTATTGCCACCTATGGTTTAATACAGCAAGAATAAAGGGGCAGTTGATCCTACTTAATTAAGTACTAAGATACCCCGACCCATGCATTAGTAGCAAGTACCTCATATGTCCGATTTTTAGCAAACTCATGCTAAAATTCACGGAAAATTTCAGCATGACCTTTTCTGAAAATAGGACATATGGAGTACCCGAATTTGCCGGAACGGAAGTTAATCGACATTCCGACAAACTCAAGGGCCTCTCGGGGTACCTGCAAAATCATCATGACACGAAGGGCCTCTCAAGGGCCTCAAGCAGCAGCGGCGTCTCCCAGGACCCCATTTTTTTGCTAAATTTCTTTGAGCAACAATCAGAGCAGAAAATTCAGCATATTTCTATACAACAACACTGTAAAGATGAAGAACAGTTCTACAGCAACCCATTTATATAAAATAGCATCTTCGGTCATACCAATTTTTGAAACAATTCAAATCTGAACTGTATCTTTGGTCATACAAATCTCTGAAACCATACAAATCTGAAATATATATTTGGTCATACATATTTATGGAACTAATCAAATCTGAACTGTATCTTTGGTCATACAAATCTCTGAAAATTTTCTAAATCTGTGGTCATACTAATTTATGGAACTAATCAAATTCTGGATTCAGAAGTTGGACTTCAAAAATCTTTCATGCAAATTACTTGAAGTACTGAAGTTAGATTGTTTTCAATCTGTCCAGATATTGTCAGTGACAATTAGGGTCATTCAGAAAGATGCTGAAGGGAAGAAATTAACTATGTATAGTTTATTCTTTTTGTACCAGGAACTATTTTAGTTTATTATTTATTGTACCAGGGAGGAATATAACAATCTTTTTTGGTATATATCCTAGTTATACTACTGCAGGAAAGGAGGATCATCATACACATATATATGTATAGCAATTGACAGGAGCTTCATCATTTTTAGTAACAACAATACATATATAGCAATTGGAAGCAAACAGATGTACACATAAGATAGAAATGTAGTGCTGAAAGTTTAATGCTTACAAAAGACTTGCTGAAATAGTGAAAAATATGGAGTCACCAAGCTGGCTAAGAAACTCCCAAAGTCCACTAGCAAATCCAAGATCTAATCCTGTTGCACACATCATAACAATTTAAGATAATTAGGATAAGGATAGTACGAAATGGAAAAGAAAGAGCTCAAAAAACAATCACAACAGAAAAATAATAAAAACCTAGTCCTAGAAGAAAATAAATCCTAAAAGAAAAGAAATCCTAAAATCTGGAGCAAGTCCTAGAAGAAAACAAATCCTAAAAGAAATGATATTGCAGGAATAGACCTTCCTAAAATAGGAATGATAATCTACTATCAATAACCATTGAATAAAACAGATTTACCAACAAAATCTAAAAGGACACCTGCCTATCAGATTCAAACAGTTTATCATTTTCTAAAGCCATAAGCACAACAATCATGATCAGAACTAACACTACTTCAGACAAATAACCAATTAAGCGCCAAAGAAATCATAACAGAGCAAATGGTAGCTACATGTATGGAAGTCTTAACAACATGTGATTTGCACGCATCTATCTATAATGGCCATTACTTATATCCCTATCTGAGAAACCTTAGGAACCCAATGGTTAATTGAAGATAAGCATGGCAGGAATTGAAGGTATGGCAGCAAACTGACAACAAGAAGCACCAGCCACGTGACGGCGGCGGCGGCAACGCACGAGCACGTGGGGCCCGGCGTCCGCGCACGAGCGTGCGGGAAAGGCGGCCGCAAGAAGCAGCAGCAGCGGCACGACGGGGCGGCGGCGGCGAGCTCGTGCTCCTAACCCTAGGTCGCCGCCCCATGGGGGCATGGGGATGAGCGGGGGAGAGAGGGAGGGAGGAACAGAGACTAACCGTCGTCGTTGAGCAGCAGCCGTGCGGGGAGGCTCGCGCCGCCGTCGAGGAGCGCGTCGGTCAAGCAGATACCTCCACAGACGGTGAGGCTGCAGTGGCCGGAGGTGGAAGAAGGCGCAGACGGCGAGGAGGAGTCCAACGAGGGTCGGGGCGGCGGGGGTGGGGGTGCGGAGGCGGCGGGGGTGGAGTCCGGTGAGGGTCGGGCCGGCGGCGCCGTGGGTCGGGGCAGCGCGCGGGTGGATCTGGTGGCGAGGGACAGAGGGTCGAAGGGGATCTGGCGAGGGAGAGGGAGGATAGCTAGGGGAAGGGTTCTAATGGCGCACCATCCAGTCGTGCGCCATAAGTATGACTATTCTAATGGCGCACCTCCCCTCGGTGCGCCATTAGAATTTTGTTTTAATCTAGCCCACTAACCATATCTACAACCTAACCCTATCTACAACAGAACCCACCCACTAGCTCGACTGGTCAGCACGCAGCACACACACCAGGAGGTCCTGGGTTCGATTCCCAGGCTCCCCAATATTTTTTATGCATTGTAAATGCTGTTTTTATATTTATTTGTGTTTAAATATGTTCAAACTTGTTTAAATCATAACAGTAATATTTTTTATAAAAACAGTAATAACTTTTTAAAAAATATGTTCAAATTTGTTACTTGAAAATATCATCGGTGGCGGCGGTGGAGCGGGGGAGGGTGCGGGGGATGCCCGTTGGCGGCGGTGGAGCGGGGGAGGATGCGGGGATCGAGATCGAGATGGAGGGGGAATCGAGATCGAGATGGAGGGGGATCGAGATCAAGTGTCCTCGTGAATTCAAAAAGTGCCCATGAAATTTAAAAATATTCATGATATCAAAAAGTGCCCATGAAATACAATCGAGAAATGAAGACTACGATTTAAATACCATCGATCTTAGCTAGCTATCTGTTCACAATCTTCTTGCCCTTCTTTTTCGCAAATCGAGTTCTTCTGTGGAACAGACGTCCTTTAGGTAGGGTGGTCCTGCTTCTTCTTGTGGTGTGTGCTGCTACTTCATCGTCGTCGTCATGTTCGATCTTCGGGTCGCCGTACTTGTCGAAGTCTTGCTCATTGGCTACTCCATCCATTCCGATGATCTTCCTTTTGCCTCTCCTCACGACAACACGACTGGGCTTTGACGGGTCGGTAATGAAGAAGCATTGGTCCACTTGGGAAGCCGGTACCCATGGCTCATTTTTCGCGGTGACGTTTGCGCCCACGGTCTTGGATTTGGCTTCGGGTATAACCATGGTGGTGAAATATTGGTCTTCTTTTAGGACGCTCTTGGCCCATCTGACACGGAACATCGGCACCTTCTCTCCAGCGTAGCTCAGCTCCCAGATCTCCTCGATCCTTCCGTAGTATCTGTCCTTGTCCTTACCGGTGTAGGATTCCATCGTTACCCCGGAGTTCTGATAACCATCGCTCTTCATGTCCTTGTCCTCGGTGTAGAATGTGTAGCCATTGATATCGTACGCCTCATAAGTCATTAGGTTGTGCTTGGCGCCCTGTGACAAGGCGAATATGAGTTGTTCTTCCGCGGAAGAATCTTCATGTAAAGGGTACGACAGAAGCTTCTGTTTGAACCAACGCGTGAACATGAGTTGTGCTCTTTGAGTATATCTCCGTTCGTCCTCTGTTGGCCTCGATCATTGTACGTCTTCTCAATAAAGGTTTTGTGCTCTACCACCCAAGGATCAACCACGTCTATGTGTTGTAGCGCGACTAGGATTGCTCTTTCAAAGTTGGTGAGTCGACCCTCGAAGTCGACATGCATTTCGCGACGACCCTCACGGTGACCCCATCCAGCGAGCCTGCCGAGGTGCCTGTTGACGGGCAGACCAACGGGGTTCTCGATGCCTAGATAATTCGTGCAGTAGGAGATGCACTCTTCGTTCAGAAAGCCCCTGGCTATACTTCCCTCTGGACGTGACATGTTGCGAACGTATCCTTTGATGACACCATTCATCCTTTCGAACGGCATCATGCTGTGCAGGAACGTCGGCCCGAGCTGGATGATATCCTCCACGATATGGACCAGCAGATGCACCATAACGTCGAAGAATGCAGGCGGGAAGTACATCTCAAGCTCGCATAGTATCACCACGATCTCTTCCTGTAGCCTTCTGAGTTGCCTCACGCCAATCGACTTCCGAGAGATGACGTCGAAAAATTTTCATAGGCCAAATAGCGTTTCACGGACGTGCGCGTCCATGATCCCACGGATTGCTGAAGGAAATATGCCCTAGAGGCAATAATAAAGTTATTATTTATTTCCTTATATCATGATAAATGTTTATTATTCATGCTAGAATTGTATTAACTGGAAACATAATACATGTGTGAATACATAGACAAACAGAGTGTCACTAGTATGCCTCTACTTGACTAGCTCATTAATCAAAGATGGTTATGTTTCCTAACCATGAACAAAGAGTTGTTATTTGATTAACGAGATCACATCATTAGTTGAATGATCTGATTGACATGACCCATTCCATTAGCATAGCACCCGATCGTTTAGTATGTTGCTATTGCTTTTATCCATGACTTATACATGTTCCTTTAACTATGAGATTATGCAACTCCCGTTTACCGTAGGAACACTTTGTGTGCTACCAAACGTCACAACATAACTGGGTGATTATAAAGGTGCTCTACAGGTGTCTCCGAAGGTACATATTGGGTTGGCATATTTCGAGATTAGGATTTGTCACTCCGATTGTCGGGGAGGTATCTCAGGGCCTTCTCGGTAATGCACATCACATAAGCCTTGCAAGCATTTCAACCAATGAGTTAGTTGCAAGATGATGTATTACGGAACGAGTAAAGAGACTTGCCGGTAACGAGATTGAACTAGGTATTGGATACCGACGATCGAATCTCGGGCAAGTAACATACCAATGACAAAGGGAACAACGTATGTTGTTATGTGGTCTGACCGATAAAGATCTTCGTAGAATATGTAGGAGCCAATATGGGCATCCAGGTCCCGCTATTAGTTATTGACCGGAGACGTGTCTCGGTCATGTCTACATTGTTCTCGAACCGTAGGGTCCGCACGCTTAACGTTACGATGACAGTTATTATGAGTTTATGCATTTTGATGTACCGAAGGAGTTCGGAGTCCCGGATGTGATCACGGACATGACGAGGAGTCTCGAAATGGTCGAGACGTAAAGAATGATATATTGGAAGCCTATGTTTGGACATCGGATGCATTCCAGGTGAAATCAGGATTTTACCAGAATACCGGGAGGGTTACCGGAACCCCCCAGGAGCATAATGGGCCAACATGGGCCTTGGAGGAGAGGTGAGAGGGCTGCCCTCATGGGCTGCGCGCCTCCCCCCTTCCCCTAGTCCTATTAGGACTGGGAGAGGTGGGCGCCCCCTCTCTCTCTCCCCCCCTTGGAGAATCCTAGTCCAACTAGGATTGGGGGGGGGGGGAATCCTACTCCCAGAGGGAGTAGGACTCTCCTGGCGCGCCAGGCTTGGCCGGCCAGCCCCTCCCCCTTGGCTCCTTTATATACGGGGGCAGGGGGCACCCCACAGAGACACAATTGATCATTGAGATCTTTCCTTAGCCGTGTGCGGTGCCCCCTTCCACCAAATTCCACCTCGGACATATCGTTGCAGTGCTTAGGCGAAGCCCTGCGCCGGTAACACATCAAGATCGTCACCACGCCGTCGTGCTGACGGAACTCTTCCCCGACGCTTTGCTGGACCGGAGCCCGGGGATCGTCATCGAGCTGAACGTGTGCCAAGAACTCGGAGGTGCCGGAGTAACGGTGCTGTGATCGGTCGGATCGCGAGGAGAACGTACGACTACTTCCTCTACGTTGTGTTAACGCTTCCGCTTCGGTCTACGAGGGTACGTAGACAACACTCTCCCCTCTCGTTGCTATGCATCACCATGATCTTGCGTGTGCGTAGGAATTTTTTTGAAATTACTACGTTCCCCAACAGTGGCATCCGAGCCTAGGTTTTTATGGTTTGATGTTATTTGCACGAGTAGAACACAAGTGAGTTGTGGACGATACAAGTCATACTGCCTACCAGCATGTCATACTTTAGTTCAGCGGTATTGTTGGACGAGACGATCCGGACCAACCTTACGCGTACTCTTACGCGAGACCGGTTCCCTCGACGTGCTTTGCACATAGATGGCTTGCGGAAGACTGTCTCTCCAACTTTAGTTGAACCGAGTGTGGCTACACCCGGTCCTTGAGAAGGTTAAAATGGAGTCTATTTGACAAACTATCGTTGTGGTTTTGATGCGTAGGTAAGATGAGTTCTTGCTTAAGCCCGTAGCAGCCACGTAAAACTTGCAACAACAAAGTAGAGGACGTCTAACTTGTTTTTGCAGGGCATGTTGTGATGTGATATGGTCAAGACATGATGCTAAATTTTATTGTATGAGATGATCATGTTTTGTAACCGAGTTATCGGGAACTGGCAGGAGCCATATGGTTGTCGCTTTATTGTATGCAATGCAATCACGATGTAATGCTTTACTTTATTACTAAGCGGTAGTGATAGTCGTGGAAGCATAAGATTGGCGAGACGACAACGATGCTACGATGGAGATCAAGGTGTCGCACCGGTGACGATGGTGATCATAACGGTGCTTCGAAGATGGAGATCACAAGCACGAGATGATGATGGCCATATCATATCACTTATATTGATTGCATGTGATGTTTATCTTTTATGCATCTTATCTTGCTTTGATTGACGGTAGCATTATAAGATGATCTCTCACTAATTATCAAGAAGTGTTCTCCCTGAGTATGCACCGTTGCGAAAGTTCTTCGTGCTGAGACACCACGTGATGATCGGGTGTGATAGGCTCTACGTTCAAATACAACGGGTGCAAAACAGTTGCACACGCGGAATACTCAGGTTTAACTTGACGAGCCTAGCATATAACAGATATGGCCTCGGAACACGGAGACCGAAAGGTCGAGCGTGAATCATATAGTAGATATGATCAACATAATGATGTTCACCATTGAAACTACTCCATCTCACGTGATGATCGGACATGGTTTAGTTGATTTGGATCACGTGATCACTTAGAGGATTAGAGAGATGTCTATCTAAGTGGGAGTTCTTAAGTAATATGATTGAACTTAAATTTATCATGAACTTAGTCCTGGTAGTATTAGCATATCTATGTTGTAGATCAATAGCTCGCATTGTTGCTTCCCTGTGTTTATTTTGATATGTTCCTAGAGAAAATTGTGTTGAAAAATGTTAGTAGCAATGATGCGGATTGGATCCGTGATCTAAGGTTTATCCTCATTGCTGCACAGAAGAATTATGTCCTTGATGCACCGCTAGGTGACGGACCTATTGCAGGAGCAGATGCAGACGTTATGAACGTTTTGCTAGCTCAATATGATGACTACTTAATAGTTTAGTGCACCATGCTTAACGGCTTAGAATCGGGACTTCAAAGACGTTTTGAACGTCATGGAGCATATGAGATGTTCCAGGAGTTGAAGTTAATATTTCAAGCAAATACCCGAGTTGAGAGATATGAAGTCTCCAACAAGTTCTATAGCTAAAAGATGGAGGAGAATCGCTCAAACTAGTGAGCATGTGCTCAGATTGTCTGGGTACTACAATCGCTTGAATCAAGTGGGAGTTAATCTTCCAGATAAGATAGTGATTGACAGAATTCTCTAGTCACCATCACCAAGTTAGTAGAACTTTGTGATGAACTATAATATGCAAGGGATGACGAGAGTAATTCCCAAGCTCTTTGTGATGCTGAAATTAACGAAGGTAGAAATCAAAGAAAACATCAAGTGTTGATGGTTGACAAGATCACTAGTTTCAAGAAAAGGGCAAAAGGATAGAAGGGAACTTCAAGAAGAACAGCAAGCAAGTTGCTGCTCAAGTGAAAAAGCCCAAGTCTGGTCCTAAGCCTGAGACTAAGTGCTTCTACTGCAAAGGGACTGGTCACTGGAAGCGGAACTACCCCAAGTGATTGGCGGATAAGAAGGATGGCAAAGTGAACATAAGTATATTTGATATACATGTTATTGATGTGTACTTTACTAGTGTTCATAGCAACCCCTCAGTATTTGGTACTAGTTCAAGTTGCTAAGGTTAGTAACTCGAAACGGGAGTTGCAGAATGAACAAAAACTAGTTAAAGGGCAAGGTGACGATGTGTGTTGGAAGTGGTTCCAAGATTGATATGATCATCATCACACACTCCCTATACTTTCGGGATTAGTGTTGAAACTAAATAAGTGTTATTTGGTGTTTGCGTTGAGCATAAATATGATTTGATCATGTTAATTGCAATACAGTTATTCATTTAAGTTAGAGAACAATTGTTGTTCTGTTTACATGAATAAAACCTTCTATGGTCATACACACCAATGAAAATAGTTCATTGGATCTCGAAAGTAGTGATACACATATTCATAATATTGAAACCAAAAGGATGCGAAGTTAATAATGATAGTGCAACCTATTTGTGGCACTGCCGTTTAGGTCATATTGGTGTAAAGCGCATGAAGAAACTCCATGCTGATGGGATTTTGGAATCACTTGATTATGAATCACTTGATGCTTGTGAACCATGCCTCTTGGGCAAGATGACTAAAACGCCGTTCTCCGGAACAATGGAGCAAGCAACAGATTTGTTGGAAATCATACATACTGATGTATGTGGTCCGATGAATATTAAGGCTCGCGACAAGTATCATTATTTTCAGAACTTCACAGATGATTTAAGCAGATATGGGTATATCGACTTAATGAAACATAAGTCTGAAACGTTTGAAAAGTTTAAAGAATTTCAGAGTGAAGTGGAAAATCATCGTAACAAGAAAATAAAGTTTCTACGATCTGATCGTGGAGGAGAATATTTGAGTTACGAGTTTGGTCTACATTTGAAATAATGCGGAATAGTTTCGCAACTCACGCCACCCGGAACACCACAACGTAATGGTGTGTCCGAACGTCGTAATCGTACTTTACTGGATATGGTGCGATCTATGATGTCTCTTACCGATTTACCGCTATCGTTTTGGGGTTATGCTCTAGAGACGGCCGCATTCACGTTAAATAGGGCACCATCAAAATCCGTTGAGACGACGCCTTCTGAACTGTGGTTTGGCAAGAAACCAAAGTTGTCGTGTCTTAAAGTTTGGGGTTGTGATGCTTACATGAAAAAGTTTCATCCTGATAAGCTCAAACCCAAATCGGAAAAATATGTCTTCATAGGATACCCAAAGGAGACTGTTGGGTACACCTTCTATCACAGATCCGAATGCAAGACTTTTGTTGCTAAGAATGGATCCTTTCTAGAGAAAGGAGTTTCTCTCGAAAGAAGTGAGTGGGAGGAAAGTAGAAAACTTGATAAGGTAATTGTACCTTCTCCCTTATTGGAAAGTAGTTCATCACAGAAATCTGTTCTTGTGACTACTACACCAATTAGTGAGGAAGCTAATGATGATGATCATGTAACTTCAGATCAAGTAACTACCGAATCTCGTAGGTAAACCAGAGTGAGATCCGCACCAGAGTGGTACGGTAATCTTGTTCTGGAAGTCATGTTACTAGACCATGACGAACTTGCGAACTATGAGGAAGCGATGATGAGCCCAGATTCTGCAAAATGGTTTGAGGCCATGAAATCTGAGATATGATCCATGTATGAGAACAAAGTTTGGACTTTGGTTGACTTGCCCGATGATCAGCAAGCAATTAAGAATAAATGGATCTTCAAGAGGAAGACGGACACTGATAATAGTGTTACTATCTACAAAGCTAGAATTGTCGAAAAAAGGTTTTTCGACAAGTTCAAAGTATTGACTACGATGAGAGTTTCTCACTCGTATCTATGCTTAAGTCTGTCCGAATCATGTTAGCAATTGCCGCATTTTATGAAATCTGGCAAATGGATAAACAAAACTGCATTCCTTAATGGAGAGTTGTATATGATACAACCAGAAGGTTTTGTCGACCATAAAGGTGCTAATAAAGTGAGCAAGCTCCAGCGATCCATCTATGGACTGGTGCAAGCATCTCAGAGTTGGAATATACGCTTTGATAAGTTGATCAAAGCATATAGTTTTATACAGACTTATGGTGAAGCCTGTATTTACAAGAAAGTGAGTGGGAGCACTACAGCATTTCTGATAAGTATATGTGAATGACATATTGTTGATCGGAAATAATGTAGAATTATTCTGTAAAGCATAAAGGAATGTTTGAAAGGAGTTTTTCAAAGAAAGACTTCAGTGAAGCTGCTTACATATTGAGCATCAAGGTCTATAGAGGTAGATCAAGACGCTTGATAAGGTTTTTCAATGAGTACATACCTTGACAAGTTTTTGAAGTAGTTCAAAATGGAACAGTCAAAGAAAGAGTTCTTGCCTGTGTCATAAGGTGTGAAATTGAGTAAGACTCAAAGCCTGACCACGGCAGAAGATAGAAAGAGAATGAAAATCATTCCCTATGCCTCAGCCATAGGTTCTATAAAGTATGCCATGCTGTGTACCAGATCTATTGCATACCCTACCACTGAGTTTGGCAAGGGAGTACAATAGCGATCTAGGAGTAGATCACTTGACAGCGGTCAAAATTATCCTTAGTGGAATAAGGATATGTTTCTCGATTATGGAGGTGACAAAAAGGTTCGTCGTAAAGAGTTACGTCGATGCAAGTTTTGACACTGATCCAGATGACTCTAAGTCTCAATCTGGATACATATTGAAAGTGGGAGCAATTAGCTAGAGTAGCTCCATGCAGAGCATTGTTGACATAGAAATTTGCAAAGTACATGCGGATCTGAATGTAGCAGACCCGTTGACTAAGATTCTCTCACAAGCAAAACATGATCACACCTTAGTACTCTTTGGGTGTTAATTACATAGCGATGTAAACTGGATTACTGAATCTAGTAAACCCTTTGGGTGTCGGTCACATAGCGATGTGAACTATGGGTGTTAATCACATGATGATGTGAACTATTGATGTTAATCACATGGTGATGTGATCTAGATTATTGACTCTAGTGCAAGTGGGAGACTGAAGGAAATATGCCCTAGAGGCAATAATAAAGTTATTATTTATTTCCTTATATCATGATAAATGTTTATTATTCATGCTATAATTGTATTAACTGGAAACATAATACATGTGTGAATACATAGACAAACAGAGTGTCACTAGTATGCCTCTACTTGACTAGCTCATTAATCAAAGATGGTTATGTTTCCTAACCATGAACAAAGAGTTGTTATTTGATTAACGAGATCACATCATTAGTTGAATGATCTGATTGACATGACCCATTCCATTAGCATAGCACCCGATCGTTTAGTATGTTGCTATTGCTTTTATCCATGACTTATACATGTTCCTTTAACTATGAGATTATGCAACTCCCGTTTACCGTAGGAACACTTTGTGTGCTACCAAACGTCACAACGTAACTGGGTGATTATAAAGGTGCTCTACAGGTGTCTCTGAAGGTACATATTGGGTTGGCGTATTTCGAGATTAGGATTTGTCACTCCGATTGTCGGGGAGGTATCTCAGGGCCTTCTCGGTAATGCACATCACATAAGCCTTGCAAGCATTGCAACCAATGAGTTAGTTGCAAGATGATGTATTACGGAATGAGTAAAGAGACTTGCCGGTAATGAGATTGAACTAGGTATTGGATACCGACGATCGAATCTCGGGCAAGTAACATACCGATGACAAAGGGAACAACGTATGTTGTTATGCGGTCTGACCGATAAAGATCTTCGTAGAATATGTAGGAGCCAATATGGGCATCCAGGTCCCGCTATTGGTTATTGACCGGAGACGTGTCTCGGTCATGTCTACATTGTTCTCGAACCGTAGGGTCCGCACGCTTAACGTTACGATGACAGTTATTATGAGTTTATGCATTTTGATGTACCGAAGGAGTTCGGAGTCCCGGATGTGATCACGGACATGACGAGGAGTCTCGAATGGTCGAGACGTAAAGAATGATATATTGGAAGCCTATGTTTGGACATCGGATGCATTCCAGGTGAAATTAGGATTTTACCGGAATACCGGGAGGGTTACCGGAACCCCCCAGGAGCATAATGGGCCAACATGGGCCTTGGAGGAGAGGTGAGAGGGCTGCCCTCATGGGCTGCGCGCCTCCCCCCTTCCCCTAGTCCTATTAGGACTGGGAGAGGTGGGCGCCCCCCCTCTCTCTCTCCCCCTTGGAGAATCCTAGTCCAACTAGGATTGGGGGGGGGGAATCCTACTCCCAGAGGGAGTAGGACTCTCCTGGCGCGCCAGGCTTGGCCGGCCAGCCCCTCCCCCTTGGCTCCTTTATATACGGGGGCAGGGGGCACCCCACAGAGACACAATTGATCATTGAGATCTTTCCTTAGCCGTGTGCGGTGCCCCCTTCCACCAAATTCCACCTCGGACATATCGTTGCAGTGCTTAGGCGAAGCCCTGCGCCGGTAACACATCAAGATCGTCACCACGCCGTCGTGCTGACGGAACTCTTCCCTGACGCTTTGCTGGATCGGAGCCCGGGGATCGTCATCGAGCTGAACGTGTGCCAAGAACTCGGAGGTGCCGGAGTAACGGTGCTGTGATCGGTCGGATCGCGAGGAGAACGTACGACTACTTCCTCTACGTTGTGTTAACGCTTCCGCTTCGGTCTACGAGGGTACGTAGACAACACTCTCCCCTCTCGTTGCTATGCATCACCATGATCTTGCGTGTGCGTAGGAATTTTTTTGAAATTACTACGTTCCCCAACAATTGCAACGGGAAGTATCTGCATCATCAGCACGTGACAGTCATGAGACTTCATCCCGCTGAACTTCTGCTTCACTGGGTCTAGGTATCTGCTTATCTTCCCCGCGTAACCGTAAGGAAGTTTTACTCCTAGGAGGCAGGTGAAAAACTGCTCGATCTCCTCCTAACTTAGAGTGAAGCACGCGGGAGGGTAGTCATTTCCGGTCTTCTTGGCCTTTTTGCTTTTGCGACGACTTTTTGTGTCCTGCTTCGCCTCATCATCATCATCATCATCATCATCTTTAGCGTGAAGCTCCTGCCTGATGCCCATTGATTTCAAGTCTGCCCTTGCTTTCGGCCCATCTTTGGTCCTCTCTGGCATGTTGAGCAGGGTACCAAGCAGACTCTCGCACACGTTCTTCGTGATATGCATGACATCAAGGCTGTGAGGCACACGGTGGATCTTCTAGTATGGCAAGTCCCAGAAAACAGACCTCGTTTTCCATACCTTCAGCAGCGGCTCTAGCGTCTTTCGCTTCTTTCCCGGCTCTGGCGCCTTTTTCTTCTTTCCCGGCAGTGGGTAGTCTTTCCAATTTTTCAACAGCTCGTCTATTTCCTCGCCGCTCCTCGTACACGGGCGTTTTCGGGGTTCGGTTTCACCATCGAACAGATCCTTGCGTTTCCTCCAGGGGTCATCGTCGCGAAGCCACCTTCGATGTCCCATGAACACGGTTTTCGAAGACCCGGGATCTCTATCTAGATGGCGATACGTTGTGTCATCCATGCACCTTACGCATCCAAAAAATCCGTGGAGTACCTGCCCCGCGAGATATCCGTAACCGAGATAGTCGTGCATCGTCGTGAGCAGTGCGGATCTCATAGGGAAATATTCTTTCTCTGCGGCGTCCCACGTATTGGCTGGCGTTTTCCACAGCGTGTCTAGCTCCTCCTTCAGCAGCCCCAGATACAGATTGATGTCGTTCCCTGGTTGTTTCGGCCCTTCAATTAGCATACTCATGTGAATGTACTTCCTCTTCATGCACAACTAGGGGGGAAGGTTGTACATCCACACAAACACAGGCCAGGTGCTATGTGTGCTTCTCTGGCTGCCAAACGGATTGACTCCATCGGTGCTCGCGCCCAGCACGATGTTCCTTGGATCCTTCCCAAATTCTGGGTATTCGAAGTTCAACGTTTGCCACTGGCTCGCATCCTTAGGGTGACTCAGCATCTTGTCTTTTTTATTTATCTCCGGATCATTTCCGTCATCTTCCCGCTTCTTCTCCTCCCTATCCACCTGCCAACGCAGGAGCTTTGCTACCTTAGGGTCCGCGAAATACCGCTGCAGACGAGGAGTGATCGGAAAGTACCACACCGATTTTCGAGGAGCTTTCTTCCTCTTCTTGTATCGAGTGACGCCGCACACTGGAGATATGGTAGACTCCGCATGCTCGTCCCGATAAATGATACAATTGTTCATGCACACATGGTATTTCACGTGTGGTAAATCCAGAGGACACACGATTTTCTTCGCCTCCTCGAAACTGGTCGGGCACTTGTTCCCCTTGGGAAGACGTTCGTGCCAGAATGACATGTTCTCATCGAAGCATGCGTCGGTCATTTTGTGTTTTGCCTTCATCTCCAGAGCCATGAGCGTTACTTTCAGGCGGGTATCCTCGGGCCTGCATCCTTCATACAATGGAGTAACCCCGTCTATCTCCAGTTGATCCAGCTTGGCTTTCTCTCGGGCGGCAGCTCTTGCGTTATTCGTCTGCTTGAGAAACAGCTCTTGAATATGAGGGTCCTGCACCCAGCCTCCATTGTCGTCTGCTCCGACATCTTCATGTTCATTATCATGCCCTTCATCTTGATCTTCCCCATCATCATGTATGACATCTTCTACATGATGACTGTGTACAGCATCACCGTCGTGATCATGTCCTGGAGATTCTTCGTCTTCTCGCCCGCCCTCGCCGCGGTGGTACTTGTCTTGTTGCCCTTCCTCATTTCTTTCCCGGCCCCCATGGACGACTTCATAGTCATCTTCATCACCTTGCCACGATAGCCATCCATGAAACCACACAAGAGCAGGTGGTCCCGCACCTGCCCGGAATCCGGGTCCGCAATAAGGCTCTTCAGCTTGCATCTTCGACACGGACATCTTATCTCCGTCTCGTTCTTTTGAAGCATCTCGTCCTTCGCGGATCTCAAAAACCTATTCACGATGCCTTCAGTCATCGTGCGGACCATGGTCGCCTGCGGGGTAGAGCAAAACGATATTTTAGAACCAAGAAAAAATTTGGCATGACCTTCCCTAAAAATAGGACCAAAAAGAATGCATAGTGCCAAAATTCTCGCCGAAACGGAAATGAATCAAAACATTCCGGCAAAATATTAGCAACTATCGCATTTCAAATACCGGTATCTTCAAACACAAACATATATGCAACACCACAAACACATGCAACACCACAAACATACATAGATCTAGCTAGGCCACAAAAAGTGCATGTGCACGTTGTTGGAGCGAGCTAGGGAGAAAAAAAGTAGATCTACATCATGAAGATAGCTTGGATTTGGATGAATCTATGGTGGAAATGAGGTGAGGAGGAGGAGGCAGCCGAAAGCTTGGAGAAGGAGGTGGAGGGAATGAAGTGGGGAAAGTGAGTGGGTAGGTGTGGGGCTGTCCAAAATATCTTGTTGGGGTCCCAGGTTACTAATGGCGCACCACCAGCAAATACGCCATTAGTAACCCTGGTTACTAATGGCGCACCTGCAGGTGGTGCGCCATTAGTAGTTTTGCAAAAAAGTAAAAATATATATATATATACTAATGGCGCACCGTGTAATAGTGCGCCATTACTAGTTTAAACTAGTAATGGCGCACTGTGAAACGATGCGCCATTAGTAGTTTTGCAAAAAAAAGAATAAGAAAATTTACAGTAATGGCGCACTGTCTTCTTGGTGCGCCATTACTAGTTAGAACTAGTAATGGCGCACTTCGACCTCATGCGCCATTAGTATGTATGGAAAAATGGAAAAAAAATTAATACTAGTGGCGCACCCTGTTTCTGGTGCACCATTAGTGTCTTCCACACTAATGGCGCATCACCAACCGGTGCGCCATTAGTATCAATCTTATCTATAGCCCTTTTCCTAGTAGTGCTAGCGTCACCGAACCTTAAGTGTGTAGACCATACGGGTTCGAGAGACATGCAGACATGACCGAGACGACTCTCCGGTCAATAACCAACAGCGGGATCTGGATACCCATGTTGGCTCCCACATGCTCCATGATGATCTTATCGGATGAACCACGATGTCGAGGATTCAATCAATCTCGCATACAATTCCTTTGTCAATCGGTACGTTACTTGCCCGAGATTCGATCGTCGGTATCCCAATACCTCGTTCAATATCGTTACCGGCAAGTCACTTTACTCGTACCGTAATGCATGATCCCGTCACCAAGCACTTTGGTCACATTGAGCTCATTATGATGATGCATTACCGAGTGGGCCCATCGATACCTCTCCATCATACAGAGTGACAAATCCCAGTCTCGATCCGTGTCAACCCAACAGATACTTTCGGGGATACCTGTAGTATACCTTTATAGTCACCCAGTTATGTTGTGACGTTTGGTACACCCAAAGCACTCCTACGGCATCCGGGAGTTACACGATCTCATGGTCTAAGGAAATGATACTTGACATTTGAAAAGCTCTAGCAAACGAACTACACGATCTTGTGCTATGCTTAGGATTGGGTCTTGTCCATCACATCATTCTCCTAATGATGTGATCCCGTTATCAATGACATCCAATGCCCATAGTCAGGAAACCATGACTATCTGTTGATCAACGAGCTAGTCAACTAGAGGCTCACTAGGGACATGTTGTGGTCTATGTATTCACACATGTATTACGATTTCCGGATAACACAATTATAGGATGAACAATAGACAATTATTATGAACAAGGAAATATAATAATAATCGTTTTATTATTGCCTCTAGGGCATATTTCCAACATCTCTATGGCGCGCCCTAGGGGAGTCCTACTCCCACCGGGAGTAGGATTCCCCCTTTCCAAGTAGGAGTAGGAGAAGAGGGGAAAGAGGAGGAGAGGGAGAAGGAAAAGGGGGCTGCACCCCTTGACCAATTCGGACCCATGGGGGGCTGCGCGCCTCCTTCCCTTTGGCCTGCCTCCTCTATTCCTGTATGGCCCAATAAGGCCCATTACTTCTCCCAGCGAATTCCCGTAACTCCCCGGTACTCCGTAAAATACCCGAATCACTCAGAATCTTTCCGATGTCCGAATATAGTCGTCCAATATATCGATCTTTACATCTTGACCATTTTGAGACTCCTCGTCATGTCCCCGATCTCATCCGGGACTCCGAACTCCTTCGGTACATCAAAACACATAAACTCATAATATAACCGTCATCAAAACTTTAAGCGTGCGGACCCTACGGGTTTGAGAACTATGTAGACATTACCGAGACATGTCTCCGGTCAATAACCAATAGGGGAACCTGGATGCTCATATTGGCTCCCACATATTCTATGAAGATCTTTATCGGTTAGACCGCATAACAACATACGTTGTTCCCTTTGTCATCGGTATGTTACTTGCCCGAGATTCGATCATCGGTATCTCAATACCTAGTTCAATCTCATTACCGGCAAGTCTCTTTACTCGTTCCGTAATACATCATCCTGCAACTAACTCATTAGTTACAATGCTTGCAAGGCTTATAGTGATATGCATTACCGAGTGGGCCCAGAGATACCTCTCCGAGAATCAGAGTGACAAATCCTAATCTCGAAATACGCCATCCCAACAAGTACCTTTGGAGACACCTGTAGAGCACCTTTATAATCACCCAGTTACGTTGTGACGTTTGGTAGCACACAAAGTGTTCCTCCGGTAAAAGGGAGTTGCATAATCTCATAGTCATAGGAACATGTATAAGTCATGAAAAAAGCAATAGCAACATACTAAACGATCAAGTGCTAAGCTAACGGAATGGGTCATGTCAATCACATCATTCTCCTAATGATGTGATCCCGTTAATCAAATGACAACTCATGTCTATGGTTAGGAAACATAACCATCTTTGATCAACGAGCTAGTCAAGTAGAGGCATACTAGTGACACTCTGTTTGTCTATGTATTCACACATGTATTATGTTTCCGGTTAATATAATTCTAACATGAATAATAAGCATTTATCATGAAATAAGGAAATAAATAATAAGTTTATTATTGCCTCTAGGGCATATATCCTTCAATTGCAATTCCTACAAGCATATATTCCTCCCTCATAATAATTTTCAGTAGCATCATGAATGAATTCAACAATATAACCAGCACCTAAAGCATTCTTTTCATGATCTACTTGCATAGAAATTTTATTACTCTCCACATAATAAAAAAATTTCTCTTGAATAGTAGTGGGAGCAAACTCAACAAAATAACTATCATATAATTGAAAATTAAGGTCAAGATGACAAGTTTCATGGTTATCATTATTCTTCATAGCATACATGTCATCACAATAATCATCATAGATAGGAGGCATGCTTTCATCATAGTAAATTTGCTCATCAAAGCTTGGGGGACAGAAAATATCATCGTCATCAAACATAGCTTCCCCAAGCTTGTGGCTTTGCATGTCATTAGCATCATAGATATTCAACGAATTCATACTAACAACATTGCAATCATGCTCATCATTCAAATATTTAGTGCCAAACATTCTAATGCATTCTTCCTCTAGCAATTGAGCACATTTTTCCGTTCCATCATTCTCACGAAAGATATTAAAAAAATGAAACGTATGAGACAAACTCAATTCCATTTTTTATAGTTTTCTTTTGTAGATTCGATTGCAACATCTAAAGATATACATTCAAGCACTCACCTCCCCGGTAACGGCACCAGAAAAGAGCTTGATGTCTACTACACAACCTTCTTCTTGTAGACGTTGTTGGGCCTCCAAGTGCAGAGGTTTGTAGGACAGTAGCAAATTTCCCTCAAGTGGATGACCTAAGGTTTATCAATCCGTGGGAGGCGTAGGATGAAGATGGTCTCTCTCAAGCAACCCGGCAACCAAATAACAAAGAGTCTCTTGTGTCCCCAACACACCCAATACAATGGTAAATTGTATAGGTGCACTAGTTCGACGAAGAGATGGTGATACAAGTGCAATATGGATAGTAGATATAGGTTTTTGTAATAAAAACAGCAAGGTAACTAAAGATAAAAGTGAGCGTAAACGATATTGCAATGCGTTGAAACAAGGCCTAGGGTTCATACTTTCACTAGTGCAAGTTCTCTCAACAATAATACCATAGTTGGATCATATAACTATCCGTCAACATGCAACAAAGAGTCACTCCGAAGACACTAATAGTGGAGAACCCACGAAGAGATTATGGTAGGGTACGAAACCACCTCAAAGTTATTCTTTCCAATCAATCCATTGGGCTATTCCTATAAGTGTCACAAACAACCCTAGAGTTCGTACTAAAATAACACCTTAAGATACAAATCAACCAAAACCCTAATGTCACCTAGATACTCCAATGTCACCTCAAGTATCCGTGGGTATGATTATACGATATGCATCACACAGTCTCAGATTCATCTATTCAATCCAACACGAAGTACTTCAAAGAGTGCCCCAAAGTTTCTACCGGAGAATCAAGACGAAAACGTGTGCCAACTCCTATGCATAGGTTCATGGGCGGAACCCGCAAGTTGATCACCAAGACATACATCAAGTGAATCACATGATATCCCATTGTCACCACAGATACGCATGGCAAGACATACATCAAGTGTTCTCAAGTCATTAAAGACTCAATCTGATAAGATTACTTCAAAGGGAAAACTTGATCCATTACAAGAGAGTAGAGGGGGAGAAGCAACATAAGATCCAACTATAATAGCAAAGCTCAGAATACATCAAGATCGTGCCAAATCAAGAACACGAGAGAGAGAGAGAGAGAGAGAGAGAGAGAGAGAGATCAAACACATAGCTACTAGTACATACCCTCAGCCCCGAGGGTGAACTACTCCCTCCTCGTCATGGAGAGCGCCGGGATGATGAAGATGGCCAGCGGTGAGGGTTCCTGTCGGTGTCAAAACCGGCGGATCTCGGGTAGGGGGTCCCGAACTGTGCGTCTAGGCGGATGGTTACAGGAGACGAGGGACACAATGTTTTTACCCAGGTTCGGGCCCTCTTGATGGAGGTAAAACCCTACGTCCTGCTTGATTAATATTGATGATATGGGTAGTACAAGAGTGGATCTACCACGAGATCAAGGAGGCTAAACCCTAGAAGTTAGCCTATGGTATGATTGTTGTATGTTGGAGTTGTTGTCCTACGGACTAAAACCCTCCGGTTTATACAGACAACGGATAGGGTTAGGGTTACACAAAGTCGGTTACAAGGGTAGGAGATCTAAATATCCGCATCGCCAAGATTGCCTTCCACGCCAAGGAAAGTCCCTTCCGGACACGGGACGAAGTCTTCAATCTTGTATCTTCATAGTCCTGGAGTCCGGCTGAAGGTACAGTTTGGATGGCCGAACACCCCCTAATCCCGGACTCCCTCAGTAGCCCCTGAACCAGGCTTCAATGACGACGAGTCCGGCGCGCAGATTGTCTTCGGCATTGCCAGGCGGGTTCCTCCTCCAAATTCTTCATAAAAGATTGTAAACACCAAGAGTAGTGTCCAGCTCTGCAAAATAAGTTTCCACGTATTGCCATAGAGAGAATAATATTAACACAAATCTAATCTGCTGACGTATTCCATAGCGTGACATCACACTACGGCCAAGCCCTTATTCGAATCGTTTTCACTTCTCCACCTCAGCGGGTTTTGCGAGGCGGTTTCCTTGGCACGTCTTGTCGAAGCAGAGATCATGTCCCCTTTATTGACGGGATTCTCATCAATACGGACGTGGGTAACCCAATCGTGCCCGTTTAGCATGTTTTCTCGATTAAAGGCGAGTCCCAAACGGTCACGGGGAGGGCTCTTGGTATTCAACCCCTTATAAAGAGACCAAGGCCTTACTCCTTTTTCCAATCCTCAAAACGAGTTCGCCCATCGCCTCGAGTTCCAACACCCTAGGCCCCAGATTTCAGGCGCTTCGGACCATCGACAATGTCCGGTTTCGAACTTCAAGGCCGGTGGACGCCCTCCTCCGTCACGGAGGGGGACGTGCTAAAGTTGAGAGAGGCTAAGTTCTTGACCGGCGAAATTCCGCATAGGTTGCCCGCTCAAGGGCAGGCGGTTCCCAGTGCCCAGCCTGGTGAGAGCATGGTGTTCAAATCTCACTTCCTTCGGGGGTTAGGCTTCCCAATGGATCCCTTTGTGAGGGGGCTGCTGTTCTATTATGGGTTGGAATTTCACGACTTAGCTCCGGAGTCCATCCTCCATATTTCTTCTTTCATCATCGTGTGTGAAGCGTTCCTCCGTGTTACCCCTCACTTCGGATTATGGCTCAAGACCTTTAAAGTGGAGCTGAAGCTGATCGAGGGACGGCACGTAGAGTGCGGAGGCGCTGTTATAAGTAAGAATGCTGATGCTCCCTGGCCCGAGGGCTCTTTTCAAGAGGAGCTCGTCTTATGGCAACGGGAGTGGTTTTATATCACCGCTCCCAGGGGCACCAAATGGGTGGCGCCGCCTGCCTTTCGCTCGGGTCCCCCACAACAGCTAGGGTCATGGGTCAATAAAGACCTAGACTGGGGGCCATCTCAAGACGTGCCTTTATTGCAGGGCCGAATCAGGGATCTCTTGGAAAGAGACCTCAGCCTGGTCAAAGTGACGCAAGTCATGTTGATCCGCCGAACCCTGCCCGAGAAACGTCCCTCCCTCCGTTTGTGGGAGCTTAATCCGGAGGGACCACGAGCTCTCCAACATTTTATGGGCGTAACGCCTGTGGAGATGTACAAATTGTTCTTCGGATCACAAACAATGTGTCCGGATTTGACCGAGGATGCAGGTTTAAGCTGCAATCGCCCGGATACTCAAGTAAGTAACCTTGTGTCCGGACTCGCTATCCATATAATTGTCATAAATTTGCCCCTAAAAGAGCTGTCCTTTTTGAACAGGAGTGGATAGCGAAAGCAAAGCTGATCAGGTGTCCGGCTCCCCTTCCTGAGACCAGGCCGGATCCCGTGCTAGTCAGGATGTTAAAGATTGTGCCTCTGGAGGGAAGTGAGGGAGAGGACAAGGAGACTACAACCTCCTCAAAGGAGGCCGTTCCGAAGGGAGGAACCGACAATTCCTCTTCTAAGGGGAAGAAGAGGGCCGCCTCTGACGAGCCGGAGCCCATGGCCTCAAAGCGGGGTAAAAAATTCTCGTCAGAGGGTCCGATGCCGGGGGGTTCCTCGGACGAACTATGCCCTCTAAGGAATCAGCCCTCCAGCGAGCCGTAAGTAGAGAAAGATTGTACATTTTGAAAGAAGGATCCTTGCTTTAAACCTGAGAAGATTAACCAAAATTTTACCTTGTAGTTCGGACCTCAGCCCTTCTCAGCAGAGCTCGTCTTTGGGGGATCTTCTTCCGGAGATGATGGAGAGCGGAACGCCTCCCCCTGCCATACCGCCTAGCGAGGCGGGCGAACCTGAGGTGTCGTCGCGGAGGGTTTCTGCGAATCCGGCAGGGGCGGAAGATTGCTATGTGCCCCCCCAAGGCTCTCTGCGTCCGGCCTCCGAAAGAGGCCACAGGACAAGTCCGGCACCATCTGGTGCTCGGCTAGAGGAGCTAAAGAATCTGCTGGGGCGAGCTTCTATCTCAGAGGAGCACCGCGCATTGATGGTCATGGTGATTGAAAGGATTTCATCCGCGGAAAGCGGATTGCACGAGGCCGTCAGAAGTTTACTGACGGGCTTTGAGGTACATTAGATAATGTACACTTTTGTTAGTTGCGCATAAATAAGATGCGCCCTGTATAGATAGTATCCCCTGAGACTCTGTGCGTTGTCAGAAGTGACGGTGTGCAGAGGATCATAACCCCAGGTCTAAATTTGTCGCCTTTAAATGTAGGTGGCGAAGTGTCCGAAATCGAGCCGAACTGATGATTTTGCCGAACTAAAGCGGCAACTGGACGTGGCAGATGCCGACATCACGCTCGTCAAAAGGCGGCTTGATGAGGCTCAAGGTATGTAATTCCTTGGGCGGCAACTAGTAAGAGGAGCTTTATGCCAATATCTTATAATGTATATGCTTGACGCAGATGGTACGGCCGCCGTGGAGAGTCTTCGGGCGGAACTTGCCCGGGCTAAGGAACAAGCCAGAGAAAGGGATGCGTCTGGCAAGAAGGCCCTTGAAGAGCTGAGAGCCGAACAGGCGGCTCACTGCCGAAGCAAGGAGGAGATGGCCAAGATGGCCGTGAAGTTAAAGAGCGCTGCTGACCATTGCGAGCTTCTTGAGAAAGAAGACCGGGCGAGGCAGACGGACTTAGAGAAGGCCGTTGCTGATGCCAAGGACGCTCGCTCTGCGATGAGAGCTGCGAAGGAGGAGCTACGTCAGGCCGGTCAGATTGCGGCTGGAAAGCCCTTTATGCTGCGGAGGAAGTTTTGCGATCCGAAGTTTTCTCCGCTGGACCATATGTGGAGTGTGGAGGACACCTATCTGGATTTGGCAGAGAGTGCTGCTAATGCGACCGAACACTTTCGAGATAAAGAAGATCGTGAAGTGGAAAAACTTTTCTGGTCGCAGTTTCACAATCCAGAGCGTCCCCTGGCGGTGGACGATCGTCTGGCTCAATGGGCCGAACTGAAAAGGTTGTCCGAACTCGCCATGAAGTTCGTCATGGGTCATTTGTGGCCGGGGAGATCGGAGCCGAAGATTTATTTTGGCTTGGTGCAGCAACTCCTTGATGCGGTGCCCCGTATCGATGCAATGAAGAGGTCAGCATGCATAGAGGGCGCACGGATGGCTCTTGCCCGTGTCAAGACATATTGGGCGGAGATGGAGACCACCATTGTTGCGTCCCGAGATTTGGACAAAAGCCGAGTACCCTCCGAACACTATTTTCAAGAAGTCCTAGAAGGCGCTCGTGTAATAGAGACGCAGTGCTCGAAGGATGCTATGTTCTGATAGCATATGTAATTATAAAACAGTATTTTGATTAATTGTAGTAGGCTTTTATACTTGTGCCTTCAAGTATGTGGAACACCTCCTGTGCGGCCGTTTTAATATATATAAAATCTGAAAGATGGCAGTCGTCGACTTCAGCCCCCACGCACATAGTGCGGGGGTGCTCGCAGAAGGCGCTTTTTCACACTTAATCCAACGTCTTGGTCCTACAAAGGAGGTGATGGCGCAGCGAGCCACGCAACCAGACTACAATGCTTTAACACTTTCACTTAGCCATAGGAGCTTGACAGTGGGACTCTTTAGATAGCCCCTAGTGGCGACTGCGCTCGCCCGAATTCGGGGCGCGTGTGTGCCTGGCCGGGAAACGGCCCTTCATTAATGCGGAGGAACCCTATAGATTCCGCAGAGTCATCGAGTGGTTGACCAGTCTCGCGCTATATCATGATAGTCGGTTTTCGGCTTTCTCTACTGAGGTGCTCGCCTGGCCGAACCGGGGCACAACCGCAGTAGTTCTCCTGGTGCCGCCTTAGCCGATAGAGCGGAACGTAAGGCGACCGAACACAGGAGCCGGGCAACCCAACATTGACCAAAATCATGATTCGGAGCTGATGCATATAAGGCCAAACTCGCGATGCCGAACACTCCCTAAGGTATTCAGTCTTTATGAGAGCGGGCAAAGTAATGCTCCTAGGTATAAGCCCCTAGTGTCCAGGTACGCGCGGAAATTCTGACGTGGCCACATGCCAAGACGCCAGCCTCCTCCTTGGTTATAGAACCAGGGGACGTGTAGCAACAAGAGACAGTAAAAAAGGTTTACGCAGGGTCTTAATCTGAAAAGAATCCTTAGAACGAGTCCCTACTGCACGTCTGCGCCTGTGTCTCCGTTGTGCCGTATCCTGGACGGGCGCAGCACGATGTTCATCTGTAAAAGAGAGGAACTAAGTTGAAAGAAGAATTGTATTAAATAAACAAAAATTCATGCCGAACAAAAATTGTATTAAATAAACAAATGTAAAGTAAAATATGTAAAATTGAGCTTTATTGTCTCTTATATATGCGGAGCCCCTAGGGCATACCGGGCTCGTCTATCCGTGCCCGTGGTCTTAATGACCTATTCGGATATTCTGGCTGGTGAAGCCATTGTATTGTGGGACTGTTAAAGCGGCTGCACAATCCTCCGCTTGGGGGAGGAGCGCTCAATGCTTCCCCTTCAAGGAGATGATGCCTCGTGGACCGGGCATCTTAAGCGTGAGAGATGCATAATGCGGTATTGCGTTAAAGCAGGCGAAAGCTTTGCGCCCCAGCAGTGCTTGATAGCGACATGAGAATGGGACGATGTGGAAGGTCAGCCTTTCATAGCAGAAGTTATCGGTAGAGCCGAATATAACTTCAAGTCGGATAAAACCCATGCAATGGGTGTCCGGACCAGGCGCTACCCCTTGAAAGGAGGTTTTGCTGTGGCGGATTCTTGTTGGGTTTATCCCCATGTGACGGATTCTGTCCTGATATATCAGGTTTAGTCCACTGCCGCCGCCCATTAGGACATTTGAGAACTGGAGCCCGCCAATTATTGGATCAAGTACGAAGGCAGTCCAGCCTGCGTTCCTGGTACTTCTAGAATAATCCAGATGATCGAAGATGATTGGTTTTGAGAACCAGTGGCGGGACCCTTTCGGGATAGGTCGTGTGGCGCGTACCTTTATGGGCGTCGCACGTTTTGTTATGTGAAGTAGGTTTACTGTTTTTACTTCTTGTGGGAAATTCTTCTGTTTCCTGGTGCTCTGCTTTTGGGGTTCGTCCTCGTCTTCGCTTGGTGTGTCGAGCCCCTTGTGTTCGGCGTTGAGTCTGCCGGATTGTTTGAAAACCCAACAATCTCTGTGGGTATGGTTAGCAGGCCTCCCTGGAGTACTGTGTATTTGACATACCCTGTCCAGGATTTTGTTTAGGTTCGATAAATCATCTCTGTTATCCTGGAGGGGCGGCTTTTTCTGATTCTGCCGTGAGCCTTTGAATCCGGCGTTGACTGTCGTGCTCTTCGGACTGTTTTCCTTAGTCCGGCGATGTTCCTTGTTGCGTCGCGGTTTTCCGTTTCCATCCCTGGTTTCGGATGTACTTGGGTCGCTGGTGCTACATCTTGCCAACCAGCTGTCCTCTCCTGCGCAAAAGCGAGTCATGAGGCTTGTTAATGCGGCCATTGTTCTTGGCCTTTCTTGGCCGAGGTGTCTGGCGAGCCACTCGTCTCGGACATTGTGCCTGAAAGCAGCTAGGGCTTCGGCGTCCGGACAGTCGACTATCTGATTCTTTTTAGTAAGAAATCTATTCCAGAACTGCCGAGCTGACTCTCCGGGCTGTTGTGTTATGTGACTGAGGTCGTCTGCATCTGGAGGACGGACATAAGTCCCTTGAAAATTTGCTCGGAAAGCGTCCTCGAGCTCTTCCTAACTTCCAATTGTGTTTTCGGGAAGGCTTTTAAGCCAATGCCGGGCTGGTCCTTTAAGCTTTAGGGGTAAATATTTGATGGCGTGGAGGTCATCTCCTCTAGCCATATGTATGTGGAGGATGTAATCCTCTATCCAGACTCCAGGGTCTGTTGTTCCATCATATGCCTCTATGTTTACGGGTTTGAATCCCGCTGGAAATTCATAATCCAGGACCTCATCGGTGAAACATAGGGGATGTGCGGCGCCCCTATATTTGGGTGTGCCGGATTCTGATAATGGCTTTATTGTACTGCTTACGAGAGCTTGCTTTCTTGGCCCATAAATGGACCTGGCAGGGCCATCTTTTTTATGCGAATCCATAAGTGGGTCGCGTGCCGGCTTGAGTGCGGCGCCGTTTGCCGCTTTATGCTGGCTATGGGGTCGTCTATCCGACCGTATGGCTTTCTTACTTTTTGAGTGCGAGGGCTCTAAGGCCTCTTCGTCGAACTCAGGCAGTAGCTTTCGCTTCGGATAGCTTTTAGTGTGGCGACTATCGTCGTATTTGTCTGCGGTGTTGATTACTTTACTCCATCTGATCCTGAGTGCATCTTCTGCAGTTTTGAGCTTCCGCTTCTGTTTTTTCAGGCTGCGTGCGGTTGCAATGAGCCTCTTGTGGAGGTTCTTCTTCTCCGTGGGTTTATCCGGCGTAAGGTCGTCCAGAATGCCATTTTCGCCAGGGGAGGGATGTTCGGTTTCTTCATCCGGGCTGCCCTGTTCGGACGGTTTCTCTAGGGCATGCTCGTCGCCTTCTGGCCCATCCTGCTCTATGGCTGGGTCTGTATCGAGGCGGGGCTTGGGTCGGCGTTTACGCCGACGCTTTGACTGTTTTTCGAGGGATTGATCCTTCATTCCATCCCCGTTTTCCTCGTGGTTGCTACCTTTAGGGGTATCCACCATGTACACATCCTGAGATGAGGTGGTTGTCCGATGTCCTATAGGCGTTGGTTCATCGGTGTCTCCTGCATCGTCGTCCATACCGTCGATGTCTTCGGAGTCGAAGTTGAGCACGACGTTTAAATTATCGACGGTGGCTACCAAATGGGTGGTGGGTGGGTTTTGAATTTCTTCATCGTCTGTATCCCATCCTTGCTGGCCATAGTCCGGCCAGGGCTCTCCTGATAAAGAGAGAGACTTTAGTGACTTCAGGATGTCACCGAAGGGCGAGTGCTGAAAGATGTCCGCGGCGGTGAACTCCATGATCGGCGCCCAATCGGATTCGATCGGCAGGGGCGCGGGAGGTTCGGAGTCCGGAGAGGAATCCGGATCCTCGGAGTCACGGTCATGCAGAGTGCGGGGCTGGTGTTCGGCTCGATCTCCTTTGAGATCGCAGCCCCTGAGGTGGCGTCCAACCGCTCATCCTCGATCGGTGCCGCAGGCTCCAAATTAAGGGTCGGAACCGATGCATGTGCGGCCTTCAGGACACTGTTCGGCGGCACAGCTAGATCATGCCCATGGAAATAGTGCGGCGCGCTTGGCTGTGGCTCGAATCCGTCGAAGATCAAGTCCCTGCGGATGTCAGCCGTGTAGTTCAAACTTCCAAACCTGACCTGATGGCCAGGGGCGTAGCTTCCGATCTGCTCCAGGCGGCCAAACGAATTGGCCCACAGTGCGAAGCCGCCGAAGACGAAGATCTGTCCGGGGAGAAAAGTCTCACCCTGGACCGCATTGTCATTGATGATCAAAGGAGCCATCGGGCCTAAAAGTGAAGACACAGAGGAACTCTCAATGAAAGCACCAATGTCGGTGTCAAAACCGGCGGATCTCGGGTAGGGGGTCCCGAACTGTGCGTCTAGGCGGATGGTAACAGGAGACGAGGGACACAATGTTTTACCCAGGTTCGGGCCCTCTTGATGGAGGTAAAACCCTACGTCCTGCTTGATTAATATTGATGATATGGGTAGTACAAGTGTGGATCTACCACGAGATCAAGGAGGCTAAACCCTAGAAGCTAGCCTATGGTATGATTGTTGTATGTTGGAGTTGTTGTCCTACGGACTAAAACCCTCCGGTTTATATAGACACCAGATAGGGTTAGGGTTATACAAAGTCGGTTACAAGGGTAGGAGATCTAAGTATCTGCATCGCCAAGCTTGCCTTCCATGCCAAGGAAAGTCCCTTCCGGCCAAGGGACGAAGTCTTCAATCTTGTATCTTCATAGTCCTGGAGTCCGGCTAAAGGTATAGTTCGGATGGCCGAACACCCCCTAATCCTGGACTCCCTCAGTTCCCCCTCCGGCAGGGTGCCGGAACTGGGTCCCGATTGGTTTTTGGTGGCTACAGAGGCTTGCGGCGGCGGAACTCCCGATCTATTCTGTTCCCCGATCATTTTAGGGTATATGGATATATATAGGAGGAAGCAATACGTCAGGGGAGCCACGAGGGGCCAACAAGGGTGGAGGGCGTGCCCAGGGGGGTGGGCGCACCCCCTGCCTCGTGGCTCCCTCGTTGCTTCCCTTACGTAGACTCCAAGTCTTCTGGATTGCTCCCGTTCCAAAAATAACTCTCCCGAAGGATTCATTCCGTTTGGACTCCGTTTGATATTCCTTTTCTGCGAAACACCTAAACAAGGGAAAAAACAGGAACTGGCACTGGGCTCTGGGTTAATAGGTTAGTCCCAAAAATAATATAAAAGTGTTTAATAAAGCCCATAAACATCCAAAACAGATAATATAATAGCATGGAACAATAAAAAATTATAGATACGATTGAGACGTATCAAAGGCCGACTCAAATGGATTATTTCTTATAATATTTATTTACAAGAGCCAATGTCAGCAAATGGATTATGAAGCTGGCCTGTTGACCCGGATTTTCCACGAGAAAATGTCAAGGACTTAAGGATGATTAGGTGCCGGCTTACAAGAATATTTAACCCGGAGCACAACCTGTCAAATTTGTTCTTCTGTTTATATTACAGATTAGTTTAACATGGATAAATCCAAATTAAACTGGGGGCTAATGTCGGGTATATACCTTGCGGTATGACCTGGCTGGATATGTGACCTGGCCAGACTTGGCGTTTCATTAGTAACCCCCAGAAGATTGGCGATTCATGTGTCTGGCGGTTCACCAGTGTGACGACTCACGAGCCTGAAGACTCCTTGGTAACTCGGCGGGTGTTTCAGATGGACGACAAGGCCCAAGGCCCAGAAGGCCGGCTCATGTTATGGTGGGCCAGCTTAAGAGGAAGACATAAGGAATATTCTCCTACAAAGGAAGCAAGACTAGGACTCCACTTGTAATAGAGTAATACTAATCCTACTAGGACTAGTCATGTAACCCGCCCCTTCAACTTATATAAGGAGGGGCAGGGCTCCCCAAAGAGGGAGAGGCGAAAAGAAACAATCTCTAGGGCTAGACACAAAGAGCCGGCTTACCGGCGACTCCCTCATGATCATAATGAGACCTAACCACAAACAGCATGTAGGGTTATTACCGGATGATGTTTCCCGGGGCCCGAAGCTGTCTAAATTCTTGTCTTGTGTGTTGATCCGCCGCGCGTCCCTCGATTCCGACCAACCCCTTCAAGCTACCACATAGATGTGTTGGCCTCGCGACTAAGTCCTCACACTAAGGACATCTGTTGTGACAATTCCACGATAGTCGGGCTCCTGTGCGAGCATCACAGAAGTGATCATGCTCCGACGATGGTGACGCCATCATCGTCGTCATTATCGGGGGGTGCTACTGCCACATCCGTGCTCCCGAACATGGCGTCGTACTACATCCCGAGCAGAGATCGTCCGGTGCAGCCCGCAGCCCAATGATACCGGAGCTGAAGTTACAGCTGATGCTCACCATGCCCACGATCGACACCGCAGAGATGTTCAGCCAGGAGGAAGAGACCTCGGGAAGCAACAGCCCGTCACCGACGGCCAGGGAGCGGCGGCGCCGCGGCGGCTGCAGCCTACACGTGATGCCGTGCGGCGGGCTGAAGAGGAGGACGCTAGCCGTAGACTCCGGCGGCGACCAACGTGCCGTAGAGGCGACGCGAGAGGCGTCGGCGCTGGCTGCAGGAGAGCCTCATCATGGTAAAGGAGTCGGGGGACCCGGACTTCCCGGCGAGCATGGCGGAGATGATCACGCCGCCGAGCACAACCACACCATCATCGCCGCGTTCCGAGCCACGGCGTCGTGAGCCCGCGACACGCTGCTCCGCTCTGCGTCTCTTGAGAATTGAGATGTCCTCTTGGGCTCCAGCCACCGCTGGTGCAAGGGACCTGGTCACTATGTCCAAGGCTAGCATGGGAAGAACCGCGACAGAAAATGACGCTGGATGAGGACGACCGGACGGCGCCGCCGCCGTCGCTCCAGGAGAGCGAGACGGGGCCACGACGGATAGGGAAACCGAGCTCGATGGTGGGGTAGGCAGGGCTGGCCAGGCAAGGCAGGAGCATCAGGGGAGCTTTATAGTCACGTACGACGGTGTAGCGGTGGCGCCGGAGTCACGCGCTCTGGAACCAACGACCAAAACGGCACCAAGAGGAACACGTATGCATGGAAAACTCGAGAGAACACATGGTAAGCGCCACCGATTAAAAGAAAGAGTACCAAGCAACAAGAACAACCAGGAGAAGCGATCAACACGGTGCCGCTGTCCACGAAACATAAACAAAGCAAAAAACGCTAAAGTTACACCAAACTTACCAAAATAAACCGTACGCTAGTTCAAAAAATTTAAAACGAAAAACCAAAGTCACAACACATTCGTACACAGCTAGGTACCAAATAAATACACGTGCCGTTGAAACAATGACCAATAGGTCGTTTTCACCCAAGTGGATGAACCTCAAGGTGAAAACCTTGCCTGCAATAGAGGCTTGGGTATGATGACTCGGAAAATCGGAACCCGCCCCACTGAAACTAAGTAAACGCACGCAGAAATCTCCACAAGAAAGAGAGTGAAGTCTGAAACGAACCCTGTCGTTGTAGGCGCAGTCGCAGATGAACCCCGACCTCGAAATCCCGGAAGTCCATACCCTGAACTCTCTGATCCCAGACTTTTACGCTCTTAAGCTCGTTTTAGGCCAGGATTTGCTGACGTGTCACCGATCGAGGGGGGGATTGCGAATTAGTAATGCCAGCTATGCTGGGACAGTTTTGTTTTTAATAGCGGACGCTGGTGGGGATTTTCTCTAGGGTTCCAGGGCGAGACAGAGAGAGCGGCGGGCCACCTCGATTCAGAGCAACGCGAGCGAGAGGGCGGCGATTGCCGGCGGCCATGGCTATGTCGTCCTCCTTGATTGGTTCCGCCAGTTCACGCGGCGGAGGGATTCGACGGAGAGGCGCTGCTGCTAAGTCGCCGGTGCCGTATCGCGAGCAGCCGATGGAGTACGAGCCGGCGGTTTACTGCGGCCGTTGCGGGAGGAAGGCGCTGCGATGGATTTCATGGAGTGCGGCGAATCCTGGAAGAAGATATTATGCATGCGTTGAAGCTCGGGTAGGCTCTGTTCTTGTATGTGCTCTCTGCTCCTTTTCTCTGTTCAATGTGTTTCTCTGATACACTTATGTTTACTTCTTGAACAGCATGGGTTCATTGAGTGGCATGATAACCCAACAACTCCATTCCTGCATGTTTTGCTGGGAGATCTCCGAGATAGGGTATGGAAGCTAGAGGATGATGCAGCGGCAATGTGTAAAGATGGAGATGCAGGTGCTAGTGCATTCTGTGTGGAAGTACAGAAGAGAAATGAGCAAACTGCAGGGATTGGGGATGGTCCTGGTGCATCATTTAGTGATAATTTTGTTAGGAAAGGGTTGGTACTGGTGTGTGCCATTGTGATATTTGTGTCAGGTTTAGTTGTAGGGATGATCTTATCCTAGTTCATGTGGTACAAATAGATGTGAGGCAATGTACTGAATTCAGCTGTTATCTTAGTTCTTGTGGTAGAAATGGAAGTGAAATGTACTGAATTCAGTTGTTATATTTGTTTCAATGAATGCAGTTTGGAAAATTTGTCAGGCAATGTACTGAATTTTTAACAGGCAATTTATTGAATTCAGTTTGCATATTTTTGTCAGGTTTTAAGTGTCTTTTTTGACAGCAACCAAATAAACTGTATGCAGTGTAGAAGAGGAAATTTCCTACATATAGATCATGTTCACAAGTTCACTTAGCATAACAAATAAACACAAGTTCACAGGGACACACACATTCAAAATAAGAGTAGTTCACATGGTTCTACAGATCAGTAGGTTTGCATTTGGATCATAACAACCACATTTTAGTAGTACACAACTTCAGTAGTTCCCAGAAGCTGTGAAAAAGGGCATGAATCCTCTTCCTCTTCCTCTGCTAGCAGATGTACTTCCTCCAGGTGCTTCATATCCAGTTGGTGTTGATCTTCTGGGAGGTTTGAAGCTTGAGGTGGCTGGCTGTGAGCTTGTAGGTGCTGCAGGTTGATAGGATTGAGAAGTTTGAGTCCTGGTTGCAGGTTGAGAAGATCTAGATGTAGCTGCCCTACTTTTAGCAGCCTCAGTCTCTGCTTGCTGCAAATAGAAAAATTAACAAGCACTGGTCAGGAGCATATTGAAAAGTTAGTAGAGAAAACATTTGTAATGTCCAGTTGCATATTACCTCAGTGGATCTCTGTTTTTTCCCTCTCTTCCCAAGAAATGCTTTTGTTTTTTTGTTCCTATCAGCATTCTTTAAACAAGATCCTTTGTTGTGTCCCTTACCCCCACATGATCCACAAGTGATTTGAATTCCATGCTTGCTAAGTTTCTTTCCTTTGGGTGCTTCACCCTCTTCTCTTCTCCTATCATTGTTTTTCTTCCTTGCTCCTGGCATGGCAATATAGCCAGGTGCCACTGGCCTAGGGTTTTGAGAGACTGGCCAACATTCTTCACCTTCCACAGGCTGGAGATAGTGCTCATATATTTTCTTGAAAGTCTCAATGTAGTAGCATGGGTTAATGAATTCTTCTAATTTTCTGCCACTTTTGTATATAGCACAGATTGCATGACAACAAGGAAGGCCTGCCAGCTGTAGATATCCACATGAACATGTCTTCCTCTCAAGGTTCACTGTATATCTCCTTCCTCTGCCAGTTAAATGCTTGATCTCAAATCCATCCTTGCCATTCCATAGCACCTCACAGAACTGAGTTCTCTTGATGTTGCCCTGTAGTTTCTTAAAAATGTTAGGGCAAACTATTCCATGCCATTTCTGACTTTTGCTTCTCTGTTCCTGGATTCGGACATACATCTTCTTCCTTATCATCTCTTGCTGTGATATTATGGGGTAAAACCTAGATTCTATGATGGCATTATTGAAAGACTCACATAGGTTGTTATCCACTGACTCACAGTTTGATCCATATGGAAAAAAGGCTCTAGCCCAATGCACTGGCTCTGTCCTCATAATGTCTTTTGCACCATCAGGGGTTTTCTGAGCAAGTCTGGCCTTGTTGTAGTTGAAATCCTGTTTGTTTGAAGCCTTGGCAATTGCCCAAAATCTTTTTTGTAGTTCATGGTCCCTGTGCTTCTTTCTCCAATTGGCATAAATGTGCCTTGCACACATCCTGTGTTGTGCCCTAGGCAAATAATCTCTCATGCTATTAATTAAGCCCTGCAAAAGAGACATAAATATTAACAACACATAAAACAGTGGCATCCATCAGTGGCTACAATGATAATAATAGTTGTAACAAGTAAAGCAAGTGCAACATATAACCTTTTGCTGGTCAGAAATAAAAACCCAGCCAGCTCCTTGATCATTAATATCCAAATCCTTTATTAGCAACCCAATAAACCACTTCCATGTCTCTGTAGTTTCTTTTTCCACAACAGCCCAAGCTACAGGGTACATCTGGTTGTTTGCATCCCTAGCAATTGCAGCAAGTAATTCACCTTGGCATGCTCCTTTGAAGAAGCATCCATCTAGCCCTATTACTTTCCTGCAACCAGCTTTAAACCCTTGTTTGAGAGCATTGAAACAAACATAGAACTGTTGGAAAACATTAATCTCCATTTCTTTTGGATCCAAACAAACAGCAACTATACTCCCAGGGTTACTTCTAAGCAACTCTAACTGATAGTCAAAGATTTTAGTATACTCACTCTTCATACCACACAACAACTTGTCCATGACAATCTTTTTTGCTGCCTTGCACTTTGAAGTGGAAACATCAGCAAACATATCTTTTAGGACAGTGGCTTTGATGCTATCAATCTTCCACATTGGATTGGCAAGGATGAAATGTTCATATCTTTGTGCTATGACTTTTGCAGAAACAAGCATGTTTTCCCTATTTTGTGCACAATGATGCTCATCCTCATATGTAATGATTTGGAACCTTGAGCACCTGCTTGTCTTTGCTCCATACACAAGCCATGGGCACCCAGGCCATCCACATTTGGCTCTGACCCTCACCTCCTCAGACTTTAAGAAATTGATGCTTCTTTTTGTAGCCAGACCATATCTCTTAATTGCTTTGACAAATTGATTTTTGCTTCTGAAAACCATCCCCAAACTAAAGTGTGGAATATCAGTATCAGGGTCAAATCTAGGGTATTTGCTCTTCCTTCTAACAATCTGCCCCTCCTCATCTTCATCATAGGAATAATCTTCATCACTTGACTCAAATTCCATTTCCTCCACTACTTCTTCAACATTTGCAATGAAGTCAATAGGAACAGCCCCTGATGCATCTGAAGTAACCCATTCCCTAGAGTCTTTCATCTTTTTTCTGAACTTCCTTGCATGCTTTCTTAGCTCAACTACCTCTGATTCCTCTCCACTGTCATCAGTATGTGGAACATAGTCATTGTCCTCTGAATCATCTGAATCAGAATCCACTTTTGCTTGCTCTGCTGCTGCATGTTGTGCTCCTTCTGCTGCTCCTTGCTCTGCTACTGCATGTTGTGCTGCTCCTTGTGATGTTGCTGCAAGCTCTGATCCTTGTACTCTTGCTCTTTTTCTTGCTGGAATTGCAGCTACAGGCACTGTTGAAGGCTGTGAAGGATTGCACACTTGAGAACTCTAAGAAATATTGCACGTTTCAGCACTTATTCTCTTCAATGGGCTACTTATGACTGTAGTAATTACACCATTGTCATTGGGGACAAGCACTTGCTGTAGTAAATCTTCATTTACATGATCATTGTCATGTTCCACTTACATTTCTTCAGCAGTCATCACTGTAGGCATATCTTCTTCACTTCCACTGTCCATGTGATCCTGAATTTCATCCTGAAAATCAGAGCCACTTTCCTGCTCTCCTTCTTCATCCTGTTCCCCATTGTACTCCACAAAGATTTCTGCAACTCCACAATCTGTTGTATGTTTTGACATACTCATGCAACCAGCATCATCATGCAGAAACAACAACCCATTAATCAAGTCTCTGCCTGGCATAAGAAAATAAAACTTCATGCTTTCCTTTACTGTCATATGATCTGCAAGAAAACCTTTGACCTCCTGCAAGGATAACTTGTCCCTTTCAATCTCAGAGTAGGCCACATCTCCCCCAACATAGTCCAGAGAAGGGCCAATTCGAACAAATTGCCCCCCTATATGAAATCTGACGTTCAAAATCTCAGCCGGGTCCATGGATTCAACAAAAAGAACCTACATTGCAAGCATCGCAACTTATTACTATACTGGACAACATAAATCACCAACAATTCCACTGATTAAGACCTCTAATTACTGCAGGTTCAGCATTGAAAAACCCTAAACCTAACCAAGACAGAAACGAAGAAAACACTTGAGATTGGAGAGGGGAGATGGACCAGGAGTACCTTGATCTTTTCTACCAGAGTGGTCGTCGACGGCCGCCGCGATCATCAGCTCGCCACCGTCGCCGCCGTGGATGAGGAACTGAGGCGCGTCGCCGGAGAGGAAGAGGCGGAGTGGAAGACGAGGGGGGTGAGCGAGCTGGTCCGGCTCGACCAGGTTATAGCCTGAGACCCACCTGCAGGTGCTGACTCAGCCTGTTCCCACCCTTTCCCGATCCACATACGAATCCCGGCGTTTGGATAAGCACACAAGGATTAAAATGTCCGGGATCAGAGAGTTCAGGGTATGGACTTACGGGATTTCGAGGTCGGGGTTCATCTGCGACTGCGCCTACAACGACAGGGTTCGTTTCAGACTTCACTCCAAGAAAGAAAAGAAAAACGCTGGCATCCAGGAAAAGAGGGAAAACAAGATGCAGAAAGTGAACCAACAGTCCGTGCCACCACACCAACGCGTGCCAGATCGCGTCATTGCCTACCCGACCCCTCCTGCAGTCATGCCTAGTTGCTCGCCCCGGCCCCGGCAACCACGCACTGCGACGCGCAACTAGGCGCCACCGCCACGCGCACCGGACGCGCGGGGCACGTGGGGCACGTATGTATGCCCGTGCGTCGTCAGGTGGTGGGTGATCAGATCGGCGGATCCCCGGGAGCGTGTACGTGCGCGCGACTCGTTTTCCTTGCGCGAGTGCCCGGAGAGGAGCGGCGTCCCTGGGCCGGGAGCATGCTCTGCTCCGCCTGCCTCGGCTGATCGGGAAAGTTCCATACGGGGAGACAGAGATCCAATGATCCGCCGCGACCGGCGTGGCGCAGCGCTCGGTGCGGTGGTGTTCGGGTTCGCTGGCCCACTGCCTTTTGGCGGTGATGGGGGGCTGTGATGGGGCGGGAGAGGCTCTGGTGGCAAAATTTCGTGTTTTGACCCTTTTGCCGTATAAAATCGAGATTTGATCCTGGTCTGCATTTTTTTTTGAGATTTGACCCTTTTACCTACCGCCGGGCTCCACGGCGGTAGGCCTGTGCAAGCTACCGCCAAACGGATCGGCGGTAGCCCACTCATCGACGTCAGCCCCAAGTAAACGGAACCGTCTCCTGCCGTCCACCCTATCGCCAGAGCCCACGGCGGTAGGCGCTGTAATCCTACCGCTGTAGGCTCTCGCAGTAGGAGCTGAAACCTTATAAGCCCGCGCGGCCGACTCGTGGGGCCCACCCACCAACCCGCCCCCATCTTCTTCTCCCCAGCCGCGGGGCACCGCAAGAACAGAGAGCACAAGGTCTCTCTCATCCCCTCCACTCCCCCCTCCGATCTTCTTCGTTTGGCCACCATTTTTGCGGATCGAGATGGTTCCGAAACGGGAAAAGTAAGCTCTCTCAGTCCCTCCAATTAGTTCTACTCGAAACGCTTTCGATTTGATGCATTGTTTGGTGCAAATAAACCTATCTTTTTACTTTGTTTTTGTCCTAGGATTTCTTAGGTTGATTATATATGATGTATATAGTTGAATATGAACTCTAATAACTAGTTGTGGAGATTATGTGTAGTTTTGATATGAACCCTAGTTCATCACGAAGGTAGTTGGAGATTAACATTATAATTGAACAAGTGGTGATGTGATTGGTTGGAGGGATTGTAAGTAGTTGCTTACATGTGATTGAATTATGTATATGCATTTTTTTGAACAAATGGTCATATGATGGATTTTGATGAATAATGTATATGCAATTTTCTAATTGTTTCAATATACGATAAATGATGAATGTTGGTGAATAATGTATTCACATTGATCATTTATATTGGTTGAATATATGATAAATGATGAATGTTTGTTGAATATGATTCATTTATATTTGGACTTGATATGTTCATGTTTGTTCAAAATGATACAAGTTGGTTGAAAATGACATGATTTTTAATTGTTTAATTGTTATAGGCGGTGAGGGAGTCCTGGATTAGGGGGTGTTCGGATGGCCGGACTATACCTTCGGCCGGACTCCTGGACTATGAAGATACGAATTGAAGACTTCGTCTAGTGTCCGGAAGGGACTTTCCTTGGCGTGGAAGGCTAGCTTGGCGATACGGATATGTAGATCTCCTACCATTGTAGCCGACTCTGTGTAACCCTAGCCCTCTGTGGTGTCTATATAAACCGGAGGGTTTTAGTCCGTAGGACACAACAAGAACAACAATCATACCATAGGCTAGCTTCTAGGGTTTAGCCTCCTTGATCTCGTGGTAGATCTACTCTTGTACTACCCATATCATCAATATTATTCAAAAATGAGTAGGGTTTTACCTCCATCGAGAGGGCCCGAACCTGGGTAAAAGCATCGTGCCCCTTGTCTCCTGTTACCATCCGCCTACACGCACAGTTCGGGACCCCCTACCCGAGATCCGCCTGTTTTGACACCGACATTGGTGCTTTCATTGAGAATTCCTCCGTGTCGTCACTTTTAGGCCCGATGGCTCCTCCGATCATCATCAGTGATGCAGTCCAGGGTGAGACTTTTCTCCCCGGACAGATCTCCGTTTTCGGCGGCTTTGCAATGCGGGCCAATTCGCTTGGCCATATGGAGCAGATTGAAAGCTACGCCTCTGGCCATCAGGTCAGATTTGGAAGTGTGAACTACACGGCTGACGTTCGTGGAGACTTGATCTTCGACGGATTCGAGCCACAGCCGAGTGCGCCACACTGTCAAAAAGGGCATGATTTAGATCTGGCCCCGAGCAGTGTCTTGGAGGCCGCACCCGCATCAGCTTCGACCCTTAGTTCGGAGCCAATTGCGCCGATCGAGGACGGGTGGTTGGACGCCGCCTCGGAGGCCGCAGTCTCTACGGCGATCGAGCCGAACACCACCTTTGTCCCTTGCGAAGCCCGTGACTCCAAGGTGCCGGACTCCTCTCCGGACTCCGAGCCCCCCGCACCCCTGCCGATTGAATCCGATTGGGCGCCGATTATGGAGTTCACCACCGCGGACATCTTTCAGCACTCGCCCTTCGGCGATATTCTGAACTCACTAAAGTCTCTCTCTTTATCAGGAGAGCCCTGGCCGGACTACGGTCAGCAAGGTTGGGATGCGGATGAAATTCAAAACCCACCCACCACCCACTTTGTAGCCACTGTCGATGATTTAACCGACATGCCCGACTACGACTCCGAAGACATCGACGGTATGGACGCCGATGCAGGAGATGATCAGGAAGCAGCGCCTATAGGGCACTGGAAAGCCACCTCATCTCATGATGTATATATGGTGGACACACCCAAAGGAAGCGACGACGAGGAACCCAGGGATGCAACGAGGGATCGGTCACTTGAAAAGCAGTCAAAGCGGCGGCGTAAGCGCCGCTCCAAGCCCCGCCTCGACAGAGACAACAGCCATACAGACCCAGCCATAGAGCAGGACGAGCCTGCGGACGACGAACATGCCTTCAAACAACCGTCCGAACATGGCAACTTGGATAAACAAACCGAACAACCCGTCCTCGGAGAAAACAACAGTCCAGTCGACCTTACGCCAGATACGCTCATGGAGCAGAAGAACCTCCACAAAAGGCTCGTCGCCACTGCGTGTAGTCTGAAAAAGCAGAAGCGGAAGCTCAAAACTGTGGAAGATGCACTCAGAATCATATGGAGCAAAGTACTCAACACCGCAGACAAACATGGCGGCAGTCACCGCACAAAAAGCTATCCGAAGCGAAAGCTACTGCCTGAATTTGACGAGGAGGCCTTAGAGCCCCCGCAGTCAAAAAATAAGAAAGCCACCCGGTCGGATAGACGACCCCATGGCCAGCATGGAGCGGCAAGCGGCGCCGCACACAAGCCGGCACGCGATCTACTCAAGGATTCACATCAAAAGGACAGCCCAGCCAGATCTATCTATGGGCCAAGAAAGCAAGCTCTAGTAAGCAATGCAACACAATAAATATCCGAACATCACGGCACACCCAAATACAGGGGTGCCGCACACCCCCTATGTTTCACCGATGAGGTGCTGGACCATGAATTTCTAGCGGGATTCAAGCCCGTAAACATAGAGGCGTACGACGGAACTACAGACCTTGGAGTCTGGATCGAGGATTATATCCTACATATACACATGGCCAGAGGAAATGACCTCCACGCCATAAAATACTTACCCCTCAAGCTCAAAGGGCCAGCACGGCATTGGCTTAAAAGCCTTCCCGAAAACACCATTGAAAGTTGGGAGGAGCTCGAGGACGCTTTTCGGGCAAATTTTCAAGGGACCTATGTCCGACCTCCGGATGCGGCCGACTTGAGCCATATAACTCAATAGCCCGGAGAGTCAGTCCAGAAACTCTGGAACAGATTTCTTACTAAAAAGAATCAAATAGTCAACTGTCCGGACGCCGAAGCCTTAGCAGCTTTCAAACACAGCGTTCGAGACGAATGGCTCGCCAGACACCTCAGCCAAGAAAAGCCAAGAACAATGGCTGCATTAACAAGCCTCATGACCCGCTTTTGTGCGGGAGAGGACAGCTGGTTAGCAAGATGCAGCACCAACGACCCAAGTACATCCGAAGTCAGGGATGGAATTGGGAAACCGCGACGCAACAAGGACCAGTGTCGGACTAAGGGAAGCAGTCCGAAGAGCACGACAGTCAATGCCGGATTCAAAAGCTCTCGGCAGAATCAGAGAAAGTTGCCCCTTAAGGATAACAGGGACGAGTTATCTAACCTGAACAAAATCTTGGACAAGATATGTCAAATTCACAGTACTCCCGGGAAGCCTGCGAACCATACCCACAGAGATTGTTGGGTTTTCAAGCAATCCGGCAAACTCAACGCCGAACACAGGGTGCTCGACACACCAAGCGAGGACGATGACGAACCCCAGAAGCAGAGCACCAGGAAACAAAAGGATTTCCCACAACAAGTCAAAACAGTAAACTCACTTCACGTGATGAACAGGGTGGCGCCAATAGAGATACGCGCCATACGGCCTATCCCAAAGGAGCCTCGCCAATGGTCGTTAAAACCGATCACCTTCGACCACCAGGATTACTCTAGAGGTATACGGAACGTAGGCTGGACTGCCCTGGTATTAGATCCACTAATTGACGGACTCCATTTTACAAATGTCCTGATGGACGGCGGCAGTGCTTTAAACCTGCTATATCAGGACACAATCCATAAAATGGGAATAGACCCAACAAGAATTCGCCATAGCAATACTTCCTTTCAAGGAGTAACGCCAGGCCCGGATGCCCATTGCATGGGTTCTCTTCTGCTAGAAGTTATGTTCGGCTCCCCTGATAACTTCCGCCGCGAAAAGCTAACCTTCCATATCGCCCCATTTTCAAGTAGTTATCAAGCACTACTGGGACGAGAAGCTTTCGCCTTAACGCAATACCGCATTATGCATCTCTTACGCTTAAAATGCCCGGTCCACGAGGCGTCATCTCACTAAAGGGCAATATCAAGTGTCCCTCGAGCGCGAAAGAATATATGGCTGCCTTGACAGCCATGCATTAAAACAGCTTCACCAACGAAAACATCTGCCAGGTCGTCAAGACCACGGGCTTGGCTAGGCGAGTCCGGAGCAAAAATATAACGGATAAAGGTTTAGTAGCCATACACCCCTATACAAGGGGCTTCGTGTATGTAAAATACACGACAATAAGGCTCCATTTCACCTGTCTTAAAATTATACATTATTTATCTAGTACAGCGTACATTCCGCACTACTATTCTTTTTTTTTGTCAGCTAAGTTCCTCTCTTTTAGAGATGAACATCATGCTACGCCCGTCCAGGACACGGCACAACAGAGACACAGGCGCAGACGTGCAGCAGGGACCCGTCTCCAGGATTCTTTTTAGATTAAGACCTTGCGTAAACCTTTTTTACTGTCTCTTGTTGATACACATCCCCCGGATTCTCTCTACAGCCTAGGAGGAGCCTGGTGTCTTGGCATGTGGCCACATCAGAGTTTTGCACGTACCTGGACATCAGGTGCTTATAACCAAGGGCGCTGTTCCGATCGTTTTCATAAAAGACCGAATACCTTAGGGAGTGTTCGGCGTCGCGAGTTTGGCCTTATATGCATCAGCTCTGAATCATGTCTTTGGTCAAATGTTGGGTTTTCCCGGCTCCTGTGTTTTGCTGCCTTACGTTCCGCTCTATCGGCTAAGGCGGCACCGGGAGAACTATTGTGATTGTGCCCCGTTCAGCCAGGAGAGCACCTCTATAGAGAAACTCGTAAACTGACTGTCATGATATAGCGTGAGACTGGTCAATCACTCGATGACCTGCCGGAATCTTTAGGATTCCTTCGCATTAACGAAGGGCCGTTTCCCTGCCAGGCACACACGCGCCCCGAATTCGGGTGAGCGCGGAGCCACCAGGGGCTGTATAGGAGCCCCACTGTCAAACTCCTATGGCTAAGTGAAAGTGATAAAGCATTATAGTCCGGTTGCCTAGTTCGCTGCGCTATCACCTACTTAATAGGACCAAGACGTTGGATCAAGTGTGAAAATGCGCCTTCTGCGAACACCCCCGCATTATATGCGTGGGGGCTGAAGCCAAAGACTGCCATCTTTCAGGTTATATACACATATACATTAACGGCCGCACAGGAGGTATCTCAATTCTTGAAGGCACAAGTATAAAAGGCTTTCATATATTACATCCAATCTTTGTTTTACAATAATGCATGTTATTCGAACATAATATCCTTCGAGCACTGCGTCTCTATTAAACGAGCGCCCTGCAGGACTTCCTGAAAATAGTGCTCAGCAGGTACTCGGCCCTCATCCGAGTCTTGGGTTGCAACAGCGGTGGCCTTCATCTCCGCCCAGTATGTCTTGACACGGGCAAGAGCCATCCGCGCACCCTCTATACATGCTGACTTCTTCACTGCATTGATATGCGGCACCGTACCAAGGAACTGCTGCAGCAAGCTAAAATAGCTCCTCGGCCCAGGCCTTCCCGGCCACAGATGACTCACGACCTACTTCATGGCGAGTCCGGATAACCTACTCAGCTCAGCCCATTCGCCCAAATGATCGGTTAATGGAAGTGGACGCTCTGGATTGTGGAACTGCGACCAAAAAAGCTTTTCCACTTCGTGACCCTCTTTATCTCGAAAGTGTTCGGCCGCGTCCGCGGCACTCGCTGCCAAATCCAGACAAGTGTCCGCCGTACTCCACAACCAATCTAGCGAAGCATATTTAGGATCCCCAAACTTCCTCCGCAGCACAAAGGGCTTTCTAGCCGCGATATCTCCGGCCTGACGCAGCTCCTCCTTCATAGCTCTCATCACAGAGCGAGCATCCTTGGCCTCGGTAATGGCCTTTTCCAGGTCCATCTGTTCCGCTTGATCTTCTTTTTCAAGAACCTTGCAGCGGTCGGTAGCGCTCTTCAACTTTACAGCCATCTCGGCCATTTCCTTCTTGCTTCGGCAGTGAGCAGCATGTTCGGCTTTTAGCTCTTCAATTGCCTTTCCGGCAGCCGCATCACTTTTCCTGGCTTGATCCTTGGCTCGGGCAAGTTCCGCCCGAAGATTCTCAATGGCAGCGACACCATCTGCATCAAGCGCACACGTTGTAAGATACTGGCATCAAGCTCCTCTTACCAAGTGCCGCCGGAGAAATAACATACCTTGTGCCTCGTCAAGCCGCTTGTTGACAAGCGTGATGTCGGCATCTGCCACGTCAAGTTGCCGCTTTAGCTCGGCAAATTCATCAGTCCGGCTGGCCACCGGACACTTTGCCACCTGCATAGGAAAGGCGACACATTATACCTAGGATTATGATCCTCTGCGCGCCATCATTTTTGACAACGCGCAGAGTCTCAGGGGCTACTATCTATATAGGATGCATCTTATATATGCAGAATTGTCAAAAGGTACATCATTTTGCGTACCTCAAAACCTGACAGCAAACTCCTAACAGCCGCATGCAACCCGCTCTCCGCGGATGCAATCCTCTCAATCACCGTACCCATCAACGCACGGTGTTCTTCTGAGATAGATGTTCGCCTGAGCAGATCCTTCAGCTCCTCCGACCGTGCCCTAGACTGTGCCGGACTCGCCCGATGGCCTTTTTCGAAGGCCGGACACGGAGGGCTTTGGGGGGCCATACGGCTGCCCTCCGGGCCTACCGGATTCGGAGAGATCCTCCGTGATGACACCTCAGGGTCGCCCGCCTCACAAGGCGGTACGGTAGGGGGAGGCGTGCCGCTCTCCATCATCTACGGAAGAAGATCCCCTGAAGATGAGCTCTGCAGAGAAGGGCTGAGATCCGAACTACAAGGTAAAATTTCGGTTATATTCCTCAGAAATAGAAAAGGGATGTTTCTCATTTTAAACTCCCCTCTCTACTTACGGCTCGGTGGAGGGCTGGTCCCCTTGGGGGCACAGTGCGGCCGAGGCATCCTCCGGCGCGGGACCCTCTGATGAAGATTTCTTCCCCCGCTTTGAGACCATGGTCTCCGGGTCTTCAGAGGTCGTCCTCTTCTTCCCCTGGGTACAGGAATTCTTGATTCCTCCTTTTCTGACAGCCTCCTTCGGGGAGGTAGTAGCTTCCTTGTTCCCCCCTTCGCCTTCTTCTAAAGGCGCGACCTCCAGCATTCTGGTCAACAAGGGATCCGGCGTGGTCTCCGGGGGGGGGGCGGACACCTGATTAGCTTCGCTTTCGCCATCCACTCCTGCTTAAGGGACAGTTCTTTTAAGGACAATTTTATGATAAAAATACCCATAGGGTGCCCGGGTACGGGGCTACTTACTTGAGTATCCGGGCGATTGCAGCTCAGACCTGCGTCCTCGGTCGAGTCCGGACACATTGCTTGTGATCCGAAGAACAATTTATACATTTCCATGGGCGTCGCGCCCATAAGATGTTGGAGAGCTCGTGGTCCCTCCGGATTGAATTCCCACAGGCGGAGGGGGCGACGTTTGCAGGGCAGGGTCCGGCGAATCAACATGACCTGCGCTACTACGACCAGACTGATGTCTCTCTCTAGGAGATCTCGAATACGGCCCTGCAACAAAGGCACGTCCTTGGATGGCCCCCAGTCCAGTCCTTTATTGACCCATGACGCCCTGGGAGCGGTGATGTAAAACCACTCTCGTTGCCATAAGCTGGACTCCTCTTGAAAAGAGCCCTTGGTCCATGGAGCACCAGCATTTTTGCTTATAAAAGCACCTCCGCACTCCGCGTACCGCCCCTCGATCATCTTCGGCTCTACTTTAAAAGTCTTGAGCCACAATCCAGAGTGAGGAGAAGTGCGGAGGAAGGCCTCGCACACGACAATGAACGATGAGATGTGGAGGACGGACTCCGGAGCCAAGTCGTGAAATTCCAGTCCATAATAAAACATGAGCCCCCTTACGAAGGGGTCCATAGGGAATCCTAGCCCCCGAAGGAAGTGAGACACAAACACCACGCTCTCACCGGGCTTGGGAGTGGGAATGACCTGCCCTTGAGCAGGCAGCCTATGCGAGATTTCGCCGATCAAGAACCTGGCCTCTCTCAACTTCAGCACGTCCTCCTACGTGACGGAGGAGGGCATCCATCGGCCTTGAAGGTAGGACCTGGACATTGTCGGAGGTCCGAAGCGCCTGAAATCTGGAGCCTTGGGTGTTGGAACTCGAGGCGAAGGGCGAACTCGTTTGATTGAAAGAAAGGAGTAAGGCCTTGGTCCCTTGATAAGAGGTTGAATACCAAGGGCCCTCCCCGTGACCGTTTGGGACTCGCCTTTGATCGAGAAAACATACCAACGGGCACGACTGGGTTACCCACGTCCGTATTGATGAGAATCCCGTAAATAAAGGGGACATGATCTCTGCTTCAGCAAGACGTGCCAAGGAAACCGCCTCGCTAAATGCGCTGAGATGGGACAATAAAATGATTCGAATAAAGGCTTGGCCGTGGTGTGATGTCACGCTACAGAATACGTCAGCAGATTAGATTTGTGTAAATATTATTTTCTCTATGGCAATATGTGGAAACTTATTTTGCAGAGCCGGACACTACCTTTGTGTTCAAAATCTTCTATGAAGTACTTGGAGGAGGAACCCGCCTTGCAATGCCGAAGACAATCTGCGCGTCGGACTCGTCGTCATTGAAGCCTGGTTCAGGGGCTACCGAGGGAGTCCTGGATTACGGGGTGTTCAAATGGCCGGACTATACCTTCGGCCGGACTCCTGGACTATGAAGATACGAATTGAGGACTTCGTCCCGTGTCCGGAAGGGACTTTCCTTGGCGTGGAAGGCAAGCTTGGCGATACAGATATGTAGATCTCCTACCATTGTAACCGACTCTGTGTAACCCTAGCCCTCTCCGGTGTCTATATAAACCGGAGGGTTTTAGTCCGTAGGACACAACAAGAACAACAATCATACCATAGGCTAGCTTCTAGGGTTTAGCCTCCTTGATCTCGTGGTAGATCTACTCTTGTACTACCCATATCATCAATATTAATCAAGCAGGAGTAGGGTTTTACCTCCATCGTGAGGGCCCGAACCTGGGTAAAAACACAGTGCCCCTTATCTCCTGTTACCATCCGCCTAGACGCACAGTTCGGGACCCCCTACCCGAGATCCGCCGGTTTTGACACCGACAGGTAGCCACTCCTTGCGCCAGAAATCGGCGTGAAGTACACGATGCTTGATCATGCTTTCGACAACGGTCACCGCGCCCGTTTTATGGAGAACGGAGTGGTAATGTCTATCGTCAATTTGATGTATTGTTTATTATGATAAAATTAGTTACTAACAATTCCGTTTACATTCTGACAGATGCTCCCCCCATTGCGGATGAGGGGCCACACGAAGGCCGTGCAGATGCAGTACGACGAGCGCTACACTCCGTACTTCAGGAGAGCTCGGATGTTGGGTTTCGTTCTTCAGTTCAAAAGACAGCCGCCGACGCTCGTACACTCGGCTCTTACGGCATTGATCGACCGGTGGCGCCCCGAGACGCACAGTTTCCATCTCACCTATGGTGAGATGATAGTGACTCTCGAGGACTTCCGCATGATCACGGCCCTACCCATCGAGGGCCATGCTCTGACTGGGCGAGTGGAGAGGGCCAACTGGCAGGAGAGGGCAATCGCCCTGATCGGCGACTGCCCTCCCATGAAGGGGAACAAAACATCTAGTGGGCGGCTCAAGTGGCTCCTGGAGAACCGGTCCATTTGCCCGCAATATGCCGATTAGCGGACCGTGGAGCAGTACGCGAGGGCCTATTTGTGGTACCTTCTGACGGAGGTCGTCTTTCCAGACTGCTCGGGGGATTGCGCCCTATGGATGTATCTCGGCTTCCTGGAGGACTGGGATGCCGGGTACAGTTGGGGGTCCGCCAGCCTAGCTTACCTATACCGCTCGGTAAGATAAATATCTCAATACTCGTTTTTCGATCTACGTATGTTGTTTGAGGTTGTGCTATATGATCATGATCACTTCATGTTTGCAGCTGGATGACGCGACACAGAGGACCGAAGAGACCTCCGGCGTGTGTGGATTTGTTTGGGCCCTTTCAATTTGGATGTGGGAGCGGTTACCGGTCGGCAGTCCAGAGAGAGTTCGCTCCCGTGCATGGACGGATTATGGTGAAGAAGGAGACAGTGCTCGGTACCCGACCGTCACTTACGCCTGGGACAAGGTGAAGGTCTACACGGGCAAGGCCACTACCCTGTATAAGCTCTTCAGCAACGAGCTGGACAACCTATCAGATTTCCAGGTATACCAAGTAGCTTATCAATCGTTCCGCAACTTTCATTCTTCTTAACGACCCTTCTGTAGGTGAACTGGTTTCCGTACCGTGACCGAGAATGGGGGTTCGAGCTCAACTCGATGTACAAGGAGGATCGGCTTGCCTGGCGGTGCATTGTGCCCTTGATATGTGTGTATGCCGTCGAGTGGCACTTACCACAACTTGTGGCCACACAGTTTGGGATCTTGCAACATACCCCACCGTGTAAGCCCACAGACACCGGCGGCTCCAACCTTCACTGGTGAGGACATTGTTCTCTACTTGATGTGTTTTCGTTTATGTTTGACGTTGTCATGACGTCCGTTGCTTCCTATGCCTTGCAGGAAGAGTAGAAAGAATTGTCAGTCCATCACAGACTGGGGGCACGAGCACCAGGAGTACGTGAAGAAGTGGGACGAGAGAAGGTATCGCAAAGACAGCGAGAGGAGAGTGGTTCACTGGGACACCTACCGTGAACGTCACCTGAAGTGGTATGACAATGGTGTCAAGTACCATGTACGCCTGAGGCCGCAGTGGACGGAAGACGATATCGCCGAATTGGAGGAGGATGACAGCGAGGACGAAGCTTACGGTGGTCGGCTCAAAGATCTCGAAGGTGATTTCAGGGAGTATGCACCCCTGATGAACAGAGTGGTAAGTGGTGTTCTCAGTTGTTTTGAGCCATGAACGGTTTTGAGCCTTTAACATATTGGTTACATGTGCAGGCTTCAGAGCTCAACAGAAGCATTATTGATGGCTCGAACGCGCTTTCCTATGAAGCCAGAACCGTGGAATCCAACACCAAAATGAGGGATACAATTAAGGTAACATCGAGCTCCTTAGCCATGTTATACTATTGCAGAAGCTTGAGTTGATCATTATTATGTTTTTGGTTCTTCACTATTGCAGAAGTTCGTCACCTGTTGTCGTAAGATAGTGGGTATGCTTGGGTGCGCTCACGCGGCCAACGTCCATGATCCTGCTCATGGAGGGTCCATGCGTGCCATTGCTTCATCAAGCCACGCCGGCGGAGCTTCCTCTACTCATATTGCCTCGTCATCCTGCGTTGTTGAGCAGCAAGAGGAAGAAGAAACAGAGGACGACGAAGAAGAGGAGGAGGACGCAGAGGAGGAGGACGCAGAAGAAGAAGAGGAGGAGGACACAGAGGAGGAGGACGCAGAGGAGTACGACGACAATGACGGACCTCAACTGACGCAGCCAAGCCAGGGGAAGAGGGTATCTCATCCACACCAGGATATTTTGAGCCCATCCCCGTCTCAGAAACCGGTTCCTCGTCGTCGCACGAAGAAGCCGGACGAAACCCGCTCGAAGAGAAACGACGACCGTACCGCTAAGAGGAGCAGGAGCAAGTGATCACTCGTTTTGGTGATGTCGTTTAGTGCAACTAGTTGTGAGCAGAACTTGTATGCTATGCTAGTGATGTCTATTTGGTATTTTCAAGCTTTGTTGGTGATGTCGAATTGCTACTTTCAAACTATGTTCAAACTATTTGAAATGTTAATTTGCTATCTACAATGTGTGCGATCATCCTATTTTGAATTACAAACAATATTTATTGTGATGTTTATTTATTTTTGATTGATAAGACAAAGAACCAGTTTAGAAGTTAACTGGCACATACCCTACCGCCGAATGGCACGGAGGTAAGTGTAGACAGCCTACCGCCAGGACCTTTGGCGGTATGTTGTGGTACCCTACCGCCAACTAGTCACGGTTTCTTCGTCACAGAACAGAAGGCATGTGTACGCGACCCTACCGCCAAGGAACGTGGCGGTATGTTGGGGTACCCTACCGCCGGCGGAAACGCCTTCTTCGTCACAGTACCGAAGGCACAGCCTACGGCACTACCGCCGAGCCTTCCGGCGGTAGCCTTAGCTAGACTACCGCCACGTCCTGTGGCGGTACGACCGTTACGCCACGTCCTGTGGCGGTACGACCGTTACGCCACGTCCTGTGGCGGTACGACCGTTACGCCACGTGGCCTCACCCAACGGGGCTGACGGCGGCCGCCGTTAACCTACCGCCGCTCCCCGTGGCGGTAGCCTGTACAAGCCTACCGCCATGATCTACGACGGTAGCGAAAGGGTCAAATCTTAAAAAAAAATGCAGACCAGGATTAGATCTTGATTTTATACGGCAAAAGGGTCAAAACACGAAATTTTGCCGGCTCTGGTTTGGTGGATCATTCGCCGACTCCTGCCGCCACGTGGGAAATGGCCGCACGGGAAAAGGGAGGAACACGCAGGTTCCTGCCATATCTTGGGTTCCTGTCGGATTTAGTATGCTAATCCACATGTGCATGTTTAATTCGTAGATATAGTAGTATATTGACAAACAGCAGCTGAGTACCTCTACATGTGCAATGTGTTAGTAATATGACAGAAGATTGTCCTCTCGATGGTACTCATGCATGCACATGCACTGCTCTGAGGACAATAGCGTACGTGCGTGCGTCCAAGCGTGCATAGACAGCCTACTGTGCTCTACCAGAATTTAGCTTTGCGTCTGTCGGCACGGGGACAGGACCATGCACACATGCATGGTCCTGAAACCAGAGCTAGTTAGATAGCCGACTAGCTATGACGAGCTTGCACGTGAACAGCTAATTCTCCCGGCACGATCGATCAGTGATAAGGACGGTGAAGGCATACGTGTCTGTCATAATTCCACATCGTTCGACTAGTACCTAGCTATGCATTGCTACTAGATCGGCAACGCGCGAGGGTGCCGGTCCCAACGATACGGCCAAATGACGGAAGATCAAACGGCATGATGCATTTATATGAAGGCAAGTTTAGAACATGTAACAGGATAACCGATTATCGGGTTCAGGGCTAAGAAGAAAACATTGGCACCGGAGGCGATACAACTATAAAGCCATAGTTAGGCATATAATAGATAGCTTGGTTCAATTGCCTCCATGAGTGCCATTCCATTTGAGATGCGACGCAAAAAATGACCAACAAAATACCAATGACGTTTGTCCTGCTTCCGGATGCCTCTGTTTTGTGCCCACCAAATTTGACAAAATTTCTCATAATTCTTAAATATATCACTTTACATATGAAAACTGATACATGCACACATATCTAATGAAATTAAACTTGACTAATGCAACAATAGAGTGAAAGTCTCATGAATATGGGAAGAAATGTTACAAATGTTCTGCATCCTCTTGACACTACCAATCCAAAGTGATCATTTCTATGGGCAATTTTTTTCACAAGCCTTATTTAAATTATGTGTTTGATAAATAACACTGGCTCTGAACTGTACATGACCATAAAAAGTGCATACACAGATCATTTTCCTGTGATAATATGATATACAAAAATCCTTGATAAATAAAGTGTATCTATGTCAATAGTACTTTCTCCGTCCCGAAATATTTGTCGCAACGGACACACATTTTGAACTAAACAACATTTTTCAATTACATTCTTATACAATTCAAAAGTTGGCGATCCGCTCCTCCCTCTCCCTCATGATTCGCTCCTTCCTGGCGTCGTCACCTCCAGAGCTCGTTGCCGGCTCCAGGCCTCTGCTCCTCCCTACAGCTCCAGACCTCTTCTCCCCGCAGCTCCAGGCCTCTGCTCCTCCATGCAGATCGCCCCAGGCCTTGCCCCGGGGAGCGCTCCGCAGGCCTCTGCTCTAGCGAGCTCAAGGCATGGGGGAGCTCCAGGCGAGCTCCAGACATGGGGGAGGAGCAGCAAGAGGCAGTACCTTGCTACCCCAGGTTTCTCGCATGGCCTCCCTAGGCTCCAGGAACCGCAAGGCCGTGCTCCAGGCTGCGCTCCACATCCAAAATACCTCTACCGCGCTCCAGGACGCCTCCTCTGCTACGTGATGAGGAGGATGGTGAGAAACATGACTTGATCCATGTTTTAGTAACTCCAACAAATTCAAAGTTAACTGAACATTTAAATCCACGGTGTGCTACTTGCTCTAAAACATCCATGTTTTAGTAATGAATGCAACCAAGAGAAGCTCTTCAATCTCCTAAGGAGACAACAATGTATAGAAGAGAGACAGCCACACCGTGTAAATTTGAGCACAACCATCTCAGAGAGCTAAACCACCTCTCCACACATTCTTTGCAAAGAAGTTTAGTGCCTAAGAAGAATATGATCTAAATTCACTGAAATAGGCAAAACATGCAGGTCCCAATTCCATTAAATCAAACAAACCTAAGGATCCATGATAACTAAAGTAGGAACCTAAAGGAGTAAATAAACCTAGATGAGATTCAAAAATAAGCAGACATAATGGACACAGGCCAAGCTGACCAGCCCAGTGAATGTCTTCCTAACAACATACTACTTTAGGTACAGACCAACAAACATTTTTTATAAATCATATCTAGAACGATATTGGTTTGTCTGGTAGCCCCAACAACACAACACATGCGAGCAGTTCCAACAAACAAATCAACATGCTACTTCTAGGACATAGCAGAAAGGTACAAAAAATCCTAGGTCCTACCAGGATCTATAGAAGTGACCAAAATGCCCAATTCCAAATGCCAAGCAAGCACAAAAATAAAGGCAGGGAATAATAGTTTTAGATGCTAGGCTTCTACCAATAAGAGAACAAAAAGCAGATACATCCATTGTCCAAACAAAATCTAACAACTGCTTCATACAGGAAGAAATGTAAGCCTAGGCCTGGAAAGCATAGAAGAGAGGGGGAGATGGGGACAACCTGCAAAGAGGTTGTCGAAGATAGAGCACGGCAAACTGGCCAGAATAACGAGCACCTGTAGACAGCGGACCAACCTGCAAGGGGAAAAAGAGGAAAAGGTACAACTATGGATGAGCTGCAGTTAACCAGAATTTAGACGGTCCAAAACAAAGAAGCACCGCGCCAGAACAACCCATTTTTCCTCTGCTTACTAAATACTAATAGGGCTTGTCATATATATCTTTCGAGTATAAAGGACAAACAGAATACCGACACGGGTAAGAAGAATAAACAACAAACATCCTGTGGTGATGAAGAAATAACTACAGATCGGGAGCGCGCCTTGGTATATGAGCATCCAATAACTAAATATGGAGCTCGGGAACGACCCTCGACATCTCAATATTAAAGTAACCATTACATTGTCCAAACATATAATTCTCACCTCTGTTTTCGAAGATTAACTGGCACGATATCTGAATAGTAGCTACAGGCTCAAGTTTGACACAGTCAAAGAAGAAAGTGGGAAGAGGAGCTAGCAATGGTGAGCTAGTTGTACCTGCTTGAACTGACCCCTCCTCTTGGAGAGGACGATGATCTGGTCATTGAGCTTCTTCCAGGCGCCGTCCTTGAAGCAGATCTCGACGATCGGCGGGCTTTCTTTTGCCGGCCAGGTGGCACTACATCTCCACGCTAAGGAGCGACGTGATCGCCGCGTCGAGGCTGCTGCCCTCCTGCATCAGCACAAACAAAATATCTCTTTTATATCAGTAATACCAATAGGCAACAGGTCATGTTTCAAAAGGTTACAGGTTGACAGACATTACATCAAGGGTCACAACGCAAGTACTGGCATTTGACAAAACAGAGAAGGCCACACACTGTAGTACTACACATGAATAAACAGCCAGGCACACAGTGATACCTCGGTAATGTTATTTGGTGGAGTAATCCTTGGGAGTAATCACCAGAGCTCAGGCAAATAATTGGGATGGTAAAGGTGGATCTAAAGATTACACAAATCCTAAAACAAAACAGTGCCTTGATTTTAGCTCTCGACCATCAACTACTACACCACTTGACCGCATCGGTTGTTTTAGATGGAAGAGAATGTGTGGAGCCTAGGAGAAAAAAATCCTTCGCCAACCACATACTGCACCTCCAAATCCCCAACCAGTAAGGAATAATTTTACACTAAGGGTACCAAGACTGAATAAAATGCTTTCTGGTTCACTTGTGTGCTGATCTAATATATGATGTTGTTCTTTGTTAAGTTCAGAAAAATAGGGATATTTAGCAGGAACAGGGGAGGTTTAGATTAAGTTCAATTTTTTGGGTCAATGACCTTTTAATGATATTCTTCTCAGATTGCATACTTGACTGCTTCATTAGACAACACAGAAACTCCATATTTAATAGTCATCGCAAATAGGAGATGCATCAGATTAATATCATGTTCTAATTAGAAAAGAAGAGAAGGTTAGAGACCTCAGTAATCATATAGAATCATGGTCATAGAGGAAACAATCTGCTCAACATATATAGATACAAGAATACATAGTGAAAATACACAAAATATGATCATCTGCAAAGAAAGAATAGCCAAGAGAAAATTGATTAGCGAGAGAGAAGGCATAACTTACCTTTTTAGTCAACTACATTTAGTGTGATGAAAGTGCAGATCCTTGACAATGGCATGGAGTACTACAACTGCCCAGATAAGCAATTTATCTACATATCCGACAGTAGAAGAGTTTGGAAAAAACAAGATTTTTACATGCAATGGATGCACACTCACACACACACAAAGTTGGCTCCAGCCGGTTTGAGTCATCCAAAATTAAACAAAAAGGTGATGTGCGTGCGTGCGCGCGCGCACACACACACACACAATTTGCTGCTCGAGTTTCAGTCATGGCATACACAATTTGTATGCATCCAAAACCGAAGGTACAAATAGCAGGTAGATGAGAGGGGGAGGTCACCACAATTATGTTGGGTGGGAGTTGAAGAGGGAGGTAGGGATGTTGGTCTGCTCCTCTCAATGATATCAGATATAACCTTTCATCTCAATGTATTATTTAGTTATGTTACATGCAGAATGAGATACAAAAAGAACATGTAATATACAAAAAAGGGAATGCAGCAACAGCGGAAAGAAATGCTAAAAGGGAACATAGAGCAGAAAACCAACCCAAAATGCAAGCAAGAATCTTTAAAAGGGAACATAGAGCAGCATGAGCATGAGGCATAGAAAAATGGGGTCACCTTAAGATCAAGAATCAATGGCCCTCTCCCAGTTCAAATCAGAAGAATATAACCACTATTATTGATTAGAGTTATTTTTACCCAGGCAAAACATTACAACATTGGATCCTAAGCTACAGGTGAGTCATACAAACTTACAAGTGTCTATTATTTTCATATATAGACAACCTTTAGTATCTCAACCAGAACCAAAGCCAAACAAAAAAATCATGGTTAAGTAACCAGCAAAGGAAGAATGCACCTTTTTGGAATTTTAAAGTAGCAAGACATTAAAAGTTCTCCTTTGCCTTTAATACTACACACATTAGGGGAGGTAGCTGCAGTTTTATTGCATAGCGGGCTCAGATTCGCCTTTTCTCGATCATATAACCTATCCCCATCATCTCTTATCACCAAATCAATCTGTTTACACAGTGGAGCTGCCCTGGTTATCACTCAATAAGAATGACCATCCAAGGACAGATCAATAGGTATCACAGGATCAAAAAGGATTCTAGAGACAACAGGGAGGATCCAACTTGATACCCACAAGTGCCTTGATTGCTCAAAGGCACACTTATTCCAGCCACAGTTAATCATCATCGCCCTAGCACGAACGCCACCGCCACATACAAACAGAAATGGCGAGAATGCCCCTGGTGGGGCAGGCTATTTATGAGCGGTGGCACGAAATGGGAGTAACTATTCATGCCAGCAGTAACTTTTTTTTATCCGACGGACGAGGTCGTTACAGGGGTCGATCAGACGGCCCAGATCCGATCAAGCCACCCGATCCGACAGCCAGGAATCCCAAATCGCTGTGGTGCGGCCTGAGGAGCTTCTATTCTTATTTCTGGATGGATGGATGGATCAATATAGCCATGGCCATGTCCCATACAATAGCCGAAGCAGAGGAGCAGGAGGAAGATGGAGCTCACCCAGGGAGGTTGTAGCCAAGGCAGTACTCAGTGCACGCCGGGGTTGCGCGTGAACGCCGTCCAACCAGCAACGAACCACGTCGGAGTTGCGCCTTGCACCGTCCCGTCGACGAGCAAACGCACCAAAAAAACATGTATAAGAAAGGCATCGTTATTTATCAGAAACAATTAAGAGTGTTTCTTCCACCGCTATCACGACATCTATGTTTTGCTTTTGAATTCAGAGGTTGTATCCAAACAAATAAAATCTTTAGGTAAATATATTTTCATCAAGGTGGTGTATCCCGTTGTCTGAAATAGCAAAAATAACAAAACAAAGATGGGAATAGTGGAAGGATGTAAATTTTTCTCAAAGATTGCATCTAATTCAGTCTTTTATCTGAACAGAAACATCCACATACCCTTTGTCCTAGACCAAAAGAAATGAAAAAAAGATAGCATCATATTGAAATGAAGAAATGGCTCGCATAATATAGAATGGATCTCAGCCCGAACAAATTGATTTTAAATACATTTAAACCATGACACATATATAAGCAATCATAATGTACAAAACACCTTGTCCCAAAAACACATAACCAGTGTTTAGGAGCAGCAACATTCTAACCAAAATATAACTATGACACCTATATGAGAAAACAGAAACCTCTAAAATATCCTCTCGGCTCATATGGAACAGAGGGCGTACATCTCAAGCAGCATAGCAAAAAATGTATTTCTCCATGAATTAATATATATATGAATGATAGAGATATATTGCATAAGCAAGTCAGATAACCGTGAGATGTAACATAATGTACAGGTTAGTGATCCATGACTGCAGCTAAATTTCAGAAGAAAAAAAGGACACTATTGAGTAGGCAATGTGGCACTAATATTACAGGGAGTAATCTTTCCTTGCAGCCGCACAACATATGTAGGCATAGATAAATAAGACTGGGGATTAAACCTCGTCCAGCTCCATAACGTCCGCGACCTGCAGAGGTCACAGACATTCATTGTTTCAGATTTCTTTGTCACAACACGACTACTCTCCGAAGAAAGATTCAATTTTCTTCTCAGACCACAGTTAAAGATTCAGAATTCTGCATAATTTCTCCTCTGTGAAGAACGAAAGTTGCAGTAACCAAATTGGTGGGTGTGGACAAGCAGAGCATAGCATGAGAAGGAGAGGAAGCAGAGAGATACCTTGCATGGCGTCCAGTAGGGTTGCAGCGGCGGCGGCCCAGAGGAGCGAAGCGATGGTCTTCCCTTGCTTGTGCCTGCGTGCATCAGGGAGTGAGGGAGGAAGGGGAGCGGCCAAATCAAAACAAGCAAGCAGAGGGGGAGGGGAGCAGAATAGAGACCTTGCATTCTCATTTTGTGGTGATGGAGAAGAAGCACATGGCTGCCAATACCGGTGTCGTGGTTGTGGCCGAGGTGGATCCGGCCGGCGCCGTGCCGGAAGCAAGCAGAGGATGGGTTGCATCCCCATGCGAGACTTGGCCTTGTTTCATATGTTGGCCAGAGTTGTTGAATGTTTAAACATAGTCCTGTCGTGGTTAACAAACGGAGGTTATTACCATACGACATATGCTCTTGCATAATTTTTTTTCGTTCACTCTGTAAAATAGCAGGACATCATTGTACTTCATTTAATGTAAGTAAATCTTATTTAACCTAGCAAAAATATAACCTGAATGTGTTCCTCCCACAAATTGATATATACAAATTCCTCTTGGTCAAGCAATAGAAATAGAGGAGATATTATTTGACGCTCACTGCCTCCAAATAATTGATCGAGAAAAATGAGGAGAAGCTCACCTAGGAGAAATAAGAATGCAACCTCATAGCCTCCACCACTGAATGCCTCCCTACAGAGGACTCGAACTTCCGTTGCGCCATCAAGGTCATGGTGAGCGCACCGGCCCTCTGTTGTTCATGTTATGGTGAGGGCACTATGTTTGCCAGGAGAGTAGGATGCACTGGCAACAGAGCAAGCATCACATCTCTGCATCTGGTCAAATCAGGGTCAGGAGCTAGAAAATGAAATAAGAAACTTTTTGCAGATGCTAGTTCGAAAAAAAGAAGTTAAAAACATAATTTATATCAGCAAGAGGAAGAAAGAAGGGAAATCCTTAAAATCAGATATGTACATGCACCACTATCTCTTTCAGGCTGCCACTATCAAATCTTGAGTTTCACATGAATGAAACAGTGCTTGGCTAAGTATTCAGAAGGAAATAACAAGAAAATCATTAGGTGGAGAAAATTTAAAGTGACACTCGATCTATTTGCGCATCAGCCACATAAGATTAGCCATGCTAGCTAGCTAGCTACACAAATCCATGACCCACCTAATCATGTGTACACAAGTCCTCCTCACCTCCCTTTTTTGCTTCCTATTCTTCCAGTTGGCTCCCACCGGGGTGGCACACCACCCCAAAACAAAGAAAAAACATGGACACCGGATAAAGTAAGTAGTGAATCACTTACTGTAAATCAGTAAAACTAAATTAGCCATTTCATATCCATATGTTTTATTTTCAAAGTAACTTCTTATAATAAGCTGATTCCATCTATATTTTAAGAAAATATTGATGGAGGGCTTAATACTGCCATGACACAAGCACGGTATAGGCTGCATAATGCAAGTAAGATACATGTCCCTATAAATCCAACCGCCCAGGTCAAATGCTTTGTATCCGAGTCCCAAATGGTTACTACAGGAACATAACAATATACTTAAATGACAAAAAAGGGCAGCGCCAAACTTCTAGAAAGTATATTGCACGTAACATAATTCATGGATTAGCAAAGAATGGACATAATTGGGAAAGAAACCGAACATCGATGCATTGTTTAGTGAGCAAGTAGGAAAAAATGATAAAGAAAATAGTCCATGACTGAAAATCTAGTTGTTCTGATGCCATACTAAAGAGCACAGCCGCTACAATATTACTTAGTACTTCGTAGTTGTCATCCTTCACAAATAATGAGAAAATGTGAAATGAAAAGTATGATAAAAATACAAAGGCCAAAGAAAATTCATGGTCAATCCTCACTTATGAGGATAAGCAGCAGGTCCTTGAGAATACGTGACTAAAAGTGTAATCTGTTACTGGCTTCAAGCATATTTTACAGTAACAATAACTATCACGTAGCAGATGCAGAGTAAAAGCATGCTAGGAGGCAGGAAAGACTGAAAGAGTCGGTGCTGAATTATGATATAAGCAGAGTGAGTTGAGTTTAACTTCTTTTGATTAAAATAAATCACAACCATATTACAGAGAGGGAGGTTGTGGTCGACGCCGGCACACAAATGAAACCGCCGTCGTCGGGGTCGGGCGTGGGCTCCTTCCTTCCTGGTCATCATCATCTTGGTCCTTGTGGATAGCATCCATGGATTGGAAGTGGGGTGACTTGCGAATCCCCTCCCTTGAGATGGCTTGCTGTTTCCAGTTGACATTCGTCCATGGAGAAGAGAAGCTTCATGAGCACACACACACACACACACACACACACACACACACACACAAAAGAGAGGAGGCTCTGGAAAGTGAAACGGTCATGGGGATGCTTATGCTTACCCGAGCTAGGAGCCGTGGAGGCGGAGCTCATTGGCCCATCACCGCACCGGAGGAAACGACGGTGAGCTCGACCATGTGCGGGCCGTGGTGGTCGTCCTCGTCCATGGAGGAGGGTGGCTGCTGCACCGAATCGAAGAAATTGAGTGGGGCGGGAAGATAAGAAAGAAGGGGAGAGGAGAGGGAAGAGGAGAGCTCACCTCACCAGAGTTGGGGGCAGCCGAAGCCCTAGCAGTGGGGATGGGTCGCGCGCGAGCGCTTGCGGCCGTGAGGAGTAGATCTGGCCAGAGGAAAGGAAGCACAGTCACGAAGGGAGCTCGTGGGTGTGCTGCGCTCCGATGAGGGCCGCCGGAACTCGCGGGAATCGCCCGGTGTTGGTGGCGGCAGCGAGGTGGGGGCTGGAATGCGGGAGGACGGGGGAAGGGGGTGCGACCGCGCGAGTGCGGCAGGAAGCAGCTAGGTTTCCAGTGGCTGCTACTTCAGTTTTAAAGGGGTACGCAAAATGTCAAAAATGCCCTCGGCGGGGCACGGGAATTACGCGCGGTGGCACGGCCGGGCGGGACACGGCTCATAGGGAAAATATCGGACGGTTGGAGACGACCGGGTAAATATCCGACGGCCCACGACGACCGAGCCCGAGATCCAACGGCCAGAACGCAATCAAGAAAACGATCGGACGGCCAGGAGGCCCAAATCGCTGAGGAGCCTCCGGCATCCATCCTGTTCTTATTTCTGGATGCACCGGCAAAAGCCAATCCCAGCTGGAAATGTCTATACAGATGAGCATATATCACCACTGGAACTAGCATGCAGAGCTTTCAATGGCGGGAGGCTCTAAAGCGTGGTGCGTGCTCTTGGCAGTTGCTAGATCTGGTCATGACCCAGCGTGAATAAATCTGGAGCAAGGACGGCACACGATCGATCACAGTGAAGTGCTGTCCCAGGACGAGTTTCGAGACAGACCATGTGTTGCAACAGCAGACTCTGGCACCTTTGGTGTCAGAATTAGTAGTAGGACTCCGGCTCAAATTGTCTAATCGAAGCTAGACTGGATGCACGCACGAATGATGGATGAGTGTGCCATCGTGACGGCTAGGTTAAAATCAATACTACTCAAAGACATGCAATTCACAAAAGGTTTAGTGGCCCTGATAACCTTGGTTTATTTGTAATCTGTGTGCAAATTGGGCCCAGTAGTACTAGTACTTCCTCAGTCCCGCAATATAAAAGTGTAGTGTAACACTCATATATTATGAAACGGTCACTATTGTCAAAAACGGTATTATATTATGAAACGAAAGGAGCAATATTCTAGTACTTCTTCAAGTTGGTACCACCACTTGAATTTGTGGCCACATACATTCTTTTTGTGAAAGGATCAGATCTATTAAAAAAAACACCGAAAGTACAAAACACCTCAAATATACTCATAAAAATTACATTGAGGTTCATGGACCACCAAACGACCATTACCGCCATCAGAATGAGCCGCCGACGCGTTGTTGTTGCCGCTCCCATACCGGAGCCGGCCTGACCTTGTCGATGACAGCCTAGAAGTCTTCGTGCATGTGCCCCTATGGACCAGCGTCCTCAAGCCACAATTGTCTTCGTTGAATTCTTGAATAGATCTGAAAAACCTGACGCAAAATATCACCGTTGCATACGCACAACGAGAAACCCTAACCTCGCCGTCTCGAGGAGCCGGAAGGAATCCGCCGAAGCTCCGTCTAATCCGTCCCAACGGACGAACTTGAGGAGGATCGAACCCCGAAAGACTGACTCAAAGAAAAAATGCGGCAATGCGTCCAAACGTCACCTCTGCGATGACTAAAACCCTACCTATCTACTAGCCAGATCCGAGGCATCAGAAATCCCCTCCGCGCCACCGGCAGTCGGAGCAGCAGGCGGAGGGGAGGCAAATCCACGGGCTCACCGGTGAAGATCGAGGGGAGAAGACTTTCCCTAGTCGTCTTGCGAAAGGGGAAAGAAAAGCTCATCCGTTGCCACATACATTGTTTGTCACTATATATGAACAAATGAGGATATAGCGAGATCGATTAGATGGACGAAAATATATGTACTCACAATCTGAGGGATCTATACGAACAAGACGCTCAAGTACTTGGTGGACACTCTGAAAAGTGGCAAAATAATTAGATCCAAAACAGTGGGCCAGACACGTATGATACGTGGACATACATCCGTAGGACGCCGTAGCTCATACCTTAGCCGCGCAGCCGAACTCACCACGCACATCACAGCATCGCAACGCGCGAGGAGCACAAACCAAAGCATGCACGTGCACCGGCGATCCGTCGACGTCGCCCAACGAAGCACGTGCTCGTTCAGCCAGGGCGCATTGAACTCGTCAACTCGCCCGGCCCCCGGCCGCTGTGCGCCTGTACCGGCGGGGTACACGGGCGAATGGACACGATGGTGAAGCAGCGTCCCCACGGAGACGGGAGAGGGAGCGACGCGTACGTTGTGGCGCCCAGGAGCAAGCAGTGTCCCCTGCCGCCGCCACGCCCAAAACCGCGGGCTCCACCCCCTGTCCCCCTCCTGCCCGAATATGGCTATTAGCCTATTACTAACCGGTTAGGCGCGCAACGCGTATCGCTGCCGCCCTCCCCTCTCCTTTTACCTTTCGCCCGCCCCCCGCCACGCCTGACGGCCCCACCACTCTGCCTCACGGACACGGCCGGGACAGCGACGCCGTCGATACACCGTCTCCTCCTCCCAGGTCACCACCACCTGCTGCCGCAAAGTGCACAACGTTTGCTGCAAGCTTCTCCATGCGTCTCCGGCCAACTTGACAAGTGGCGGCACGTGGATCTTGTCGACTACGGCTGGCTGGCTGGCTGGCTGGCTGGCTGGCTACACACAAACTGTTACGTCGATCAGGTGGATGAGTACGTTAACGTCCACGAACAAAATCTGAGACTTTTGGCCGGGACTAGTGCCCAACTTGAATACCATTAGCGGGGTGCATGTGGGATTTAGCGGCACCTGATGACACTGGCTTCATCACGTACACAACCTAGCTCCAGAGCGTCTCCAACACTCTCAAAGTCCAACGAACGCTTATCCTAGTGGACTGGAGAGAAATCCACGCTTGACGAGACGGTGGTCCTTTGCTAGAAGAAACGCCATCAGATCATGCATCATGTTACCACCAGCACTAATATATACACCTTTTTTTGCTTCTCCTTTCCAGGGGTGATGAAATCTCCCCACTTGGGGATCGGTTAACATTAACTTCTTCCCACGATCATCACCATCGCCTAATTAACTACAGCCTAGTTTTATCACGCGTGATATAGGCAATCAGACAAGGGAGGAGGAGGAGGTGGGCGTGTTACAATTGTGCACCGTGGTGACCGGTGACTGGCGGGGACCCACGTGGCCGGGCTAATGGCCAGCAGAGCTGATCTAGGGCCATCATGCCGATCGTAACCAACTTGGCCAAAGAAAAGATACGGGGTAAGCAGTTTAATCACGCTTACTTTGGGGTTAACGATTAAGATTGGGTCATCCGTCTCCTTAATTTTGTGGGTGTCCTTGCCCTACCTATCCTCTAATATCCCCGTGAAAAGACGGACGATTAAGCAGATGTATTGATCGGTGCATAGCGCACGTATATATGGAGTACAAGGTGTGCCACAATCTCAACTATACAAAGACTAGGAGGTGGGCCGGGCTATACAATATACATGCACAAACCATATATTCAACACCCCACCCTCACCCCCCCCCCCCCCGCCCCCGCAGTCGAAGCGTCGCCGGTGACGCAAAGACTGAACCTGAACTCCTCGAAAACAGAAGTAGACAGTCCTTTTGTCATGGCATCGGCAAACTGTTGCGTCGTACTGTTGCGTCGTCGGGACGTGGAGGACCCGGATGCGCCCAAGGGCCACCTGATCACGAACAAAGTGTATGTCGAGCTCAATATGCTTCGTTCGTCGATGGTGGACCGGGTTGGCGGAGAGGTACACGGCGGAGACGTTGTCGCAGTAGACGAGCGTGGCCTTGTGAACATCACAAAGCAACTCCTGGAGCAGTTGATGAAGCCAAGAGCATTCAGCAATGGCGTTAGCCACTGCCCGATACTCTGCCTCGGCACTCGAGCGGGAGACGGTGGCCTGTCACTTGGAGGACCAAGAGATCAGAGACGGCCCAAGGTAGACACAGTACCCCGAAGTGGAGCGCCGTGTGTCCGGGCAGCCAGCCCAGTCCACATCAGAGTAGGCGACGAGGTTGGTGGAGGCGGAGGCGTCAGTGTAAGTCCCATGGACGGGGTGCCGCGTATGTAACGGAGGATACGCTTCACCAAGGTCCAGTGAGAGTCGCGGAGCATGCATGTGAAGACAGACCTGCTGAACGGCATACTGCAAGTCGGGGCGCGTCAGGGTGAGGTACTGCAAAGCACCAACAATGGAGCGATAGAAGGCCGCGTCGGATGCGGGAGAGCCCTCCAGAGCAGAAACCTTGGCCTTGGTGTTGACAGGCGTGGGAGTGGGCTTGCAGTTAAGCATGCCGGCTCGATCGAGAAGCTCATGGGCGTAACGCTGCTGGTGTAGAAAGAACCCATCTGGCCGTCGAACCACCTCAATGCCAAGGAAGTAGTGGAGGGGCCCCAAGTCCTTCAGGGCAAACTCACCTCGAAGACGAGCAGTGATACGCTGGAGGAGCGCGACAGTAGATGCCGTCAGGATGATGTCGTCGACGTAGAGCAACAAGTAGGCCGTGTCAACCCCACGATGGTACACGAAGAGGGACGCATCGGAGCGAGTCGATGTAAATCCGAGTGTCTGTAGGAATGCAGCGATGCACTGGTACCAGGCCCGAGGCGCGTGCTTCAACCCGTAAAGGGAGAGACCAAGCACACATGGTCTGGATGTGTGGCGTCGACGAAGCCGGTGGGCTGCTCACAGAATACCTGCTCAGCGAGGTGGCCATGCAAGAAGGCGTTGGAGACATCCAACTGATGCACAGGCCAGGCTCGGGAGACGGCTAGCTGAAGCACGGTGCAGATCGTGCATGGTTTAACAACCGGGGCAAAAGTGTCGGTGAAGTCCATGCCCGCACGTTCCCGAAAGCCTCGAACCACCCAGCGAGCTTTGTAGCACTCGAGAGTGCCATCGGGACGAGTCTTGTGCCGAAAAACCCACTTGCCCGTGATGATGTTGGCACGAGGCGGCCGAGGGACAAGCTGCCAGGTGCGGTTCCGTTGGAGCGCGTCGAACTCTTCCTGCATCGCAGCGAGCCAATGAGGATCCCGAAGGGCGGCTCGAGCTAACGATGGGAGAGGAGGCGGCTCGGAGACGGAAGCAGCGAGAAGATACTCATCGCTGGTGTACAGCGTACTTGGGCGGAACGTGGCAGCCCGAGAGCGAGTCATCGGGCGGGGCAGCGAGTCTGGGTTGGCGACGGGCGAAGATGAAGAAGAGCCCGCCACCTCCGATGCCACGGGCGAGGCCGCCGCGAGCGAAGCCGCCGCGGGTGTGGTCGCGGGCGAGGCCGCCTCGGACGAGGCGGCAGGCGAGGGTGCGGGGGGCACCGACGAGGCCCGCGCGGCAGCCGGGGAGGCCGAGGGCGGCGCGGCCGTCGGGGAGGCCGAGGGCGCACTGGGCGTCGCGGGCGCCGGGAGGGGTGCAACCAGCTAGGGAGGAACTCGACCTGTGGCGCGGGGGGCACCCTTAAAGCCGAGAGGCGGCCCAAGAGAAGCTCGCGAGCGGCCGTCACCGGGAGCGGGCAAAGCCGCAACATCCGAGGGTACCTGCTGAAACGGAAAAACCATCTCATCAAAGTAAACGTGTCGGGAAGTGATCACCCAATGTGAGATCGGATCATAGCAGCGGTAGCCTTTGGTGTTGGGAGGATAGCAAAGAAAAATACATGCCACGGACCGTGGTGCGAGCTTATGAGGAATAGTAGAAGCGATGCTAGGGTAGCACAGGCAACCAAAGATGGAGCTCGGCGTAGGACGGTGGCGTGCCGAACAATAGGTGATGAGGTGCAAAATTCCCGCGAGTGCGACAGGGACGGATGTTGAGGAGTAGTGATGCGGTGGCATGCGCGTCGGGCCAGAAACGTGGTGGCACGTTGGCATGAAAGAGGAGGGTGGGGACACAGTCATTAAGAGTGTGAAGCACGTGCTCAGCGCGGCCATTTTGTTGCGAAGTGTACGAGCATGTGAGACGAAAAATCATGCCGTGTGTGGCGAGAAGGTTTCGGATCGCAAGATTATCAAACTCCTTCCCGTTGTCTGTTTGGAATGCATGAATGGGTCGACCAAACTGCGTGGAGACATAGGAGTAGAATGCGGTGAGAGTGGCAACAGAGTCCGACTTTCGCCGCAACGGGAAGGTCCACACATAGTGCGAAAAATCATCAAGTATAACAAGATAATAAAGATAGCCTGTGTTACTTGCAACAGGAGAGGTCCAAACATCACTATGAATTAACTGAAACGGGTATGATGCAACATGCGAGGAAGTGCTAAAGGGAAGACGAACATGTTTGCCGAGACGACAAGCATGACAAGTGTGATCGTCTATCTTATTACACGTGAATGAAAAACTCTGAAGAATATGATGAAGGGTGGCGGTGTTGGGATGACCGAGATGAGCATGCCAAAGGTCCACTCCGGCGGAAAGCGCCATGGGTGCAGCGACAGAGGAGGTGGATGAGTGGACCGGGTAGAGCTCACCGGGGCCGTCACATCGGTGGAGCACCATCCGGGTACGGGCATCCTTAATAGAAAAGCCAAACATGTCAAATTCAACGGTGACAGGATTTTCACGTGTAAGAGAACGAACGGAAACAAGATTTTTAATGATGTCAGGTGAGACAAGTACGTTAGAAAGATATAATGGCATGGAGTTAGAAGGAAAAGCAGCATGGCCGACATGAGTAATAGGCATGGAGGAACCGCCGCCCACGGTAATGCGAGCAGCGGTGTGAATGGGGTGAGCGGTAAGAAGGTTACCGGGGTTGGCGGCCATGTGAGACGTGGCTCCGGTGTCCATATACCAGTCGCCACCGCCAGTGTACTGCTGTGGCGTGGGGGCGCACTACAAAAAAATACACTTCCGTGATGATACGTGTTTTTCACAGTAGGTCACATTTTCTGTCATGTATGTACATCCATGACAAATTTATGATAGAATCAAGATATTATACCTCTGCTGTCATAGAAGTGTTCCATGACATTACCAAAATTATCATCACGGAAGTGTCCACTTCTATGATGATAAATCGCGCGTCACAGAAGTGCTTTCGTCAAGGAAGATCGACACATGGCATCCACCGTAACAGAATGCCATTAAGCTATCAGGTCCGCTTTTGGATCCGATAACCCATTAACAGCCCCGACCAATGTGGATTTTCCACGTGTAAAATCATCATTGGCTAGAGGAAACACGTGTCGGCTCACCATTGGGATAGATGTCATCCACTCATTGGACACAAAGCGCCTATGATACGTCGACATGTGGCACGGCCCAACAGAGGCCCATTCCTCTGAAAAGGCCGGCCCGTTTGACTTAGTCAAAAGGTGGCGGGTCGGGCCACGGCAAGCCTGTTAATGGCCTGTTTGCATATAGCCCATTTACATCCCTCTAACCCAGGGCCCGTTTACGGCCTATCCGAATTAGGCCCAGTAGCGTCATCTGGGCCGTCCAATATAATTCCAGCCCGTTTTAACATCCGGCCCATGACATCTTTTGGCCCATATGAGGCCCTTAGTAACCCTCGGCCCATTAACGGCCCGTGGTAAAACTGGCCCGCAATGAACAGTGTATCACTTTATACCCATTAACGGCCCATTATTCCGTTGGGCCGTTTCCAGCCCATGTTATCTTTCGGCCTTCTCAGGGCCCATTTATTCTTGGGCTCATTTCCAGCATTCGTTTACTTTCGGGCCGTTACTGTCATTTTCTGCTTGTGGGCCAAATACAGCCCATCGTTAATACGTTGGGCCGTTTTCATAGCGTCATCAAATACGGCCTATTAACGACGACCCGTTATGGTCGGCCCATGAACGGACGATTTCAATTCTAGCCCATTTACGGCCATAATGTGGTCTGTTATTGGCTCATGTTTTGCCAACCGATCATATGGCCCGTAGAAGGCCCATTGATGATACGACCCGTAGAAGGCCCATTGTGTCTACGCCCCGTAGAAGGCCCATTTTTTCTACGGCCCTTAGAAGGCCCATTGTTTCTACGGCCCGTAGGAGGCCCATGTTAACTACAGTAAATATGTAGCCCATTGTTAATGTGGCCTAGTTTTAAAAAATAGGTTATTCCGGCCACTAGCAAACCGCGGAAAAAGAACTGCACTGACTACAAGAAAACAAATAAACAAGACAATGGAAATAAATACGCAAGCAACTTACGCTAGGCTATCACGGCTATTACACATATTACATCCACTGGGCATCAAAGTTCGCCACAAGTGCAAATATAGGGAACAAAGCAGCATATAAACGCCGCAGCAAAACAAGTTCAGAACTGAAACCACTTCAGAAGAGCTCAAGAAACAATATCCTGGGTACCCATAATGCTGGCAAGATGCTTAGCAAGCTTATTAACTTTCTCTTGTTTGGCGCTTAAATCCTCCAGCACTTGCTGTTGCACCAGAAAGTATGCATCTAAATTCTGCAGGGACTTCCTCAGTCCTTCGGCTTCCTGTCACATAACATCTAATCGATGTCTTTCAACTTGAAGTTGAGACTCAAGAAGCCGAACTGATTCAGGCAGCGAGTTCGAAGAGCTGGTGCCAGCAGTAGTAGCCAGTAACTCGAACACTACATCAAGACAGGACTTTGGGGTTGTCTCAGTGTCTTCAATATAGTTTTTATTAGCTTTCTTGGAGAACAACAGGGATGTCTCACTATCTTGAACCTGGTCTGCATTACTTCCTTTACCATTGCATAACGGGGTACTCTTCTCCAATATTTTATCCGCGTTCTAAAGGAGAAACAAACAAACACATCACAGGTTTACAATGTAGTATATGAAACTCATTTTGGTAAACCAGTTCAGTAGTAAGGTGGACAGGATAACAACATGAAACAAACATATATCCATGTAGTATGGTCACTGTATGGTTTATATCATTCTAGTTTATGTTGCCAAATCAAGATAGATACAGTTCGAATCATATCTATTTAAGACAAAGCAGCATAGACAAAATATAAGTGTGGGAAACTACACAACAATAACAACACTTGTAATGTGCATGGCATGAGAACATACCTGTTTATTCAATTGAAACTGAAATCAACATAGAGCAAGTTACAACAGCAAACACGTTAAAGAAACAGGTTAAAAACATACCTGTTGCGCCATTGAAGTTTCAATTGCATCCTTCAAATTTGAAATTAGTTGGTATGAGTAAATACAGTGATGCAAGAGCAAAGTAGTATGAACTATAGCTACGGAACCTGACCTGAGAACAATTCTTCTTCTGCTTTAAGCGTTGACTTGGGGTTCGGAGTGGTGGTCCTTGTGCTTTGGGCACTGCAGTTGCCTTACTAACTGCTCGTGTTTGGGTGCTCTGTGGTGGAGACGATGCTGTGTCAACGGGAACTGGGTTACTATCTGCTGGGGTTGGGGTTAGAAGGGGTGTAGTTGGTTCTCTGTCCAACTGGGTAGGGGTACAATCTGCGTGAGTCTGGGTTATGTGTGGTGGGGCTAGTTCTTGGGCAAGTACAACCGTGGTTCTATATCCATCGATAGGTAGCACGATCTTTTCTGAAGACCGTGTTTCTACTCCCACAGATACTTCCATCACCCCCTCCAATTGAAATGGCTGATAAACAACAAAAGTAATTGAATGTACATACATTGTAAGATAGACAGGTGCAATGGATAGTAGGGAAGAAAACATGGCATGAAATAATTCACATTTATGTTGTCTAACCAAACAGAATAGCAGGACATAATTTCAAATATATGATGGCTAATTAAACAGGATAGCATGAGACAATTTCACATGTATGATGGCTAACTAAACAGGATAGAATGACATACTTCAAAATATGATGACTATGTAAACAGGATGGCATGATATAACTATACGATGTGTCTATTAAAGTGGTTGGCATGCCATAAATCACAAACATGCCGTCGATGGAAACATGATGGCATGATATAATTCATGGATAGAATGACATAATCCAAAATATGATGACTATGTGAACAGGATGAGATGATATAACTATATTATGTCTTTAGAAAATGGGATGGCATGCCATAATTCAGATACATGTTGTCCATGTAAACATCATGGCATGATATAATTCAAATATATGATTTATATACTAAGGAAGTGAGCAGAGGGCAATCACATATATGATGTGTCAACTAAGGAGATGGCATTCAATATCGTGTATATGATGTAAAAACTAAGCATTGCAATACAACATATGCATGATATGAGTAATATAACCCTGCCAAGTTTGAGCATACACCTCAGGGGGATAATAGGACTGGTCATCTGCCTCTGAATCCTCCTCTGAAGAGCTATCTGTAACCAGCAACATATCTCCTTCACGAGGTAGCATTGTCTGCTCTGAAGACCTTGTTTTCACTCTAGATTTCTCCTTCACCAATTCAAATGGCCGATGCACAGGAAGAGCAGATGAATATACAAACATTGTCGACAAAAGCAATGAGAAATACAAAAAAGGACGGCATGATATAATTCACATATATGACACTTGGCTAAACAGCATGGCATTGCATAATTCACATATATAATGCCTTGCAACAAGATAGCATTGCATAATTCACGTATATAATGTCTTGCAAAAAGATGGCATTGCATAATTCACATATATGGTAATTAGACACTAAACAGGTGGCATTCACACAAACCATGTCTAAACTAAGCAAATGACATAGCAATGCAAGATACCATATGCACGATATGAGCAACATAACCCTGCCAAGTTAGAGCATGCACCTCGGGGGGAATAGGACTGGTCATCTATCTCTGAATCCTCCTCTGAGGAGCTATCTGTAACCAGCAAGATGCGCTTCGTCAGATAGCATTGTCTTCTCTAAAGACCTTGTTTCCACTCCAGATTTTTCCATGACCGTGCCGAATGGATGATGCACAGGAAGAGTGTAATTGAATGTACTAAAATTGTTGAAAAATTTAACACGTAATAAAAAATGATGTCATGATATAATTCACATATAAGATGACTGGCTAACTAGGGTGGCATTGAAAAATTCACATATATGATGCCTGGCTAAACAAGATGGCATTGCATGATTCACATATACGATAAAGAAACTAAACAGATGGCATTGACACAAAGCATGTCTAAACTAAGCAGATGACATCTTTGATGTATACAGTAAGCAATGCAAGGCACCATATGCATGATATTACCAACATCAGCATGCCAAGTTAGAGTGAAGACCTCATGGGGTAAATAGGAATGGTCTTCTGCTTCTGAATCCCCCTCAGAACAGTTATCTTCCTCTTGTTTATGATCCGAAATGGGTGGAGGGGGGCTGCCTTTGCACCCACCATGGAGCGAAGTCTGCATGAAATTTTATTTCCACGCAAGGCTCGTCTCTTTTGCTCTAAATGTTCAGTTCCATTGTGTAAATTAACTGGCATGCATAGGAATAAAACATGGTGAGATTATGTAAGGAGTGCATGCACAAATCCAGAGTGAAGGTCGCAAACTGTGGATAGACCCAAAACCAATGATAGCAGGCAGATAATAACTTTAGTTAAAAAATACAGATAATGGATCCTTTAATGTTTGTTTGCACCCAACATGAAACTCATAGTAGACACCCGAGATTAACCAGATAGTAGACATATAGTACTGATTGCTGCCCCAATATGTACCCCACAACCATTTAAAAACTCAAGTTTCAGCATAAGTTTGGACCTGAGTTGTAGTATAATAGGTGAACACGACGATAAAGTAGCATGTCATCATATTAAGCAATGCATAACGTAAGCAGACACGAAAGAGTGCTACCTCTCTTGCGGACCCGTGTAGTCCTCAAGGTCATCTGCTCAGTTGATGATGCTAATGCAGTTGTCGTGGTTGCCGGCGGCGAGGAAGAAGATCTGAGGCGGCGAAAGATAGTCTGGAGAGCGGATACCTATTGTGGTGAACCCTTCCGTCGTTAGAGCAGCCGAGCTGGGGTGGAACACAACACCGCAGGAGCAGGACAAACCACACAAGGTTTTCTTTGACACATATCTGTAACAGAAGTAACTGTGTAAGGGATTCTTTGAATTTGAGGATTCTGACAATGCAGGGATAGGAAATAGACAGGAATAGGATAGGAATGCACGTGAAAAACAAGGAGTTTAAAAACACAGGATTTCTGCCAATCTGGGTGTTTGGTTCACAAGAATTGGAAGATCACAGGATGCAAAGAAGCATGGTGAGATTAAGTCAAACCACAAGAAGTGTACAACCTCTTTGGCGAAGCCATGTCGATCTCAGCGTGATTGGGTTGGCCGGTGAGGATGTTCCGGCTGACTTGGCTTCCGGAGGAGGGGAAGAAGATCTTAGGCGTCTGGAGATGGAGCCCGAGGTACTGCTCCGCTGTGATGGAGGGCTTCGTCGTTGGAGCAGCTCCAGTGAGTTGTACGACGCCGAGGCTGAAGCAGGACAAGATAAACAACGTTAACCCGAGTGGAATTCTAATAGCATCTCCAATAGATGACGTAAAATACATAACCACAAAGTGCTAGATGTATACATCAGACGCTCATCTCTGAAGTTAACTGTCGAAACTGAATTTAACTATCGAAAGTGAACTTAACTATCGAAAATGAATTTTGCTGTCAAAACTGAATTTTACTGTCGAAACTGAACACAGTAGAGGTGAGGCGACACATCAGTTGACTGACTTTTTCATCTCTGGTCAGTCGATTTTGCAGCCGTTGGATACAAAATCAAGGGCCTGCAGTTCATCTTCAACCTCCACCCCCCTGAGCCGCCAGCCACCACCGGCCAAACAGCTCGCCCCCGCCGCCCGCCCCGAAAACACTCCCCACCGCCGGTCCGCCGCCGCCCCAGCCATCCCTATAGGCCCCCCTGTTGGAAATATGCCCTAGAGGCAATAATAAAAGCATTATTATTATATTTCCTTATTCATGATAATTGTCTTTATTCGTGCTATAATTGTGTTATCCGGAAATCGTAATACATGTGTGAATAACAGACAACAACATGTCCCTAGTAAGTCTCTAGTTGACTAGCTCGTTGATCGATAGATAGTCATGATTTCCTGACTATGGACATTGGATGTCATTGATAATGAGATCACATCATTAGAAGAATGATGTGATGGACAAGACCCAATCCTAAACATAGTGTAAGATCGCTTAGTTCGTTTGCTAGAGTTTTCCAATGTCAAGTATCCTTTCCTTAGACCATGAGATCGTGTAACTCCCGGATACCGTAGGAGTGCTTTGGGTGTGCCAAACGTCACAATGTAACTGGGTGACTATAAAGGTATACTACGGGTATCTCTGAAAGTGTCTGTTGGGTTGACATGGATTGAGACTGGGATTTGTCACTCCGCTTGACGGAGAGGTATCACCGGGCCCTCTCGGTAATGCATCATCATAATGAGCTCAATGTGATCAAAGTGTTTGATCACGGGATCATGCACTACGGTACGAGAAAAGTGACTTGCCGATAACGAGATTGAACGAGGTATTGGGATACCGACGATCGAATCTCGGGCAAGTAAAATACCGATTGACAAAGGGAATCATATACGGGATTAATTGAATCCTCGACATCGTGGTTCATCCGATGAGATCATCGTGGAGCATGTGGGAGCCAACATGGGTATCTAGATCCCGCTATTGGTTATTGCCCGAGAGCCGTCTCGGTCATGTCTGCATGTCTCCCGAACCCGTAGGGTCTACACACTTAAGGTTCGGTGACGCTAGGGTTATGAAGATATGTATATGCAGTAAACCGAATGTTGTTCGGAGTCCCGGATGAGATCCCGGACGTCACGAGGAGTTTCGGAATGGTCCGGAGGTAAAGAATTATATATAGGAAGTGCTGTTTTGGCCATCGGGACAAGTTTCGGGGTTATCGGTATTGTACCGGGACCACCGGAGGGTCCCGGGGGGTCCACCGGGTGGGGCCACCTGCCTCGGGGGGCCACATGGGCTCTTGGGGGTGCGCCTTGGCCTACATGGGCCAAGGGGAACCAGCCCCAAGAGGCCCATGCGCCTAGGGTTACAAAGGGAAGGAGTCCCACAAGGGGAAGGCACCTCCTAGGTGCCTTGGGGGGGAGGGAAACCTCCCCTTGGCCGCCGCCCCAAGGAGATTGGATCTCCTAGGGCCGGCGCCCCCCCCCTTGGAACTCCTATATAAAAGGGGGAGGGGAGGGGGCAGCCGCACCCCTGGTCATTGGCGCCTCCCTCTCCCTCCCCAACACCTCCTCCTCCTCCGTTGAGCACGACGAAGCCCTGCCGGAGTACTGTAGTTCCACCATCACCACGCCGTCGTGTTGCTACTGGAGCCATCTTCCCCAAACCTCTCCTTTGCCTTGATGGATCAAGAAGAAGGAGACGTCACGCTGACCGTACGTGTGTTGAACACGGAGGTGCCGTGTTTTCGGTGCTAGGATCTCTGGTGATTTGGATCACGGTGTGTACGACTACTTCATCCCCGTTCGTTGAACGCTTCCGCTCGCGATCTACAAAGTGGTATGTAGATGCAATCTCTCTCTCCCATGACTCGTTGCTAGATGAACTCATAGATGGATCTTGGTGAAACCGTAGGAAAATTTTTAATTTTCTGCAACGTTCCCCAACAGTGGCATCATGAGCTAGGTCTATGCGTAGTTCTCTATTGCACGAGTAGAATACAATTTGTTGTGGGTGTAGATGTTGTCAATTTTTCTTGCCGCTACTAGTCTTATCTTGCTTCAGCGGTATTGTGGGATGAAGCGGCCCGGACCAACCTTACACGTACGCTTACGTGAGACCGGTTCCACCGACTAACATGCACTAGTTGCATAAGGTGGCTGGCGGGTGTCTGTCTCTCCCACTTTAGTTGGAGCGGATTCGATGAAAAGGGTCCTTATGAAGGGTAAATAGAAGTTGACAAATCACGTTGTGGCTTTCACGTAGGTAAGAAAACGTTCTTGCTAGAACCCTAATTCAGCCACGTAAAACTTGCAACAACAATTAGAGGACGTCTAACTTGTTTTTGCAGCAAGTGCTTTGTGATATGATATGGCCAAAGTTGTGATGAATGATGAATGATCTATATGTGATGTATGAGATGTTCATGCTATTGTAATAGGAATCACGACTTGCATGTCGATGAGTATGACAACCGGCAGGAGCCATAGGAGTTGTCTTTATTTTTTGTATGACCTGCGTGTCATTGAGAAACGCCATGTAAATTACTTTACTTTATTGCTAAACGCGTTAGCCATAGTAGTAGAAGTAATAGTTGGCGAGCAACTTCATGGAGACACGATGATGGAGATCATGATGATGGAGATCATGGTGTCAAACCGGTGACAAGATGATCATGGAGCCCCAAGATGGAGATCAAAGGAGCTATGTGATATTGGCCATATCATGTCACGTTTATTATTTGATTGCATGTGATGTTTATCATGTTTTGCATCTTGTTTACTTAGAACGACGGTAGTAAATAAGATGATCCCTCATAATAATTTCAAGAAAGTGTTCCCCCTAACTGTGCACCGTTGCGACAGTTCGTTGTTTCGAAGCACCACGTGATGATCGGGTGTGATAGATTCTAACGTTCACATACAACGGGTGTAAGACAGATTTACACACGCAAAACACTTAGGTTGACTTGACGATCCTAGCATGTACAGACATGGCCTTGGAACACAGAAGACCGAAAGGTCGAGCATGAGTCGTATAGAAGATACGATCAACATGAAGATGTTCACCGATGTTGACTAGTCCGTCTCACGTGATGATCGGACACGGCCTAGTTGACTCGGATCATGTAATACTTAGATGACTAGAAGAGGGATGTCTATCTAAGTGGGAGTTCATTAAATAATTTGATTAAATGAACTTTATTATCATGAACTTAGTCTAAAATATTTACAATATGTCTTGTAGATCAAATGGCCAACGTAGTCCTCAACTTCAACGCGTTCCTAGAGAAAACCAAGCTGAAAGACGATGGTAGCAACTATACGGACTGGGTCCGGAACCTGAGGATCATCCTCATAGCTGCCAAGAAAGATTATGTCCTACGAGCACCGCTGGGTGACGCACCTATTCTCCCTGCAGAACAAGACGTTATGAACGCTTGGCAGTCACGCTGCGATGATTACTCCCTCGTTCAGTGCGGCATGCTTTACAGCTTAGAGCCGGGGCTCCAAAAGCGTTTTGAGAGACATGGAGCATATGAGATGCTCGAAGAGCTGAAAATGGTTTTCCAAGCTCATGCCCGGGTCGAGAGATATGAAGTCTCCGACAAATTCTTTAGCTGTAAGATGGAGGAAAATGGCTCTGTCAGTGAACACATACTCAAGATGTCTGGGTTGCACTACCGCTTGACTCAACTGGAAGTTAACCTCCCAGATGAAGCGGTCATTGACAGAATCCTCCAGTCGCTTCCACCTAGCTACAAGAGCTTTGTGATGAACTACAATATGCAGGGGATGGTAAAGACCATTCCTGAGGTATATGCTATGCTGAAATCAGCAGAGGTGGAAATCAAGAAGGAGCATCAAGTGTTGATGGTGAATAAAACCACAAAGTTCAAGAAGGGCAAGGGTAAAAATAACTTCAAGAAGGACGGCAAGGAATTTGCCGCGCCTGGTAAGCAAGTTGCCGGGAAGAAGCCAAAGTATGAACCCAAGCCCGAGACTGAGTGTTTTTATTGCAAGGGAAGTGGTCACTGGAAGCGGAACTGCCCCAAATACTTAGCGGACAAGAAGGCCGGCAAAACCAAAGGTATATGTGATATACATGTAATTGATGTGTACCATACCAGTACTCGTAGTAGCTCGTGGGTATTTGATACCGGTGCAGTTGCTCACATTTGTAACTCAAAGCAGGAGCTGCGGAATAAACGGAGACTAGCGAAGGACGAGGTGACGATGCGCGTCGGGAATGGTTCCAAGGTCGATGTGATCGCCGTCGGCACGCTACCTCTACATTTACCTACGGGATTAGTTTTAAACCTCAATAATTGTTATTTAGTGCCTAGTTTGAGCATGAACATTGTATCTGGATCTCGTTTAATTCGAGATGGCTACTGATTTAAATCCGAGAATAATGGTTGTTCTATTTATATGAGAGATATGTTTTATGGTCATGCTCCGATGGTTAATGGTTTATTCTTAATGAATCTCGTACGTGATGATACACATATTCATAGTGTGAATACCAAAAGAGTTAAAGTTGATAACAATAGTCTCACATATTTGTGGCACTGCCGCCTTGGTCACATAGGTGTCAAACGCATGAAGAAGCTCCATGCAGATGGACTTTTAGAGTCTCTTGATTATGAATCATTTGACACGTGCGAACCATGCCTCATGTGTAAAATGACCAAGACCCCGTTCTCAGGAACAATGGAGCGAGCAACCAACTTATTGGAAATCATACATACCGATGTGTGCGGTCCAATGAGTGTTGAGGCTCGTGGTGGCTATCGTTATGTTCTCACCCTCACTGATGACTTGAGTAGATATGGGTATATCTACTTAATGAAACACAAGTCTGAAACCTTTGAAAAGTTCAAGGAATTTCAGAGTGAGGTTGAAAATCAACGTAATAAAAAGATCAAGTTTCTACGATCAGATCGTGGAGGAGAATACTTGAGTCATGAATTTGGCACGCACTTAAGAAAATGTGGAATAGTTTCACAACTCACGCCGCCTGGAACACCTCAGCGTAATGGTGTGTCCGAACGTCGTAATCGCACTCTATTAGATATGGTGCGATCTATGATGTCTCTTACCGACTTACCGCTATCTTTTTGGGGCTATGCTTTAGAGACTGCCGCATTCACTTTAAATAGGGCTCCGTCTAAATCCGTTGAGACGACACCGTATGAATTGTGGTTTGGGAAGAAACCTAAGCTGTCGTTTCTAAAAGTTTGGGGATGCGATGCTTATGTCAAGAAACTTCAACCTGAAAAGCTCGAACCCAAGTCGGAAAAATGCGTCTTGATAGGATACCCTAAAGAAACTGTTGGGTATACCTTCTACCTCAGATCTGAAGGCAAGATCTTTGTTGACAAGAATGGATCCTTTCTAGAGAAAGAGTTTCTCTCGAAAGAAGTAAGTGGGAGGAAAGTAGAACTTGATGAAGTGTTACCTCTTGAACCGGAAAATGGCAAAACTCAAGAAAACGTTCCTGAGGTGCCTGCACCGACTAGAGAGGAAATTAATGATGATGATCAAGATGCTTCCAATCAAGCTCCTACTGAAATTCGAAGGTCCACAAGGACACGTTCCGCACTAGAGTGGTACGGAAACCCTGTCTTGGAAATCATGTTGTTAGACAACGGTGAACCTTCGAACTATGAGGAAGCAATGGCGGGCCCGGATTCCCACAAATGGCTGGAAGCCATGAAATCCGAGATAGGATCCATGTATGAAAACGAAGTATGGACTTTGACTGACTTGCCCGTTGAACGGCGAGCCATAGAAAATAAATGGATCTTTAAGAAGAAGACAGACGCGGATGGTAACGTGACCATCTATAAAGCTCGGCTTGTCGCTAAGGGTTATCGACAAGTTCAAGGAATTGACTACGATGAGACTTTCTCACGGGTAGCGAAGCTGAAGTCCGTCAGAATCATGTTAGCAATTGCCGCATTCTACGATTATGAAATATGGCAAATGGACGTCAAAACGGCATTCCTTAATGGTTTCCTTAAGGAAGAATTGTATATGATGCAGGCGGAAGGTTTTGTCGATCCTAAGAATGCTGACAAGGTGTGCAAGCTCCAACGCTCGATTTATGGGTTGGTGCAAGCATCTCGGAGTTGGAACATTCGCTTTGATGAGATGATCAAAGCGTTTGGGTTTACACAGACTTATGGAGAAGCCTGCGTTTACAAGAAAGTGAGTGGGAGCGCTGTAGCATTTCTCATATTATATGTAGACGACATACTTTTGATGGGAAATGATATAGAACTCTTGGACAGCATTAAGGCCTACTTGAATAAAAGTTTTTCAATGAAGGACCTTGGAGAAGCTGCTTATATATTAGGCATCAAGATCTATAGAGATAGATCGAGACGCCTCATAGGTCTTTCACAAAGCACATACCTTGATAAGATATTGAAGAAATTCAATATGGATCAATCTAAGAAAGGGTTCTTACCTGTGTTACAAGGTGTGAAATTGAGCTCAGCTCAATGTCCGACCACGGCAGAAGATATAGAAGAGATGAGTGTCATCCCCTATGCCTCAGCCATAGGTTCTATTATGTATGCCATGCTGTGTACCAGACCTGATGTAAACCTTGCCGTAAGTTTGGTAGGAAGGTACCAAAGTAATCCCGACAAGGAACACTGGACAGCGGTCAAGAGCAAGAGCGAGAGCAGCAGCAAGAGCAAGAGCAAGAGCAAGAGCAGACCAGGCAGGGGACTAAGAGCAAGAGCAGAGCAGCAGCGCGAGCGAGAGCTAAAGCAGCAGCAGCTCCTACTGATGTGGACGTCGCCGCCGAGGGAGCGACGCCGTGGAGGAAGTGGCCGGCGACGCCGCCGTGGATGGAGCCGCGCCGTGTCGGCTCGGGACCGAGCGCCGGCAGCACCGTGAGATCGAATCAAGAAGAAAATGCAGTGATTAGTGTACAACCTCTTTGGTGGCGCCGATTAGGCCGCAACTTCATCCGAGGAAACGGTGATGATGATGCTCTTCCGGTGGTGCAGGTGAAGACGGCGGTGTGGGAATGAAGGTGGCGCGAAAGATGAGGGGAACATCGGGGCAGCTCCTTGGAGGTGGAGGACGGGGTGGCTGAACCGGCGGGACGACTAGATCAACAAAGGATCCGCATCCGGTACGGTGGATGAGGGACATCGAGGTGTTGCTGTGGACGATGTCGTCGGGGAAGAGGCTCCGACTGGGTGGCGGACGGAGGAGGGTGTGGGTCTTCGCGTGTTTTGCCGGCCTTGGTGTACGAATGGGTGGGTGGATGGGATGGGAGTGGGGAACCATGGCTTATGGACGCGCTTGTCCGAAATGTGGGGTAAGTTACAAAAGTACCCCCACCGATTTGAGGCGGTTCTTTCGGTTCAGGGGTATCACGGGCATTTCCCGTGTCGGGATTTCACAGGAGGTGGGAGTTTTTGCGCGCGTTGTAATTTTGGAATAGCAAGGCGCGGGTTGAGATGGAGGGAGTTGTCGGAGCACAACGAGACAAAGATATATCTTAAATATTTCAGGCTAACAAGGCGCGGGTTGAAATTTCCGGACAAGCTTAACGTGTAATGTACCAAATCAATTCGCACTACAAATGTCATTCAAAACTTTGAATTCATGTTATGTTCAATTAAAATATTTTGCTACGTGTATAATGCATGCAACCTAGTACTCAAATGAACATTTTAGTGCATTCCAAACATATATACTACCTCTTCAATATGAACTAAATTTGAATTCGTTTCTCTATTTGAATAAGATCTACAATAATGATTGTTGTGAAGTCAAAGCATTTGAATTCGTTTCTCTGTTTTAATAAGATCTACAATCGTCATTATTGTCAAGTTAAACCATCGTTTGTGTATTATCTTCACAGCACACCACATGATTAGTCTCGAATTACATATGAACTATGTGTACTATATGAACTCAAACTCGATTTTTTGAATCCACTTTATGTTGCTTTCAAATCATAGTACATTTCAAGCTCTAGCTAGATCTTCACAAACTAAACCATGTCTCATATGTATAATGTGTTTATCACATTATGTACAGTGCCCCGCCCCTACTCCTACGAGTATTTAGATGTGAGTTGCAAACACCACACATTACCACAAATTCAAATAAAATGTGAGAATGTTCGATATATAGTATTGTTTATATTGTTTGATATTTTGTTGTAAGCTGCAAACGCCACACATTATCACAAATTCAAATAAAATGTGAGATTGTTCGATGTATAGTATGGTTTAGATTGTTCGACATTTAGCTGTGAGTTGCAAACGCCATGCATTATCACATTATGGTATAACATGTGCAAAACCACAACACGCGTATCACCGCTGTATTCATGCATGCATATGTTTAAAACACTATGATCTCCTATTCAAATATATGAATCCACTTTCATATCAAATTATGATCTTTGTTAGTCTCTTACACCCACACAATCCTCTAACCTTTGTAGCTACCACTAACTTTCTCTCGTGCATGCACATGCCCTCCTCGCCCTCCCCCTCCCTCAACATTATATCCATCGCGCACATTCATTTTTTTTTCTTTAGGTCGTTCTCCCACAGTCTCCACAACTCCTTTCCGACACACACCGATTGATAAACCTCTCTAGCGATGTCTGCCTACAACATACACACGCACCTTCAATCTCCTCCTTTATGTGTCCTTGCCTTGTGTCTCTCATACGGTCCCACACACGTGTAAACTCTCGCCCCTCTTTTCATCGATCTCACAACCGCACACTCCTCCCCCTATCTAGCTAGTAGCTGGGCCTCTCGCACCACCTCCTAGCTCCATTCTCTCTGTCTATCCGTCTCGCCGGGCCTTATTTGCCTCTAACAAATGGACGTACACCGATCGATCTCCCGCTATACATATAGCTAGCTAGGTCCTTATAACTCGTTTTCCCCACGCGTCGATCGATCTACCTCATTAGTTGTGTCTCTCCCTTCCTCCGACAAACAACAATTGATCTACCGATCTTGTTAGGTTTGCTTACCAAACACATGGTTCCCCTTCAACATCCATGGATGTGTCCCGACAGATCTATCACGCACAGGCACACACAGAAACACATCCCCACTCTTATTGATAATATTGCAGTTCCACCCTCAGTTTGTCTAGTAGGCATCTCCCACCATCTTTGAGAAGCAACTCCATCACCCATCCAGCACTCTACCCCTCTCCCTCCCTCCCTCTCTCCTCTCTCTCTCTCTCTCTGTGTCCCATCCTATTTCCCGTCCTTCAGTTATGTATGGATGTCGACTGATCTCCCTCAAGACATAGCTGGGTCTCTCCTTCTCAACACATATACGAGTCGTTCTACCTCTATAGTTAGGCCTCTGCCTACCCCTACCCCCACCCCCTCCCACACACACAAACCGATACATTGAGCGCTCTAGTCATGTCTCCCTGCCACACACAAACTTGACTTGTGCCCTCTGACGTTCCGGTAGCTTGGTCAGTCGCCCTATATATTTGACTTGCACACACACACAATTTCGATGGCTCTCTTCATCGATCTCGCACCCACCCACTTGATCCTCTCTTCGACTCTGTCGATATCTATGACCCCTCCCTCTCTTCTCGTGGATCGCCCGACCCTCTATATATGACATGGATAGGCCTCCATTTCACACACATTGCATGCAAAATTTTGTTTGAGATGTCATCGACACATATTCCCACAAATACATTCATGAAATCAACCTCTCCCCCCCCCCCCCCCCCGTCAAGCGGTTTTTGAACATGCGTTTGAAGCGAGCGAGGCATTCTTTCACCATTGCGGAAGAACGGGTGTAGATGACATCGAAATCATCGCCGGTGATGGTTCTAACGTTGTACTCACCGCCGATCATGGAGATTTGGGACGCCATGGATTTGGGAGGAGGGTTAGGATTAGTGGAACTGCCGTAATGTGAAAGGACGGGACGACTGGGAGTGAACTGTTGTAAGGTACTGTACCAGTAGAAGACGGGGATGAGTAGGGCGTGCGAACGGCGTGGGGTTGCTGGCTTGCCCGGTGGATAAACGGCTGCAAGCCCCCAAAGAGTTCTCGAGAACTATGCAGGGCCCACTAGATGTCATGTCTACTAGACCCATATCGTAGGCCTGACGGTATATCTTCTGCCTGTTCGCACGCCATGCCGGCTTGTGTGTAACTTCAATTAATTCCGTCAACCGTCGCGCCTCCCACAACCTTCGCCTCCCTCGTGCGGTCGCGCCCTTTGAGACTTCGACCGGCTATAAATGAGCAATTTTTTTGCCTACTCCGCATGCATGATACTCCCTCTGGTCCTTTTTACTTCCGTCAACCGTTTATACTAAAAATATCAATATCTACAATACTGATTATAATGAGTATAAAAACTACTACTAACCCAAATAAGCATCTCTTGGGTGGGTTAGATTTTTTTTGGGTTAGTTGAGTTCAAACTAACCCAAACTAACTCTAACACATGGATCCAAACAGGGCCAAGGTTAGCTATTAGAGTACTACTACCTCCCTTCTAGTTTAAAGCGCTCCATTCAAAAATTTCACCTACTCTTAGCAAGATAGAGGTGGTGGAATAGTTTTTGTAGTTCTTCACAAAAAAATTTGTTTACCAATGCATGCTTGAACACTAGTTACTCTAACCCCCCTCTCTTCTTTAATTCTTTGCCACATCAGCATGTTTGCTAGTCCCGTGTGCATGATACCAGCTAAGATACCACCATTATGGCCAGTCCTAATCATCGCATGCAATAATTTAGTGCACCTTGAAATATGAACATGGGTGTGGCGTGTATGTTTTTAATGACTTGAGACTACACCTAGCCTGGCATGCAAGATGAGACTTATTATGCACCGTTCCCCATACCTGCAGGAAGCCCGTTCGTATCCAAATCTTCTCCTCTCCATGTGTGGAAACAATATGCTTGCCAGACTCTCCTTCTCCCTCCGGCGGTCCCACCACTCCACCCCATGTGGAAAAAATCTGCATGCATGACTCTCCTCCCCCCGCGCTCGTCCAATCCGTTGTGACCAGCAATATTTCCACCCCTTCCCTCCCCCATAATTTACTCCAACAAATATGCCCACGTAGTTGTTACTTAACTGCAGGTGCATTGGGTCACTGACATATGGGCCCAACAGGGGTCTAGCCCACATGTCAGTGACGCAACTGGACCTGCAGTTAAGTCAGTGCAACTCAGTCCATATCTTACGTAGGTGTGCCATTGCTCGCCATAATTACTGCGCCTCCCACGACATCGCTATCTCCTCCCCCTCACGTTCATGTTCATCGCTATCTCCTCCCCTCCCTCTCACGTCGACCACCATGGCATCGCCCCTCCCAAGCCCTAGGCGCCCCTCGCTGCATCGCACGGACGGTCACGCGTCACCGTTCCGTTCCTTGCTACCACTAGTCGAGGAGGACGCGTAGACGTTCCGCTCCTCGCTGCGACGCGACAAGTCACCGTTCCGTTCCTTGCAGCCACCAGTCGAGGAGGACGCGTCGGCGTTCCTCTCCTCGCCGTGACGCATCGAGGTGGACGTGTCGGCGTTCCCAATCTCGCCAGCATGCGCGTCGGAGGACGTGTCGGCTCCCCTCTACGAGGAGAACGCTGCGCTGCCCGCCGAGCCTCCCAGCCTTAAGGAGCTTTGGAAAGAAATGGATGTCGCCTTGTGGGAGGCTTTGCCTCCAGTAGAGCACGCCAAAATAGAGGCGGATAAGAAGGCCGAGGAAGAGAAGCGCACCACGGAACAAGCTGCCTGAGAGGCCTATGTCACGTCCGAGAGAGTCAGGCAATTGGCTCTTTGGCAGAAGGCTCGTGCGAGGGCCGTGAGGGTGGCGGAGGACGCCCGTGCCGACGCCCTGAGTGCAGTCGGGCCCAAGCGCCTCATCTACGCTTGGCGGTACATGGACCGGGTGCACGCTTCTAGCGAGGAGTACCTGTTGGCGCCGGATCACCACACCGGTGAGATCGCGCTCGCCCGCCGGCAAGCCGCCAATCAGCACCTCGCGAGTTACGAGGCTGAGGAAGAGGCATTGTGTCGGCGCGCTGGGAAACGGCCGTGCACCAGGGCACTCGTGGCGCGCCGCTAGCGCTCCTGCGTGCGCCGTGGCTTTTAGGAGGAGTATAATTTTTGTTTCGTAAGGCGATCTCATTAGTTTTGGGACACAAATGATAAATCCCGAACGTTCAGGAATTATTAGCGTCCTTAATTATGTATGTAGAAGGGAAACTTCGGAAACCTTGTGTATTCGTACGCATTTTGCAAGTACATGCATATAGAACAAACTTTACTATATACTATCGCACTACACATCTCTCTCTATATATGCATGCAGACTTACTCCCTCCGTCCAGGTCAATAAGTCATCTTTGGTTGTGCACCGTGACCAAGAAGGATGGAAGACTTATACACCTAGACAGAAGGAGTACTACTATTACTTATGTACGTGCAAGTGCACGTTTTAACATTACGATGAGGTTTTTGTAAAAGTAGAAAAACAACACTAGTCAACCTTGTGAAACGATTCAATGCAAAACAAATGCAAAAATGCTCGTTTGATTGTTTACTTTTAGCTTCCTTCTCTGCGGTTATTTCTTTGTCGTACTTTGTACGGAGTATCTCACTAGTCGGAAAGGCATGCAAATTCCCAAACCGCTTCCTACACCCTGTATCGAATTTTTTTCCTAACAAGTTGTGCCGTGCAATTGGAATTCCAACTTGATTACTACTAGTAGTAGGAGTACCAGGGGCCGGTTCTCTTAGGCTTCTAGATTAGTAATCCCATAACTACTACCTCCGTCCTGGTTTATTGGTCCCCATTTTAATCTGTGTCAAATTTTGATCATAAATTTAACTAATGAAATGTTAGTGCATGTCACATGCACTAACATTTTATTAGTTAAATCTTTGGTCAAAATTTAGCACAAATTACAATGGTGAGGAATAAACCAGGACGGAGGTACTACTACTAGTAGTTTAGAAGCCCAAATAAATGAGTGAGGCGCCTTAATGTTACTCTCCACTGTGACTAGTCTTATGGGAAAAGCTGGGGAAGCCGCAAAAGAACTGGCCCTAGGAGTAGTAGCTAGGGATCGAGTGTGAAAGATGAACCGGAGGAAGTAAATGCAGAGAGATGAAATGCAAAAAGACGGAGGGATGTGATGGTTGCTTGTCCGTTTATTTTACCAGGCCACTTATTACTGGGAGTGGTCGGGTTTTGTGATATGACGGCTTTACTGTTGCGCCACGAGCGGGGTGAGACTCCCGTGCAGCACCGCCCTCTACACTAGTACTACTACATCAGTCATGGTTTATCCCCCATTGAATTTGACTGAAGATTCAACTGACAAAATGTTAGTGCATGTCAACAGAAACAATATCGTTGGATTCGTATTTGAACATAGTTTTCAATGATACTCCTATAATTTTAGGTGACATGCATCATCATTTATCGTACTATATATAATGTTAGTTCAATTTTTGGTCGTACTAATCTATAGTAAGGTGCCCGTGCGTTGCATGAAAGAGTGAGATGCATTGACCGGGGAGTTGTTTATTTTGACAAATGATGTGGGGGTCATCTCGTGTGTAACGGGTATCGATAGGTTTGTTCGGATATTATTTCATCACTAGAGCTCACAACATCCGGGTGAAATAGATAAAAAGGTATCTTTTGCAAACAAAAGCGTTCAACTGTTCAACCTGCACCCAAAACTTGTGAAGAAATAACTCTTATTGTGCTTTGCATGAAATGATCTTCAAGAATTAGTTTTTGAGTATCCATTGTTATACATGTTGGCTACAGATGACAAGGCACTTTCTTATAGTCAACAGTTGACTATACTATTTAAGTATTAGCCATGCCCTTATACACCTAGAAGGGGTGATTAAATCAGGATGACTTGGAAGGGGGCAGAGGATATGTAATAAATGGTTCATCATAAGTCTTTCACCAGTACTGAAGTAAAAATTCATACATGTAAGATTCTAGACTAAACCATAAATGGATACACTTTTATTCATGCGCGATACTCCAATAGAGCAAGATCATGCATGGAAGTCTACACATGCTTAGACAGCGGATTACATTGAGCGAAGACTAATGATCAACATTTAACTTGATAATGCAGATGTCCAGGTGAACCTCCTTGGAGTCCCCGTGCACATCGTTGGGTCCACATCGGCAGGAAGGTCCTAGCTCGGCAGAATCCAAGTCAGCTTGACGTTGCCAGTGTCGCCGCCCACGTACCTCCGAGGGGTAGTAATAGTGAGCATGCACCCGTACATCGGCCTCGTGTCAGTGTCAGCGTCAGCGGCGTCGCCCCTGACGCACACTACAAAGATGTGGCGGCGGCTTTTGCGGGCCTCACCAGTGGCCACGATCAAGAGGAAGACGCTGCCGTCCTCCTACGAGACTAGTAGGCGGCGCTGATCCTCCAGCGACTCCGGCACGGTGAACGGGTAGCACGTCTCGTACTTGATGTTCTTCGCCAAGGGCTAGTAGTGATCGCCGCACGCCTGCGTCAGGTGATGCACGATGTCCGTCGGCGAGCCCCAAAACGGCACCTGGCACTCATAGCAGTAGACGAAGGGCTCCTTGGAGGCATCGACCAGGCCGTCCATGAAACGGGAGTGGATGTAGGGGACGTTCCGCCAGTTGAATATATGAGCAAGTTACTACGAGATTTACTACAAAATAAATCATGACGGCTATAACAGAGATTAAACTAATCATGCGGACTAGCATAGTATATGAACAAATTGAATCTAGGACACAGACTAGAAACATGAATTCTACCACGATTTCGGACAGGAAGGACAGAAACACATACGATGCAACGGGAGCAGCACCATTGGCATTGAGGTTGTCGCCCATGTCGTTGAGGAAGAGGTTGCCGAGGTCAGGGAAGAAGTCATCGTCGATGAAGTCGTCGCTGCTAGCAGTCGCGAGAGTGCGCTCCCCAAATTTCAACAGCGCCGCCGAATGGAGCGCTGGAGGGAGTGGCTGTAGGGGACGTTGCGGCCGCCGAATGGAGCGCAGGAGTAACCCATGAAGCAGTAGATGGTGCTCCTCCCTACTCTCTATTCTTATCTCTATCTCTACTACTCTTCTTTGTTTTTTATAATATACTAGTTGTAGTTGTCAAATCGAATAGTACTGCGCCGTCCACTGCATGCCCGGCTGAACACGCCTCCTCACCTCCATCAAACCCCTCCGTTAAACCCGCATGCAAACCGCGGGAGGAAATTTGCCGGTTGCCGTTGGAGAATAATAGAGTCACGTCCAATCCCTTTGAGTTAATTGCGTGTATGATTCTCCCTCTATAAAAAGTTAATTGCATCCTTAATCTTGTATTCTAAGTACTTTGTGGGTTCCACTGTCAGTATAGTGTACATGACTTGCAGGTTGGCTACAGATTCGTACAGAAAGTTAAAAAGAAACAAATCCATGACTTGCAGGATTGGAGTTAGCACCGATGGCGGTTCGTAGTCGTTCCATGCTCGGGCATTGAAGTTTGTAACTATTTTAGATTAGAACATACTACTACTCCGGTGCTAGTAGTAGAGCAGAGTCCTACTCCACTACTACTCTACTCAAGCAAGTTAGGGCATGGTAGCAGGTACTATATGGAGTACCAGTACTGTGATCACTCAAGCAAGTTGTCTGACTTTGATATGGCCCTACGCTACTGGTATGTGTCTCGTAAGTCAAGCGGCGTGTTGTAGTCATCATCACATGTCCACTTCCTGCAGCACATATTCGCTTCTCCATCTTTGTCCGCTCTTCCATCCCCACTAAGGCGCCTCCCCCCCTCATCCAATCTTCCATCCCCGCTAAGGCGCCTCCCCCCTGGTCCGAAACCCAAGCACTAACAATGGCAGAACCAAGCAGCGTCCGCCGAAAGAGTGGCAGGAAATCGCTCCCCACAGAGGTAATCAAGCTCATTGTATCGCGTGTGGACAATCTCAGTGCCATGCCGCTCGCCGCGTGCTCGTCGGGGCTGTACCGTTTACTCAAAGCCCTCAGGCCGGAGCTTTTTAAGCCAGCTCCTTGCTTGCTGATGCCGCCTGATCTTCAGAAACGGTGTGTCAGGCAACATAACGATCATAGGGTGGCGAGCATCAACCCCCTTGACTGCGATCTGATCCCCATCACCCTTAACTACATTAACGGTATGTACTGGGTCGGCATGAACACGTCTTGGATGGTGCTCGTCGACGGTCGCGGCAGCTGGATGCTCTTGGAGGTCTACACCAGGCGATTGATCCCCCTTCCTTCGATTAACACTACACTGCTTTGGCACCGTGGCCCAGAATACTCAGAATCTTACAGTAGCCAACATGAAACCAAGTTTGATTTGCTCAAGGTTGTAATCTGCCAAGTGCCCACAAGATCTGTGAATTATAAAGGTTGCAGGCTAATTGCGTTCTTCAACCGTGGTCTCGCCTATCTGACAGGTCACTGCGGTAAGTGGATAAATCTGCACGCCCATCGCAAGATCATACATCCTCCATGGTTCTCTGATGCCATTGAACACAAGGGCTTCATTTACGCTATCGACTCCTTCTATGGCTGGACGTATTGTTGGCCTACTCCAGTCATCGCTACAAACGACTGTTACAGCACTATGTTACTTTCCTATGATATCACGATGGCTTGCTTATATTACTATCAACATTTACTGAAAAAATATTCATGCTCATAACATGTTGTTCTTCAGATTGACTACATCAAGAGCCCTTTTTTATTTGACTTCAAATTTTTTTTTTAGGGTTATTTGACTCCAACTTGATATGATATTGTAGGCCGCCTGGTGTCCCTACCCTTCCTAATCCCAGAACCTTTCAAAGAAAAGCGGCATGGCAGTTGTAGGTGGTTCCTTGCTCGATCAGACGACGATCAATCGTTCGCACGTACCGGACGTGTTGTTTTGCGAAATACAATCACAGTCACTGCAAGGTCTTTGAGCAGGATCCCAGTTGAAGGAAATATGCCCTAGAGGGAATAATAAAGCTATTATTTATCTCCTTGTTTCATGATAAATGTTTATTATTCATGCTAGAATTGTATTAACCGGAAACATGATACATGTGTGAATACATAGACAAATAGAGTGTCACTAGTATGCCTCTACTTGACTAGCTCGTTGATCAAAGATGGTTAAGTTTCCTAGCCATAGACATGAGTTGTCATTTGATTAACGGGATAACATCATTAGGAGAATGATGTGATTGACTTGACCCATTCCGTTAGCTTAGCACACGATCGTTTAGTATGTTGCTATTGCTTTCTTCATGACTTATACATGTTCCTATGACTATGAGATTATGCAACTCCCGTTTACCGGAGGAACACTTTGTGTGCTACCAAACGTCACAACGTAACTGGGTGATTATAAAGGTGCTCTACAGGTGTCCCCGAAGGTACTTGTTGGGTTGGCGTATTTCGAGATTAGGATTTGTCACTCCGATTGTCGGAGAGGTATCTCTGGGCCCACTCGGTAATGCACATCACTTAAGCCTTGCAAGCAATGCAACTAATGAGTTAGTTGCGAGATGATGTATTACGGAACGAGTAAAGAGACTTGCCGGTAACGAGATTGAACTAGGTATTGAGATACCGACGATCGAATCTCGGGCAAGTAACATACCGATGACAAAGGGAACAACGTATGTCGTTATGCGGTTTGACCGATAAAGATCTTCGTAGAATATGTAGGAACCAATATGAGCATCCATGTTCCGCTATTGGTTATTGACCGGAGACATGTCTCGGTCATGTCTACATTGTTCTCGAACCCGTAGGGTCCGCACGCTTAACGTTACGATGACAGTTTCATTATGAGTTTATACGTTTTGATGTACCAAAGGTTGTTCGGAGTCCCAGATCTAATCACGGACATGACGAGGACTCTCGAAATGGTCAAGACATGAAGATTGATATATTGTAAGCCTATGTTCGGATATCGGAAGTGATCCGGGTGAAAATATGATTTTACCGGAGTACCAGAGGGGTTACCGGAACCCCCCGGGGGTTATTGGGCCTTATGGGCCAAGTGGAGGAAGAGGAGAGGCGGGCCAAGGGGCAGCCGCGCGCCCCTCCCCCCTCCCCCCCCCAAGTCCGAATTAGACAATGAGGGGGGGCGACGCCCCCCTTTCCTTCCCTCTCTCTCTCCTTCCCCCCAAGTCCTAGTCCAACATGGAAAAAGGGGGGAGTCTTACTCCTGGTAGGAGTAGGACTCCTCCGGAGCGCCTCCTCCTCGGCCGGCCGCACCCCCCTTTCTCCTTTATATACGGGGGCAGGGGGCACCCCATAGAGACAACAATTGAGCATTGATCTCTTAGCCGTGTGCGGTGCCCCCGTCCACCATAATCCTCGATAATATTGTAGCGGTGCTTAGGCGAAGCCCTGCGACGGTAGAGCATCAAGACCGTCACCACACCATCGTGCTGACGAAACTCTCCCTCAACACTCGGCTGGATCGGAGTTCGAGGGACGTCATCGGGCTGAACGTGTGCTGAACTCGGAGGTGCCGTACGTTCGGTACTTGATCGGTCGGATCGTGAAGACGTACGACTACATCAACCGCGTTGTGCTAACACTTCCACTTTTGGTCTACGAGGGTACGTGGACAACACTCTGCCCTCTCGTTGCTATGCATCACCATGATCTTGCGTGTGCGTAGGATTTTTTTTTGAAATTACTACGTTCCCCAACACCAGCTTCTCTTGGCCTTCAGGAATTTTTGACTGGAGGTTGGTAAGTAGCCTTGGTACACGCTCTCTGTTTGTCGGACTGAATTACCCGATTAACCAAGAGATAACTGACGGCAAGGATCATGATGGCAGCGCGTTTCGTTCATCAGGAAAAACTGTGTGTACACAGCGTACCATGCGTCTCTACATGCACCATACCCTGGTATGCGCCGCCACGCTCTGTAGCCGAAAGTAGGAGAGAGGGTTGCAAGTATCATACTTCGACCTGCTGGCTGGAGTTTCCCCCGTCAGGCACCCATCTGGTTCGAGCCATCAGCCAATCTCCACAGCTTAATAAATAGTAACGTCTAACTGAGCCAGTTAGTTAGATGCGTACACTTGGTGTAGTAGGATCTTTATTTAGTTTGATGCATACACTTGTTCTTTTTTGGTAGCCTTTTTGTAATAATGGCTGATGTTTGGTTTGGAAGAGAGAGCTGCGTCTTCACTCTTCTGGCCTGCTTACTGCTTTTGTTGCACGCCCAGCCCTGGTTGCTGTTGCTGCTGTTTTCAATGTACAATCAGTAGTATATTTCGGGTGTTGGTTGAATAAATGTGTTGTTAGAACGACAAACACAATGTTTTGGAAGCCGTTGCACAGTTCGATCCTTTAGTGCCCCGTACCGTACGTAGCGCATACTATTTTTCGTATGGAACACATTTTCCACTTGTTGATAACATGCAGCCCACTGATGAAGGCCCAATAGAGAAGCCCATAATTAACTGGAAGGGAGGCTCTCACATGAATCCGGCCCAGGTACATGCTCATGGTCCCCTAAACATAAATAAGTAAATAAATAAATAAAGCTAAATGCTTATGCACCAATTCTTTAAATTCACGATTTAACAGGAGGATATTATTTCCTATGATAGTGTCATTACATTCAGTCGATATTATTCTTCGGCAAAGATAGCGACCAGTCTTCTTTCTCCCAGCATTTTCTTCCTGCAACCAGCGGACCCATGCAAATCGTAGTCAACGTCGTAAATAGATCCGGTCCATTTTTATTTTTCAATAAGAACGTCCAACCCAGCCTAGCACATTGGCGACAGCACTTTATCCTCCGCCTTGGTGCGCTCGCCGCTCCGCCACCGTCTGGCCCTGTCAACATAGTTTTTTTCGAAACGGTCCCTGTCAACATAGTGAATCGGGAGAGGACTGTAGTTGTGAGTATGATAGTATGGACCCACCAGGTCCACTCCCGAACACAAGCAAGCGCCTCTTTTACTACTCAGATGAACCCCTCGTTTTTTACTCTAATCCATCCTGCTGATATCTGGGATCCACATCATTTTCAACGTATAGTCAATTAACGACAGAATTGCACAACTTTTTTAGTAGTAATTCAGAGGAGCAGGCTATAAACTGGGTTGTGCGGTCTCTGTGGCCCGTCTAACAACATGACCATCCCAGCAATTTTTTCTTTGGGAAAATAGGTAGCCCAATATTTCTTTTTTAAGAATACTCAAGCTAGGCCTATTTGTTTTCTTCGACTTACTGGGCTGCAAATCTTTCAAGACGAGGAGGGATGCATTCCGGCCTCGCCAAAGAGTATGGTCAGTGTCTGTTAAAATTATTATCAAAAGGGGTTGGAAATTCCAAAAAAATATATAGCAAATGGGATATTAATTTCTTTTTTTGTTTTTGTTCTTCACTGATATCTTATACTTATTTCATTGGATTTAACATGACATAGTACTAATTTATTTTTAAATTTGTTTTAGTATGCCTACTAATTTTTGGATTAAGAATATTTTGTTCCCCAGCAAAAATTTGCGAATTTTCAAAACTTCCCACATATTTAGTTATTTTTTTAACCCTAGTACTGACCAGAAAATGGGCAGCAATTCTAAAAATGGAAAATGGGCAGCAATAAATTCCATATGAATTAGAAAATGAGTAAAAATTATAAAAATAATAGCAAATGGGCTGTACACGCCATAGATTTTGAGTCTGACTTGTTTACGCAAGGCTTTGTCAGTCAACACATGATTGTAGCAGCAGTGACTGTTGGATGTCCATCCAACGGCCGACGTGCTTCTTCAATCTCTGATCTTCCTTCTCCAGCCACCTAAACTAGCGCCGGCGGGACTGCCTGCTCCCTCCTCTTGTGGCCCGCTGTGATACCGCGCGGGCTTACCCGGCCCACCCTACTCCCTCCGCTGGCCTGGCCGCACGCAATCAACTGCATCCACCGCCGCGTCTTCCCCGGCTCCGCGTCATCCCCTTCCTAGGCCTCGCCGTCGTCCACCGCCTTGGTGCTCTCGGCGCGGCGTGGTCAATGTGGTCAACGACCGACTTCCATCGAAAGAGTACTCTACATGGAGAGGCTGACAGCTGGGTCCACGGCCACAGCCCAGTTTTTTTGTGATTTGCCAAGTAAGTCGCTTTGTCTGGCCTGTTGGGCTGCAAATCTTTCAAGACGAGGAGAGCTTTCATTCGGCTGGCCGAGAAAATGGCCTATCAGTAATGAGAAATGGAATGTACATTTTTAAAACACATCAAACCGACAATTAGTTTCAAATTTCTTTTTTTCATTTCGAGATTTTAAATTGCATTGATTTTTATGCGTGGAAAATTTGTTGGATTTTATATTGATATATATATATATATATATATATATATATATATATATATATATATTTATATTTAAAATCAGTTTGAACGTGACTCAAAATTTCGGGATTAAAAACAGTTCGGACCGCATCGAAATATGCAAAATTTCGTATAATTTTTTAACCATGGCCACAACATGGGTTGTAATGCTAACAAAAATAATATGGGCTCCAAAAAAACCTTAAGAATTAGCATATGGGCTGTAAATTATTAGAAATAATGGCAGATGAGTTGTATGATGTTTTCCAGAGATTTGAAGCTTTCCTAAAAAAAGGTTGACGCACAAGCAGTGACTGTTGGATGTCCATCCAACGGTCGTCGTGTTGTTTTAATCTCTGCTCTTCCTGCTCCAGCCGCTCAAACAAGCGCCGGCGGGATTGCCTTGTCTCTCCACCCCGCGGCCGGCTGTGCTGCCGCGCAGGCCTCACCGCCCCACCGTACTCCCATCGCTAGCCTAGCCATCCCTCTACTCACCCACACCTGCTGTTATTTTCTGGCGACGACAGACGAACCAGTAAACCCTCATACAGTCGTACTCCCCTCCGCGTGGGAAACAACTGCCGAGTCTTCCATGCCTCCGTGTCATTCCCTTCCTAGGCCTCGCCGTCGTCCACCGCCCTGGTGCTCTCGGCGCGGCCTGATCAACATGGTCAACGACCGACATGCATCTGAAGTGGACTGTACGTGGAGAGGCTGACAGCTAGGTCCATGACCGCACGCAAGGAAATGCCTCCTTATTACGCTCAAAATAATGATTCCTCCACCTGACATCTGGGACCCACTGAAAGGGCCTTTGTATTTCGTGAAAAAAACATTACCGCCGCTGACAGCTCGGACCCACCAGCTATATCTTCGTACGCAAGGAAGTGCCTCCTTATTACACAAAAAAATGAATACTCCCCCTATTAGCTGGGACCCAGTATAGTGGCAGGAAAACTTGTGGGCCTACTAAGTTGATGGGGACGGAGGGCTTTGTCAACTTAGTCAATATGCATGATTCTAGCTCCAGTGATCGTATGATGTTCATCCAACGGTCGTAGTGCTTCTTCAACCTCTGGTCTTCTTGCTCCAGCTGCCCAAACCAGCGCCGGTCGTGCCTTGTGCTCCTGCCTCCCGTGGCCGGCTGTGCTGCCGTGGAGGCCTCACCGCCCCCTACTACTCCAACCGCTGGCCGGGCCATCCCTCCACACACCCACACCCCCTGTTATTCTGTGGCGACGGCAGCCTCACTCCGCAGCCGAACCGGTGAACCCTCATACTCCTCTCTGTGCGGGCTTCCACTGCCGCGTCTTCCCCGGCTCCGCGTCGTCCCCTTCCTAGGGCTCACCATCGTCCACCGCCCTGGTGCTCTCAGCGCGGCGTGGTCAACATGGTCAAGGAACGGCTTGCATCGGACGTGGACTGTACGTGGAGAGGCTGACAGCTGGGTCCATGGCCGCAGCAAGGAAGTGCCTCCTTATTACGCGCAAAATAATTGTTCCTCCACCTGACAGCAGGGACCCATCGGACGGGCCACCGTATTTCGCGAAAAAACGTTTCCCCCTGACTGCTGGGAGCCATCAGGTACATCTTCGCACGCAAGGAAGTGCGTCCGGGCAAAAAAATGATTCGCCCCCTGACTGCTGGGACCCATCAGCTACATCTTCGTAGGCAAGGAAGTGCCTGACAGTCGGGACCCACCTGGTCGAAGCGTACGTAGCGTTGTCATTCTGGTCGCGAACGTGTACGTGCATACTGGTCGATGTAGAGGCGCACGTAGCATGTACACGTACGTACAACGGCCAGTGTGCAAGAAAGAAAATACGGCCACGTACGTACATACGGGCAGGGTCTCCTACGCCTACTCGTGCATACATACGGCCAGGGCTCGTGTACATGGCTGGGTGTTGTGTTCATGGGGAGGCAACGGAATGCGTCGTGTTCATCAGGAGGCAACATAACATGTGGGAGCCAACCGGCTTGGATGGAACTGCCGATGGAAACGAGGCCTGGCGAACCACAGAACAGAGGAAACGGTCTTGTGTTCGACCGGCCACGGTCGAAATGGGATCCTGTTCATCGGGAGGGGTCTGGCGTACCGCAAAACAGAGAAAACTGACCTCCTACGGTCGAAACGGGGGTCCTGTTGATCGGGAGGGGTGTGGCGTACCACAAAACGGAAGAAACGGACTTGTGTTGAAGCGCTACGGTCGAAACGGGGGTCCTGTTCATCGGGAGGGGTGCGGCATACCGCAAAATGGGACTCCACGGGATACTGTTCATCTCCACCGTCAACCCCCTCCAGCCTCCACGGGCTACTGTTCATCCACCGTCGACCTCCTCCAGCCACCACCTGCGACTGTTCATCCACGGGCTCCTGTTCATCCAGCCTCCACCGCGCGCTTCTCCACCGGCTACTGTTTAACCAGCCCTCTCCACGGGCTCCTGTTCAACCACCCCTCCACGGGCTCCTGTTCAACCACCCCTCCACGGGCTACTGTTCATCTAGCCCTCCATGGGGTGGGCCTGTTCATCCAGCCCTCCACGGGGTCCTGTTCATCCATCCCCAACCGGCTCGATCGATCGGGGTCCTGTTCATCCAGAGGCAACACCACGGGGTCTTGTTCATCCACCCCCACCGGGAACTGTTCATCCAATCCCCCCAACAACGCTCACTATTCATCCAGAGGCAGCATCGATCGGCTTCAGTTAGCAGCAGTAGCGAAGGAATCGCTCGATTGGGTTCAGTTAACAGCCATCCATTGACCGCTCGGGTTCAGTAACGCGTAGCCTGCAGTGCAATCGCTCGGGTTCAGTTAGAGCCCAACGCCTCGCTCGGGTTCAGTTAGAGCCCAACGCCTCGCACCCACGCGCGTGCGTGTATGAGAGAAATGCGCATCGCTCGGCCCCGACCACCCACCCTAACCGGGAACACCCCGATATTTTCCTCGCCCTCGCTTCTACCATGATTTCTTCCGTCATGGACGGCCCAAAGAATGTCATGCAGCTGCGTCTCCGGCCCGCACAAGATGAAAAGCCCATTTTCTGTCACGATTTTTTATCATAGAAGTAGGACCCCACCACATCTATGATGATACCGGGTTTTGTCACAATTATCGTCATAGAAGTGTCATAAGTATGACAGGAAAAAATTTCGTTCGGCCCAAAATGTCACGGATGTGTCTTTTTTTGTAGTGGCGGTGGGGAGGGCCGCTAGCAGCGCGGGGTCCCAAGGCGCCGGCGGGAGGGCCGGGGCCGACGGCAGTGGCTGTGGCGGCGGTGCCGCGAACCACCGGCCAAGGGCAGCCCATAGGCCGCAGAGGGGCCGTAGAGCGGCGCCGGCGGATACGAATGAGGAGCCGCGTACAGAGACTGATGAGATGCCGAGCGGGCACCAAAGGAGCCGGGGATGGGGGCGCGCAGTATAGGCATGGAGTACGCGTGAACGACCCCCGTCCAAGGGTTCTGGCCAGCCTGCCAGGGTGCCGGCGGGAGCTGCTGCTGCGGCTGGCGCGGCGCCCCACCGTGGGCAGCCGGCTGCTGCTGCTGCTTGCGGCCACCTCGACCGCGACGCCCGCCCCGGCGCTGCTGCTGCTCGGCGGGGGGTGGCGGGGGGCCTGCGATGGCGCCGGTTAAGGGAACTCGGGCGGCGGCGGCGCCTGGAAGGGGCCCGGGGCAGGCCGCGGCGGGGGAACCAGGGCGGTGGGCGGCGCACGGCCGCGGGTACCGACGGTGAGGGTCGTGTGGGTGGCCCGGGTGCGCGACATCCGCATCCTCCGCTCCTCCAGCTTCAGGTACGCGACGATCTTGGGGAAGGTCAGGTTGGTGATGAGAGGGATGTTGGAGGCGGCGTTCCCCAAGTCTTTTTTCAGGCCGGTGATGAGGGTGCTGAGAAGAAGCTCATCGGAGACCTTCTCGCCGAGGTCACGGAGCTCGTCAACAAGCTTGTTGAGGCGCATGCAATAATCGTCAACGGACGAGTCGAGCTGCTGGCACCCAAAAAATTCGTCGTGCAACAAAACCTTGCGTTGGAGTGCCTGTCGGTGAACAGGCCGTTGAGCTTAGTCCAAACGGCGTGAGCGTCATCGTCGGTGGAGACCACCATGTGGAAGATGTCCTTCGAGATGGTGGTGTAGAACCAACGGATGAGAGTGGCGTCGATTGACGTCCACTCCTCATCGTCCTCCATGAAGCGGGAGTCCACGAAGCCATCGATGTGATCCCGGAGATTGTACTCACGGAACACAAGGGAGAACTACGTCTTCCAGGCATAGTAGGTGGAGGTGAGGTGATCAAGGACGACGGGAACCCGAGTGAGGATGTTGAGATCGCGGATGATGACGGGATCGGGGCCTTCGAACAGGTTGGTGCGGCGGCTGCAGGTGGTACCGGTGGAACCGGGGGAGGCCATGTTTGAGAGGGGGGTGCGGCGGCGCGTGGTGAGACAGCGTGGCAAGGGGGGTGGCGGCTCGGCTTGGGGCGGCTCTGCGGTGTGCGGGCGGCGACGGCACACGGGGGCGGCGGCGGCGGCAGCACGTGGTGGCGGTGACGGCGGGTGGCGGCGGCGGCGATGGGATCGCGGCGGCGGCGGCAAGGGTTAGGGTTAGGATTGCAGGTATTATACCATGTTGGAAATGAATGTTTTGGCAATGCTCCACGATGTATTGATCGGTGCATAGCGCATGTATATATGGAGTACAATATGGGCCACAACCTCAAGTATACAAAGACTAGGAGGTGGGCCGGGCTATACAATATACACGTACAAACCAAATATTCAACAGGTTGGTTGCTCTTGTGGGGCCCACCTGTTACGATTTTGTTGGGGCCCAGCTGAGATCGTCCCAACTTATGCCTTGGTACTACCTCCGTCCTCATTTATTGGTCATCATTATATTTTGTGCCAAATTTTAACCATAAATTTAGCTAAAAGATCCATGCATGTCATCAAAAATAAGATCATTGAAAACTATGTTGAAATACGAATCAAATGATATAATTTTTTGACATGTATTAATATTTTATTAGTTAAATCTCTGATTAAATTTTGGCACAAATTACAAAGAGGACTAATAAACCAGAACAAAGATAATAGCTTCCAACATATGGCGCTTTCCTCCGAGAAGAAAGCACAGCAAAAAAAACATTGAATTGGACGTGAGAGGGAAAAGGGAAGGAGCAACATTTTCAAGTGAAAAAGCACACTTATTATTGTGAACATATGATAACCCCTCTTCTTATCTGAAAATAGATGTCACATTTTACCTTTAGTTGTGACACGTTGACAACTTTTTAGCCCATTCTATTATTTCTCAAACTAAGAAATTATATCCACTTGCTAGGATCAGAAGATCGCTATTCTCTCTGTTCCTAAGAGCATCTACAGCCGGACTTGGCAAATCCGGACCCTCAAACGCCTGCGGACGTGTCCGCGAACAATGACCGGGCATTCCTCAAATCGCGTCGTCCACATCCGTGTCTCTCATATCCGAACCCCTATATCCATACTATAGCATGCAACGTCGATCAAACTACGTAGATCATCGCCGGACATAGAAATTGCACAATAGTTCTCCAAAAGATCCACCAAAAATCACACAAACGACAGACAACTAAATACTATATCTAAAACTTGAAATTAAAATCAACTTAACCACTTCCAGGCCTGCCCTTACCCCTTCTAGTCGCCGGCGTAGCTGTACCCGTCATCGGCTGGTGGAGGATCGTCTGATTCATCGAAGAAGGAGCCGTCGTCATCCGAGGAGGAGTCGATGATGACGAGGCCCTTCAGGCCCTGGACGGCCTGGTCCTGCTGACGCCTGAGCTTGGCCAGCTGAGTCGCCTCCTTCGCCCCCCGCTCGGACTGCTCGCTAGCAAGCGGAAGAGCCTTGGTGTTCTTCCGGCGGAACCACCGAGCGTCCGTCTCTGCCGTCGTAAGCGACCGGCGGTAGACCCACGCGAGTAGCTGCTGTTCCTCGTCGGGCTCCCTCGGTAACTCACGCCGGCAGCGGACTGAGGTCTCCACAGCCTCCGTCTCCCTTGCTCGCCGCCTCTCGCGGCGAGTGGCGCGCGCCTTCAACTCCGGGAGGGCGAGCCCAAGCACCCACAGCTGCCCACGAGCGGAAGCAGCAGCTGGCGGGGTGAGGGGACAACGTGGGGAAGCAGCAGCCGACGGGGAGATGGGACGGCGTGTGGGAGGCGCCGATTGCGTTGGCCGCCTGTCGGAGCTGCCCATGGGCCGGGAGGGGCTAGCAGCAGCGCCCGAGATGCGCCGACAGGGAAGCGCCAGCGGCTGCGGCGAGGCTCTAGATCCAGAGCTGCCCCCTATGTCCACCTTGGACCGCTCCAAGGCGATGCGGAGGGCAAGCTCATACTTCAGATCCACCTCGTCGTCGGAGCGGCTACCAGAGCTCGACATTGCACCGGATTTGATCGTAATTAGTAAGGGGAGAGGAGAGGACGGAGCAAGAGGAGACTGAGTGAGCTAGGGTTTTGGACCGATGATGCCGATGGGGGTTTTTGTGGGACATCCGTGGGGTCGATGGTGGGTCGGGCTTGTCAGGCGGACGCGCCCGGGCGTGCCCGGGCCACCCCATATCCGCCCCATATTTGGGCTGGACATTGAGGTGACGGTCAGTTCTAGCATTTGAGGCCCGTTTGAAGCGTTCGTGTGGGTCGAAAAAACCTGACCAGGCATTGACAGGGCAGCCCGCCTGTCGTAGGTTAGTCACGGCAGATGTCCTAGTGTGAGGACTTAGTCGTGGAGCCATCGCGATGGATTAGCTTAAAGGGGTTAAAGCGGGACAAAGGACGCAAGGAGTTTATACTGGTTTAGCTCCTTGCAGTGAAGGTAAAGGCCAAATCTAGTTGATGTGGAATTGCTAGGGTTTCAATGACCAGGGAGCGAATCCACTTGACCTGGCTCTCGAGTTGTTGTCTGTTGTCCTTGAACCGCCACCTGGTCGTCCCTTTATATACACAGGTTGACACCCGGCGGTTTACAGAATCCCGGTGGGCTCATAAACGTGTCCGACTCGGTTTCTACCCTTTCATATCTTACAACACAAGTTACACATCATATGACGGTTTATGTCTACGGGCCCTAATCTGCCTTTGGGCCTGGGCCTTTAGATCTCTATAGTAAAGCGCCATACTCCTTGTCTTCATGGGCTTCAATATGGATAACTCACTACAGGTATAACCCGGCCCCTCCTGGGCGGTTTATACTCAGTAGTTATATCCCCAACATTAGGCCCCAGATTGATTTGGACCTGTTCATGTCAATCTTCAACACTTAGAAAAATTCCTCCTTCAGCACCTTCGCGTAAACCTTGTAATCCGCCCTGACGTCATCTTCCAAGATTATAATAAACCGCCATGACGTCGCCTGTTCATTAAAAAACCGTATATACATTACTTTTATTAATGAGCCTCCAAAAATCGAGGCGACAACTTTGTCACATATCTATTTTTTGGGCTCCTCGATTCTCGCGCCTGTCGCTTATCCCTTCGCCTTATAAATAGGACGGAGGGTCCCTTTCATTTTTCTCCTCTTGCCTCTTTGTCTTTCTTCCACCTTGCGTCGCCTCAGTACTCGAGCGCTGCCGCCGCCGTCGAACTTCGTTTCTGCCCCAACAACGGCCGCTGCATCAACCTGATTTGACCAGATTCTCATCTGCACATGCCCGCATTCAACATCCCTGGTGAGTCTTTCTTTGCTCTTCCCATAGATCCCATTTAGGGTTTCTGCGAGTTCATCGAAGCTCAATGCTATTCTTCCCTGTTCTTCTCCGTAGCGTAAATGGCGAGCTTAGATCTAATATTTTCCTGTGCAATCGTAGTTATAGTTCCCTTTTTCATCATTAGAGCATCCTCTTTGTATAGAAAAAATCTCATCTGGATCTGATGAACTGCTTAGGCCCTGTTTGGTTCGGCTGTGGATTTCTAAAAGCAGCTGTTAAAAATCTACTGTGGAAAATCTGATGTGAAAAAGATGTAGGTCATTTGGCAAACCAGCTGATACAACTTTTTCAGATTTTGGCCCACAGCGGGATCAGATTTTGGAAAGCACGTCCTAGGCTGCTTCCGCTTTTGGTTCAGATTCTGGCAGCGGATTTTTGGAATCGGATTCTGCTGGGTTCGGCCTTTGGTTCAGATTCTGCTGCGCGGCAGCGTAATCCGTCGATAAAAGCTTAACCAAACAGGGCCTTAAGCACTTGTATTTTATGTCTGAATATATTTTGATTTGCTGACACGCTGCAGATCTAAAATTATCATATCAATCTGTGAAACCTGTTTTTCCATCACTTAGTTATTTCAGATATGTACCTTCCATACCAATGTAGGCGGTTTAACTTTTAGAAAATTATAACCCGCCAGGTACCATTTGCCCTCTCTTAAACCGCCGATTCGTCATTTTTGTAACCCTGCCAATGTCAGAATCCGGTTTAACATGTATATATACCTCAACGTGTTCTCCTTCTGACCTTGCGACGCACTATACTTGTCAGTCATGAATCTTAAATCGGCATTGATCCTTTTTCAGCTTTTCATTGAAATGGCCAAACAATTCTATGCTTGCAACTAGGTCCCTTCCCGGGTTACTGAAGAACAACTAAACGGATGGGTCGCAACTGGCACTTTAGCCAAAAAGGAAGTCATCCACTGGAGAGCACCCAGTCCAGAAAATCCTCCTGAGCCCAAGGATGGAGAAGTGATTGTGTTTGTTGATCATCTGGGATGAGGGTTTAGCCCTCCCGGATCAAAATTCTTTCATGATGTGCTTGCTAGCTTCCAACTCCGCCCTCAAGATGTTGGACCTAACTCTGTGTCCAATATTTGTAACTTTCAAGTGTTTTGCGAAGCTTATCTGCAAGAAGAGCCCACTGTTGAACTATTCAGGGACTTCTTCTATTTGAGCCGCCGTACTGAATTTACAAATGGTCCCAATACTGAACTTGGTGGGGTTTCAGTTCAGAAGAGAAAAGATGTCAGTTTCCCTCATGCCAAGCATCACAGTCACCCCAAAGATTGGAATCAGACTTGGTTTTATTGCCGAGATACATCTCCAGCTGAAGAAAATCCTCTGCCGGGTTATCGTGCTCACCGGCTTACCAGTACTCATCTGTTCCCCAAACGACTTAGCGCAAAGGAATGAGCCAAATATGCACCACAGATTTTGAAGCTCCGAGCCTTTATGGCCAATGGTTTAACAGGTTTCGACTTTGTCCGTTGCTGGGTTTCTTGGAGTATCTTGCCCTTAAGCCGTCGCCCCGGTTTAATGTGTGAGTACACAGGGGACTTAAAAGACCCTCAATGCCATATTGACATCTAGCTATCTGATGCTAAAGTTACTGAAGCTGTTAAGAAGATGCTAGATGAACCGTTGGCCGAATGCAGTAAAACAGGGCTTAGTCCTTTCTGTGTTTCCAATAAACCGCCTGTTGTAAGAACTGCGTAACTCTCATTTTTAATCCGTCCCTTTCAGCTATTCCCTTATAACTTTTGTCGATCTTTGACAGGGTGATGATCCGTTCTGGAAGAAGAAGCCGCAGGATAAACCGGCAAAAAACCATCGTGTCAAGACCAAGGTTACCAAGAAGCCTGCCAAAAAGAAAACCGCTGAGTCCTCCGAGCTAAACGTTGATGACGATCTGGATAATCTGGAATCAGAGGTAGAACTTGACTCTCTCGGCTCCCTTTTCATACACCTCATTGACAATGACTATTACCAGGATGATGCTGAAGCCAGCCATGCTGAGGATGTAGAGGTAATTATTCTTTCCTTCGGTTCAGATCCTCTGCCAACACCAAAAACCCGTTAAGCAAACCGGAAAGTAAGATTTTCTCACCCCCTAGCTCACTTGGACCCAAACTTTCTTTTGAAGAAGCAGCAACACGAAGCTCGCCGGACAACCCGGAACATCGTCCAAGTAGTTACTTCAGCCGGTTTACTGAACACTCCAGTCCGGAAACATCGATCCGAGGTCTCATATATTTCTGATACTTCTTATCCCAAGGCGGGTTATTTCTGACAACCTCTTAATCCGTCCGATTCAAACTATCAGGGAACACCTCATTCATCATCTGGCGAGTCAACAGCTACACAACTCCCTCCCCTCAAGACTGTTCTTGGGTGAGCATATGAAACTTAATCCTTTATGCCTTATACTTATTTATTGTACTAACCTTTATGTCCGTTCCTTTCAGTGCTAAGGCCAGGCCTAGCAAAAAGGCCAAACTGAATAAACTGACTGATGATAACCCGGCCACTGAACCGGAGAAGACCCCAGAACCACTAGACTCAAATGCTGATGTTATCTTGGATGATCCGGTACCTCAAGATCAGGATATTTTTGTTGACCAGGTGGAGACAAATACGACAAGTCAGGCTGCTGATCCGCCAAGCCCAGCTAAAATGGCTAATAAACCGCCAAGTCCAGCCAAAGCTGCCGATGATAAAACGGATGATGTTATGGTTACTGGCTTTGGCTACACAATTCCTGGCAACCCCATTGCTTTATCAAAACATAGTGCCAAGGAAGAATTTGCTGCTATGGATAAGGGCAAGTGGAAAAATAGATTTGGAAAGCTATGCCCACCTTAGCGCCCAAGATATCCAGTCTGGATTTTTAAACCGCCTGTACACAAACCACGACTATGAAGCCAGTTTAGTGAATTTGATGAAAGAGCGATATGAGGTAAATACTGTTAACTCTGCATAATTGTTTCTCTCTTGTGTCCAATTTCTAACATCAACTCCAGTAGCCCCCCAAGGGCCGGTTTATGATATCAATGTAAACCGGGACTTTGTAATACTTCAACTTTGCCTGCGTAGCCCCCAAGGGCCAGTTTATCTTTTCAAAATAAACCGGGACTTTAGAGTATTAATCTTGTAACTTTTGCCTGTGTAGCCCCTAAGGGCCGATTTATCTCTTTTAGATGAATCGGGACTGTATTATTGAGCAAATATATATTAGCCGCCAAGTGCCAAGATTAATACTTGAATTGATCTTGGGACTTACAAGAAAAATGTGATACGAAGCAATATGCATTAGCCCCCAAGTACTAAGTGTATAACTTGTTATGTGCTTGGTACATCAAATATATACTGTCAAGTCATAACATGTATGTCTCTTACAGGCTGAGCTGAGCAAGAAGGAATCTCAAACCGCTGACCTTCAAGAAAACATCAAGTCCCAACAAGCAGAAACTTCCAAAGCCAAAAAGGAGCTGACTAGTGCCTTAGCGGCCATGGAGAAACTGAAGGAAAACTTCAAGAAGGAGTGGGCAGACTGCGATATAGAGAAAACCACACTGCAAAAGAAGGCTGAGGATGCAGAAGCAGCCCTTAATCCGGTGGGAGAAGAACTGACTGGCTTGAAGCGACAAATCAATGCTATGACCACTGCTGTCTTCGATAAATATAATCTTCATAAGCTTTAAATAAGCAATATCTATGAAACTGCCGGTTTACCAATATTTGGAACATTGCAAGTAGCCGCGTTAATCATCTTGGCTCGAACATGCGCAAAAAACTGAAAGCTGCTTATACTCTGATAGAACAATTATATACCGGCGTTCAACGGGTCATCCGCACTGCTTCTCATAATAAACCGGCCCCAACTTTGATCAAGGAGACGTTGGAGAGGTTATCTATGATGCCTGCCCGGTTTGAAGAGTTGAAGAAATCAGCTCCTAGGGCCGGTGCTCTCACTGCATTAACTTAGGCCAAGGCGTGGATATCTTACCTTGATCCGACAGACATTGGAAACGGCTATCCAAGCCAAAAAGAGGACGGGTCTGATTTTGATAATGACGACCTCAGAGCCATAACAAGGGAAATGCGTCCACTGGCAAGAAAATTGGCTGAAGAAACTGATTTGTCATACTATCAGTCGATTTATGACGCCAACAACAAACAGGTTAACACACCGACTTATGATGTGCCAAATCTTATTCCGCCAATCCGTAAGCACATCTATGCCCCTGATATTGAACCCTCAACACTTATAAGTGATGAAGCTATATTCAGAGCTTTAACTGGGATCGATTGGTCAATTGACTTCCAGCAACTGGATAGAGAAGAGGGGGACGAAGTGGCACAGGATGATCCAGAAACTTCAAACCAGCCCAGCCAAGACTCATAAACCGATCACCGATTTACCTTCTGCCCTGTGCAAAACTTTGTTGGAAACAATTATTCTTTTTGGGCGTCTGCTGCCTCGTAATAGGCTAGTTTAAACACTTGGTATGCTATGCCATCGTGCATATTCACTTTGTATAATACTGTTAATCCGTCATAATTATGCTATGTCTGCTTATGATCCTTAGCAGCTTTATTCAACCTGTTTCTACATACAACAAGTTTAAAGTGTCCTGGCGGTTTACTGCCGGACGGGTCATAATGCCCAACATATAACCCGGTTTATAACCAAGGCTGCACTTGAGAATAATCAAATATGAAATGTATCATACCTGTGATATTGAATCACATCGTTGATTTACCAACTTTTCGTAGTAAGGGTGATAACCCAAATCTTGAGTACTGATAACTCCTCCCATGTTTTGCCGGTTTATAGTAAAGCCGTACCGGGTTGTAATAAACACCGTATTATTCGTACATCATACTACTGACTTGTAGTCGAAACCAGATCGGGTCAATAAACACCGGATTATAACCGGTCATGTACTAACAACTTAGAGTTGAAAGCCTAGCCGGGTCAATTGACACCGGTCATCTTGTAATTTTGTACTTTGGCAACTCAAAATCCAGACCGGGTTTGTAAACACCGGATTAACATAAACTTCATCAAAATAAACCGCCAAAAGAAAGATTTCAGAAGAAAACATGTAAAAAGGCGAGGCTTTTCATGGGCTGCCAGGCCACTGAGTTAAACCATTTTGCAAAGCCTTATAAGATGGACCTCACATTAACCAATCGTCATTTTAACTATGACAAGTTCAGGATCTTTATAAGATTGACTTGTCAAACGTTGACGGGTCTTGCCAGAATTACCTGGGCGGAGTGACTTACTTAAAAAGGCAGGATAACCCGGGGTTTTAGGTGAATACACCTGGCTTCCAAGCCTGGCTCTTATAGCCTATTACAAGGTTATAGACTCTTTGTTCTTGTAGAAGCAAAGAGCCCCCGAGTAATATTGTGAGCTGTGCTCAATGGGTGCCTATGTTTGAGTTGTGCTTTTGCAACACTCTCTTTGGCCCCTTTTGAGTTTGGGTAACAAGCCCCCAAGTTTTTTTATAGCCTTTAAGCCGGATCAATGGGCAATCAGAACTCTGTTTTATAAACAGAAAGCCCCCAAGTAATCAAAAGCTTTTAAGGAAGAACGGCAGAGGCTCTGCTTTAATAGGGATGCCGGTTTATTATATTGATCATAATATATACATTGTCAAGAATATGTACATAAGAGGAGCCTGTGGCTCAGGTGTAGTAAGGCCGAAGATGGGCGATATTTCATGGCCGGTGGGTCTCCTCCTCTGATTTACGTGAGTCTTTGTGCTCTCGAACATCGATAAGGTAGTATGACCCGTTGTGCAGATTCTTGGTGACCACAAAGGGTCCTTCCCAAGGCGGGGATAACTTGTGCATATCAGTCTGATCCTGGATGAGCCGGAGCACCAGATCGCCTTCTTGAAAAGTTTTGGTTTTAACCCGGGGGCTGTGATAACGACGCAGATCTTGCTAGTAAATCGCCGAACAGGCCGCTGCAATGTCACGCTCCTCATCTAACAGGTCAAGTGCTTCCTGACACGCTTTCTGATTATCAGCTTCAACATAAGCTTCCACACGGGGCGAGTCATGACGGATGTCACTAGGAAGAACCGCCTCTGCTACGTAAACCATGAAAAAAGGTGTGTAACTCGTAGATCTGTTGGTTGTGGTATTGATACTCCATAACACAGAAGGTAAGTCCTCCACCCAACAACCCGGTGTCCGCTGTAAAGGAACCATAAGCCGGGGCTTGATGCCTCTCAAGATCTCTTGATTGGCTCTCTCCGCTTGACCATTAGATTGGGGGTGAGCCACTGATGACACGTCAAGCCGGATGTGCTCACGTTGGCAAAATTCTTTCATAGCACCCTTGGACAGATTAGTGCCATTATCAGTTATGATGCAGTGTGGAAAACCAAACCGGAAAGTCACCTTCTTGATGAATTGAACCGCCGTAGCTGCATCACACTTACTGACTGGCTTTGCCTCCACCCATTTAGTGAACTTATCAACCGCCACCAGAAGGTGGGTCTTCTTATCCTTGGACCTCTTAAAGGGCCCAACCATATCCAGCCCCCAAGTTGCAAACGGCCAAGTGATTGGAATCATCCTCAATTCCTGAGCCAGAACATGAGCTCGACGTGAAAACTTCTAACAACCATCACACTTTTTCACCAAGTCCTCATCATCAGCATGAGCCGTCAGCCAATAGAAGTCGTGATGAAAAGCTTTAGCTACCAGGGACTTTGAACCGGCATGATGACCACAATCTCCTTCGTGGATCTCACGCAAAATCTCATAACCTTCTTCAGGGGATACACAACGCTGAAACGCCCCTGTGACACTGCAATGATGCAATTCTCCATTGACAATGGTCATTAACTTGGATCGCCGGATTATCTGCCTGGCCAAAGTTTCATCCTCTGGTAACTCGCCCCGGTTCATATACGCCAAATATGGGACTATCCAATCTGGGATAATATGAAGAGCTGCCACTAACTGCGCCTCCGGGTCAGGAATAGCCAAATCCTCCTCTGTAGTTAGCTTGACCGACGGGTTATGCAAGACATCCAGAAAGACATTGGGTGGCACCGGTTTACGTTGGGAACCCAAACGGCTTAAAGCGTATGTCGCTTCATTCTTTCGCCGATCCACATGGTCAACCTGATAACCCTTGAAGTGACTAGCCACAATATCCACCTCTCGTTGATACACCGCCATGAACGGATCCTTGGAATCCCAAGTACCAGACACTTGTTTAGCCACCAGGTCCGAGTCACCAAAGCACTTAACCCGGCTTAAATTCATCTCCTTAGGCATTCGAAGACCATGGAGTAAAGCCTCATATTCAGCTGCATTGTTAGTGCAAGGGAACATTAAACGGAGAACATAACAAAACTATCACCTCGTGGGGAAGTTAACACGACTTCAGCCCCCGAGCCCTCCAATTGCCTGGACCCATCAAAATGAATAGTCCAATAAGTGTGATCCGGATTTTCTTCCGGCACCTGCAACTTTGTCCAGTCATTGATGAAATCCACAAGCCCTTGTGACTTGATTGCCGTGCGATGTATATACTTTAACCCGTGAGGTCCAAGCTCAATCGCTAATTTTGCAACCCGGCCAGTTGCTTCCCTATTCTAGATTATATCTCCCAAAGGGGCAGAACTGACCACAGTGATGGGATGACCCTGAAAATACTGCTTAAGCTTCCAGCTCGCCATGAAAACTCCATACACCAGTTTCTGCCAATGTGGGTACCTCTATTTGGACTCAATAAGCACCTCACTGATATAATAAACCGGTCATTGAACCGGATACTCCTTCCCAACCTCCTTGCGCTCCACCACAATGGCCACATTGACCGCCTGGGCATTAGCATCCACATATAATAACAGTGGCTCTTTATCGACCGGAGCCGCAAGGACAGGTGGCTCGGCTAACTGCTTCTTCAAGTCCTCAAATGCCGCATTAGCAGCATCACTCCAGACAAAATTATCTGTCTTCTTCATCATCTGATACAGAGGGATAGCTTTCTCTCCTAACCAGCTGATAAACCGGCTCAGCGCTGCAATACGACCCGCCAGACGTTGAACGTCATTGATACACATCGGTTTAGCCAGAGATGTAATAGCTTTGATCTTTTTCGGATTAGCTTCAATGCCCCTGTTAGACACCAGAAAGCCCAAGAGCTTGTCTGCCGGTACCCCAAAGACACACTTGGCTGGATTAAGCATCATCTTATAAACCCGGAGATTATCAAAAGTTTCCTTCAAATCATCTATTAACGTCTCCTCCTTCTTGGACTTCACCACAATATCATCCACATAAGCATGAACATTGCGTCCAATCTGATTATGGAAACAATTCTGCACACAACGCTAATAAGTCGCCTAGGCACTCTTGAGCCCAAAAGGCATAGATACATAGCAGAAGGCTCCAAAGGGAGTTATAAAAGTTGTCTTCTCCTGGTCCTTAACTGCCATTTTGATCTGATGATAACCAGAATAAGCATCCAGAAAACTCAAACGCTCACAACCCGTCGTAGCATCAATGATTTGATCAATACGAGGGAGAGCAAAGGGATCAGCTTGTTCAAATCTGTGTAGTCCACACACATACGCCAAGTGCCATTCTTCTTAAGCACTAGCACTGGGTCAGCTAACCACTCAGGGTGAAAAAACTCCACAATAAACCCTGCTGCCAAGAGCCGGGCTACCTCCTCACCAATAGTCTTGTGCCATTCTTCATTGAAGCGGCGGAGAAACTGCTTAAACAGTTTAAACTTGGGATCGATAATAAGAGTGTGCTCGGCGAGTTTCCTCGGTACACCTGGCATGTCAGAAGGTTTCCATGCAAAGATGTCCCGGTTCTCACGGATGAACTCGATGAGCGCGCTTTCCTATTTTGGATCTAGGTTAGCGCTGATGCTAAACTGCCTGGATGAATCGCCAGGAACAAAGTCAACTAACTTAGTCTCCTCAGCCGATTTAAACTTCAAGGCTGGATCATGCTCTGTAGTTTGCTTTTTCAAAGAAGTCATATCCGCCGGATCAACATTGTCCTTGTAGAATTTCAACTCCTCTGTTGCACAAACCGACTCAGCATAAGCCGCACCACCTTCCTCACATTCTAAAGCTATCTTACGGCTCCCATGTACCGTGATGGTCCCCTTATGACCCGGCATCTTGAGCTGCATATAAACATAACAGGGCCTTGCCACGAACTTAGCATAAGCCAGCCGTCCAAACAGGGCGTGATAGGGGCTCTTGATTTTCACCACTTCAAAAGTCAATATCTCTGATCTTGAATCATGATCATCTCCAAAAGCAGCCTCCAGAGCTATCTTGCCAACTGGATACGCCGATTTACCAGGCACCACACCATGGAAAACAGTGTTCGACGGTTTAAGATTTATATCTGTCAACCCCATGCGATGGAAGGTTTCATAATATAGGATATTGATACTGCTCCCTCCATCCATGAGCACCTTGGTGAACTTATAACCTCCAACCTGAGGCGCCACCACCAATGCCAGATGACCCGGATTATCAACCCGGGGCGGATGATCCTCTCGACTCCACACAATGGGCTGTTCAGACCAGCGCAAGTAACGGGGCACTGTCGGTTCAACGGAGGTCACTGCCCTTTTATGAAGCTTCTGATCGCGCTTGCACAGGCTAGTGGTAAAGACGTGATACTACCCACTATTCAACTGCTTCGGGTTGCTCTAGTAACCCGATTGTTGCTGCTGCTGACTCCCTTGATGATTGTAACCACCCTGGTTGCCCTGACTGCCTTGATTGCCATGTCCGCCTTGATTACCTTAAAACCCTGAGCCAGAACTGCCTCCACAATAACCCGGCCCATGAGAACTGGGTCCTGAACCGTCTTGCGGTCCATGATCATATTGGAAAAGATCCGAGTTTTTGAACTTCCGCATACTAAAACAATCCTTCCAGAGGTGAGTAGCTAGCCTTTCAAGCGTCACGTGCCTTCGGCAAGGCTGATTTAATAGGCACTACTATGAAAAGGGCTATAGATAGGATTGATACTAATGGCGCACCAGGGAAGTAGTGCGCCACTACTATATACTAATGGCGCACCTGTTGGTGATGCGCCATTAGTGGAAGACACTAATGGCGCACCAGAAACAGGGTGCGCCACTAGTATTAATTTTTTTTCCATTTTTCCATGCATACTAATGGCGCATCAGGTCGACAATGCGCCATTACTAGTTAGGCAGAGAGTTGCCATTACTGTAATTGTTTTCTTATTCTTTTTTTTGCAAAACTACTAATGGCGCACCGTTTCACAGTGCGCCATTACTAGTTTAAACTAGTAATGGCGCACTATTACACGGTGCGCCATTAGTATATATATTTATATTTTTTACTTTTTTGCAAAACTTCTAATGGCGCACCACCTGCAGGTGCGCCATTAGTAACTAGGGTTACTAATGGCGCATTTCCTTGTGGTGCGCCATTAGTAACCTGGGACCCCAACAAGATATTTCGGACAGCCCCACACCTACCCACTCACTTTCCCCACTTCATTCCCTCCACCTCCTTCTCCAAGCTTTCGGCTGCCTCCTCCTCCTCACCTCATTTCCACCATAGATTCATCAAAATTAAGTGGTGAAATTACCTTTTTTTGATAGGTAAGTAAGGGGAAAGCTATCTTCATGATGTAGATCTACTTTTTTTCTCCCTAGCTCGCTCCAACAATGTGCACATGCACTTTTTGTGGCCTAGCTAGATCTATGTATGTTTGTGGTGTTGCATGTGTTTGTGGTGTTGCATATATGTTTGTGTTTGAAGGTACCGGTATTTGAAATGCGATAGTTGCCAATATTTTGCCGGAATGTTTTGATTCATTTCCGTTTCGGCGAGAATTTTGGCACTATGCATTCTTTTTGGTCCTATTTTTAGGGAAGGTCATGCCAAATTTTTTCTTGGTTCTAAAATATCGTTTTGCTCTACCCCGCAGGCGACCATGGTCCGCACGATGACTGAAGGCCCCGTGAATAGGTTTTGAGCTCCGCGAAGGCCGAGATGCTTCAAAAGAACGAGACGGAGATAAGATGTTCGTTTCGAAGATGCAAGCTGAAGAGCCTTATTGCGGACCCGGATTCCGGGCAGGTGCGGGGCCACCTGCTCTTGCGTGGTTTCATGGATGGCTACCGGTGGCAAGGTGATGAAGATGACTATGAAGTCGTCCATGACCGGGGCCGGGCAAGAAATGAGGAAGGGCAACAAGACAAGTACCACCGCGGCGAGGGCGGGCGAGAAGACGAAGAATCTCCAGGACATGATCACGACGGTGATGCTGTACAAAGTCATCATGTAGAAGATGTCGTACATGATGATGAGGAAGATCAAGACGAAGGGCATGATCATGAAGATGAAGATGCCAGAGCAGACGACAATGGAGGCTGGGTGCAGGACCCTCATATTCAAGAGCTGCTTCTCAAGCAGACGGATAACGCAAGAGCTGCCGCCCGAGAGAAAGCCAAGCTGGATCATTTGGAGATAGACGCGGTTACTCCATTGTATGAAGGATGCAGGCCCGAGGATACCCGCCTGAAAGTAACGCTCATGGCTCTGGAGATGAAGGTCATTCTGGCACATGCTTCGACGAGAACATGTCATTCTGGCACGAACGTCTTCCCAAGGGGAACAAGTGCCCGACCAGTTTCGAGGAGGCGAAGAAAATCGTGTGTCCTCTGGATTTACCGCACGTGAAATACCATGTGTGCATGAACAATTGTATCATTTATCGGTACGAGCACGCGGAGTCTACCATATGTCCGGTGTGCGGCGTCACTCGATACAAGAAGAGGAAGAAAGCTCCTCGAAAATCAGTGTGGTACTTTCCGATCACTCCTCGTCTGCAGCGGTATTTCGCGGACCCTAAGGTAGCAAAGCTCCTGCGTTGGCACGCGGATAGGGAGGAGAAGAAGCGGGAAGATGACGGAAATGATCCGGAGATAAAAAAACACAAGATGTTGAGTCACCCTAAGGATGCGAGCCAGTGGCAAGCGTTGAACTTCGAATACCCAGAATTTGGGAAGGATCCAAGGAACGTCGTGCTGGGCGCGAGCACCGATGGAGTCAATCCGTTTGGCAGCCAGAGAAGCACACATAGCACCTGGCCTGTGTTTGTGTGGATGTACAACCTTCCCCCCTGGTTGTGCATGAAGAGGAAGTACATTCACATGAGTATGCTAATTGAAGGGCCGAAACAACCAGGGAACGACATCAATCTGTATCTGGGGCTGCTGAAGGAGGAGCTAGACACTCTGTGGAAAATGCCAGCCAATACGTGGGACGCCGCAGAGAAAGAATATTTCCCTATGAGATCCGCACTGCTCACGACGGTGCACGACTATCTCGGTTACGGATATCTCGCGGGGCAGGTAGTCCACGGATTTTCTGGATGCGTAAGGTGCATGGATGACACAACGTATCGCCAGCTAGATAGAGATCCCGGGTCTTCGAAAACTGTGTTCATGGGACATCGAAGGTGGCTTCGCGACAATGACCCGTGGAGGAAACGCAAGGATCTGTTCGATGGTGAAACCGAACCCCGAAAACGCCCGTGTACGAGGAGCGGCGAGGAAATAGACGAGCTGTTGAAAAATTGGAAAGACTGCCCATTGCCAGGAAAGAAGAAAAAGGCGCCAGAGCCGGGAAAGAAGCGAAAGGCGCCAGAGCCGCTGCTGAAGGTATGGAAAACAAGGTCTGTTTTCTGGGACTTGCCATACTGGAAAATCCACCGTGTGCCTCACAACCTTGATGTCATGCATATCATGAAGAACGTGTGCGAGAGTCTGCTTGGTACCCTGCTCAACATGCCAGAGAGGACCAAAGATGGGCCGAAAGCAAGGGCAGACTTGAAATCAATGGGCATCAGGCAGGAGCTTCACGCTAAAGATGATGATGATGATGATGATGATGAGGCGAAGCAGGACACAGAAAGTCGTCGCAAAAGCAAAAAGGCGAAGCAGACCGGAAATGACTACCCTCCCGCGTGCTTCACTCTAAGTCAGGAGGAGATCGAGCAGTTTTTCACCTGCCTCCTAGGAGTAAAACTTCCTTACGGTTACGCGGGGAAGATAAGCAGATACCTAGACCCAGCGAAGCAGAAGTTCAGCGGGATGAAGTCTCACGACTGTCATGTGCTGATGACGCAGATACTTCCAGTTGCAATCCGTGGGATCATGGATGCGCACGTCCGTGAAACGCTATTTGGCCTATGCAAATTTTTCGACGTCATCTCTCGGAAGTCGATTGGCGTGAGGCAACTCAGAAGGCTACAGGAAGAGATCGTGGTGATACTATGCGAGCTTGAGATGTACTTCCCGCCCGCATTCTTCGACGTTATGGTGCATCTGCTGGTCCATATCATGGAGGATATCATCCAACTCGGGCCGACGTTCCTGCACAGCATGATGCCGTTCGAAAGGATGAATGGTGTCATCAAAGGATACGTTCGCAACATGTCACGTCCAGAGGGAAGTATAGCCAGGGGCTTTCTGACCGAAGAGTGCATCTCCTACTGCACGAATTATCTAGGCATCGGGAACCCCGTTGGTCTGCCCATCAACAGGCACCTCGGCAGGCTCGCTGGATGGGGTCACTGTGAGGGTCGCCGCGAAATGCATGTCAACTTCGAGGGTCGACTCGCCGACTTGGTCGATCCTTGGGTGGTAGAGCATAAAACCTTTATTGAGAAGACGTACAATGACCGAGGCCAACAGAGGACGGACGGAGATATACTCAAAGAGCACAACTCATGTTTCACGCGTTGGTTCAAGCAGAAGCTTCTGTTGTACCCTTTACATGAGGATTCTTCCGCGGAAGAACAACTCATATTCGCCTTGTCACAGGGCGCCGAGCACAACCTGATGACCTATGAGGCGTACGATATCAACGGCTACACATTCTGCACCGAGGACAAGGACATGAAGAGAGATGGTTATCAGAACTCCGGGGTAACGATGGAATCCTACACTGGCAACGACAAGGACAGATACTACGGAAGGATCGAGGAGATCTGGGAGCTGAGCTACGCTAGAGAGAAGGTCCCGATGTTTCGTGTCAGATGGGCCAAGAGCGTCCGAAAAGAAGACCGGTATTTCACCACCATGGTTATACCCGAAGCCAAATCCAAGACCACGGGCGCAAACGTCACCGCGAAAAATGAGCCATGGGTACTGGCTTCCCAAGTGGACCAATGCTTCTTCATTACCGACCAGTCAAAGCCCAGTCGTGTTGTCGTGAGGAGAGGCAAAAGGAAGATCATCGGAATGGATGGAGTAGCCAATGAGCAAGACTTTGACAAGTACGGCGACCCGAAGATCGAACATGACGACGACGATGAAGTAGCAGCACACACCACAAGAAGAAGCAGGACCACCCTACCTAAAGGACGTCCGTTCCATAGAAGAACTCCATTTGCGAAAAAGAAGGGCAAGAAGATTGTGAACAGATAGCTAGCTAAGATCGATTGTATTTAAATCGTAGTCTTCATTTCTCGATTGTATTTCATGGGAGCGTTTTGATATCATGAATATTTTTAAATTTCATGGGCACTTTTTGAATTCATGAGGACACTTGATCTCGATCCCCCTCCATCTCGATCTCGATTCCCCCTCCATCTCGATCTCGATCCCACCCGCACCCGCCCCCGCTAGCTAGCTCCACCGCCGCCGACGGCCCTCCGCAACCCTCCCCCCTCCACTGCCGCCGACGAGCACCCGGCCCCCCGCACCCCTGGGGGGTTTATTACTGTTTTTATAAAAAAATATTACTGTTATGATTTAAACAAGTTTAGACATATTTAAACACAAATAAATATCAAACAGGATTTAAAATGCATAAAAAAATATTGGGGAGCCTGGGAAACGAACCCAGGACCTCCTGGTGTGTGTGTTGCGTATTGACCAGTCGGGCTAGTGGGCGGGGTCTGTTGTAGATAGGGTTAGGTTGTATATAACCTGACAAGTCGGGCTAGATTAAATTACTTATGGCGCGCCCCTCGGTGGTGCGCCATTGCTATGGATGTACTTATGGCGCACCCCTGGGTGGTGCGCCATTGCTAAGCCTCCCCCACACTAAAATCCCCAATCTCCATTTCTCTCTAATCCCTCCCCTGCCTCGTCTCACCCGCGCCTGGCCACCACCGCCCACCACTTCCCCCGTGCTCGCCGTCCCCGGCCGTGCTCGCTTCACCCACCGCACCCGACCACCTCTCTCACCGTCCCCCCTCCGCCCGCGCCCGCGCCCTCGCCGTCCCCCTCCCCCCGCGGCCCCGCCTGCGTCAACCTCCCTCCCGAGCACGACAGCTAGGGTCCCTAGCCGCCGCCACCACTACCGGACCGCCGCCGCGGCGCGCCCAGCCGGCCGAACCCTCCGTTGCCCCGCCTCCGGTACAGGACCCCAGCAGCGCCTCCCCCCATCAAGCAGCCGCTCCCACCAGCGGCGCCCCCCTCCCTGGAGCAAGCGCTCCTGCCCAGCAACGCTGCCGCCCGGAGCTACGCCGGCGACCAGTCCGTAGGCAGGTAGCCACCACTCCTTCATCCTTCCTCCCTCTTCCCTCATCCCCCTCCCTCCTTCCTCTTGCATCCTCTGTTCAATTTTTTGCTTGCTGCATGATTTTTCCAGAGCATGCTCTAGTTTACATGTGAAAGGATTGTGCTTGATAGGTGTTTGTGATAATGCCTCTAAGGGAGGGGGGCATCGCATCATTAGTCTCTATATCAGAGTCTTTTTTTCCTAGCCGTGTTGTCATCGAAAAATGCAATAAATTCTCATGGCTCGAAACCTTTGATACTTGGCTTCTCCAAATGAGAAATTTATGCATGTAATAATTGGTTTACCTTAGTTTGCAGAAATATGAAATTAAGCCTTACTTAGTAACAATGTTTCAGGAAGATCAATTTGGAAGCTCTGCTTCACAGGATGCCTTTAGACACTTGCACATATCTTTCTAACTCATGCATTATTTCATCTATTAGACACTTCAAAGTGATGGCTATTTCCTTTACCTTAGAGGAAAAACAAAATAATATCTTCTACTTTGCCTAGAGGAAATATAATTTCATGGACTACTTGTTATATCAAATTTTTAGCTAAGTTTTGTCTCCCTGCGAAAATTGGGCAAATTCCTTCTCAAAATCACATGTTTTAACTAGGAAGAACCTGAGACACTATGGCATCAACACTTGTAAGAAAAGAAATAGCAGGAGAATGAAGATTATATTAAAAAATGGTATTAGTAGTGGTAAACAAGCATATAATCCCTCCCAGGTAGTAACAATAACTTTATGCGGGAGAGTGAAAGAAGAAGCATAGGTGATCAGGTTCGATCATGGTTGGAGAAAAATTGAGGCATTTGTTGGCTCCAAGACAGTGATACAGGTATATACATGTGCTCTGCTTACTTGATCATACAGAAGATTTTCATATAAGAGTTACGTTTCAAGTTGCTGAACCTTTTCATATAAGTTTGCTTCCAAGGAGTTGTTCTCTGTCTGGTCCAATTCTGAAGAAATAAAAAGTGAATAGTTTGTTTGTTCCCTGTGTGGTCACTCTATTTTTTGAGTACTGACATTAGTTATGTTTGTTAGCAGCAAGATATTTAAATGAAGCTTGTTCTTTTTCAACTGTTCAACTGATGCCATGAAACTGAATATAGTAGTTGAAAACCCTATTTTTCTTCCTGATCGTGAAAATTTGAAGTCCTATTTGTGTTTTGGTTTTGTTGGTTGACAATTATGTTTAGTTTTTCATTTCATGGGTGCTGTAAAATGTGCAGGTGGTGAGTTGAGGCTCAGCATACAACTTGTTTGGACTAACCAAGAGGACGAGGTATGTTGCTTGCCCAAGCTAAGTGACACGTACGCGCCAAGTTTTCTGTTATATAATTACCTGTTAGTGCTTAGTTAAACTGCATGATATGGCCATAGCAGATGGATGGTACTAGGTGTTGTTTTGTTTCTTGCCAATGTATTCACAGAGCAGATGTGCCACTGCAGATTTCTTTTCTTGAAGGCAGCTCACATAAGTTGAGCTACAAGTGAACAACTTGCTGCTATTAGATCTGGAATGGAAGCTCACATAAGTTGAGCTGATTTTTGTCCATATGAAAGCAGAGGACCATATGGTCTGTGGCCTTTTCATCCATATGAAAGTAGAGGCACATTGTGGTGCTAGTTTGCTGGGTTTTGTCTCTGACCATCGTGTCGTGATGAATTTGCAGGTACCCCGAGAGGCCCTTGAGTTTGCCGGAATGTCGATTAACTTCTGTTCCGGCAAATTCGGGTACTCCATATGTCCTATTTTCAGCAAAGGTCATGCTGAAATTTTCCGTGAATTTTAGCATGACTTTGCTAAAAATAGGACATATGGGGTACTTGCGATAATGCATGGGCCGGGGTATCTTAGTACTTAATTAAGTAGGATCAACTGCCCCTTTATTCTTCCTGCATTAACCCATAGGTGGCAATAGAGCCAAGTGAGTAGGCCCAACTTAGAATTCTCCTTAGCATCGATAAACCCTAGATGATAAACCCAACATAAGCGGCAATACAGCCAAGTGATTAGTGCCTAGTGATTAGGACCAACCTAGGGTGCCTCGGCATTGATAAACCCTAAATGATGAAAACTTAACTTGGCTGCCCCGGATGCCTCGGTGTCGATGAGAACCTAAATGATGTACGCTTAGGCTTTTAGGGTGCCTCGGCGTCGACAAACCCTAAATGATGAAAGCTTAGGCTTTTAGGGTGCCTCAGTGTCGACAAACCCTAAATGATGAGACCATGGTCTTGTTCCTTGACAATAACCAACTTTTCGACCAAACTTTTTTCCTATTTAGAGCGAAACATGGCCCACAACGATGAGGCCGGTGGTTCGGGCGGCAAGCAATTCTGGGAGCTGTCCCAGGAGATGGAGGAACAACCTCACCACTATGAGGACGCCGCGGAAGACACCGATCCTGATTACACAACCCCTAGTGGCGTCGGGGATGACACCACTGATGGTGCCGCCGAGGATGCCACCACTGATGATGGCGCGCGACGCACACACAGATGGCAGCCAACCGAAGAAGCAAAGGAAGGACCGGCGCCCGAATGCGCTCTGCACCCTCAAGGAGGAATTCACTCAAGTGGACTCCGACGGGAATCCAATGGAGCCCAAACATATAGTCAAGGGGTACTCGTTTCAGCTCGGGTGCATTCTCCGGAGCACCGTCTCGATCAACACCGAGAACCTTAGGCATAAGGACCGAGGGAATTTGCGCAACCTCCTCTTCACGAAGCTGCACGAACGGTACAAGTTCCCCGCCGAATTTGAAAACACGCGCCTCTCAGGGAATAAAGTGAACAGTGCCGCCCTCACAAAGATGAGCACGGCCCTGTCTACTTGGAGAAGCGCGGTGAAGAGAATGATTGATAAAGGTGATAGTTATGACAAGATCAAGCCGAAATATCCTTTGATGAGCGAAGATGACTACAAGGAGTTCAAGATCAAGTGCGACAGCCTCGCAACCTCCGAATCAAGTCAGTGGGGGAAAGAACTGCGGGAGTTGAACTTAGGGGAACACAAACTCGGTCCCGGCGGTTACAGAGTGGCGGAGCCTATATGGGACAAGGAGGACGCGGAGCGTGCCGAGCAAGGCCTACCGCCCCGCTTCGAGAAATACAGCGGTGACAAGCAGACCAGGAACTATGTCAGGGCCCGGTACAAGGAGGACCCGATAACAAAGGAGCTTACCACGGATCCGAAGACCAGGGCGCTTGAGCTTCTTCTGGTAAGGAATACACCCCTGCGTAATTAGCTCCGTATGGTTGCACTCTAATTAATCCCCAATATTTCTAAATGGTTCACGTTCCTTTCGCAGGACACTGAAAGCAGTAGTGCGGGGTCGTCTCAGAGCTCCCCTTTCGACACCCCTTTAAATAGGGCGTTGAATGTAATGAAAAATAAGGATAAGCTCACTAAGCCGACGTCAGCTGGTCGTGTGGCCGGCAAAGGCTTGTCCACAAAATGGGGGTCATACTATACCGCTGGTGTGCGGAAGGAGAAAAAGACCAGCTCGGAAAGCCAGACGCGCGAGGTTGAACAACTCAAGGCACAAGTGGCGCGGATTCCGGAGCTTGTCCAAGAGCAAGTGGAACAACAACTGGGAACGAAGCTCAACGCCATGGTGCCTACGTTGATTCATGGGCTGACGACGTGGATTGCGGGCGGCCAACAGGGGCCTCCCCCGGTTCCCAGCTTCACGGCCAGCAACTCGCACAGCGCGCAGGCGGCGCCGTTGGTGTCTCCGGCGGCGGCGCCATTGGTGTCTCCGGCGGAGGCGATATTCGTGTCTCCAGCGCCGGCACGGGCATTGGAGCTTAATGCACCCGGGTGTACGCCGGCCGGCACCTCGCCAGCAAGAGCCCCCTCCGTCAGTTGCACGCCCGCCGTTGGCGGTGCCTCGACATTAGCCGAGCTCGACGGCATCACGGTAACTAAGCCTCTCAGCCGATGAGTTCATCTCCTTGCCTTTGACTGGGCATCCCTGATGCCCTACATGTTTTAGCAGGGCGCCGCCGACGTTTCTTGCACTCTCCTGCACTTCGTGGGCGCCGAGTTGGTCGATGTCGCCAAGGGCAGAATCGTTCAACCGGGCAACCCCGTGTTCCACGGTAATCCGATGCCACCCATAGTGTATAGGGTTGAAGTGGTTCGGGTGCTGCCAGGCTGCGACGAGCTGTTACCTCCGATTAGACCCGTTGGGGCCGACGAAGAAGATGAGATGACCCTCAGCGCCTGCGTAAACTGGCCCCTGCTTTGGCCGAAGAGCCAGATTCGTTTGGGGGCGGGGGACACCACCCCACAGACAAGACCGCCAGTCGTGCCGGCGCCAAGCCATGGCAAGAACGCCGCAATGCTACCGGACCTGCCGGACATCCCTATGGCACAGGATCCGGACAGGCCTATGGCACAGGATCCGGACGGCGACGACAACGACGACGGTACATTTACCAAAGTTGATAAGTACTTTGCCAAACATGGGTATGCTGACGAGTTATGCGGGCCTCTTTCTCAAGAACCCAACCAAGACGACCGCGATCTAGCTGGTACGGCGGAGAAATCCAATTGCAATAGGCGTCGTCTGGCGTTCAGTTCTCAGGACACGCCTCCAGCTCCCGCCTTCACCGAGCCTTAGATAGCTGAGGTGCGAAATATTATCAGCCCCAACACGCTCAAGAAGGCGGTCTGTGAGCAGAACTCGGTCCCATTACAGGAGATCAAGAAGAAGGGACGGAAACGAAAGACTAACAAGGGCGCCGGTGCGAGCCAGCCGGCACCGAGTTCGATCCGTGCTCAGGACGGGCCACCTTCACCTAAGGATATCTCGAGGAGGGTGCATGTGGTGGGTAGGGCGATGCTACCGCCAAATATGTTCAATGCTGCAACCGGTGCTATGCGGAGTCTGCACGACAGTGTTCTTTCTTTGGAGAAGCGGCGTCTCAGAGAGAAGGATGTGGCATACCCGGTTTTCATGGCCAAGGTGCCAGAGGGCAAGGGCTTTGTGGATGGCGACATCGGGGGTACGATCGTCCTGCGGTTTGATGACATCTTTGCTAAGTTTAACCTTCATCCGCTGCACTACACCTTCGTTCGGCTGTTTTCGCTGAGTATGTAGATGCGGATCATTAGAGACAAGAGCCCGGACATCGTGATAGTCGACCCCTTCTACATGCGTGCCAAGCACTTGAGCAGCGCTGGGGACCGCCAAGTTGCGAGTTCACACCTCGAAGGCGACATTCTGGCAAACGCAGATAAGGATAACTTCCTTGTGCCTTAGTTTCCCGAGTAAGTCATCCCTTAACCGCCCCGTAACATATGATTTCTTAGATTTTGATCGTTCTTTTTTTTTCTAACATTCCGTGTTCTGTGCAGTGACACACATTGCACACTCATCCTCTTAAGCCCAAAATATTCCATGGCCACGTATTTAGACCCAAACCGTAACTCCAAGATAGACTACACAAATGTCAAGAAAGTTCTTGATGATGTTCTCCCCGGCTACGCCAATTCTGGAGGCACCTTCACCAGGGCAGTTCGTAAGTATGGCAAGCATATGTTCTCACACAATACGAAGTTCTGCTGCGTCAAGCAGCCGCCTGGCGGTCAGAAGGATGCCTACTACGCCCTCCATCACATGCGGGCGATCGTAAGGGACCATCATCACCTTCTGCTACCAGATAATCTCAAAGATTGGGTCGCGAGCTTGTCGGCAATCCAGGACGCGGACCTCAGACAAGAATTCTTTCGCATCCAGTCAGAGTTTGCGGACATCATCCATCAAGATGTCCTTCATACCTCGGGGCAGTTCTTCCTCAGATATCAACCGTCCAACAGTGAGATAGACGGAACGCTACAAATGCAGGGTGACAACGCCCGCGATTTCATGACCATCACGACAGACGGCGACTTCACCCATGCTCCTGTCCGATGAGTCGAGTCGAAAGTAGTGATGTGTAGTTCTAAAACATTGATTGGCTCATGTTGTAATTAAACTTTAATGAATTCGTATGTCTCTTTGGTTTGGGCAGTTGTTCAACTTAGATGTAATCGATGCTATTTATTAGTAGGACCATGAATCGTGCTATTAATGTCTTGCTTTTCTCTTCCGATCCTTTTGTTGCATACTTACATATTGCTTATGTATTGTCTGTTGTTTGGCTTGTGCATAGAGATGCTGTCGTATGTCGTGTACAAGGGTAAGGTTCCCGGAGTCTACGACGACTGGGAGGAGTGTCGGAGACAGGTTCACCGCATCAGCGGTAATAGTTACAAAGGGTACACCACTAGGGCGGAGGTCGAATCTAGATACGCCCGCTATCTAGCGGGAGAGAGGAGGGAGCGTTGGAGGAACCGGATGAAGACCAGTTTGATCGCGATGATGCTCATCGTGATGACCACAGCTCTCTTCTATGTGATGGTAGTTTAGATGATCGATATCGACTTGTAATGTGAAGACAAACTCGATACTCGCGGTCTTGAGACTTGTAATGTTTTATCTTTGTTCGGTCTTTTGAATTCGGAGACTAATATGATGAATTGTGTTCGGAGACTAATCTTCTATTGTATTCGATGAATCTGATGTTGATGTGTGCTGTTGTCTATATTCTGTCTAATAATATATTTTATATTATGTCTAATAATATATTTTGTAACCCGCGCAAAAATCAGAAAAGGAAAAAAAACCAAATATTCATACTAATGGCGCATCACCACCAAGTGCGCCATTAGTATGCCAAAGGATACTAATGGCGCATCAACATAGAATGCGCCATTAGTATGACAAAGCCATGCTTACGTATGGCCCCCCGGGAGGCACACTAATGGTGCATGTTGTTACATACTAATGGCGCACCAAAGTATACCAGATACTAATGGCGCACCTGTGGTGCGCCATTAGTAAGATATACTAGTGGCGTGCTACTAATGGCGCACTGGTAATGCGCCATTAGTAGGCAAAACCAGTGCGCCATTAGTAGGTCTTTTCCTAGTAGTGAGGCGCTCAAGATTGACACCTGATCCTCCACTCTGCGGGGGCGGTTTACCCTTACGACGCTGACCATTATTCTGCGCGTTGGTGTTGGCCACAAAATCCAAACTGTTATCCGCCTTGCGCTTACCGCTGCTTCCATGGCCCGCCGGGTTATGCTGCTGCCCTTTGGTGTTACCGCTCTTCTTCCCCTTTCCCCGCTTTTCATCATCAGAATCTGGGTCCTTGGTACTATCAGAGTCGGCATACTTGACTAGAGCTGCCATAAGCATTCCCCTGTCGTTGCAGTGACGCTTGAGTTGTCCTAGCTTCAGCTTCAGAGGCGTGAACCGGCAATTGTCCGCCAACGTTAAGACTGCTCGCGTTGATGCGGTCGGATGAATGCAAGATTTCCAAAACCCGACGCACCCAATGGGTTGTCGATTCACCTTCTTGGAGACAGGCGGCTAAGTCCACAATTGACATGGGTTGTTTGCACGTGTCCTTGAAATTCTGGATAAACCGGGCCTTTAACTCGGCCCATGACCCAATGGAGTTAGCTGGCAAACTTTTCAGCCAAGTACGAGCATTTCCTTCCAACATCATGGTAAAGTACTTAGCGCATGCAGCATCGCTAACGTCCAGCATTTCCATCGCCATCTCATAGCTCTCAATCCATGACTCGGAAGGTAAATCGGCAGTGTAATTGGGCACTTTGCGAGGACCTTTGAAATCTTTAGGCAGCCGCACATTATGTAGAGCCGGGGTGAGACACGGTACCCCCAAGGAACTGAAAGCGACACCTGGTTCCATTGGACGATCCGGAGTGATCTGACGGGCCGCGTACTGCGCTGCTAACTCGGCCTCTCGACGTGCTCTACCGTGATCCACCACATCCTGAGCATTAGCACCACCGCCCGCCGGGTTATGTCCTCGAGGCGGGTTACGATTCCGTGCACTACTTGACACATCATGTTCATCAATATGCCTGCTGTAACTCTGGCTTGGGCAGGGGGTGGAATGAATCCTCTCGCGGCTGTACGAATAAGCCTGCTGCTGAGTCAAATCTGTCTGAAGGAGCTCCCTAGCCCATCACGCCTCAACCGCTACGGGGGACTCGCCTTCGACTGCGAGGGCTGCCAATCGTGAAGCGGCGGCTACTATGTTATCCAAGGGGTTGGAGTAATGACCGGGAGGTGTTGACACGTGTTGTGACGGGACATTCTGACGAGGCGGATCCATTGTGCGTGGCTAAACCGGCGCCCCCGTTCCAGGCGCTTCCACCCGGTTTACCACTGGCTGGTTACTGGTTCCTACTCCTAGCGTGTTAAAGAGATTACTTGCCTCATAAACCGGAGGCAGGTGAGACCGGTACCTTCTCCTCATTACATCATTTGACGCGTTCTGATCCAACATAAGCCGGTAAGCTTGTGCATCCAACTCGGCCCGCTCTATAGCCATCCTTGTGTTCTTAGCTGCCAGGTCTGCCTTGGCTTGAGCTATCTGATCTTTCACCTTCGCAACTTCTGTGTTATGCTGATCGTGATTCGCCGAGTTAACTTCAGCCGCCAGTAGTGTTGCCAAAGTGTCGAATAAATCGGACAACACCTGAACCGGCGGTTGCGCGGGGCCTCCTGCCCCAGCTGCCATTGCCGCCGCTGAACCGGAGATCATCGCCGCTGCGGTCGACGAGTGCTGCAGTGACTATGTACCGGCCATCAAGATCGCAACTCGGCTCGACAGATCGAAGGGGTCCGGAATACTGTCGCCATCGAAACAGCCCCCAAACCGGCCATCTTGTAGTTGGTATAACGACTCGATCTCTCCGGTTTTGCCACCAGATACCGATTTATCCTCAGACTCCGCTCCGTGGATGACTCCCACGAAAGCATGCTTCATGGTAGGCTGAATCCGGGCGGGTCTCGCACGCTGAGCCGATTCGACGATGTCGGTGCAGATGTCCGGCTCAGGGCCCGGTTCGCCGATCTTGCCAATGAAGACGTGAATACCGCCGAAGGGGACCCGGTACCCGTACTTGATTGAGCCGGCCTCGGGGCCCCAGCCTGAATCGTCGATGTAGAGCTTGCCGCGACGACTCTTGGTCATCCGGCCCACAGCATACCCCTTGAGCCCTTCGAAGCTGCCCTCTAAGAACTTGAAACCATCATGCGATAGCCCTACGGTGGGCGCTAACTGTTGTGGGTTAGTCACGGCAGATGTCCTAGTGTGAGGACTTAGTCGTGGAGCCATCACGACGGGTTAGCTTAAAGGGGTTAAAGCGGGACAAAGGGTGCAAGCAGTTTATACTGGTTCGGCCCCTTGCAGTGAAGGTAAAGGCCTAATCCAGTTGATGTGGAATTGCTAGGTTTCGATGACCAGGGAGCGAATCCGCTTGACCTGGCTCTCGTGTTGTTGTCTGTTGTCCTTGAACCGCCGCCGGGTCGTCCCTTTATATACACAGGTTGACACCCGACGGTTTACAGAATCCCGACCGGCTCATAAACGTGTCCGGCTCGGTTTCTACCCTTTCATATCTTACAACACAAGTTACACATCATATGACGGTTTATGTCTACAGGCCCTAATCCGCCTTTGGGCCCTAGGCCTTTAGATCTCTACAGTAAAGCGCCATACTCCTTGTCTTCATGGGCTTCAATATGGATAACTCATTACAGTATAACCCGGTCCCTCCTGGGCGGTTTATACTCAGTAGTTATATCCCCTACACCGCCCGGGCGTATGAGGCAGCTTTGAGAGGTCCGGCCGTAAATGCTCTAATTGAAGCTGTCAGTACTTCTTATATTCTCAGTAAACAACACATAGGGTACTTTTTAGGGGCATTACCAAATATATGCCAGCTTCCCTAAAAATAATGTTAGTTTCCCTCAAATTTATAAGTTATTTGGGAGGGGGAGAAGTCGATTTTGCCGAATAGGTACAACTACGCACGACTCCTGCGTCAAATACTAGTTAAGACAAATATTTTGTCCGCTTAGTTGACTGCCACGTATTTATCTTACCAGTAGTCCGGGAAAATAATAAATGTGATAACATTCACCATAAGGTTACAACCAGAGATAAAACATTGTCGCAATGTCCCAACTAAGGGTAAAAATGGACTTTACTCATTGTCACCTGGAGAACTGTTTTGCCGAGCAAAATCTTGTTTCCCTTCTGCCGAGCAAAATCTCGATCTATGGGTTACTTTATTAGTTGAACCTATGAACAGAATCTGGAGGAGAACCTCGCTTTGCTTAGAAAAACAGCACGAATCATGTCACCTCCCCAAGTCGTGCAGACTTTTTGTTCAAAAGGACCACCTGTCAAACATAATTAACAAAAAAGACCATCCCTGGATTACATCGACAAAACAGACTAGTTAGGTTGTGGCGGCAGGCGCGCCAGCTGACACGTGGCACCTGCCGCCAGGTGCTCAGGCGGCAACACCTGTCGCCATTGCCTCAGGCGGCAGCCGTCGTGCCACAGTTTCTTCGTCCGTGCGACGGAATGGATTCCGTCGCAGCTTCTGTGGGACCTGCCGCCACCACGTGAGGCGGCAGCTTCTGTAGCTATTGGTGCTACCTTGGCTAGTCCAGCTTGGTTCCACACCGATGCATGCATGCATGCAAAGAATGCTGAGCGAACACACAGTCACACACTATAAGGCTGGTCATAGTGGGGAGCATGACACTAGTCTAAGTTACTACCTTCATAGTGCAAAGTAACATAGTAGTAGTGTCATAAATGACTTCATTAATTAGCTTTTAGACTCATCTTGTCTTGGAAAGCGTTATGTTACAGTAACATATTATGTTACCACTTCTCATTAAATACATGCCACATAAGCAAAAAATTCTCGAAGTGCGCTATGTTATTTGCTAAGTTAGGCTGGTCATAGTGGGGAGTAACTTAGATTAGTGTCATATGCATGACATTAGTCTAAGTTACTACCCTCATAATGCAAAGTAACATAATAGTAGTATTATACTACTCCTTTTCGGTTTATAGGGCTTATCTCAGAATTTTAGTTTTTCCATTTTATAAGGCTCAATTTGATTGTTTTCCATCACATGTTCAGATTCCAAGGTGCATTAAATCCTTGTATGCAAGTATTAAGAGAAAATTGACCAATGGATGTACTTTATGCATGCATGCATTGCAATTTATGCATTGATAAACATAATTTTTTGAGGAAAACAAGTGCATTAATTAGGTGCTTTTGCAAACTACAAAAAGTATTCCACCATTCATCATCTACCTTGGTTGGTGAGATTTTTGAATTGAGCCATATAAACCGAAAAGGAGGGAGTAGATGGCTTCATTTATTAACTTGTAGACTCATCTTGTCTCGGGAAGCGCTATGTTAGAGTAACATATTATGTTACCACCTCTCATTAACTACTTGCCACATAAGCAAAAATTTCTTGAAATGCGCTATGTTACTACCTAAGTTACTCCCACTATGACTAGCCTTACTCCCACTATGACTAGCCTAATACGTGCGCAGTCCCATCATTCATTTGATAAAATGAAGCAAATCTGCTGCGGGCAAAGGGTGCCGCCGCAGCATGTGGCGGCAGGCTCCACGACTACCGTTTTCCGTTCCCAGATAACGCTTGGTGTGGTGCTGCTCAACACGCCGCCTGCGACCATGGCGGCAGCTCTTGCCGCCTACACCCGTGGCGGCAGGTGCCACGTGTCAGCTGGCGCGCCTGCCGCCACGGTGCAGGTGGTCTTTTTTGTCATTGGAACCCAAAAGTGGTCTTTTTTGTTAATTTGATTCGGCAGATGGTTCTTTTAGACAAAAATTCAGTCGTGCAAGCATGTTTATGACGAAACCAACTGCATCCGATACCTGGACACGATAATGACCGCATTCTAGATTTCTAGTGTCCATTGCACGAACGCACCTCTTCTACGACTCGATTCTTTCCTTTCATTATATAATATCCATGTCACTTCATGGGGGTGACATTGACAGTGCGGTCTATCGTGTAGCGGCGACCGTGGTGTCAAGATTAGCCCGATAATTAAGCAAAGGATGTAGGGAGGAGTACATGACAGGGAGGCAGACACAATGACTCCACCTTTTGTTGTTTCTCTGAACCTCATTTGCTAGCGCTAAGACCATGATCTCGATAGATTTTTTGTTTTGTTTTCTTTCTTGACAGGCACCACGTATGGTAGGCCTTGTTAATTAGGGATCCCAGTACGTGTAGTGCAGTCAACAGGGCGGCAAGGATGGGACACGGTCCGGTCCCTAGCTCGAACGAAACGACCGCCCGACATGAACGTCGTTGCTCGCCAACCTTGTTGAGCAAGCTCGTAAACTTGGTCGTCGGTCGCCGCATCTTGCCAAGGAGTGACTTCTCGGGAACTGAAACTTTTGATCTTTGCGACGAGCCCGTTGAAAATAACCGTCTCCTCTCCTGTAGTAGTAGTATAATCTGCGCCCTGTTCTGGGGCATGGGGCGAAAAATACGTACAACTCCTGTGCAGATCGAGCTTTGGAAATGCATGGCCGCCATGCCTCCTTTACTGTTGGAGGGATGGGGATGGGGGTCTCCGTGGTGTTGCAGTGCATGGCGATGGTGCTGCAAAGGTGAAAGCGATCAATGATGCTGTGGTAAAGGGCCGAGGACGGTCGTATGGAGGTGGCGTGGCGGTGGTAACTCGGAGGCCGGCAGCTGCACAGACGTGTAAATGATGAATAGTTTGTCTAATTCGTATTTAGATGTTTTTTAAGAATGTCATATCTAAGCTCCCACAAATATATAATGCATCAGCAAGGACAAAAAAATAGACCACAAACAAAGTGAACATCAGTTTAAATGTGACATAATTATGTGACATCTAGATGTATCCTAGACAGACCCAATAATGAAAGGTGAAGGCCGGTGCGTGCACTTAAGCTACCACTATTTACTACGCGCGGCACGTACGTGTCGCAGAACTGAATGCCTATCTATGGCGCGGTCGACCCAGCTAGCTCGTGCTCACTTACAGGCACCGGTACAAAATACACACGCTTGTGTACGTGATTTTCCTATCTATGGTGGTCACAATTGATTTATGTTCGTAGCCAGAGCGCATACGTATCCCTAAGATCTTGCACTATTGCTTCTCTTACCAAAAATGAGCTCTCCTACGTGGTATCTGCCGTGTACTGCACACGCACATGCCTATTTATACACATGTATACATGCATGCATGCAGTAGCCGTATCCCGTATGAGTACGACGTATCTGTGGCCATGCGGGTGTCGATCTCTGGCTTGGATTCCTTCCTCCCTTCCTTAAAGGCCCCCATTAAGCTTGTCCCGTGGATCTTGTAAGGAGGGACTATAGCTACCGGGAGATCGATGTCAGCTACTACCACTGCTACGTTACTCATATTTACTCAGCTGCCCGTGACGGGGCCCGCCTGCACCGTGCAGCGTCGCGTGGCGCCGTGCGACGGGGAGTTACGCCGTTGCTCCGCTCGTGTCTGTGGACTGTGGTCCTCGCTAACCAAGGATAGAACGCGCGAAATGAAGCGCGGCATGCAGATTATGTCCCCCACCGCCTCACTCACGGTCTCACCACACACGGTGCACTGACACGAGCTTGCACGCAGATCCAATTAAGCATGCGTCTCAGCCCTGTTCTTGCGCGTGAACGTTATGAAGAGTACGTACTACATGCATGCGGCGTACGTGCTTAAATTATTAGTAGATCACCATGAAAGCGGGTATTTACATGCAGCGAGTTTTGTAGTACTACTCATCTCAGGAAGTTGCACTGATTGCACTCTTGGAACCGAAGCTGGGGGAGCTTAACTTTCTCCGGCAAAGCTTTGTCGACCGAGTATTGACACTGTGTGTTACACATGCACGCACACTGCCGAAAGAGCAGCCTACAAATTAGAGCAGTGTGCAGGGGCAGCTAGTTAGTTGGATTGGCAAGTGTAATCAATTCTGACCGAAGCAGGCCGTCTCTGTACAGAACAAAGGCGCATGTGGCAGCCAGTAACAGCATAATTAGATAGCCACAAACTCACAAGGAATAATCCTAGGTTCCTAAATAGTAGCAGGACAATTAACAGACATCCGATAACCATCAATGTCAGAACGAAAATAACCAGCGAAACATGCGTGACTTGTGTTTCTCTCTCTTTCTCCCTGGCCAGGAGACAAACACAAGGGACACGGCGCGTGCGTTTGCGGAAATGGCGTCGCCGCTTTGCTTGTACTACAGTCGCAATGGCCCGACGGGTGGACGCCAAGTCAACACGGCACCGGCCGCGAGGGAGATCGGGCCGCCGTGCCGGCCGGCCGTCGCGTACCCCCCTGCATGCATGAGCCTGGAACGTGCACGTGTCGCCTGACACGTAGCATGCTGCATGTGCCGTGCTGCACGGGCACGGCGGAGAACGCTGCCTTGGATCGGCTCGTACTACGTGCGTGCGTCATGGGGTGGCAGGCACATACTCCCTCCATTCCACAATGTAGTGCTTTCTTTATCCCCGTGCTTCAATTTTGACCGTGAATTTAACTACCAAAATCGATTGCGGCGGGAGCAAAAATTATATCAGCAAATTCGTATTCGAAAAAAGTTTTCAGTTATATAATTTTTTCTTCGGCTGCAGTTGGTCTCGTTGGTTAAATTTATGGTCAAAGTCGGACCTCGGAAAGCGCGGGCGCACTATATTTTAGAACGGAGGGAGTATATCGCTGCCCCCAAGTACATGTTCCCTCAGGCCTCAGCAGCGCTCTGCCCTGGTGATCAGCAGCGATCCGAGGAGAGAAACGTCAAAGGAGTAGCCCATCAGCAGAGTAGTAACTGCTTTGCTGCCGCCGTCCATGTCTATGTACGTACAGAGAAATGAACGGAGGACGTGAAGCTGCCGACTGCGTCGACCTCCACGGTGGCACTGCCGTCTGCCGCATCGCGCATTCATGACGAAAACCGACCGATCAGGCGACGCGCCTGGCGTCGGGGCGGCGCGTTCCTACGTGACATGGTCACGGTGTGGCTCGGCCGACCGACGACCGCATCACGAGCCACCCCGGCAGCGGCATCGAGTGCGTGGGATGTGATTACCCCCTTCGCCGCCGTCGCGTTCGTGTCCGGAAGTAACCGGGGCAGCGAGGAAGGCGACGGGCTCCCTGCCGTGAGTCCGTGACCTTTATTACAAACGTCGATTCAGAACGCCGACGGCGACGGCATGTCGTCGTCTGCCCTGTGGCCCCTCGTTAATAAGTTTCTTCCCTCAGAAGCTCTCCTTCCTCCTTGTCGTCTTGTCCTAGCCGCGACACTGACCTTGGTTGGCCGATCAGATCAAGAGAGCGACAGCGACCTGAATTTGACATAGTGAGAGTGGGCACACAGTCTGAAGGATCTGCCTTTTTTTTGGAGGTTGAATTTTGACAAAGAAATGGGCCAACCAACCATGACTGGTATTTTTGCCTCGTGGACTGCCATGAACTTTCTGGGTGGCGTCTTGAGTTTGCTAGGCAGCGGGCTCTATCCTGTTGCTTTCAGAGGGGCACAAACATGATTCAGATACATGGCCCAGATGTACAGTGGGAGGCCATCGTGCCATATAGTTCATGGATTCAGTTTGCAACTCAACAAGCAACACAAGTATACATAATAACATCAGAAACATAAGGATAAGTTGATAACTGATACTGTGTATTTGAACGCTGAAAGGGATCAACACAAACACAAGAAACCATAAATGCAAATGTCAGCTCACTGTAAAGTGCAAACACAGGGATCTATCTAGGGGATTGCGCGAGAAAGGAATTAGTTCGGCAGCACAAGTCGATGGCCTTACAAGATACTTGCAATCTTATAGAACAAGATAATGCATCTTACTGCTGCACACATAGTCAGCAGCCAGACTTTCAGGACATTTGACACTAACAGGTGATTGCAGACACAGATGATAGTTAACTCTTGGCTCAACACACCCTAATGCCCCACATACTAGCATATCAGCATCTTAGGTGACACAGACCGCAAGAAACGATGGCGAAAAAAGATAAGAACAGAGTGGCAGATCATCGTCACCCATCGCACAAGGAGAATGTCAAGCCATCTTAGGAGACAGTAACACCATTGAGCTCTGCTTGAGCTACTGCTGCACCGATTGCATCGACCACTTCCATCTTTCCAAGGGTCAGTGCCTCATCCATAGGGGTTTTCTCATGGCTGCAGAATACCAAATCATGTCTTTATAACACAGACACCACTAAGTAAGAAAGATCTAATACATCCTGCAGAATGTATTTCACAATCAAACCACCACTTCTTCTGGTGTGGTCATTTAGATTTTAACATACCTGTTCAGCGCACTTACGATAGCCCCAGCACATATCAAAGCCTTGATTACCTGGAAGGTTGTTTTTATAAGCATTCGTGTCATTATGTATTTAGATCGGTGCATGAAAACCACTATTAGAATAGTGAGGCAACTGAAATACCTCTGTATGTCCATTGAGGCATGCCCAGTGGAGAGGCGTGTTCTTCTCCAAGTTTGTAGAGTTAACATTCTGTAGTCCAATTGCACAGTCATAAAACAACGGTTATCACTATAACATGGAATTCTTATAAAATACGCAAGTTCAGTTTAAATCCATAAGATAACTTCATCTGCCCAGAGAAACAAAGTTCAAATAGAAGTACTGGAATATATTTTATCTGGTACAATATGTTGGAACAAGTCATCAGCCACGTCTACAGCTCCACTTCTCCACCCGATCGATCGTTTCCTGAGGCATGCAGGTAGCTCATGCTACCGTCCGTATAGCGGATTCTGTTGTAACAACCTAGCTTGCCGTTGTGTGCTTCGGCATGTATATATGTAACACTGAGCTGCGAATACAATCTACGGTGAATTATATTCTCCAACTAGGTATCAGCTAGAGTTCCCTCCCATAATCTCTTCATGTCTTCCGCGCTGCTAACCACTGTTTCCCCGCCCTTCAGCGGTGCTCCAACTCCTTCCGCTTCACTCTCCACCGGACTCCAGTTCCCTGTCGGCTCCGCCTCACCAGCCACGGCGCCCTCCTACGTCATCACCCTGCCGATCGATCAGCGTGCTCCGCCTTAGCGCCTCATTCTCCAGCCTGCCTTCCATGCACCAGCTGAACATCGAGCACTTCTTCTACTTCAAGCTGGATCTTGCCGCCAACAATTTCTCCAAATGGCGGCAGATTATGAGGTGTGTTCTCTCTATCTATGCCGAGGGCCACGTTCACCGCTTCTCCGAGCCCCTGGAACAGGATGTCGCATGGCGCCAGACAACACCGTCCTCCTCTGGATATATGGCTATCTCCGACGACCTCTATGATGTCATCAAGTCGCTGAACAACACCGCCTTTCGCACCTGGAGCCAGCTGAACTCCTACGACAATCAACCAGGCAGCGTGATCCATCACAGTGCCAAGTTCCACAACACCACCCAAGGCGATCTGCGCACCGGCGAATACTACCGCCGGCTCAATGCCCTGGCAGACCCCCTCGATAAAGTCGACGGCCAATGACTGACCACTCGCTGACTCTCCAGATGATCCGCGGCCTCTGGCGCCTCTTCCAAATTATGGCCTCCGTCCTGCCAATGCAGACCCCCTTCTCCACCTTCGTCCAGGCGCAAAGGCACCTTCGCGCTCGTCATCGGCATTTGCGCCAACTCTTGTGGTGCCTCTGCTGATCGAGCTCCTCCCGTCCCTCCGGGCGATCGTGGTCGGTCCAACAATGATAGCACCATGGCCTGAGGCAGCAGCAAGGTGGTCAGGCCAACTCCAACGCACGACCCCAAACGGACGTTGCGTTTTGTCCAGATTTCGTCCATTTGGGGGTGGGGATGGGGCCGTGTCCACCCGGATTTGGGTTTGTGTCGGCCAGGCGCCCAACATGCGGCCGCATCTTCAGCCGCAACTTGTCCCCGTGCATGCAAAAGTGAGAAACCAAGGATTTAAGCCGCGGCCGCGGTTCGCACTAGTTCACGCCGGCCGACAACACAGCCGGCGGCCTACAGTTGATGCCGGCACAGGAGCCAGCCTACAAAAAGGACATGTTTCACGCCGGCAACAAAGCTAGCGGCCGGCACACGAGCCAGCCTTCAAAAGGGACAAGTTTTGTCGCCGGCAACACATCCAGCGGCCGGACAGGAGCCAGCCTTCAAAAAGGACCGCCATCACGACCATACCCATCATGAGGAGGGCGTGCGCCTTGGAGACGATGGACTCCTTGTCGTCGAGGTTGGCCTGGTGCTGCATCGCACGCCGCAGGGCACACTCGGAAGCGTACTGGGCGGCGGCCTTCTCCTTTTCCATAGCTGCCGATCCCTCCTCTTGGCCGATTCCCTGTCGAGCTTGGCGGCCTCCACCGACATGACTTCCGACCAAGGCTGCTTCGTCACAGGCTTCTTTTTCTTCGCCACGGGACGGGCGGCAGGTGGTGGATCACCGGGATTCGCTTTGTTGGCCATGGTGGATGGAGGGAGGGGAAGGCCGGGGGCGCGGGAGAGTGGAGGGCGGGGCGCGGGAGGGTTTTGGAGGAAAGGAAGGGAAAGTGGCCGGCTGTGCCACCGACTGGCGGGCCAGGCGAGGACAAGGGCGCACATCCGGGCCGTCCGCGCGCTGTCCGTTCGGCCGCAAACTCGGCTCAAACTTGGTCCGGGAATGGGTCGAAAGCGGACAGAAAACAGACTACGGTCCGTTTGCGGCCGCGCGTTGGAAGGCCTGCTTTGTCCGTTTACCCCCAAACGGACGCAGGCGGACAGGATGGGGTCGCGCGTTGGAGTTGGCCTAACGCCCTAGATGGGCTACTTTGCTCCTTGGAGTGCTCCCTTCCCGCCATCTGGTTCCCACCGAACGTCGTCCTCAAGCAACGCCCCAATGCCATGCTCAAGCGTACCCAGTATGTCTTCTACTCTGGCCCAAAGTTGACGCCGTATGCGCCTCCAAGAGCCGCCGTCAAAACCATCATGGGACCAAGCCAGCAACCTAGCGCCGCCGATTGATACCTCGACACCAGCGCCACGTCTCACATCTCGGGAAACACATGTAACCTCAAACAACATATATGATGTTTCAGTGGAGCTTCTTCCGCACATCCTGGTCAGCCACGGATCCTCTCTCCCTTCGGCTACACCCATCTTCCACCCCACCCTTCCACCTCAATCATATTTTAGTTTCTACTAACACATTAAGAATTTAATTTCCATATGCAAGTTTACTATGATAATTCTTATTTCATTGAATTTTATCATGCTGGTTTTCTACAAAGGACCTAGCCACCCGGACGCTGCACATGAGATCCAACAGCTCTGGCACTACCGTCTGGCAGCGGTGGTGAGAGCGATGGCACCGGAGCCGAAGAACGGGTAAAGCGGGCCAGGGATATTGGATCTCATAAGCAGTGTTCAGCTGGCTAGGACCATCACAGAAAAACCAGCAGGGTCAAATTCAATGGAATAAGTACCATAAGTAAACCTATGTACGAAAATGAAACATATAATGATGTTAGAAGAAACTAAAACATGAGGTGGAAGGGGTTGCTGCAAGATGGGTGTTGTTGACATGAGACAGGGAGAGAGGATCTGTTGCTGACCATGATGTGAAGAAGATGCTGCACTCAAACATCATAATTTTTGGTGAGGTTACCTATGCTCCCGGAGATGTGAGACGAGGAGCCAGTGTCGAGGTACCAATAGGCAGCGCCGGGATGCTAGAGCGAGAGGTTGCTCATGGAGGCGTTCAGCATGCCGACTTTTGGTGTAGCCGACGGCCGGGGAGGCGCGTACGGCGTAGGTTGGGAATCAAGTAGAAGACCGGGTACGCTTAGGCAAAGGCGCCATGGTGTGGCCCAAGGAAGCCGCCGGCGTTCGGGGGAACCAAAGAGCATGACCAGTTGGCGGGAAGGGAGCACTCTGAGGATCAAAGTACCCCATCCAAGGAGTTTGACCACCTTGCTGCAGCAGCTGGGGACGACCACCATTGCCGGGACCACATCCACAGGCACAACGCAGCCGTTGGAACCGTTGCCGCCGAAGCTGGAGCCGCTGGACCGGCCATGATCGCCTGAAGTGGCGGGAGGATCCCCGGTCAGCAAAGGCACCGCTGGAGGAGCTGGCCTTCTTTGAGTTGTCACCGCTACAACAGATGCCAATGACGAGCACGGAGGTGTCCTCGGTGCAGTCACGAGCGTCGAGGGTGACCTCCAGCAGGAGACGCAAGCGCGTCGGGATGAAGGTGGGGAGGGGCCTGCACTGGAAGGACGAAAGCCATAATCTAGAAGTGGCGCGAGAGGCCGCAGATCATCTGGAGAGTCAGCGTGCGAGCTGTCACTGGCTCATTAACGTCATCGAGGGTGTCGACCAGGGCCTTGAGCCGGGTGGTAGTATTCGTCGATACGCAGATCACCTTGGGTGGTGTTGCGGAACTCAACGTTGAGATGAATCATGCGACCAGGTTGGTTGTCGTAGTTCAGTTGGCTCAAGGTGGTGTTATCTGGTGACTTGATGACATCATAGAGCTTGTTGGAGATGGAGCCGTATATCTAGACGAGGACAAGGACATCACGCGTGGCACCATGCGACATCCTGTTCCAAAGGCTCGTAGTAGCGGTCAATGTGGTCCTCCGCCTCGTACATAGAGAGAGAACCAAAGTCATAATCTGCTCGACTGCTAGCGCGCCTGCACCCGCCAGGCTCTCCTCGAATCACGCACGTCCCCTACTAGATCCTCCTCTCCCGGCCCGCGGACCCCACCCACACGCACTACGCCCGCATCCCCCTCGCCTACCGCCACACGGTTCTACACGCGTTCCCGCTGCAGCTGACACACCGCGGTCCCGAGCGAGCCCCTGTTGCCTTTTCCCTACCTCTAGCAACCTGTCGCATGTCCCCATTATCTCTCCCAAAGCCACCCCTATTTTTTCACAAAATAGTCATAGCATGCGCACCCGCCGAAAATCAGTTTTTTCCCTTCATAAAGAGCCATTTGACATCGCCACGACGTGTTGCACTGCGCAAGGAATATAAGGCATTGTTGTTATAGAATAATACATGGTGTTTGGTGCCTCGACCTATAGGTGAGAATGTTGTGAGTGGCAAGTGGATTTACAGGCACAAGTTCAACTCCGACAGCTCCCTTGCTTGTCAAAAAGCGCATTTGGTTCTTCGAGGCTTCACCCAACACAAGGGCATGGACTACTCCGAGACCTTCGGCCCCATCATCAAGCCGTCCATGATTCGGGTCACCCTCAGCCTCGTAGTCATCAGCTCATGGCCGATCCATCAACTCGACGTGAAGAATGTGTTTCTTCATGGGGTTCTCAATGAGATCGGCTATAGCGCCCAACCCGCCAGCTCGAAACAAACCGCCTGTATGCAAACTCTAGCACTCCCTCTACAGCATCAAGTAGGCGCCTCAGGCTTGGTTTGCTCGCTTCACCATGCATCGCCTCACGCTCGGCTTCACCGCCTCCAGGAGTGACAACTCGCACTTCATCCTCCATCACGACTCGTCCACTGCCTATCCGCTGCTATACATGGATGGCATAATCCTGATGGCGAGCTCCTCTAGCCTACCGTGCTCCGTCATCGCCCCGCTCCATCCCGAGTTCGCCATGACTGACCTCAACGACCTACACCACTTCCTCGGCATGAACTCCAACGCTTCAATGCCAGTCTATTTTTCTCGCATCATTAGAATGCGCTTGAGATATTGGACCGTGCCGGCATGCTCAACTGTCGACCCATCTCCACCCCCCTCCACGCCCGCGCCAAACTCTCCGCCACCAATAGCAAGCTTGTCACCGATCCATTGTGTCTCGTTCTAGAATAGAAGTAGAATGCCGCGTCGTGGCAAATGTCGTCGCCAAGTCTTGTTGGCTCCGTCAAGCCACTGTTGTGTTCTGCAACAATGTCAATGCAATGTACCTCTCCAGCAGCCCGGTTCAACACCAACGCAGTAAGCATGTCAAGATCGACCTGCACTTCGTTCGCGAACATGTCGACATTGTCGATGCCAAGGTCCAGCACGTACCAACTTCTTCCTAGTTCGCGGATATCTTCACCAAAGGCTTTACCAAGGATAGTCTTCAATGACTTACATCCTCGCATATCCCGTTTTGACTGCCCCCGGGGGGTAGTCGGCTGCCACGTCTACAGGCCCACGCGAGTGACCGTTTCCGGTGTCACGCACAAAGCCGACGCTCCCGTCTGTATAGAGGATTCTGTTGTGACAACCTAGCTGCCGTTATGTGCTTCAGCGTGTATTTATTTAACACAGAGCTGTGAATACAATCTACGGTGAACTCTACTCTGCAACTCAATAATGTAAACAGACATAAAAGACCAGTAGCTTTCTTACCGCTCCATTCTGAATCAAGTACTCCACCACAGCAAGATGCCCATTGGCAGAAGCCATATGAAGAGCTGACAGTGATGAGGAAATGGTTAGGTACCTCACTAATTAATCTAGGAGATCAATCTAAAACGAAAGCAGTCTACAAGAATGTTTGGTTGAATTATCAAGTTTGTCACTGAATTTCAAATGAATCTGAAAGAAGTCGGTTTTCAGAGAAATTATATAGTTAAGTTATGGTTTGTGGCTTGCACATGGTGGCTTAATAGGAACAACATGGAAAAGATATCCCAATACTCCATTTGTAAGAAACTTGCAAGAGAAATTAAAAGACTATCTATTCATTAAACATTTGGACTTCTGTTGAGCCACTCTAATTTGAGCCAAAGACACCGTAATCTGCCCAGATAGCGTATATTGTTGTGTTCAGAACTTCGTATGGTACAAAGCCTGATATATACATGGCAGCTTCATACACCACACTGACATAATAACATAAGAAAAGTATCTGAACAGAAAACTAAGAGCAACCGAGACAGTCGAACTTGAACAGGGGGAACCAAACCAACCCGTTCGGCCTTGCGAATCTGCGGAGTCGAGGGGGACACCGGCGGAGAAGAGGGCGACGACGTCTTCCAGCTCGTCGTACCTCGCGGCCTGGCAGAGCAGCACAATCAGAGCCCACCGCTCCCGTCAGTTAATCGCACAAGCAGTCCACCCCGATGGAAAAAAACAGAGCATACGAGCAAGGGAAGTAGAACCCGGCACCCGGGGGTGCGGGGAGGTTTGGGGCTTACGTCGATGAGATCCTGGGCCTGCTCGGCGGTGGCGGCGGGGGTTGGCTGCGCCGATTCGACGCCCATCGCTGAGCACGCGAGAAAGCTAGGTCAGCTGGGAGGAAGAGGGAGGTTGGAGTCGCGGTGCCGCCGGCTGCCCTTGATGCTGCTGCGGGTTCCCTGCGTACGGCGGCGGCGGCGGGTTTGCCCTGGCAGCCCTTCAGTCCAAGTTAGCGTGTGTGGGCTTCTTCTCGGCTTATGGGCTTTATTTGTCAGCTACTGTTGCTTTTCTTGGGGGACGTCAGGCAACACCACCAGCAGGCCGTTTTCTCGCTAGCATGCTTTAGGCCTTTCTTTGGGACATCACGTGTGCTCCTCGAACCTCCTAGTTCCAATGTAGGCTTATGTTGAACAAGCAAAAGGGCCCGTGCATTGCAATGGAAAAAAAATAACATTATCTCCAACGGCCATGACCACAATTTGCTGCATCACCTAGATAAATTATCATTCTCAATTTCGTGAAATCACGAACGATTATTAAAATCATAAAAAACTTTTTAAATCATGAACATTTTTTAAATTCGTGAACACTTATACAAATTGTTGAACATTTTGTAGAATAAAGAGCATTTTTTGAAATCATGAAAATTTTAAATTATTTGAAAAAACAAATAAAAATATGTGAACAGTTTTAAAACAATATTTTTGAATCATGAACATTTCTAGAATCGACAAATATTTATTTTAAAATCGACAAATAGAAGTTGGTCGAGGAAACGACCTGCTTTTTTGTAGTCTAAACACAGTTTTCTAATGGAACACTGTGATTCCATGCATCACACATGCCCAATCAAGATGCTGGCTCATATAGCAAAATCCGTATCCGCATTCATATCCGTCGGTATAGCAAAATCCGTATCCGCATTCATATCCGTCGGTATAGCAAAATCCGTATCCGCATTCATATCCGTCGAATTCATGCAAGAGCATATCATATCCATATAAACGGATGTAGATGCGGATTTCAAACGGAAATTATTCGTACCACTTACATCCCTAGCACCGGTCATAGCCAAAATAGTAATTAGGCATACCTCATTCCCTTTACTAGATTTTGTGGTCTGGCCCAAACAGGCACGTTCCTGTGAAGAGCTTCTTGACGGTTTCTTTTTCCTTTTTCGTTCCTGGTTTTTGTCCATTTTTTTGTTTTCATTTATTTTCCTTTCTTCAAACACATGCACTTTTTTCACTTAAAAAACCTTTTCAAATACGTGATTTTTTCTTAAATACCTGATTTTTTTCCAAAATTTGTAAACAAAAGATCAAAATTTTGAACTTTTACAAATCCAGGCTATTTTATAAAAAAATTCCGATTTTTTCTAAAATTTGTGATATTTTTAAAAATTTACGAAAATTTTACAATTTTTAAATAAAAATCAAAAATCATTGTATTCTTTATGAAATCTTTTCAGGCTCGTCATTTTGTTGAACGTCCATGTTCAACAGTTAATGGTCAATAGTCAAAGTCAATAGCAACGGTCTAAAATTCTATGATCAAATGCTCCCGTAAGACGCAGCCCAAATAGCACGCGCCTGAGGACCAGCAGCCTAACGGATGCTATAAGCGCCACTTAGGAGCTCTCGGTTCCCTGACGCCTCAGGGCAAGAAACTATGCCTCACTTATTGTGAAACATCCATTGATCTCATCTTAGAAGAAACAATAAAGTGGACCGAAGTAATAAGTGTGTCAGTGTGTTGTTTGGGAGATTTAAAGACCGACTCATAGAACCTTCAATCAGTTTTATGAAGGTTTCACGTGTTTTTCTGTAATGCGTTTTTCCATTATCAATTTTCATCAGGTTTTTTTAGTTTATATGTATGGTTTATTGTTAATGTTTTTCCTTTTTAATCTTACAAACTACATATCTATTCTTTTTATACATGTAAAACATTTTGTTATACTGGTTAATCATTTATTAGATACACGTTGGCCATTTTTTAGGACAAATTTTTACTACAACCAGCGGTAGTTACCACCACGTGAGTTCTGAATGTTGTATGTACTATCTATCAAATCGGAGAGTATATACACGTAGTATGTAGTATATATAACATTATTTATGTAGTATGTATATCACTTTAGGTAGTATGCATCGTATTTTTAGTATACTCCTTTTTACGTACAAATATATACGTATTTCACGAATATAATAAAAACCATGGACCAACTTACAATTTTTTAATATAACTCACTTTGGAATATGTTATATATAGTATATGAACATACTTATAATGATTAAAAAACTTTAAAAATGTATTGAACATTTTGTAAATTGTGCGAGCCCATTTTGACATTTTATGATTATATTTTTAAAATTTCAGGAATAATATTTTCAATGTGTGCACATTTTAAAATGCCATGACTTATATTTTGAATGGTACAAATTATTTTTACAAAGTACGTAAATAGAATTTTAAATTTTCTTGTACATTTGAAAATATATCATGAGCATGCTTTTAAATGTGTGAAAAAATTAAATGACATGAACATTTTTTAATGGAACTACATTTTTATTGTATGAACTACTTTTTATAACATCATAAACATATTTATAAATGAGTGCACATTTTCAAATGTGATATTTTTTAAATGATATGTACATTTTCTACAAATTACAATATCATCTTTTAGTGCTCAAAATTTTTTTGAAAAAAACTAATGATTTTATATTTTTTTGGAAGTATAATAAAAAATAAAAACCGAACCAAATGACCATCCAAAAATTAAAAAAAACTGACCGCCTTTTTTTTGTTGTTTCAAGTTTTTTCCATGACCGTTCTGAATATGGTTTCTTTAGTATATACCGAAAAAACTGAACAATTAATGGAATTAGTCAAACTAAAAAATATATTTATATTTCTTTAGCGAATAACCATATAAGCAGTTGATCACGTGAGCATGTGAGCTTCTCTCACTTGCGTTTTCTAACATTTACCCACTCATGCAAAATCTTATATAGGCCTTACATCTACTCATGAATCATGACCATCGTTCGTATACACTGACTGGTTGGTGGCCACAGTATATAAAGACATTAAAAGGATTTGTGGTCGGCTTACTCAGGCCCATGACAAAGTTAATGGGCAGAAAAAAGCCCGAAAGAGTTTCTAACGCTGTCATTTTTCTTGGGAGGTCCTATGCGCCGCATCATGCGTCAAAATGTTGGGCATTCGCACAGGAGACAACGCGAATGGGCCGGCCCATCGATCTCTACCGTGAGACGAGAAAAGATAGGGATAGGCCACGATGGTGCGACGCAAGGATTCGAACATGAGACCGATGCTTGTGATTGTGACCTCACAGTCACAGCCACTCCTATACACAAGACTTAATGTCAGAATTGCAGCGCACAATCTAAAGAAGTAGTGTTAGCGCAGAACTGGGCTGCTGTACTGTAGCGAATTTCAATCAGTTAATGTAGCGAACTCGAATTAGTTACTACAGTGACAGTTTTTTAAAGTGTACTTCTTTAAAGTGTCAACTTTGAAAATGTGCAAATATTTTTGAATTTCTGAACAATTTCGGCAAAAGGAACATTTTTTCAATAAGTGTAAAAATTATGAAATTCTGAACAAAATTTGAAACTTCAAACATTTTTTTGAATTTTTGAACAAATAATTAAAAGATGAACATTTTATGAAATTTGAACAAAAAATTATAACTACGAACATTTTTAGAATTTATTAACAAAAAGGGCAAAATGGAACTTTTCATCAAATTCCGAACAAAAAATTGGAACCACAGACATTTCAAAGTTTTCTGACCAGATTTTGGGACCATGAACATTTTTTTTAATTGTCAACAAATTTTAACAGAACGTGAATTTTTTTGAATTTGTGAAGAAATTTTTCAAAATAGGAACATTTTTGGAATCCCTGTACAGTTTTTGAATTTGTGATCGATTTATAACAGGAACATTTTTTTGAAATTCGTGCACATTTTTTGAAACGTGTACATTTTTTAAAAATTCTAATTTTTTTTGTTAAGAGGAACATTTTATGAAAATCAGAACAAAATTCATTTTGTGAACAATTTATAACAGGAACATTTTTTGAAATTCCAGCACATTTTTTGAAATGTGAGCATTTTTTAAAATTCCAAACAAATTTTGTTAAGAGGAACATTTTTTGAAAATATGAACAATATTTGAAATTTACGAAAAAACAAACAGAAGAGAAGAAAGAAACAGAAAAGATAAAGGCGAAAACAAAAATAAAAAAGGAAAAGGAAAAATAAAAAACGAAATGAAAACCAGCCGCAAAAAACAACCGCAAAAAAAACCGATTCAGGGAACCTTCTAGAAGGTTCCCAAAACCGGAGAAAACCGTTTCTAGGCTAACCGCTGACGGCCGGTCCAGATTGCATCGCTCCCTTCTAAATCTTGTGCAAACCCTCGACATCTTGACGCAATATGCGGCAGATAGGATTTTCCATTTTTCTTATACAGGAGTCAGATACCCTGCTAAGCACATCCATTTTTTCTTCTAACATGGTCATTTTACTCCCAAAAAATGCTAAGCATGTCCATAATAAACAAAATGATGTATGCATTACACATTTGCATCCACGACCATTCATCAAGGCATGTATCCATATATGCATATATACTTATGTATTGTTTATAAAATATTATTATGTCATTTTCAAATTCATGGCAGCTTTGGTTATTAAGTTATATACCAAAGCCATGCTGAAATAACCATTTGTTTTGTGGGTCATACCGAAATAACTTCATATGTATTGAAACCTAGCCGTATTTTGATTTCATATCGTATTTACTGAACCATGTATACCGGATAAACCGGATGCGCAAAGTTAATGGCAGATGTGTGTCGCTTTGGGCTTGTCCCATTACAAACGATGTTTGAGGCGACGTGAGCTTCGGTCGAGACCAAGACACTCCCACGGCCCAGCTCTCGTTTGGGTGGACACGCTCGGCAGCTTTCGGCCTGTGGGCTGCTTGCTTCCCACACCACCGGACCGGCGAAATTGATTTCCTAGAATCAGGAGGCGCGTGTTGATGGGCTAGCCCACTCGAATTATTCTGTAGCAAGCTGAAGCGAGTGGTTTCCCCTAAAAAAACTGAAGCGAGCGGATTTTCTTAAGGGGAACATCAATTTGGAGCCCGTACTCGTCGGGAGGATGGACAAGGATCGTCGTCGTTAGATAATCCATTGTGGCTTTGCTAAAAGAAATATAATCTATTGTGGCAAATCATTTGGAATTTACGTGTCCCAAGTAAAGTTAAAATTTTCATCTAGAGGGCGCTGCATGGTACTGCTCCTGGGATGTCAGTGCTGGCGAACAGGCATATTCCTGTTATTATTGGACAATGTCCAATCTGTCTAGAGGGGGCTGAAGATATGACACATCTGCTATTTACTTGTAGCCGTGCCAAGCAAGTATGGAAATATCTTGGTTTATTTGATGTCATTTCTCATGCTTTGTTAGTTGACCGATCTGATTCAGTTGTATTGGAGGAGATCATGCGATCTGATGTGAGGAGATCACCAGTTCTGAGACACATAGGACTCCAAGAGATGGTTGCAGTTGGTACATGGTACATTTGGTGGCAAAGACGTTAAGTGGTGAAGGAAGAAACGGTCGCTCCTCCGGTCAGCTCTGGTTTTGCTATCCAAGCTTTCACTTCTTTTTTCTTTTTCTTTTTTTGAGGGGAAGCTTTCGCTTCTAAACATGCCACTACTTCAAGGGTTGTCTCTTATGATGAAACTTGGACTAAACTGCTGGAATTTAGTTTATTTTGGGCAGCCCAATAACTATTTCAGAAATTCTTAATAAATCGTAAAGGCCCACTTAGCCCATTTATGCAAGGCAAGGAATATTACTAAAGTTTAGTCCCACATTGCTAGTTTAGTGGGAGTTGGACCTCCTTATAAGGGAGGTTCTTTCCCCACTTGTATGAGCATGAGAACAAGAGGGATATCCACGCGCGCTCCTCCTCCGCCGCTCGCCACACCACGCCTCGCGAAAGTGGAGTTCGAATGTGAACGGTGCAGCCCTTCGGCTGTTGGTTGTTCGTTTCGCCTCCCGGCGCTGCCCTCTCGCCTCCTTCTCTTGCGCCTATAAAAGGGAGGTCGCTCCTCCTAGAGAGACGCACCAGAACTTCTCCTTCCTCTCGCCACCGGTTTCATTTTCTGAGCTACTGATGTCTTCCTCATCCCGGCTTCCTCTCGCCACCGGTTTCATTTTCTGAGCTACTGATGTCTTCCTCATCCCGGCTTGTGGCGTGCACCGCGAGTCGGGACAGTAGGCCTCCGAAACGTCTTCCTCATCCCGGCTTGCGGCGTGCACCGCGAGTCGGGACAGCAGGCCTCCGAAACCGCACCACTTTGAGTCCTGTACGGGAGAAGGGTGATAAGGTTTTTGGGGAGCGCTCTGCGCGACTACTGGCTTCTTCATCACGGACTCCGACGCTTCTTCCCCGACGTCAACTACCTCAGCAACGACATGGCTGGAGAGGATGTCGACCCCAAGTCCAGTGCTTCTGCTGCTGCTGTCCCGTATGTGTTCTTCTTTCTGTCAGATGTCCTGCCACAGTTTCTTGTACTAGTACTTGCCCTACATGTGTTAGGTTCTACTCCATATATGCAACATGATCTAGTGTCTGTCCTAGATGTGTTCAGTTCAAGTTCATATATTCAGATGCTATTTACTTTCTCTCCGTCAGATTGCATGACTTGCTTTATCGCGGTTATATTAGTCATGCTTTATCTAATATTTCTGTTAATAAAATCATTTGGTAAATTGCTCATATTTCCAACAATCCAAAAACCTTATTATAGGCAATTTACACCAAGTGGTTTTGCTGCTTTCATGAGACCTCCTATGTTTGAGGGTATCCACTATAAGAGGTGGCGCGTGAGAACAGTCTTATGGTTTCAAACCATGAGTTGCTATGACGCCACTCTTGGCAAACCTGAAGGGGAGCTTGATGCTCAACAGGCACAAGCTTTTCAGAAAATGGATACTCTGCTTAAGGCTGCCCTCTTGAGTGTTCTTGGTGAGAACATAGTTGATGCTTATGCGTCAATTGATAATGGAAAAGATATGTGGGATGCACTCGAGGCCAAGGTTGGGGTCTCGGATGCTGGCACTGAGTTGTACATCATGGAGCAATTCTATGCCTACAGGATGACTGAAGAGTGCTCCGTGGTTGAGCAAGCTCATGAGATACAGTCATTTGCTAGAGAATTTGAGCACTTCAGTTGTATGCTACCGGACAAGTTTGTTGCCGGAGGTATCATCACTAAGCTTCCTCCTTCGTGGAGGAACTTTGCTACCTTGCTGAAGCATAAGAGGCAGGAGTTTTCCGTCCCGGATCTCATTGGCACTCTTGATGTGGAAGAAAAGGCGAGAGCAAAGGACACACGTGCTCGAGGTATTGAGGGAGGATCTAGTGTCAATCTGGTACAGAAGAACTTCCGGCCCCACAAGATCAAGAACAAGGGCAAGTTTCATGGTAAAGCAAAGCTTGATGGGAAGAACAAGGCTGTGCAACACACGAACTTCAAGAAGAAGAATGACAAGAAGAAAGGTGCTTGTCATGTGTGTGGGGATCCTGATCATTGGGCTCCTGGTTGCCCTAATCGCTATGACAAGCGTCATCCTGGGAAAGGTGGCAAGACCGCTAATGTTGTCATTGGAGATACTGACATGAAGGATGTTGGGTATGGTATATTTCCCACTATTCTTTCAGTATGTCATTCTCCTGATTGGTTGATTGACACGGGTGCTAATGTGCATGTATGCGGTGGTATTTCCATGTTTTCTTCTTATCAGACTGCAGGGACTTCAACCGTGCTGATGGGCAATGGTTCAAGTGCTTCTGTTCGTGGTGTTGGCATGGTCGATCTGAAGTTTACTTCGGGGAAGATCGTGCGACTGAAGAACGTGCATTATGTCCCCTCCGTCAATAAAAATCTTGTTAGCGGATCTCTTCTGTGTAGAGATGGCTACAAGCTTGTGTTTGAGTCGAATAAATTTGTAATATCCAAGTATGGAATCTTTGTTGGTAAAGGCTATGAGTCAGGAGGTCTGTTTCGTTTATCCTTATCAGACGTTTGCAATAAAGTTGTTAATCATATTTGCAACAATAGTGAATCCAATGTGTGGCATTCACGTATTTGTCATGTTAACTTTGGTTGCATGTCACGACTAGCGAAGTTGAACTTAATCCCTAGTTTCACCACTGTCAAGGGATCTAAGTGTCAAGTGTGTGTGTGCAAGCTAAGCAACCTCGTAAGTCTCACACGACTGCGGAAATGAGAAATCTTGCACCACTAGAGCTCATACATTCAGATCTATGTGAAATGAATGGTGTGTTGACAAAAGGTGGAAAGAAATATTTCATGACATTAATTGATGACTCCACTAGATATTGCCGTGTGTATCTTCTAAAATCTAAGGATGAGGCTTTGAACTTTTTCAAGATCTATAAAGCTGAAGTGGAAAACCAACTTGATCAAAAAATCAAGAGGCTTAGGTCCGACCGTGGTGGAGAGTATTTTTCCAATGAATTTGATGCTTTTTGTGCGGAACATGGTATATTCCATGAGAGGACGCCTCCCTATTCACCTCAGTCAAATGGGGTGGCCGAAAGAAAGAACCGTACTCTAAGTGATTTGGTTAACGCCATGTTAGACACATCGGGTCTCTCCAAGGCATGGTGGGGGGAGGCGATATTGACGACATGTCATGTCCTAAACCGAGTTCACACAAAGAACAAAGAGATAACTCCATTCGAGGAATGGGAGAAGAAAAGGTTAAAACTCTCTTATCTATGAACATGGGGTTGTTTGGCGAAAGTCAATGTTCCAATTCCAAAGAAGCGGAAGCTTGGACCGAAGACTGTGGATTGTGTTTTCCTGAGATATGCTTTTCATAGCATTGGCTATAGATACTTGGTTGTAAAATCTGAGGTACTTGACATGCATGTCGGTACGATCATGGAGTCGAATGATGCGACTTTCTTTGAAGATATATTTCCCATGAAGGATATGGCTACCTCATCTAATCAGGAGATGCCTAGTTCATCGAATCAGGAACCAGTTACAATTACCAAGCCTGCCATTTCGATAGAACACTTTGAAAGTCCTGTGGAGGAAAACAATGAAGTTCCTACTAGGAGCAAGAGACAGAGGACTGCAAAGTCCTTTGGTGATGATTTTCTTGTGTATCTCATAGATGACACTCCCAGTTCTATTTCAGAGGCTTATGCATCTGAAGATGCTGACTACTGGAAGGAAGCGGTTCGTAGCGAGATGGATTCCATCTTAGCAAAGGAAACTTGGGAGATAACTGATCGTCCTTATGGGTGCAAACCTATAGGATGTAAATGGGTATTCAAGAAGAAGCTTAGGCCTGATGGTACTATTGAAAAGTATAAGGCTCGGCTCGTGGCTAAGGGTTACCTAAAAGGAAGGTGAAGACTTCTTTGATACTTACTCACCTGTGGCTCGACTGACCACTATTCGAGTTCTACTTTCACTAGCTGCCTCACATGGTCTTCTCGTTCATCAAATGGATGTTAAGACTGCTTTCCTAAATGGAGAGTTGGACGAGGAAATTTATATGGAACAACCAGATGGGTTTGTACTAGATGGTCAGGAAGGAAAAGTGTGCAAGTTGCTGAAGTCTTTGTATGGACTCAAGCAAGCACCCAAACAGTGGCATAAGAAGTTTGAAAGAACTTTAACAACTGCAGGCTTTGTTGTAAACGAAGCTGACAAATGTGTGTACTATCGCCATGGTGGGGGCGAGGGAGTTATCCTTTGCTTGTATGTTGATGACATACTGATTTTCGAAACAAATCTAAATGTTATTAAGGAGGTCAAGGATTTCCTATCTCGTTGTTTTGAGATGAAGGATTTAGGAGTGGTTGATGTCATTGTGAACATCAAGTTGTTGAGAGACGATGATGGTGGGATTACATTGCTTCAATCTCACTATGTGGAAAATATCTTGAGTCGCTTTGGCTATAGTGACTGCAAGCCCTCTCCAACACCATATGATGCGAGTGTGTTACTTCGAAAGAATCAAAGAATTGCTAGAGATCAATTGAAATATTCTCAGATTATTGGCTCACTTATGTACTTAGCAAGTGCTACAAGACCTGACATCTCTTTTGTTGTTAGCAAACTGAGTCGGGTTGTCTCAAAACCAGGAGATGTGCATTGGAAAGCTCTAGAGAGAGTGTTGCGTTATTTGAAAGGCACTACAAATTATGGAATTCACTACACCGGACACCCAAAGGTGCTTGAAGGGTATAGTGACTCAAACTGGATCTCAGATGCTGATGAGATAAATGCCACGAGCGGTTATGTATTCACTCATGGAGGTGGCGCTATTTCTTAGAAGTCTTGCAAGAAGACCATCTTAACGAGGTCAACAATGGAAGCAAAACTCACAACACTAGATACAGCTATGGTTGAAGCAGACTGGCTTCGCCGGCTCTTGAACGACTTGCCGGTTGTTGAGAAACATGTACCGGGTGTCCTTATGAACTGCGACAATCAAACTGTGATCACGAAAGTGAGCAGGTCAAAGGATAACATGAAGTCATCAAGACACGTTCAGAGAAGGTTAAAGTCTGTCAAAAAAATGAAAAACTCCGGAATTATTGCATTGGATTATATCCAAACGTCTAAAAATCTGGCAGATCCTTTTACTAAGGGTCTATCACGTAATGTGATAGATAATGCATCGAGGAAGATGGGTATGAGACTCACAATATGAGTTGTTCACAGTGGTAACCTATTCTTTGTGATTGGAGATCCGTGAATTAGATGTGGAAGACAAGCTGTTGGTCAACTGAGATGAGAGTATCTTTACTATTCGCAATACCACTCCATGAAGATGCAATACTCTCCTAATTTGTATGACAGGTTGATATATATCTTAATGTGTTCTAAGTGGCTCATTAAAGCAGAGATGTTATCCTGCAGAACATCTTTTGAAGAACACACCTATATGAGTCTGATTGTCAAACGTCGCAATCTATGAGAGTAGGGTTCTCTCTAGTAAACTCATGAAAGGTCACGGAGTATGACGCATAAGCTCCACCTGCGGGGAAGACCCACGGTAGCCACGTATCGGTCAAGGCTTTATGTGAAGCTAGATTCGCAGAAAACTTGCAGTTCAAGGCCCAGTCCACTGTTCAAGTTGCTTACTAGTGTAGCATAGAGTTCTAGGTGAAAGTTCAACTTAACAGTCTCCACTACAGTACCGGTATATAAAACAGTGTTTTGGAACCAAAGGCAAATTTCTGTGTGCCCCTGGGATCTAGCGGGGGATTGCTGGAATTTAGTCTATTTTGGGCAGCCCAATAACTATTTCAGAAATTCCTAATAAATCCTAGAGGCCCACTTAGCCCATTTGTGCAAGGCAAGGGATACTACTAAAGTTTAGTCCCACATTGCTAGTTTAGTGGGAGTTGGACCTCCTTATAAGGGAGGTTCTTTCCCCACTTGTATGAGCATGAGAACAAGAGGGATATCCACGCGCGCGCCTCCTCCGCCGCCCGCCTTGCCACGCCACGCCTCGCCTCGTCACGACGCGCCGCGGATTGCGGGTTGCGGGAATGACCCGAGCCGATATCTAAATTTTTGCCACGCACTACGGGTGTACGAAAGGTCACACGGAAGCTGATTTTTTTTTGCGAAAGTGGAGTTCGAATGTGAACGGTGCAGCCTTTCGGCTGCTGGCTGTTCGCTTCGCCTCCGTCTTTTCGTTTCGCCTCCCATCGCTGCCCTCTCGCCTACTTCTCTTGCGCCTATAAAAGGGAGGTCGCTTCTCCCAGAGAGACGCACCAGAACTTCTCCTTCCTCTCGCCACCGGTTTCATTCTCTGAGCTATTGCTGTCTTCCTCATCCCGGCTTGCGGCGTGCACCGCGAGTCGGGACAGTAGGCCTCCGAAACCGCACCACTTTGAATCCTGTACGGGATAAGGGTGATAAGGTTTTTGGGGAGCGCTCTGCGCGACTACTGGCTTCTTCATCACGGACTCCGACGACTACTTCCCCGACGACGACTTCTTCCCCGACGTCGACTACCTCAGCAACGACATGGCTGGAGAGGATGTCGACCCCAAGTCCAGTGCTTCTGCTGCTGCTGTCCCGTATGTGTTCTTCTTCTTTCTGTCAGATGTCCTGCCACAGTTTCTCGTACTAGTACTTGCCCTACATGTGTTAGGTTCTACTCCATATATGCAACATGATCTAGTGTCTGTCCTAAATGTGTTCAGTCCAAGTTCATATATTCAGATGCTATTTACTTTCTCTCCGTCAGATTGCATGACTTACTTTATCGCGGTTATATTAGTCATGCTTTATCTAATATTTCTGTTAATAAAATCATTTGGTAAATTGCTCATATTTCCAACACAAACTTGCCCGCGGATCGTACAAAATGAACATTGATGCGTCCTATTTTGATGATGGTACTGGAGCTGCTGGAATATTCATACAAAATGACCATGGCGAGGCTATTGCTGGAATGGCATGTCAGCTGGTTAATGTCCTTAGTGCTGCAACTGCGGAGGCACTAGCTCTTGCAAAAGGTCTCCAATTTTTGGAACGAGTGGGATGCACATCTGTGATAATTGAGTCACATTCCATGGAATTAAATCAAGCTTGTAATGGAGAGATTCAGCTCTGGAGTCCCTAGTCCGCAATACTTGCTGAATGTTTTGAAATAGCTCAAAGGGTTGGAAGAATCTCTTTCCAGCATTGCCCGATGAGTGCAAATAAAGTGGCTCACATGTTAGCTAGGCATTCCTATGATAATTCTTATTCTTTTGATTGGGATGGTGATCCACCCACCTTTATAATGCCTGCTGTAATAAACGATGTAACCGTCGTTATTCCGCAACCGTAATAAAGTGAGCCAAAAGGCATTCCTGTAAAAAAAATCAGGGGCACCGTAGCGCGCATCACTGTAGACATCTCATGTACTTACCGTAGCGAATAATAATATTTTTTTGTGAGGACTGTAGCGAATAAGGCTAATGTAGCAAAAAGGTGTACTGCAAAGGATAATTTTTTTAAACACGAATATTTTTAAATTTACTAACATTTTTTGGAAACACAATTTTTGAAAGTCTATTTTTTTTTGGAAAACAAGAACAGATTTGGAAATATACAGAACTTTTGAAAAAAAATCAATGTTCCAACTTTTTAAAAACTAAATATTTTTTTAAAAAGTGTGAACACTTTATAAAATTGTGAATATTTTTTACAAAGTTCAAACAGTTATAAAGAATAAGATTTTTTTTGAATTTTTTGTAACTCAAACAATTTTTATTTTTTGAGAAAAAAACCAAAAAACAGAGAGAAACCCAAAAACACGTTAAACAAAAGTAACAGAAAAAATAAATCGGCTTAGAAACCTTCTAGAAGGTTCCCAAAATTGATAGAAGTCTTTTTTAAGGGCTGAACGTCAGTATGCAATAAGCTAAGCTGAATGGGCCGGCCCATCCAGAGCCCTTGCCGCACTCGTTTCACCGATAGTTTGGGGTAATGAGTGGCGAATAAAATTCGCCTACCATCACCCCGAAAAGAGAAGATGATTTTCATCACACTTTTCATAATCCAACTCCTAAGATCATCTCAGGCAACAACCCTATTTTAGGGTGAACCAGTTCTATAAGTTTTTTGGACCCAAAAAACCGTCTCCTATAGCTGCGCAACCCTTGTTGAAAAAAAAAATCAGATTTTTTTTGGAAGACAAAAAAAGGCAAGGTAGCCTGCGTATTTGCGACACGCGAGCTGCTATCGCAAACGCAAAACGGATGCGCGCAAATGTTAACTGTCGTATGGAACCCCACCCCACGCAACTCCGACTATGCCGCTGACCACCGCCGCGATTTCGTCCATCGTCTACACCCCTGCTCCGAAAGCACAGCCGCGTCCTCGATCAGGATCTGACGCCGCACCCTCCATCGTTCGATTCCGGTTGGTTGATGGGCCCTCCGCTGCCGTAATGGCCGTCGCTGCTCCTTTGCAGGTCGTAGCCGTTAACTAGAGGTCATTGAAGCTCCGGTGCTGGCCCTGCGACCACCACAACCGAGTGCAACCGATGTTGCTTCGGACGGCAGCCCCGTTGCCTTTTTTTGGCTGCAAAGTTGACCTCTCAGTGTTGAGACCCTCCGCAACCATTTTGATCCGGCGCCGCGACCACCTCGACTCCGTCAAGCAGCCAGTCAGTTGTCTTCTACTCATAGTGTAGGTGTTCGGCCAGTCTCAAGGTAAAATAATAATTGCTTCTCTCATTTTTTTATTATGCACAAATGAGTAGCTTGTGATGAAGATGTCGGTATTGTAGATGAGTTCAATTGATTCATCCTCTATGTCAGACGATTCCTTGTTGGACGAGGAATTAGACACGACCGAAGAGGAGACATTGCGTTGATCTTCAAAATGCATGCGAACAAGAGGCAGGAGCATGGTGGTTTTGTTTTCGGCTGTGAGTACTTGCAGAGGGACTTGCAAGAGGCTCACAAGAAATTGATGCACTACTATTTTAGCGCAAATTCGGTGTATTCTGTGAGATACTTTCGACGCCCGGTTTAGGATGTCTACGGATTTGTTTCTTCAAATTGCCAACTGTGTGAAGCAACATGATCGTTCTTCGAGCAGTTGAGGAATTGCACAGGAAGGCCTGGGCATAGCACTGAGCAAAAGGTGATTTGTTGTATTGCGCATGATGACCTATGGTGTCATGTCAGATTTCATTGATGATAATTTGGTAGTGGGAGAGAGCACTTTAATCTTGGCAATGGGGAGAGCACTTCAATCTTTTACGTCAAATGATTTGCAGGGGTGGTGGTTGAATTGTTCGGGCCGGAGTATTTGAGAGCACCCAATGCTCAGGACATGGCAAAAAATTTGGAGATAGACAAAGCTTGTGGGTTTCCAAGTATACTTGAATCCATTGATTACATGCATTGGAGTTGGAAGAACTGCCCTGCAACATGGCATGGACAGTTTAAATGACACAAGAAGGATGCCACCATCATTCTTGAAGTTATGGCAGATTAGGAGACATGAATTTGGCATGCATTTTTTGATGCATGAATCTTGCAATGGCATCAAAGTGCACCAGCGGCCACCTCTCTTTGCAAAGCTAGCCAATGTGAAATTATCAGCGGCGGAGTTGCAAGCAAATTGATGCACATACACCATGGTCTACTACCTTGTGGATGAGATGTATCCGAAGTGGGATACTTTCATGAAGCCAATTTGAAGCCCCTAGGTAAAAAAGAACTCTACTTCTACAATGCTCAAGCGGCTGCTAGGAATGATGAGTAGAGGGCTTTCTGGATTTTGCAGTCCAATTTACTATTGTGCGAGGATGAACAAGGTTTGGGATCAAGAGATCCTTTCATACATCATCACAATTTGTGTGATCATGCACAACATGATCATTAAGAACAAGCATGCAAAAGATTTGATTACACCTTCTATAATCTCATGGGAAAACCGGTTCGGCCGTGTAGAAGGCAAGACCGAATCCGACGCTTTCTTGAGGCGTATCATGACATTAGAGACCCCGATAAGCATGGAGATATTTAAAAAGATCTCAGTAATGAGTGGTGGGCATGCATGGCATGGACAACAAAATGCTTAGTTTTATCTCTATGTTTCGTGCCAGGAGTGATGAACTTTGCTGTTATGGAGTGCGGCGTTTCGGTGCCCAGACTCATTTGCACCCGGACAGAAAAAAAATCAAAACAAATACTAAAGAAATTCAAAAACAAATCCAATTTCTTTTTTGTTGTAATAGATAATTTGATGCTTGAGGTTCGCTCCAATTTTCAGATCATTTGAACATTTGAGTAGCTCTCAGCATCAGGTCATGAACAATAAACTTTTTACAGACCCCGAATTTGGCTTTTTTGCCGAGAGCTGCTCAGATATCCAAATTACTTGAAAATTGGAGTGAACCTCACGCATCAAATTATCTACCACCCATTTTTTTTTGTTTTTTTAGTATTTGTTTTGATTTTTTTTCGTCAGCGTGTATGCAGATGAGCCTGGGCTCAGAAATGAATTATCGGTTATGTTTGTACTATTTGGATTAAATTTAGATGGGTTTGATGTTGATTTGTTGCAATATGCTTGCACATTGCAAACAAGCAATATTGCCCGTGCAGCTGCTGTTTTAAGGCTGTTGTTGAAGATAGGGTGCTCCATGTTAGGGTTGCTGTTAGAGAGATGAACATTTTCCGATGCAGAAAAAAGAAATCATTTTTTGGTACCCTAAAATTTACACCGGGCATTTTTCTATGCTCTCACATGAACACCTTCGTGACCCCAACGGCGACATGAGCATGGCCGCATGGCCATACAGCGCGCTGCACTGCTTCAGTCAATAGTGGTACATCGCTCTCCCGCAAAAAAAAGAAGAAATAGTGGTACATCGCAGTGATCTCAAAGCGGCGACGCCAACTGAAAAAATGCGCATGGCCTGGCGACATCGGAAACCTTCAGAAAAACGAGAAAAACACGCCTCCTGCTTCGACACATCACACTGTCACGGTCTCGAGCTTAGCACGGCCGCGCGGCCGGCCGGTGCTAGCACCAACTTTCTCGCGTGGCAACTTTTGTCGGCCCAGAGGTATTTTATCTGGGTTTCTCCTCATGCTGACCCCGCACTTGCCTAGTTCATTTCAGGTAAACTACGCGGCAAGTTCCCTTTTGTTTTCTAGGCAAAGGAGCTAGCTCCCCGCGTTAAGTAATCTCCGTGGCCGGAACACCACACAAGAAGCCAACAAGGCGGTGTGTCGATCGCCACGTCGAGGGTGATGCGGATGATGTACAGTCCTGCCTGTTCTGGAGTCATCGTGCTTGTATCCTAGCACATCACACATCAGCTGCGTCGGCTCGACCGAGACGAACAAGACGACCCACAGCCCATACCCCCAACCCCGAAGATCTTCCTTTCCCCGTTAGTTTTAAGAAAGTTCACAACATATGTTCTTCTAAGAAAAAGATCACAACATACCGACTTGAAATCGTAGACTAGAGAAGATATAGATGTAAGGGGATAATCCAGACAGACGGCAGGATATTTTTGTCAAAGCGATCTGAGTCCTTTCCAGAAGAGGCAGGAAGACTCTTCACCGCCGAGGAAGTAATTGCAACTTGCAACAACAAGTTGCAAATGGCAACAAATTTTGTTGTGTACCTGTGTGACGTAGGAACATGCGTGTGTACTATTTTATTGCTGGTTGTAAAGCGTCCGAGAATCTCCGGATTCTTGCGTGAATTCATGTGAGCCCGCCGAACAGCCGAAGTGCCGAGCAGGGCCAGAATATTTGGAAGAAAAGGCGAGGCAGCCTTCTCCTCTCCTGACTTTAATTAATTCCATTCCGTAAAGATAGCGTGATAAACAACTCGCCGTATCTCTTAAGCGATAGGTGAGCTCATGGAGTATTTAGGAATTGTGCAGACAGACAGGGACCTCTGAAAGAAATGAGAAATCACGTTGATAAAAGGCAGATTGGTTAAAGAGTAGAGTATTTGTTTTCTTTAACTGATATAGAAGTAGTATATTTGTAAGTGTTATTATCAAAGGAAGTCAAGTTGCTTACCACCAGAAAAAGAAATTGTTTTCTATCTGATGAAGAACTGCGCGGACACTTCTTCTGGCTCTGTATTATTAATATCGCCATCTTGCGCTATGTGGCACAAGTGGCCGAAACATTTGAGCTGTGATTTGTCTCGAGCCAAGTGCGCTGTTTCCGTTAACGTGATAGCCGGATTATATTAAGCTGTTGACATCGCCGTGGCTGCGTAAGCATGATGATGCCGTGGTTGGTGAGCAACTTTTTGTTTATTTTTGTAGACACTCCTACAGGTTTGGTTTTATTTAACCGTGCATCTCAAGGCGCGTGATTTCGTTCGGTGGTCGATTCAGATACGCTACTTGCCGTTAGTGTTTTCTTGTGCTGATTGACGTCTCAGGCCTCTCTGGACAACGAACTTTTGTCACCATTCGGAAAAGATTCTTGGACAGTGTACTGTTATTGTCTGAAATTGTATTAGTAAATCGGCAACGAAGAAAACCAAGCTGAAATCCGGTCTTCCACTTCGCCGGGAAGTTTTCTTTTTTTTTGAATAATTTGAAGATTGCTAAGAGCATCTCCAGCCGTTGGCCCCCCAGGACGCATAAAAATCGCCCCATGGGGCGAGCCGGCGATACAATCGGCGCTGGGGGCGGTTTTGCGCCCAGTCATCGCCCTCAGGCGCCGAAATTGGCCCACTTTGCAGCCCAATTTCGGCCAATAAAGGGTCCATATGGGCGAGAATAGGCCCATATTCGGCGTGGTTTCGCCGTGTCTCGGCGTTCAATTATCAACACAATTATTTCTTATCACATATTTCATCACAGAAAAATCAAATACTTCAACAAAATAGTACAACAACAAATAGTTCAATACAAATTATATAGTTCAACAAATAAAAACTCGTATTTCATCACACGGCGTCCCCCTTGAGCCTCCATAGGTGCTCAATCAGATCTTTCTGCAGTTGATGATGCACCTGTGGGTCTCGGATCTCCTGACGCATACTGAGATAGGCAGTCCAAGTTGCCGGTAGATGGTGATCAACTTCGGCTAGAGGACCCTGCCTGTAGTACGGTTCAGTGTCAAACACTGGGTCTTCTTGCTCGCTCTCGATGATCATGTTGTGCAAGATGACACAGCAAGTCATAATCTCCCACATTTGATCTTTGGACCAGGTCTGAGCGAGGTACCGAACAACAGCGAATCGAGATTGGAGCACACCAAATGCCCGCTCGACATCCTTCCTGCAAGCCTCCTGAACTTTCGCAAACCAGGCGTTCTTGCCTCCTGCCGCAGGGTTTGAGATCGTCTTCACAAATGTCGACCATCTCGGATAGATGCCATCTGCTAGGTAGTACCCCTTGTTGTATTGGTGCCCATTGATCTCGAAGTTCACCGGAGGAGAATGGCCCTCAACGAGCTTGGCAAAAACAGGAGAGCACTGCATCATGTTGATGTCATTGTGAGTTCCTGGCATACCAAAGAAGGAGTGCCAAATCCAGAGGTCCTGTGTGGCTACCGCCTCAAGCACCACACTGCAACCGCCTTTGGCGCCTTTGTACATCCCCTGCCAACCAAATGGGCAATTCTTCCATTTCCAATGCATGCAGTCGATGCTTCCAAGCATCCCAGGAAATCCTCTTGCTGCATTCTGGGCTAGGATCCGAGCAGTGTCTTCCGTATTGGGTGTTCTCAAGTATTGTGGCCCAAACACTGCCACCACTGCCCGACAGAACTTATAGAAACACTCTATGCTGGTGGACTCGGCCATGCGCCCATAGTCGTCGAGTGAATCACCGGGAGCTCCATATGCAAGCATCCTCATCGCTGTCGTGCACTTCTGGATGGAGATGAATCCAAGAGCGCCAGTGCAATCCATCTTGCACTTGAAGTAGTTGTCGAACTCCTGAATGGAATTCACAATCCTGAGGAAGAGTTTTCGGCTCATCCGATAACGGCGGCGAAATGTTTTCTCGCCGTGAAGTGGGGCATCGGCGAAGTAGTCGGAGTAGAGCATGCAGTAGCCTTCAAGACGAAGCCGGTTCTTTGCTTTCAACCGCCCCGGCGCCGAGCCACCTCGCCGCGGCTTTTCATGGCTCGCCAACAGCTGGGCGAGGGCGGCGAGCATCATGAGATGCTCTTCTTCCTGGACGTCGGCCGCGGCTTCCTTCTCCAGCAGCGCGGCGAGCTCTTCCTCATCATCCGAGTCCATCGCCGAGACAGGCAAAACGCCGAACACCTTGCGCTCGGTGGGCGTGTACCCGCCGCTAAACCGCGCCTCCGCGGCCGGAAACGGCGGCCGGAAACGCCCAGCTGCTGTGGGAGGGGCTGCCGCGGCGAAGCGTTGCTATTTTCCGGCGAGGAATGGCTATCTAGCGAAGTAGGGCAGCGGCCGTCGCCGGGATATAGCTAGTGGTGGCCGAGGGCGCGGGGGGTGCGAGGCGAGTCGCGGGAAGAAAACTTTGACTTTTTCCCTGTCGGTGTGGGCTAGGTGTGCTTTTCCCTAGCGCCGGAGCCCCCAACTGCTCCCCAGCGCGCCGGGTTCGGCCTGTGACCGCCGGGCGGAAAAAAGGTTCGAACCGGCGATTTTCGGCGTCCTGGGGGCGCGACTGGGCCGTTTTTTCGGCGCCGGCGCCGAAAAAGTGGCCTGGGGGGCCTGTTGGGGGCGCGGCTGGAGATGCTCTAACCACGCCTGCCCCGTGGTCGTGGGAAAGAAACTTGATGGCAAAAACTAATCAAGTGTTTCACCCTGCTTATGAAATTATGAATTTTTATATACAAAACAGCATAAAGAGTGTGTGGTGCCCTTCTTTTAGTCATGTCACGTTGGATTTTTGTTGATGTGGGGGTATAGAGACTAGACTAGACAGTGGGAGAGAAAAGGCCAGTGTCCTTAAAACCAAGGAAATCGGAGAGAACAACAATTGTAAAAGAGGAAAAGCAATTATCTTTCCTCCTGTACAATACCATTATTTTTCATATTTAGATAACAATGAAAATGTGTCCTGAATGAAACTGATAAGGTAATGGCATAACTCGTGAGAAATGTCGATACCCGTATGGATGGACGAGCTTAAGAGAATAAACAAGTCGGTCAACAATGACAAGTGGCGCAAGAATACCGAACTCTAGAAGAAATATCTGTGCTCTGGAATCTTAATTAGTAGGCTGCCACGAGACCATATACATAAGTTTTTTTTAGGGGTGACCATATACATAAGTGTGAACCAGCGAAGATACTTGGCATTCTTTTTTGGGACTATACTTCTCTGATTACAACGTGGCTGGTAGTGTGGGCTGCACACCGTATACGGCATCACCCGCAGAAAAGACACGGGGGGGGGGGGGGGGGGGGAGTGGATATGGCATCGGTTCTTGTGAAGGTGTCGCTCAAGCAGAGCGAAAACGTTCAACCAGGGGCATCACAGTATTACCAAACAAATCATTGTTGCACGCTGCATTTACGTCGAGTGTTTTCCATTTGTTTACCATGTATTTTCGGTATGTCACAGATGTGAGTCTTATTATTTCCAAACCATGCAAGAGAGCTGTATGAATGAAGAAATATAAAGTCCAGAAGGTTAGGGTACAAAACTAGAAAGTACAACACCATGATACAACTTGAGCAAAAGCGACCCAAATCTGAAGGCAAGTGACATAGCTAAAGATTATGCCGACAAATTTTAAGATTGACAAAATCACCATATGCATCTTATACTTGATGAGAATGTCGTTGATGTCTGCTAGACTACGTCGGTATTTCCTCAAAGAGGAACGGATGATGCAGCACAGCGACGGTAGGTATTTCCCTCAGTGATGAGACCAAGGTTATCGAACCAGTAGGAGAATCAAACAACACTACGTAAACAACACCTGCACATAAATATCAAATACTCGGAACCCGACGTGTTAAAGAGGTTGTCAATCCCTTTCGGGTAACGGCGCCAAAAATTGGCAAACGGACGGGAGAAAGTTGTAAATATTGATAGATCTAACGTCAAATAAAACAAACTGCAGCAAGGTATTTTTGTATTTTTGGTTTAATAGATCTGAAAATAAAAGCAAAGAAAAATAGATAGCAAAGGCAAATATATTAAAGAAGAGATCCGGGGGCCGTAGATTTCACTAGTGGCTTCTCTCGAGAAAAATAGCAAACGATTGGTAAACAAATCACTGTTGGGCAATTAATAGAACTTCAAATAATCATGACGATATCCAGGCATGATCATTATATAGGCAGCATGTCCAAGATTAGTAGACCGACTTCTGCCTGCATCTACTACTATTACTCCACACACCGACCGCTATCCGGCATGCATCTAGTGTATTAAGTTCATGGAGAAACGGAGTAATGCAATAAGAATGATGATGTGATGTAGGAAAAATCTATTTATGTAGAAATAGACCCCATCTTGTTATCCTTAATGGCAACGATACATACGTGTCGCATCCCCTTCTGTCACTGGGATCAAGCACCGTAAGTTCGAACCCATTACAAAGCACCTCTTCCCATTGCAAGATAAATAGATCAAATTGGCAAAAAAACAAATATCAGAGAAGAAACACGAGGATATAAGCAATTATGCATATAAGAGATCAAAGAAGACTCAAATAACTTTTATGGATAAAAAGATAGATCTGGTTATAAACTCAAAGTTCATCTGATCCTAACAAACACACCGCAAAAAGAGTTACATCGTATGGATCTCCAAGAGACCATTGTATTGAGAATCAAACGAGAGAGGGGAAGTCATCTAGCTACTAACTACGGACCTGAAGGTCTACAAAAGACTACTCACGCATCATCGGAGAGGCACCAATCGACATGATGCACCCCTCTATGATGGTGTCTAGATTGGATCTGGTGGTTCTGGACTCTGCGGCGGCTGTAATTGATTTTCGTCGACTCCCCTAGGGTTTCTGTAATATTGGGGTATTTATAGAGTAAAGAGGCGGTCCCAGGGGCACCCGAGGTCGGCACAACCCACCAGGGCGCGCTTGGGCCTCTAGGCGTGCCATGGTAGGTTGTGCTCCCCCCGGAGCACCCCCAGGCGCTTCTCTAGTCCACTGGATGTCTTCAGGTCCAAAAAAATGCACAAAAAGTTTCACTGCGTTTGGACTCCGTTTGGCATTGATTTTCTGCAATGTAAAAAACATGCAAAAACACATCAACTGGCACTTGGCACTATGTCAATAGGTTAGTACCAGAAATGATATAAAATGATTATAAAACATACCAAAATAATAATATAACAGCATGGAACAATAAAAAGTTATAGATACGTTGGAGACGTATCAGAATCCCCAAGCTTAATTCCTGCTCATCCTTGAATGGGTAAATGATAAAAAACATAATTTTTTATGTGGAATGATGCCTAACATGTCATGTCACATTCTTTTCTTTATAGCATGGACATTTGGACTTTTATATGGTTCAATGCAATAGTCTAGTTTTGAGATGAGACTTAAATATTCAAGCATATCAACAAGCAACCATGTCTTTCAAAATAGCAAGCTAAAATAAATTATCCCTAACCCATCATGCTCAATCATTGATCCATTCATGAAACACACTCGCATATTAGCTACACCCAATGCTCAAGTACGATCATAGTGCCCCCTATTTGGTGCTTTATAAGAGAAGATGGAGAATCAAATAAAAAATAAAGTTGCATAAAGTAAAAGAAAGCCCCTTCGCAGAGGGAAGTGGGGATTTGTAGAGGTGCCAGAGCTCAAAGCGAAAATTGAGAGATAAAAACATTTTGAGAGGCATACTTTTCCCACCAACGAAAACGACTTAGAGCTCCCAACACTTTTCATGCTAGATATATCATAGGCGGTTTCCAAACAAAAAATAAAGTTTATTCCTTTTTCCACCATACTTTCACTTTCCATGGCTAACCGTATCCACGGCTGCCCTCCATACCAACACTTTTCAAGGAATTTATTATTTGAATACATAAAGTAAATTTATTTTTCATTTTGGGACTGGGCATCCCTAATACCTTTGCCTTACTCTCATGCAACAAGTGAATAAACACTCATCGTGAGAATAACACATCTAGTATGGAAAATATTGGCCACCCCTTGATGACCCACAAGTATAGGGGATCAATTGTAGCCTCTTTCGATAAGTAGGAGTGTCGAACCCAACGAGGAGCTAAAGGTAGAACAAATATTCCCTCAAGTTCTATCGACCACCGATACAACTCTACGCACACTTGACGTTCGCTTTACCGGAAACAAGTATGAAACTAGAAGTACTTTGTAGGTGTTGTTGGATAGGTTTGCAAGAAAGTAAAGAGCAGGTAAATAAAAGCTAGGGGCTGTTTAGATAAAGACACAACTAAATTAGTTTTAGTAAAGTGCTTTTTGTTGCGAGAAAGTTATTTGTCCCTAGGCAATCGATAACTAGACTGGTAATCATTATTGCAATTTTATTTGAGGGAGAGGCATAAGCTAACATACTTTCTCTACTTGGATCATATGCACTTATGATTGGAACTCTAGCAAGCATCTGCAGCTACTAAAGATCATTAAGGTAAAACCTAACCATAGCATTAAAGTATCAAGTCCTCTTTATCCCATACGCAAACAACCTACTTACTCGGGTCTGTGCTTCTGTCACTCACGCCACCCACCATAAGCAAATCATGAGTATATTGCAAACCCTACAGCAGGAATCCCTCACACTTGCGTGACACGGAGAGCACCATAGGACAACACCAATAATAAAAGATGCAACTCAAACCAATCTTGATCATCAAATAACCCATAGGACAAAACAGATCTACTCAAACATCATAGGATAGCCATACATCATTGGGAAATAATATATAGCGTTGAGCACCATGTTTAAGTAGAGATTACAGCGGGTAAGAGAGGGTTACACCGCTGCATAGAGGGGGAAAATAGTTGGTGATGATGGCGGTGAAGTTGTTGGTGAAGATTGCGGTGATGATGATGGCCCCCGATGGCACTCCGGCGCCACCGGAAGCGAGGGGGATAGAGCCCCCCCTTATTCTTCTTCCTTGACCTTCTCCCTAGATGGTAGAAGGGTTTCCCCTCTGGTCCATGGTCTCCATGGCGTGGGAGGGGCGAGAGCCCCTCCGAGATTGGATCTGTCTCTCTATCTCTCTCTGTTTCTGCGTTCTGTTTTGCTCCCCTTTCACCGTTTCTTTTATATCCGGAGATCCGTAACTCTGATTGGACTGAAACCTTCGCCGTGATTTTTTTAACCAAAAATTAGCTTTCTTGCGGCCAAAGAAGGGCGTCAACCGCCTTACGGGTGGCCGACGAGGGTGGGGGGCGCGCCCTCCTGGTACGGGCGTGGACCCCTGCCTCGTGGCCACCTCGGACACCGTTTCGCGTTGATCTTTTTCCTAGATTTTCCAAATATTTCAAAAATAAGCTCCGTCCATTTTTATCCCGTTTGGACTCCGTTTGATATGGATATTCTGTGAAACCAAAAACATGCAACAGACAGGAACTAACACTGGGCACTGGATCAATATATTAGTCCCAAAAATAGTATAAAAAGTTGCCAAAAAGTATATGAAAGTTGAATAATATTGGCATGGAACAATAAAAAATTATAGATACGACGGAGACGTATCAGCATCCCCAAGCTTAATTCCTGCTCGTCCTCGAGTAGGTAAATGATAAAAAAGATAATTTTTGATGTGGAATGCTACCTAGCATAATCTTGATCATGTATCTAATCATGGCATGAATATTAAGACACGAGTGATTCAAAGCAATAGTCTATCCTTTGACATAAAAAACAATAATACTTCAAGCATACCAACCAAGCAATTATGTCTTATTGAAATAACATAGCCAAAGAAAGCTCATCCCTACAAAATCATATAGTCTGGCTATGCTCCATCTTCACCACACAAAATATTCACATTATGCACAACCCCGATGACAAGCCAAGCAATTGTTTCGTACTTTTGACGTTTCTCAAACCTTTTCAACTTTCACGCTATACATGAGCGCGAGCCATGGACATAGCAGTATAGGTGGAATAGAATATGATGGTGGAGGTTGTATGGAGAAGGCAAAAAGGGAGAAAGTCTCACATCAACTAGGCGTATCAACGGGCTATGGAGATGCCCATCAATAGATATCAATGTGAGGAGTAGGGATTGCCATGCAACGGATGCACTAAGAGCTATAAGTATATGAAAGCTCAAACTGAAACTAAGTGGGTGTGCATCCAACTTGCTTGCTCATGAAGACCTAGGGCATTTGAGGAAGCCCATCGTTGGAATATACAAGCCAAGTTCTATAATGAAAATTCCCACTAGTATATGAAAGTGATAACTCAAGAGACTCTCTATATGAAGAACATGGTGCTACTTTGAAGCACAAGTGTGGTAAAAGGATAGTAACATTGCCCCTTCTCTCTTTTTCTCTCATTTTTTTGCTTTTTGTTTTTTTTCTTTTTTTGGGCCTTTTTTTGGCCTTTCTCTTTTTTTTCGTCCGGAGTCTCATCCCGACTTATGGGGGAATCATAGTCTCCATCATCCTTTCCTCACTGGGGCAATGCTCTAATAATGATGATCATCACACTTTTATTTACTTACAACTCAATATTACAACTCGATATCCAGAACAAAGATATGACTCTGTATGAATGCCTCCGGCGGTGTACCGGGATGTCCAATGATCTAGTGTAGCAATGACATCAAAAAAAGGACAAGCCATGAAAACATCATGCTAGCTATCTTACGATCATGCAAGCAATATGACAATAAATGCTCAATTCACGTATATGATGATGATGGGAGTTGCATGGCAATATATCTCGGAATGGCTATGGAAATGCCATGATAGGTAGGTATGGTGGCTGTTTTGAGGAAGATATAAGGAGGTTTATGTGTGATAAAGTGTATCGTATCACGGGGTTTGGATGCACCGGCGAAGTTTGCACCAACTCTCGAGGTGAGAAAGGGCAATGCACGGTACCGAAGAGGCTAGCAATGATGGAAGGGTGAGAGTGCGTATAATCCATGGACTCAACATTAGTCATAAAGAACTCACATACTTATTGCAAAAATCTATTAGTCATCGAAACAAAGTACTACGCGCATGCTCCTAGGGGGATAGATTGGTAGGAAAAGACCATCGCTCGTCCCCGACCGCCACTCATAAGGAAGACAATCAATAAACACCTCATGCTCTGACTTCGTTACATAACGGTTCACCATACATGCATGCTACGGGACTTGCAAACCTCAACACAAGTATTTCTCAATTTCACAATTACTAACTAGCATGACTCTGATATCACCATCTTTATATCGCAAAACTATTGCAAGGAATCAAACATATCATATTCAGTGATCTACAAGTTTTATGTAGGATTTTATGACTAACCATGTGAATGACCAATTCCTGTCATCTCTCTAAATAGATATAAGTGAAGCAACAGAGTTTAATTCTTTCTACAAAAGATATGCCCACGCTCTAACAAATATAAGTGAAGCAAAAGAGCATTCTATAAATGGCGGTTGTCTAAGTGGAGAGAAACACGCAATCCAAGCTTCAAATGATATAAGTGAAGCACATGAAGCATTTTATAAAGCCATACTCAAAAGATATAAGTGAAGTGCAAATAGCATTATATAAATCAACCAAGGATTATATCATATCAGCATGGTGCATAAAATAAAAAAGAAAACTAAAGCAAAAGACGCTCCAAGATTGCACATATCGCATGAACGAAACAAATCCGAAAACATACCGATACTTGTTGAAGAAAGAGGGGATGCCTTCCGGGGCATCCCCAAGCTTAGACGCTTGAGTCTCCTTGAATATTTACTTGGGGTGCCTCGGGCATCCCCAAGATTGAGCTCTTGCCTCTCTTCCTTCTTCTCACATCGAGACCTCCTCGATCATCGAACACTTCATCCACACAAAACTTCAACAGAAAACTCGGTAATATCCGTTAGTATAATAAAGCAAATCACTACTTTAAGTACTGTTGCAAACCAATTCATATTTTGTTTTTACATTGTGTCTACTATAATATAACTTTTTCATGGCTTAATCCACTGATATAAATTGATAGTTTCATCAAAACAAGCAAACTATGCATCAAAAACAGAATCTGTCTAAAACAGAACAATCTGTAATAATCTGAACATTCACCATACTTCTGATACTTGAAAAATTCTGACAAAATTAGGAAAAATAAACAATTTGTACATAAAGACAGTTCAAAAAGAATCAGAACCATTTGACGTTCCAGTAAAAAATGTAAAATCGCGCACTACAGCCAAAGTTTCTGTCCTGCACCGCACAAACCAACAAGCATTGTAAACATCCTAAAGGCAAACCTTGGAACATTATCTTTATTTCTAAACTTTATAAAAGCACACAACAGAAAAAATGACTCTCTAAGACTTCCGGATTGTCTCCCTGGCAGCGCTTTCTTTAAAACCATTAAGCTAGGCATATAGTGCTCAAGTAGTGAATCCACCCGGATCCCAAGGTATATCAAAGCCAATTTTAATTAACAATGATTTGTAATTTAGTAGTGAGCACAAAGTAACATATATCAAGCAACAACGAAGTCTAACTCTCTTCCTATGCATCAGCATGTCATAAAAGAACAGTTCTTGCACACATAGTAAAGGCCAATGCATAGTATAAACAGTTTCTTGCAATTTTATTGTATTGGAAACATAGAGAGGTGGAGATATAGTTCCTCTCTCATAATAATTGCAAGTACTAGCAGCTAGCACATGCATATTATATTCATCAAAATCATCATGTGCAACGGTAAAAGGCAACCCATCAATATAATCCTTAATAAGAGCAAACTTCTCCGATATAGTATAATCGGGAGAATTCAAAAAGATAATAGGACTATCATGTGTGGGTGCAATAGCAACAGTTTCATGTTTAACATAAGGAACTATAGCAAGTTCATCTCCATAGACATAATTCATATTGGCATCTTGGCCACAAGAATAGCAAGCATCATCAAAAAGGGCTATTTCAAGAGAATCAACGGGATCATAACAGTCATCATAGCAATCATCCTTCCGTAAGCACGAAGGGAAATTAAACAATGTATGAGTTGAAGAGTTACTCTCATTAGAACGTGGGCACAGGTAGCTAATCCGCTCTTCCTCCTTTTGTTCTTCGCTCTCTTCATCATCTTTTTCATCCAATGAGCTCACAGTTTCATCAATTTCTTCTTCCATAGACTCCTGCAAAATATTAGTCTCTTCTTGGACAGCGGAGTAGTTCTCAATATATGGTTTAACATAAGCATTAGAAGCATAATTATCATACCAATATTTAAGTATGGCAAAATTTTCAGATTTGTAAAGAGTAGCATCATACTTTTCAATCAAAGAAGCAATTTCATAAGCACCCTTAAAAGCAACAAATTCTTCAGTTTATTGAACATCATAGTAATTATAAACACCCTTAGCATACAAAGATACGATTCCATTATCACTAAACTCACATTGGTAGGGCAGGTGTTCTTAGGGTTTTCAGAACAACAAGTAAAATCATATAGATAACATAAATTCCAAGCATAGCATTGCATACGATGAATTTGATCCAGTAAAAGTTTCCCTTTTTCAGATATACGGTGTCGCACATAACAGGCATGATCATCTAAAGATTTGCCCTCAACTAAGCTAGTTGGGATTTCAGCACGAGCACAAAGGGATCGAAGATGATCCAAGTAATAAGCTTCAGCAGTGTGATAGATTTTGAGTGGTTCTTCAACCATTGGTTCAGTAGGTACAACTAATATTTTTGGTATTTTGCGTTTCCTACCCATAACTAAAGATAGAAAACAACTAAGAACAGCAAATAAAAATTACTTAGTGATAAAGCAAACAAGCACACATGAGAATATTCACCCCACGTATTGTTCACCGGCAACGGCGCTAGAAAAAGGTCTTGATAACCCACGCTACTTTATTATTTGACAACATAAAGTAAATTTATTTTTCATTTTAGGACTGGGCATCCCTAATACCTTTGCCTTACTCTCATGCAACAAGTGAATAAACACTCATCGTGAGAATAACACATCTAGTATGGAAAATATTGGCCACCCCTTGATGACCCACAAGTATAGGGGATCAATTGTAGCCTCTTTCGATAAGTAGGAGTGTCGAACCCAAGGAGGAGCTAAAGGTAGAACAAATATTCCCTCAAGTTCTATCGACCACCGATACAACTCTACGCACACTTGACGTTCGCTTTACCGGAAACAAGTATGAAACTAGAAGTACTTTGTAGGTGTTGTTGGATAGGTTTGCAAGAAAGTAAAGAGCGAGTAAATAAAAGCTAGGGGCTGTTTAGATAAAGACACAACTAAATTAGTTTTAGTGAAGAGCTTTTTGTTATGAGAAAGTTATTTGTCCCTAGGCAATCGATAACTAGACCGGTAATCATTATTGCAATTTTATTTGAGGGAGAGGCATAAGCTAACATACTTTCTCTACTTGGATCATATGCACTTATGATTGGAACTCTAGCAAGCATCTGCAACTACTAAAGATCATTAAGGTAAAACCCAACCATAGCATTAAAGTATCAAGTCCTCTTTATCCCATACACAAACAACCTACTTACTCGGGTCTGTGCTTCTGTCACTCACGCCACCCACCATAAGCAAATCATGAGCATATTGCAAACCCTACAACGGGAATCCCTCACGCTTGCGCGACACGGAGAGCACCATAGGACATCACCAATAATAAAACATGCAACTCAAACCAATCTTGATCATCAAATAACCCATAGGACAAAACAGATCTACTCAAACATCATAGGATAGCCATACATCATTGGGAAATAATATATAGCGTTGAGCACCATGTTTAAGTAGAGATTACAGCGGGTAAGAGAGAGGTTACACCGCTGCATAGAGGGGGGAAGAGTTGGTGATGATGGCGGTGAAGTTGTTGGTGAAGATTGCGGTGATGATGATGGCCCCCGGTGGCACTCCGGCGCCACCGGAAGCGAGGGGGAGAGAGCCCCCCTCCTTCTTCTTCTTCTTCCTTGACCTTCTCCCTAGATGGGAGAAGGGTTTCCCCTCTGGTCCGTGGTCTCCATGGCGTGGGAGGGGCGAGAGCCCTCCGAGATTGGATCTGTCTCTCTGTCTCTCTCTGTTTTTGTGTTCTGTTCTGCTTAGGGATGGCAATGGTTCGGGTTTGGAGCGGGTGGAGCTGGTCCAAATCCAACCCATGACCCATCTTCCTACCCTCTGCCCATCCACCAAATTATCCATGGGCACAACTTGTGCCCATGCCCAAACCCGCTGGATACCCACATACCCATGGAGCTCCATGGGCATAGAAAAGTCACCATCAAGCCTTCCCAAAGATCAAAATAACTCATCATCATTCAATCAAAAATGTCAACATAAGCTACATGCATAAGTAGGAAACAAGTAATACGATGAGTCCTTAAGTGTGACATACCAGATGTTGATTCTGCAGCATATAGCTTATGGCACTAGTTGCATATTGCCTGCCATTTCCCACTGATTCGTTCTTTCTACTGTCACTGGCATATGGCCCCACATGTCATACGAGTATCCATTGGATATCCATGGAGCACAAACTATAACCATGCCCAACCCGTCTATTCGTGGGTATCCATATCCATGGACCCATGGGCAGAAATGTGCTCCATACCCTTGCCCAACCGGGTCGGGTATCCATGGGTATCCAGATCCATGGATAAAATTGCCATCCCTAGTTCTGCTCCCCTTTCACCGTTTCTTTTATATCTGGATATCCGTAACTCCGATTGGACTGAAACCTTCATCATGATTTTTTACCAAAAATTAGCTTTCTTGCGGCCGAAGAAGGGCGTCAACCGCTTTATGGGTGGCCCACGAGGGTGGGGGCGCGCCCTCCTGGTACGGTCGTGGGCCCCTGCCTCGTGGCCACCTCGGACACCGTTTCACATTGATCTTTTTCCCAGATTTTCCAAATGTTCCAAAAATAAGCTCCGTCCGTTTTTATCCCGTTTGGACTCCGTTTGATATGGATATTCTATGAAACCAAAAGCATGCAACAGACAGGAACTGACACTAGGCACTGGATCAATATATTAGTCCCAAAAATAGTATAAAAAGTTGCCAAAAAGTATATGAAAGTTGAATAATATTGGCATGGAACAATCAAAAATTATAGATACGACGGAGACGTATCACCCCTCACCGCCTCGTGAGTGGTACGAGCACACAAAAGAGAAATTTATTTTGAATATTAGAAATGACACATACAAATTTATTTAGAACAGCAAAATAATACCGCATATAGGTAGGTATAGTGGACTCATGTGGCAAAACTAGTTTAAAGAATTTTGGATGCACAAGTAGTGATCATACTTAGTGCAAAATGAATGCTGGCAAAAGATTGAGAAGCAACCAACCAAGAAACGAATAATCTCATAACCGATCATTGAGCATAATTAACACCGAATAATGCACCACAAGTAGGATGTAATTTCATTGCATGACTATTGAGTTTCGTGCTTGCATAAGGAATCACAAACCTTAACACCAATATTCTTACTTAAGCATAATTACTCATCAACATGACTCACATATCACATCATCATATCTCAAAACTATTACAAATAATCAAGTTTATTTTGTCCAATGATCTTCATGAATTTTTTTATTATATCCTTCTTGGATATCTATCACTTTGTAACTAATTTTCATGTGTTTCTTTTGAAATTCTCAAACAAATATAAGTGAAGATCATGAGCATAATTTTTCTTTCTCTCAAATTGATTTAAGTGAAGCAAGAGAGAATTTCTTGAAATTTTTACTAACTCTCAAATGAATCTAAGTGAATCAATAGAGCATTTCTTCAAAAATACTAAAGCACACCGTGCTAAAAAAGATATAAGTGAAGCACTAGAGCAAATCGATAGCTCATAAAAATTTAAGTGAAGCATAGAGAGCAATTCTAACGAGTCATGGCAAAATTTTGGCTCTCTCAAATAGGTGTGTCCAGCAAGGAATCAAGACTTAAAACAAAAAGCAAAACAAGCAAAGACTCATATCATACAAGACGCTCCAAGCAAAACTCATAGTATGTGACGAATAAAAATATAGCTTCGAGTAAAATACCGATGGTCGTTAGAAGAAAAAGGGGATGCCACTCGGGGCATCCCCAAGCTTAGTTGCCTGCTTCTCTTTGTATAATAGCTTGGGATGCCATGGGCATCCCGAAGCTTAGGCTCTTCTTACATCTTATTCCCTCATCCATCGTAACATCATCCAAAACTTGAAAACTTCAATCACACAAAACTCAACAAAACCTTCGTGAGATTCGCTAGTATAAGAAAGTAAATTGCTATTATAAGTACTGTTGCAACCCATTCATATTTTATTTTTGCATTATATCTACTATATTCCAACTTTTCTATGGCAAAAACTCTTCAAAGGAAACCATAGAGTCATCAAAATAAGCACACAATGCAAAGAAAACAGAATCTGAAAAAAAAACAGAACAGTCTGTAGTAATCTGGATATTTCGGATACTTCTGAAACTCCAAAAATCCCAAAAAAATAAGACGGCCTGAGAAATTTGTATATTAATCTTCTGCAAAAATAATTGGTATTTTATCATGCTCTGGTTAGAAATGAAAATTATTTCCGTGAGCGCGAAAGTTTTTGTTTTTCAGCAAGATCAAACAACTATCACCCAAGAAGATTCTAAAGGCTTTACTTGACACAAACACTAATTAAAACACAAAAAACACAATCATAATAGTAGCATAATTTTGCAAACACTCAAGAATAGAAAGCAAAAATAAATTTTATTCATTGGGTTGCCTCCCAACAAGCGCTGTAGTTTTAAGCCCTTAGCTAGGCATAAAGCACAGATCTAAGTTTTGACATCCGTAGTTTTGAAAACTTTTGTAAGGGTTTTCTCAAACCCGGGAGGCTCTTTACGCTTCCCTAAACTCTCAGGAAAAGAAACAATCTTTAGATCCAAAATATCCAATCGCTTGTTGTAGAGAGTAATCAAGGTGTTCATGAGATTAATACTACCATTGAGATGTTTGAAGGGTTCGTTACATTTTTTAATTCAACCATATATTTATGCAAATCACCAAGTTTGTCCAACATTTGAACTCCTTCTGGGGTGGAAGAAAACCCCTTCTTTTGAGGTGGAACCCCTAGAATTCCTTCTAAAATTTCATAGGCAGCATTAGCATCGAGCTCAATAAAATTCCCTTTAGCGACAAAATCTAGGAGTTGTCTATGATGCGAAGCCAATCCTATGTAAAAGTTACGAAGCAAGATCTTAGCGCCCCCCTTTAAATTGCAAATACGATAGGATTCCATAAGGCTATACTAAGCATCTTTAAAATTTTCTCCTTGTCTTTGCTTGAAGTTAGAACTTCCAAATCTTGTGACAAAGGAGGAGTAGACGCGCTAGCCATCAGGACTAGAAAAGCAAGAAAATGGCGAACGAAAAAGGGGCAAATAAAATGGCAAATTTTGTGAAGAGGGGGAGAGGAAAATGAGAGGCAAATGGCAAATGATGTAACTTGCGAGGAGATGAGATTTGTGATTAGGAACCTGATAGATGTTGATGATCCTCCCCGGCAACGGCGCCAGAAATTCCTTTTGATGTCTGCTAGAGTACGTCGTTATTTCCCCAAAGAAGAAGGGATGATGGAGCACAGCGACGGTAGGTATTTCCTTTAGTGATGAGACCAAGGTTATCGAACTAGTAGGAGAACCAAGCAACACTACGTAAACAACTCCTGCACACGAATAACAAATACTCACAACCCGACGTGTTACAGGGGTTGTCAATCCCTTTTGGGTAACGACGCCAGAAATTGGCAAATAGACAGGAGAAAGTTGTAAATATTGATAGACCGAACGCCAAATAAAATAATGTGCAGCAAGCTATTTTTGTATTTTTGGTTTAATATATCTGAAAATAAAAGCAAAGAAAAATAGATCGCAAAGTCAAATATATTAAAGAAGACACCCGGAGGCCATAGATTTCACTAGTGGCTTCTCTCGAGAAAAATACCAAACGATGGGTAAACAAATTACTGTTGGGCAACTGATAGAACTTAAAATAATCATGAAGATATCCAGGCAATAATCATTATATAGGCATCACGTCCAAGATTAGTAGGCCGACTCCTGCCTGCATCTACTACTATTACTCCACACATTGACCGCTATCCAGCATGCATCTAGTGTATTAAGTTCATGGAGAAACGGAGTAATGAAATAAGAACGATGACATGATGCAGACAAGATATATTTATGTAGAAATAGACCCCATCTTTTTATCCTTAATGGCAACAATACATATGTGTCGGTTCCCCTTCTGTCACTGGGATCAAGCACCGTAAGATCGAACCCATTACAAAGCACCTCTTCCCATTGTAAGATAAATAGATCAAGTTGGCCAAATAAAACCCAAATATCGGAGAAGAAATATGAGGCTATAAGCAAGCATGAATATAAGAGATCAAAAAAGACTCAAATAACTTTCATGGATAAAAAGATAGATCTGATCATAAACTCAAAGTTCATCCGATCCCAACAAACACACCGCAAAAAGAGTTACATCATATGGATCTCCAAGAGACCATTGTATTGAGAATCAAATGAGAGAGAGGAAGCCAACTAGATACTAACTACGGACACGAAGGTCTACAAAAGACTACTCACGTATCATCGGAGAGGCACCAATGGACATGATGCACCCCTCTGTGATGGTGTCTAGATTGGATCTGGTGGTTCTGGACTCTGCGGCGGCTGGAATTGATTTTCGTCGACTCCCCTAGGGTTTCTGGAATATTGGGGTATTTATAGAGTAAAGAGGCGGTCCGGGGGCACCCGAGGTGGGCACAACCCAGCAGGGCGCGCCTAGGCCTCCAGGCGCGCCCTGGTGGGTTGTGCTCCCCTCAGAGCACCCCCCCTTGCGCTTCTCTGGCCCACTGGATGTCTTCTAGTCCAAAAAAATCTACAAAAAGTTTCACCGCGTTTGGACTCCATTTGGTATTGATTTCCCGTGATGTAGAAAAAATGCAAAAAAACATCAACTGACACTTGGCACTATGTCAATAGGTTAGTACCAAAAAATGATATAAAATGATTATAAAACATACATGAATGACAATATAACAGCATGGAACAATAAAAAATCATAGATACCTTAGATATGTATCAGTCGTCCCCAACTAAACGAACATCCCTGGAAGGCTGGAATAAATATAAAAAATCTAAGCACATGTGTCAAGTCTATGACTTGAATCCGGGTGAGATGGTTGTCCTGTCACAAGAAATCGCACCATTTGAGTTACTCTCCCAACGAGAAGTTGAGTGCAAGAATTCACACTTGTGAGAAGGATCCTAGGTGGACATGATCCCGTCTCAGGTGCATAAGGAGAAGTTTAGCGAAGCAGGAAAGAGCATAGGAAAAAGGTAAAAAAGAACTTGATGTAATAGGCTCACTTCATTAATGCTTTCAAACTCAATAGGCTTGAATGGCCCTTCCTCTCTGAAGTATTGACACAATTTGGTAAAAGTTAAGCATATGTATCAGTTCTGTTCGTTCAATGTTTACTAACTGCTGGTTTTCAGTTGTGCCTATTGATACGTCTCCAACGTATCTATAATTTTTTATTGTTCCATGCTATTATATATTCCATTTTGGATGTTTAGGGCTTAGTTATACACTTTTACATTATTTTGGGACTAACCTATTAACTAGAGGCCCAACCCAAATTGTTGTTTTTGCCTATTTCAGAGTTTCACAGAAAAAGAATATCAAACCGAGTCCAAACGGAATGAAACCTTTGGGAACGTGATTTTTGAAACAAACGTGATCCAGAGGACTTGGAGTCTATGTAAATTAATCAACAAGGAGAGCACGAGGTAGGGTGCGCACCCACCTCCCCCAGGCGCGCCCTTCACCCTCATGGGGCCCACGTTGCTCCACCGACGTACTTCTTCCTCCTATATATACCTACGTACCCCCAAACCATCAGAGGCATCCACGAAAACCTAGTTCCACCGCCGCAAGCTTCTGTACCCGTGAGATCCCATCTTGGGGCCTTTTCCGGCATCCTGCCGGAGGGGGCATTGATCATGGAGGGCTTCTACATCAACACCATAGCCTCTCCGATGATGTGTGCGTAGTTTACCTTAGACCTTCGAGTCCATAGTTATTAGCTAGATGGCTTCTTCTCTCTCTTTGGATCTCAATACAAAGTTCTCCTCGATTCTCTTGGAGATCTATTAGATGTAATCTTCTTTTGCGGTGTGTTTGTTGAGACCGATGAATTGTGGGTTTATGATCAAGATTATCTATGAACAATATTTGAATCTTCTCTGAATTCTTTTATGTATGATTGGTTATCTTTGCAAGTCTCTTCGAATTATCAGTTTGGTTTGGCCTACTAGATTGATCTTTCTTGCAATAGGAGAAGTGCTTAGCTTTGGGTTCAATCTTGCGGTGTCCTTTCCCAGTGACAGCAGGAGCAGCAAGGCACGTATTGTATTGTTGCCATTGAGGATAACAAATGGGGTTTATATCATATTGCATGAGTTTATCCCTCTACATCATGTCATCATACTTAAAGCATTGCTCTGTTCTTATGAACTTAATACTCTAGATGCATGCTGGATAGCGGTCGATGTGTGGAGTAATAGTAGTAGATGCAGAATCATTTCGGTCTACTTGTCACGGACGTGATGCCTATATAGATGACCATACCTAGATATTCTCATAACTATGCTCAGTTCTATCAATTGCTCAACAGTAATTTGTTCACCCACCGTAATACTTATGCTATCTTGAGAGAAGCCACTAGTGAAACCTATGGCCCCCGGGTCTATTTTCCATTATATTAATCTTCCAACACTTAGATATTTCGATTGCCTTTTATTTTACTTTGCATCTTTATCATAAAAATACCAAAAATATTATCTTATCATATCTATCAGATCTCACTCTCGTAAGTGACCGTGAAGGGATTGACAACCCCTTTATCGCGTTGGTTGTGAGGTTCTTATTTGTTTGTGTAGGTGCGAGGGACTTGTGCGTGGCCTCCTACTGGATTGATACCTTGGTTCTCAAAAACTGAGGGAAATACTTAAAACTACTTTGTTGCATCACCCTTTCCTCTTCAAGGGAAAAACCAACGCAGTGCTCAAGAGGTAGCAACAAGGATTTCTGGCGCCGTTGCCGGGGAGTCTACGCAAAAGTCAACACACCAAGTACCCATCACAAACCCTTATCCCTCGCATTACATTATTTGCCCTTTGCCTCTCGTTTTCCTCTCCCCCACTTCACCCTTGCCGTTTTATTCGCCCTCTTGTTCCGTTCGCCTCTTTCTCGCTCGCTTCTTGTTTGCTTGTGTGTTGGATTGCTTGCTTGTCATGACGGCTCAGGATAATAATAAATTGTGTGACTTTACCAATACCAACAACAATGATTTTCTTAGCACTCCGATTGCTCCTCTTACCGATACTGAATCTTGTGAAATTAATGCTGATTTGTTGAATCTTGTCATGAAAGATCAATTCGCCGGCCTTCCTAGTGAAGATGCCGCTACCCATCTAAATAGCTTCGTTGATTTGTGTGATATGCAAAATAAGAAAGATATGGACAATGATATTGTTAAACTGAAGCTATTTCCTTTTTCGCTTAGAGATCATGCTAAAGCCTGGTTTTCGTCTTTTGCACAAGCTTGGGAGAGAATGAAATTAATGATACGTAATTGCCCTACTCATGGTTTGAATTTGTGGATGATTATACAAAGTTTTTATGCCGGATTGAATTTTGCTTCTAGAAATCTTTTAGATTCGACCGCGGGAGGCACTTTTATGGAAATCACTTTAGGAGAAGCTACTAAACTCCTAGATAATATTATGGTTAATTATTCTCAATGGCACACCGAAAGATCTACTAATAAAAAAGTGCATGCGATAGAAGAAATTAATGTTTTGAGTGGAAAGATGGATGAACTTATGAAATTATTTGCTAATAAGAGTGTTTCTTCTGATCCTAATGATATGCCTTTGTCTACTTTGATTGAGAATAATAATGAATCTATGGATGTGAATTTAGTTGGTAGGAATAATTTTGGTAACAACGCATATAGTGGAAACTTTAATCCTAGGCCGTATCCTAGTAATTCCTCTAATAATTATGGTAATTATTACAAAAATTCTTATGGAAATTTTAATAAGTTGCCCTCTGATTTTCAGACTAGTGTTAAAGAATTTATGAATTCACAAAAAAAAATCAGTGCTTTGCTTGAAGAAAAATTTCTTAAAGTTGATGAATTGGCTAGGAACATGGATAGAATTTCTCTTGATGTTGATTCTATGAAACTTAGATCTATTCCACCTAAGCATGATATCAATGAGTCTCTCAAAGCCATGAGAATTTCCATTGATGAGTGCAAAGAAAGAACCGCCAGGATGCGTGCTAAGAAAGATTGCTTTGTGAAAGCGTGTTCTTCTAATTTTTATGTGAATAAAGATGAAGATCTAAAAGTGATTGATGTGTCCCCTTGATAACCCACAAGTGTAGGGGATCGCAACAACTTTCGAGGGTAAAGTAGTCAACCCAAATTTATTGATTCGTCACAAGGGGAGCCAAAGAATATTCTCAAGTATTAGCACCTGAGTTGTCAATTCAACCACACCTGGATAACTTAATCTCTGCAACAAGGTATTTAGTAGCAAGGTAATATGATAGTAGTGGTAACGGTAACAAAAGTAAAGAAAGCAAAAGCAATATTTTTGGTATTTGTAGTGATTGTAACAGTAGCAACGGGAAAGTAAATAAGCGTAAACCAGTAAATGGAAAGCTCGTAGGCATTGGACCGGTGATGGATAATTATGCCGGATGCGGTTCATCATGTAACAGTCATAACATAGGGTGACACAGAACTAGCTCCAATTCATCAATGTAATGTAGGCATGTATTCCGAATATAGTCATACGTGCTTATGGAAAAAAACTTGCATGACATCTTTTGTCCTACCCTAACGTGGCAGCGGGGTCCTAATACTAAGAATACTAGGCCCGTAAGGGTTCCATTTTTCTGGGTTTTTTGGACTTTTTTTACCGTCCTTGTTAACACGAAGCGTGTGATGGGGAGTTCTTACACTGGACATGCTTCTTTTTTAGGCATTTTGCATGTTTCATTTACTTATGTCGGTCGCCGCTTTACCTGGGTCTCGATCGTGTGGCACGTACATTTCGTGTGGCTTTGCTGGTGGTTTGTTCGTTTTCCACGATTCAGTTCCCAATTCGTTTTTATTTTTTTATTGCACCGGGGCCTCTCGTGAACCATCCACACTGCTTTCATGGGAGGATAAATACCCCCATCTCTCGCAAAAGCAGCAGCATGACGAGCATACGACGGCGGCACGCGGCACAACGTCCTCTTACTCAGGTATCTCTTGCTCTTCCTCCTCCCTTTTCCCTTCCCCTTTCCATCTTACTTCTCCTCCATGGTTGATGTTGCGCCGCTATTGTGCAGATCGGCGGGGGCAACGGCGAGGGCAGTGCCAGTGGCGTTACATATGAGGGGCAGCAGCGTGGTTGCCATCCGCCGCCACGACCTGCTGCAGGGGCTTCCCCCAAGTTCCGGTCCTCGTATTAGCTCCAGATCCTAATGAAGCACACTGGCGGTGGCATATCCGGGAAGCGTCCTCTTGATCCATCTTATGATCAAGAGTATCTATGTTTGGTTCATCAGATTTTCAGTTATTGGGCTTGGCTTTCTTATTTATTTTTCACACTTCTAATTGATTTTTTCTTTTCCATTAGATTTGTTGGGCTGCGCTATTGATAGGCATGTTCAGCCCAAGGTTAGTGAATTTGTTCATAATGATCTTGCTCCTGCAGATTTGTTCCAGCGACACCAACAGCAACGACGGCATCTCGGCTTCCTGCATCGTGCGTTGTTGAGAGAGCGACTGCAGATCGTGCGAGACCGTGCGTTGGTGGAAACCTCATGCTTGGTGTCTCCCACCCTGCCCACCCTCTGCCACGGCACACAGCCGAACACCTGAAGAACCAGCTCGGGGACATCAGCAAGGACCCATCGGGGATCCGCTAAAGTAGGACACACCATGTCTTTTATTTTTCAAATGCCCATATCTAAGAGCTAGGTAGCCATCGACGCTGCCGACTACCCGCTGTTTTTGGTACAAGGGTTTATCTTGAAGTTAGGTCAATTTTTCAATACTTCTTGCAAGTTCTAGCCGGAAGGATGGAGCAGCCACTACACTGGACTAGGTTACTAGACAGCTTCGCTCCTCTCTCCCCTCGCCGATGCTTGGTTGTGTACTCCTTGCTGAAGAAAGCACCATCTTGTTCAATACATCATAGTTGCAAACCAAAAAAACTTGGATGTTGAACCAGTTGTCTATACTCATGTTACTTGAGTGCAGATTGGTTACCTAAGTATTAGACCTAGCGTTTAAATCACAAATCTCATTTTGTGATCGATCAAATTTTCTGGCCTGTTATTTCAGCTTCATTAAAAAAATGCGGGATATTTCAGCTTCATTATAGTGTTCCTTAGGTTCTATATGCATCAATACATGCTTCATAATTTTGGGGGACAATCAGTTCTTCATAGAAAAAGAAGATCTCCTAAATTAGTAGAGAGTTCAGCTTATCTTTGATATCATTTTGTGCCATCTTTAGAACTACTAAGAGTTGCAGAAGGCCAAATTCAGTAAATTAGAGTTGCAGAAGGAAAATTTCAGCACATAAATTTTGAGAAGGTATTTTTGGCCTTTCCCATTATATTTTCCTTCTTCTCACAGTACGATAGATTTAACATCAATTGTTTTTTATAAATGTTTGGGTAGATATTGAGAATTTTTATATGCGGGCTTATCACTATAAAATATAGGGATTAATCATAAGGAATAATTTCAATCTATGAATAAGAATTATACATATGCGGTGTGATATTTCACTGATTTATTACTTTTTTATTAATTGTTTTTTTGAAAGTATTTTTCTTATTAATTGTATTATTAGCGAATCTGATCTGCTTGCCTAAAGTGATTGGGCTTTCACATGATGTATGGTTTTGTTGTGTTTTTCTTTTCAACTTAGTTTGATTCCTTCTTTTCCCATACATTACTCCTTGTACGATGTATTTATGTAACCATTTTGTAGATATAATATGCTATTGTGAAATGTAAATATCCATGATTGAAGTATTAATGGAGCTTCTCCTTAAGTGCATGTTTGCATCTGTTGCTGCTAATTCTGGGATGATTACTTTGGGCATATTCTGCATGGTTGTGTTCTGAATAATGGACTAGATAACTGAAAGAATGTTACAAGCTCGACCAAAAAATAGCTCCTTCAATACTTGATGATGATTATTAATTTCCCTAGTTGTGCCATTGAGTAGCTCCTTTCATCTTTGTTGATGATGATTATTTTCTGCACTTTGCACTATGGTGTTTAATTGGATAGAAAAATGAGGAAAGGGCATGAAGCGGTGGAAAGAGGTATATAAGTAGAATCATAAAGACAAATATAACATAATTAGGAACTGTGAGAAGAATTCAACACTTCTTACATCCGTTTATCAAATTTGATTTGATGGATGGTTACGATAAATACTGAAAGAGAGCCCATTTACAATCAGGAAGCCCATTGCAGGGCTCTACAACAATACTCAGTGGTTACAATAGTAGGTGTTCAATAATCCAGGGGGGTGAATGGGATAGCCCACAATGTAGCTCATCAGATTCTGACCAGATCAACATGACCTATTTCTAGTGGTTTTAGTTCAGCTCATTCTCTATTTTTAGTTGTTTTAGTTCAGCTCATTCTCACTCAACTTGCCTTGTTATCTCCACTCTGTCTACATCTAACTTTGTTGAATGAAGTTGGCGCCATGGGCACCTTTCCCTGTTAAAAAACACAAATTTCATCTAATTACATGAGTAGTTTTCACCGAAAAGTATTGCACATGCGTGCTTCATTGATATTTCAAGTGTACAGTTTGCTGCTTTGGAATGAATATATTGCTTCTTAACATGATTTCTATTGCACTACTATGTTGTGGGTATTGCTATTCTTTAGATTACTCACCTAACAAAGAGGAAGAGACATGCTTCGGTGGATTGACTTGTATAGATTGGCTGGTGATGATATGCCTGTTAGGACCAGCAGCGATGGTTTGATTCAGATTTAAATTTCACTACCACTACATCACAGGGACAAACCCAGCTCAAGGATCTTCTCGGGTCTAAGAAGAGAACAAGAGCTTCATATTCTGCATCCAATATCCACTATAACTACACGTTGTAAATTACTTATTTATTTACTATCACTACATGTTGTAGATCACTTATGTATGTATCAACTAGATGTACCCTTTACCTTATATAAACTACTTTATCACGAATAAGTCTTGGGCCGACTTACCGAATATTACAAAAGAACTAATTAGTACATCAATCCATATGGCGCGGCGTGCCGCCGCGCGCTACCCGCTAGTGGAAACTAAGGGATATTAAGGCCTCCTTTTAATAGAGAATCAGAACAAAGCATTAGCACATAGTGAATACATGAACTCCTCAAACTATGGTCATCACCGGGAGTGGTCTCGATTATTGTCACTTCGGGGTTGTCGGATCATAACACATAGTAGGTGACTATAGACTTGCGAGATAGGATCAAGAACTCACATATATTCATGAAAACATAATAGGTTTAGATCTGAAATCATGGCACTCGGGCCCTAGTGACAAGCATTAAGCATAGCAAAGTCAAAGCAACATCAATCTCAGAACATAGTGGATACTAGGGATCAAACCCTAACAAAACTAACTCGATTACATGATAGATCTCATCCAACCCATCACCGTCCAGCAAGCCTACGATGGAATTACTCACGCACGGTGGTGAGCATCATGAAATTCGTGATGGAGGATGGTTGATGATGACGACGGCGATGAATCCCCCTCTCCGGAGCCCTGAACAGACTCCAGATCAGCCCTCCCGAGAGGTTTTAGGTCTTGGCGGTGGCTCCGTATCATAAAACGCGATGGTTTCTTCTCCTTTATTTTTTTCTCCCCGAAAGCAAATATATAGAGTTGGAGTTGGCGTCGGAGGAGCTCCAGGGGGCCCATGAGGTAGGGGGCGCGCCCTAGGGGGGCGCCCCCCACCCTCGTGGACAGGGTGTGGGCCCCCCTGGTCTTCATCTTTGGCGAGGATTTTTTATTATTTTTAACTAGAGGTTCCGTGAAGTTTCAGGTCATTCCGAGAACTTTTGTTTTCTGCACATAAAACAACATCATGGCAATTCTGCTGAAAATAGCGTCAGTCTGGGTTAGTTCCATTCAAATCATGCAAGTTAGAGTCCAAAATAAGGGCAAAAGTGTTTGGAAAAGTAGATACGACGGAGACGTATCAACTCCCCCAAGCTTAAACCATTGCTTGTCCTCAAGCAATTCAGTTGACAAACTCTGTTTGCTCTTGTTGTTGTAAATATGTAAAGCCATCATTCAAGTTTTCAGCAAAGATTATAACTAACCACACTTGCAATAATTCTCAGGTCTCATATTTACTTAGTCAATAGCATAATCAACTAGCGAGCCATAATAATAAATCTCGGATGACAACACTTTCTCAAAACAATCATAATATGATATAACAAGATGGTATCTCGCTAGCCCTTTCTGAGACCGCAAAACATAATTGTAGAGCACCTTTAAAGATCAAGGACTGACTAGACATTGTAATTCATGGTAACAGAGATCCAGTCATACCCAATATAAATTAATAGTAATGAATGCAAATGACAACTGTGCTCTCCAGCTAGTGCTTTTAAATAAGAGGGTGATGACTCAACATAAAAGTAAATAGATAGGCCCTTCGCAGAGGGAAGCAGGGATTTGTAGAGGTGCCAGAGCTCGATTTTGAAATAGAGATAAATAATATTTTGAGCGGTATACTTTCATTGTCAACATAACAACTAAGTGATGGCGATATCTTCCATGCCACACACATTATAGACGGTTCCCAAACATAATGGTAAAGTTTATACTCCCCCTCCAGCAACAAGCATCAATCCATGACTTGCTCGAAACAACGAGTGTCTCCAACTAACATCAGGTCCCAGGGGGAGTTTTGTTTGCAATTAATTTTGATTTAGTTTGCATAAAGCATGGGACTGGGCATCCCGGTGACCAGCCATTTTCTCGTGAGTGAGGGGCGGAGTCCACTCCTCTTGAGAATAACCCGCCTAACATGGAAGATAAGGGCAGCCCTAGTTGATACATGAGCTATTCGAGCATACAAAACAGAATGTTTATTTGAAGGTTTAGAGTTTGGCACATACAAATTTACTTGGAACGACAGGTAGATATCGCATATAGGAAGGTATAGTGGACTCATCTGGAATAACTTTGGAGTTTAAGGGATTGGATGCACAAGCAGTATTCCCGCTTAGTACAAGTGAAGGCTAGCAAAAGACTGGGAAGCGACCAACTAGAGAGCGAAAACAGCCATGAACATGCATTAAAATTAATAAACATTGGATGCAAGCATGAGTAGGATATAATCCACCATGAACATAAATATCGTGAAGGCTATGTTGATTGGTTTCAACTACATGCGTGAACATGTGCCAAGTCAAGTCACTTAAATCATCCAAAGGAGGATACCACCCCACTATACCACATCATAACCATCTTAATAGCATGTTGGCACGCAAGGTAAATCATTATAACTCATAGCTAATCAAGCATGGCATAAGCAACTATGATCTCTAATTGTCATTGCAAACATGTTTATTCATAATAAGCTGAATCAAGAACGATGAACTCATCATATTTACAAAATCAAAAGAGATCGAGTTCATACCAGCTTTTCCCATCTCAGTCAGTCCATCATATATCATCATAATTTCCTTTCACTTGCACGACCGAACGAGGTGAATAATAATAAGCGTGCACGTGCATTGGACTAAGCTGGAATCTGCGAGCATTCAATAAACAGGAGAAGACAAGGCAATCTGGGCTCTTGGTTAAATCAACAATAATGCATATAAGAGCCACTTCAATAATTTAATTATGGTCTTCTCCTATAGAGCCCCAAAGAAAAGAAAAGAAATAAAACTATTTACACGGGAAAGCTCCCAACAAGCAAAAGAAGAATGGGAAATATTTTTGGTTTTTTTTATTAATTATTACTACTACAGCAGGAAAGTAAACTACTACTAATTTTTTTGGTTTTTCTTAAGGTTTATCAAACACACAAGAAGAAAGCAGGAAAAAGAAAATAAACTAGCATGGATATTACAGTGAAAGAGTATGAGCACCGACATCTAGCAATGAGTGTGTGTGAACATAAATGTAATGTCGGTGGGAAATACGTACTCCCCCAAGCTTAGGCTTTTGGCCTAAGTTGGTTTATTGCCAGGGATAGCCTGGCGGATACCCGTAGGTGTAGCTGAGGTCGTACTGCGACGAAGAATAGCTGGGGTCGTACTGTGATGCAGCGGCTATCGCCTCTTGAGCTGCAGCATGGCGGCGAGCTGCCTCCGCTCTCCTCTCGTACCCATCTGCCTCCTCTCTAGTAATAGTATAGCTTCCTTTTGTCTGAGAATCAGAGAAGGCAGGAGCAGGGAGAGTAATACGGACAACATGCCGTTTGTTAAAGATTAGTCGATATAGGAGAGGTGATTCATTTCTCTCAACAAACTGGTGAGAGACCATAGATTCAAAATCTAAATAAGTGGGAGGCAACTCCATATCACCTTCACGAACGTCCACCTCAAGAAAATTAGCTAAGCGGGTTGCATAAATTCCTCCAAAGAAATCTCCACTATATCTATTATGATGCAACCTACGTGCTACAATGGCTCCCATATGATAAGATTTGTCTCCTAACACGGCACTCCTGAGAATGCTTAGGTCAGGGACACACATGTGACATGCTTCATCCTTAGCATTTATACACCTACCTATGAAGAGAGCAAAATAATGTATAGCAGGAAAGTGAATGCTCCCTATGGTAGCTTGCGTTATATCCCTAGACTCCCCTACAGTTATACTAGCAAGAAAGTTTCTAAATTCAGATTTACGGGGATCAATAGTACTACCCCATTGTGGGAGTTTGCAGGCAAAAGTAAAATCCTCTAAGTCCATGGTATAAGATTTATCATAAAGATCAAACATGGCTGAAGGAGAATTGCGAGAAGATGAAAACTCAAACCTCCTCACAAATGAACTAGTGAGATCATGATACTGTAGGCATTTGTCTGCCTCAAAGTCCACAAGATCGGCGTTACGCAAATATGCGTTAAATTCTTCTTTGATTCCCGCTCGATCCATAAAATTTTCTGAAGGCCATTCACAAGGTCGCACTGGAGCGTCCCTTGGGGGCTCCTTATCAGCATCACGCATTGCAAGCCTGGGGCCTTGCTTCCTTGAAGAACCGCCTTGGAACATCTTCCTTAGCATATTGCTTTTCTCTGAAAAATTTCTGAAATTTTTAGTAACTTCAAACAAAAGTGAACAAAACTCAACAAAATTGATAGCAACAACTCCTACAAGTACCTAGAGCCTATATCAAGTATTAGAACTACTTGGAACCATATTAATTTGACATGAAAGCTCAAGAACATGGTCACCTATGCAACACAAATTTGCAAAGAATAAAGCACTAGAACAAAAACTAATTCGACCAATGGAGGAGTCACATACCAAGGAACAATCTCCCCAAGCAGTTTTGCAAGAGGTGCTTTGAGCAAGGAGATCGAAAATCACAGCAAGGTGAGCTAGAACTCGTGCTTGAACCAGATATTCGTGTTTGTGGGAGGAGGAAGAAGAGGATGGGTGCAGGAATAAGTGGAGGAGGGCCACCGTGGGCCCACGAGGTAGGGGGCACGCCCTCCACCCTCGTGGCCAGGTGGCAGCTCCCCCCGCGGTGATTTCAGTACCATAAATCCTCAAATATTCCTGAAAAAATCAAATTAAATTGGCATGGCATTTGGGGGACTTTTATTTTCGGGATATTTTTATATTGCACGGATAAATCAGGAAACAAACAGAAAAATACTAATTTTACTTTATTTCAACTAAACAATAGAAAGTATAAAGAGGGTACAGAAGGTTGTGCTTCTAGTTTCATCCATCTCATGCTCATCAAAAGGAATCCACTTACAAGGTTGATCAAGTCTTGTTAACGAACCCATTCCGAATAACATGAAACCGGAGAAATTCGAATAACACTATGTTACCTCAACGGGGATATGCACATCCCCAATAATAAGAATATCATATTTCTTCTTGACAGTAGGAAGAGGAAATTCGAAACCTCCTAATATAATCGATGGAATTTTTCCAATAGAGTTGATACTATGAACTTGAGGTTGTTTCCTCGGAAAGTGTACTGTATGCTCATTACCATTAACATGAAAAGTGACATTGCCTTTGTTGCAATCTATAACAGCCCCTGCAGTATTCATAAAAGGTCTTCCAAGAATAATAGACATACTATCGTCCTCAGGAATATCAAGAATAACAAAGTCCGTTAAAATAGTAACGTTTGTAACCACAACAGGTACATCCTCACAAATACCGACAGGTATAGCAGTTGATTTACCAGCCATTTGCAAAGATATTTTAGTAGGTGTCAACTTATTCAAATCAAGTCTACGATATAAAGAGAGAGGTATAACACTAACACCGGCTCCAAGATCACATAAAGCAGTTTTAACATAGTTTCTTTTAATGTAGCATGGTATAGTAGGTACTCCTGGATCTCCAAGTTTCTTTGGTATTCCACCCTTAAAAGTATAATTAGCAAGCATGGTGGAAATTTCAGCTTCCGGTATCTTCCTTTTATTAGTAACAATATGTTTCATATACTTAGCATAAGGATTCATTTTGAGCATATCAGTCAATCGCATACGCAAAAAGATAGGTCTAATCATTTCAGCAAAGCGCTCAAAATCCTCATCATCCTTTTTCTTGGATGGTTTGGGAGGAAAAGGCATGGGTTTCTCAACCCATGGTTCTCTTTCTTTACCATGTTTCCTAGCAACAAGGTCTCTCTTGTCATAACGTTGATTCTTTGATTGTGGGTTATCAAGATCAACAATAGGTTCAATTTCTACATCATTATCATTACTAGGTTGAGCATCATCATGAACATCATTATTAACATTTTCACTAGGTTCATGTTCATTACCAGATTGTGTTTCAGCATCATACATAGAGATATCATTTGGATTATCAGGCGGTTCAGCAATAGGTTCACTAGAAGTTTGCAAAGTCCTATCATTTTTATTTTTCTTCCTTTTAGAAGAACTAGGTGCATCAATATTATTTCTCTGAGAATCTTGCTCAATTCTCTTAGGGTGGCCTTCAGGATACAAAGATTCCTGAGTCATTCTACCAGTTCTAGTGGCCACTCTAACAACATAATCATTTTTCTTACTATTCATTTCATCGAGCAATTCTTTTTGAGCCTTAAGTACTTGTTCTACTTGAGTGGTAACCATAGAAGCATGTTTGCTAACAAGTTTAAGTTCACCTCTAATATTAGCCATATAATCACCCAAGTGTTTAATCATATAAGCATTTTGTTTTAATTGTCTACCAAAATAAGCATTAAAGTCTTCTTGCTTAAACATAAAGTTATCAAACTCATCCAAGCACTGACTAGCCATTTTAGTAGGAGGGACTTCAACTTTATCATATCTATAGAGAGAATTTACCTTTACTACCTGTGTCGGGTTATCAAGATCAGGAGGTTCTTCAATAGGTAATGGATCAAGACCATATGTTTCTTCCACAGGTGGTAAATTAAGACCATGTATTTCTTCAATAGGAGGTAAATTCTTAACATCCTCAGCTTTAATACCTTTTATTTCATAGATTTCTTAGCCACTTGCATATCCTCAGGACTGAGAAATAGAACACCTCTCTTCTTCGGAGTGGGTTTAGGAATAGGCTCAGTAATTAGAGCGGGAGCTGGATCAGGAGCTGGCTCAGGAGGTGCCCAATTATTTTCATTTGTCAACATATTATTCAATAGAATTTCAGCTTCATCCGGTGTTCTTTGCCTGAAAAGAGAACCAGCACAACTATCTAGGTAATCTCTGGAAGCATCGGTTAGTCCATTATAAAAGATATCAAGTATTTCATTTTTCTTAAGAGGATGATCAGGCAAAGCATTAAGTAACTTGAGAAGCCTTCCCCAAGCTTGTGGGAGACTCTCTTCTTTAATTTGCACAAAGTTGTATATTTCCTTTAAAGCAGCTTATTTCTTATAAGCAGGGAAATATTTAGGAGAGAAGTAATAAATCATATCCTGGGCACACAACCAGGGTCAAGAGAATTAAACGATATCTTAGCATCACCCTTTAATGAGAACGGAAATATTTTAAGTATATAAAAGTATCGAGATCTCTCATCATTAGTGAACAGGGTTGCTATATCATTTAATTTAGTAAGATGTGCCACAACAATTTCAGATTCATAACCATGGAAAGGATCAGATTCAACCAAAGTAATTATATCAGGATCAACAGAGAATTCATAATCCTTATCGGGAACACAAATAGGTGAAGTAGCGAAAGCAGGGTCAGGCCTCATTCTATCTCTAAGAGATTCCTTGTTCCATTTAATTAATAGCCTCTTAAGTTCACGACTACCTCTGCAAGCTAAAATAGCGGCAGAAGATTCCATATCAAAAACATAACCCTCAGGAATAACAGGCCTATCTTCATCATCACTTTCATCATTATAATCTGATTCAACAATTTCTTTCTCTCTAGCCCTAGCAATTTGTTCATCAAGAAATTCACTAAGGGGCACAATATTATCAGGCATAGAAGTAGTTTCATCATAAGTATCATTGAGGGAGTCCTGGATTAGGGCGTGTTCGGATAGCCGAACTATACCTTCAGCCGGACTCCAGACTATGAAGATACAAAGTTGAAGACTTCGTCCCGTGTCTGGAAGGATCTTTTCTTGGCGTGGAAGGCAAGCTAGGTGTGCGGATATTCGAGATCTCCTACCATTGTAACCGACTCTGTGTAAACCCTAACCCTATCCGGTGCCTATATAAACCGGAGGGTTGTAGTCCATAGGACAACCTTCATCATACACAATCATACCATAGGCTAGCTTCTAGGGTTTAGCCTCCTTGATCTCGTGGTAGATCCACTCTTGTACTACCCATATCATCAATATTAATCTAGCAGGAGTAGGGTTTTACCTCCATCGAGAGGGCCCGAACCTGGGTAAAATAAAGTGTCCCTTGTCTCCTGTTACCATCCGACCTTGACGCACAGTTCGGGACCCCCTACCCGAGATCCGCCGGTTTTGACACCGACATTGGTGCTTTCATTGAGAGTTCCTCTGTGTCGTCGCTTTTAGGCCCGATGGCTCCTTTGATCATCAACAATGATGAGGTCCAGGGTGAGACTTTCCTCCCCGGACAAATCTTCGTCTTCGGCGGCTTCGCTCTGCGGGCCAATTCGCTTGGTCATCTGGAGCAGATCGAAAGCTACGCCCCTGGCCATCAAGTCTGGTTTGGAAGCTTAAACTACACGGCTAATATCCGCGGAGACTTGATCTTTGATGGGTTCGAGCCACAGCCAAGCGCGCCGCGCTATTTCGAGGGGCACGATATAGCTCTGCCTCCGAATAGCACCCTGGAGGCCGCACACGCTCCGGCCCCGATCTTTGACTCGGAGCCCGCTGCGTTCTCTGAGGATGAACGGCTGGATGTCACCTCAGGGGCTGCGATCTCAAAGGCGATCGAGCCGAACGCCAGCCCCGTACTCCGCACGGCCCAGGACTCCATGGAGCCGGACTCTTCTCCGAACTCCGAGCCTTCCGCGCCCCCGCCGATCGAATCTGATTGGGCGCCTGTAATGGAGTTCACCGCCGCGGACATCTTTCAGTGCTCACCTTTCGGTGATATCCTGAATTCTCTCAAGTCTCTCTCTTTATCAGGAGAGCCCAGACCGGATTATGGTCTGCGAGGTTGGGATTCGGGCGACGAAGAAATTCAAAGCCCACCCACCACCCACTTAATAGCCACTGTCGACGATTTAACCGACATGCTTGACTTCGGCTCCGAAGACTTCGACGGTATGGACGACGAAGGAGGAGACGAACAAGAACCAGCACCTGTAGGGCGCTGGACCGCCACCTCTTCATATGACATATACATGGTGGATGCTCCAAAGGATGCGGATGGCGATGGAGCAGCGGAAGACGACACCTCGAAAAAACCGCAAAAACGCCGGCGCCAATGGCGCCGCTCTAAATCCCGCCACAGCAGAAACGGTGATTCCGGCACGGGAGATAATACTACCCCGGACAGCGCCGAAGAACACCAGAACCAGCAAGATTCGACGCAGGAAGATGGAAAAGCCAGCCCACAGGAGAGAGCGGCAGAGCAGGAGGTTGAGGATGATAACTAAATGCCTCCCTCCGAAGACGAGGCAAGCCTCGACGACGACGAATTCGTCGTACCATCAGACCCCGCCGAACAAGAGCGTTTTCAACGCAGGCTTCTAGCCACGGCCAACGGCCTAAAGAAAAAGCAGCAACAGCTTAGAGCTGATCAAGATCTGCTAGCCGATAGATGGACTGAAGTCCTTGCGGCCGAAGAATATGAACTCGGGCGCCCCTCCAAAAATTATCCTAAGCGCAGGCCGCTACCCCAATCAGAGGGGGAAGCATATGACATGGCAGACCGGCCACCCCGTGGCCGCGACAGAGAGGCCTGTCGAGCCCTTAAGCAAACCATGCCCCGATGCCGCTCGAATAAGGCACGGGAAAACGAGCCAGACCTGCGAGACGTACTGGAGGATAAAGCAAAGCAAACAAGATCGATCTATGGATCGCGTGGACGCCCGAAGACACGTGATGATCTTCACTCCGGACACAATAAATCCGTCCGGGCCGGACACAGCAGGCACAACTCTTCCGAGCTCCGTCGTGACATAGCCCAGTACAGGGGCGCCGCACACCCACTATGCTTCACAGACGAAGTAATGGATCATAAAATCCCAGAGGGTTTTAAACCCGTCAATATCGAGTCGTACGATGGTACGACAGATCCGGCAGTATGGATTGAGGATTATCTCCTTCACATCCACATGGCACGTGGCGATGATCTGCACGCCATCAAATACTTACCCCTCAAGCTTAAAGGACCAGCCCGGCACTGGCTTAACAGCCTACCAGCGGACTCAATCGGTTCTTGGGAGGACCTGGAAGCCGCATTCCTCGACAACTTTCAGGGGACCTATGTGCGGCCACCGAATGCCGACGACCTAAGCCACATAATTCAGCAGCCAGAAGAATCGGCCAGGCAATTCTGGACACGGTTCCTAACAAAGAAAAATCAGATAGTCGATTGTCCGGACGCAGAGGCCCTAGCAGCCTTCAAACATAACATCTGTGACGAGTGGCTTGCCCGGCACCTGGGACAGGAAAAGCCAAAAACCATGGCAGCCCTCACGACACTCATGACCCGCTTTTGCGCGGGCGAAGATAGCTAGCTAGCTCGCAGCAACAACTTATCGAAGAAGCCCGGTAATTCGGATACCAAGGACAAAAGTGGCAGGTCACGTCGAAATAATCAAAAGCGCCACGTTAGCAACGACAGCAATGAGGATACGGCAGTCAATGCCGGATTCAGAGGCTATAAATCTGGTCAGCGGAAAAAGCCATTTAAAAAGAATACCCAGGGCCCGTCCAGTTTGGACCGGATACTAGATCGCTCGTGCCAGATTCATGGCACCCCCGAAAGGCTAGCCAATCACACCAACAGGGATTGTTGGGTGTTCAAGCAGGCAGGCAAGTTAAGAGCCGAACACAAGAACAAGGGGCTGAACAGCAACGACGAGGAGGAGCCCAGGCCGCTGAACAACAATGGACAGAAAGGGTTTCCCCCACAAGTGCAGACGGTGAACATGATATACACGACCCACATTCCCAAGCGGGAGAGGAAGCGTGCGCTACGGGACGTATACGCGATGGAGCCAGTCGCCCCAAAATTCAACCCATGGTCCTCCTGCCCGATCACTTTCGATCGAAGGGACCACCCCACTAGCATCCGTCACGGCGGTTTTGCCGCACTGGTCCTCGACCCAATCGTGGACGGATTTCATCTCACAAGAGTCCTCATGGACGGCGGCAGTAGCTTGAACCTGCTTTATCAAGATACAGTGCGGAAAATGGGCATAGATCCATCAAGGATCAAGCCCACAAGGACGACCTTTAAAGGCGTCATACCAGGTGTAGAGGCCAATTGCACAGGCTCGATAACACTTGATGTGGTCTTCGGATCTCCGGATAACTTCCGAAGCGAAGAGTTAATCTTCGATATAGTGCCGTTCCGCAGTGGCTATCACGCCCTGCTCGGACGAACCGCATTCGCTAAATTCAATGCGGTGCCGCACTACGCGTATCTCAAGCTCAAGATGCCAGGCCCTCGAGGAGTAATTACGGTCAGCGGAAATACATAACGCTCCATCCGTACGGAAGAGCACACGGCGGCCCTCGCAGCGGAAGTACAAAGCAGCCTTTCAAGGCAACTCTCCAGTCCGGCCGTTAAAAAACCGGACAATGCAAAGCGCGCCCGGAGTAAACTGCAACAAGACCACCTGGCACGATCAGAGCAAGCATAGCAATACGGCCCCGACCCCAGCCATCGCAACATAGCGGAGCAAGTACCTCGAGCACACAATTACGCCCTTAAAATTCCATGGGCACAGGGCGAGGGGCACATTAACGGCATGCCTACAACACGGCGTCAAACGTACTAGAGGCTGCCGGATTTTTCTTTTTTACTTTCAGGACTCCATACTCTGGACAACCTGTTCGGCAGCATTGCCGCACAGACGATGCAAGATCTAGGAAAGCAGACAAATCTACGCCGCATTCCGGAACTCTCAGGTGGTCTCTATTTCGAGCGATATATCTGTTTCTAAATTCCACGGCCTATGCCTGGTCAGGACATGTTAAATAGTCTAATATCTTTTTTGCTTATCGGACTACTTGTATCGTTCGGCTTTGATAAATAGCCTCTTTATAAACAATGCATAGCTTTTTGTCTATTTTTTGCATTGTCCCTTTTGAATATATGTGTTTATGATATAACATGATCGCAGCCGTACACCATGGTACGGCAAACCACGCCAGGGGCTTCATTACCCTTTTATCTGGTGTGAGAAGTCCGTACACTTTCACAAGTGCGGCACCCCGAACTTATAGCACTATATGCATCGGCTCTGAGTCATGATTTTGGTCACATGTTGGGTCTGCCCGTCTCCTATGTTTTGGTACCTTACGTTCCGCTCTATCGGCTAAGGTAGCACTAGGAGAACCACTGCGATTGTGCCCCAGATCAGGTGGGTTGAGCACCTCAGTGGAGAAAGCTAAAACAGACTGTCATGATAAGGCGTGAGACCGGTCGCTGTTCGAGAGGTTTTTCGAGTCCTTAAAGGATTATGCCGCTTTGAGCGAGGAGCTGGCTATATCCGGCCAAAGGCGTGGATAGCGCCCCGAATTTGGCCTTCCGAACTAGGGGCTTCGCCGAAATTTAAAATTATAACGTTCTATGGCTAAGTGAGAGTGTTCAAGCATTATAGTCCGATTGGCTGGTTTGCTGTGCTGAGCGCCTCCCTCGAAGGACCCAACTATGGGAACAAGAGCCCTCAGGTTTATCCCGAACACCCCAGCACTAGTGGCATGGGGGCAGAAGCCGACGACTCACCATCTCTCAATTTTTGGTAAACGGCCGCACAGAAAATAATATTTTAAATTAAACAAGCATTGCTTTGCGCATATGAAGAAGTTTTCAGCGCACAGGATACAAACGAGTGAGTTCACTCAAATATTACATCTTTAGCACATTCATCCGCGACAAGGCGGGCTCCGGCAAGAACGTCCTTGTAGTAGTTCTCGGGCTTGCGATGCTCCTTCCCCTGCGGCGGCCCGTCCTTCACCAGCTTCTCTCCGTCCAGCTTACCCCAGTGTACCCTTACACGGGCAAGGGCCCTATGGGCACCTTCAATGCAGACGGAGCGCTTGATGACCTCAAGCCGTGGACATGCCTCCACCAGCCGCCGCACCAACCCGAAATAGCTCCCAGGCAGGGCCTCTCCAGGCCACAGCCGAACTAGTAAGCCCTTCATGGCATGTTCGGCCGCCTTGTGGAGCTCGACCAGCTATTTCAGCTGATCGCTTAAGGGCACAGGGTGTCCGGCCTCAGAATACTGAGACCAGAATACACTCTCCGTCGAGCTGCCCTCTTCAGCTCAGTAGAACGCGGCGGCGGCGGATACGCTACGGGGAAGATCGGCGAACGCCCCTGGAGAACTCCGGATTCGGGTAAGTAATAGGTAGTTTAATTTTTCACCTCCTCCAACTCTTGGAGGGCCTTCTGGGCTTCGGCCTTGGCACTCTTGGCGGTCTCGATGGCCGACACGAGCTCGGATGCTTGCGCCTTCGCCTCAATCTCCAAACCCTCATGTTTTTTCATGAGAGTTTACAGCTCTTGCTGCACCTCGCCGACCTGAACCCCAAGCCTTTCTCGCTCGGCGCGCTCCTCGGCCGTTTTCTTTTCGGCCTCAGCCAGCGCTTGCTTCAGGGTTGTCACCTCGGTTGTGGCCCCTACAATAAGCAATACAATCATGTTATTTCCTTCTGCAATCAAGCCTCTCTATAGGCACCTTTTTTCTTCTTTTTCTTTTTTTAGGTATTTCTTACCCTCCTTCTCCTCGAGCTGCCGTTTGGCAAGGCCGAGCTCTTGCTCGGTCCGCCCGAGGTCCTGTTTCAGGACATCCACCTGTGCAGTCAGTGCGGCGGTGGACAGCAGTGAAGCCTGCATACGCATATTTGACCTTTTTTGTTAGACTCCTGCGAAATTTATTGGATCCTCTATCCGGCTTTTCTTTCCGAACACCGAACAGAGCATCAGGGGCTACTGTCTATGCGGTAAATAAATTGACATATTTTTACTTACCTCGAAGCCTGTTAGAAGGCTAGCGCAAGCTTCATTCAGTCCGCTCTTGGCGGACTGAATCCTTTGGATCACCGTACTCATAATAGTACGGTGCTCCTCATCGATGGCGGTGCCCTTAAGCACCTCCAGCAGATTGTCCGGCGCCTCCGGTTTGACGGAGGCGCCGACTCAGATGGCTTACTCCTCTTGGAGGGAGTTCGCCCACCGCGGACCGGGACTGTCGAGACCGGCGCGGTGTCCGGCACAAAGCCGGACTTGGAGCCCTGGGGGGTTTCATCCCCTTTACTCCTGGGGTCCGGAGGATTGCCTTGTGGCTCCTCCAGGACCATCTCCTCCTGCCCCGAAGCTTGGCGGGGCGCCGCTTCGGCGTCGTCCGCCCCGCGGGGGGAGACCGCGGGCGGAACAGAGTTCACGTCCGACGAATCTAGGGAGCCGCTCGACGAGTCGTCGAGTTCGGCCCGGGGCGGGCTGCATAAAATACGTGCGATATCAGGGAAGGCCGCACACTAAGAGAATATCATGAATCACCCTGGTATATAAATACTTACGATTTCGCCGGACGCTTGGTTCTGTCCGGCCACTCCTCTCCGCCCTCTTCGGCATCGTGGGAGTAGTCCGGCGGCGGGGTCTTCCTTTTCCTTGACCCCTCGGCCTCGCCCGTTGGGGTGGCCTTCTTCTTCTTTGCTCCCCTCGCTGGAGGGGGGAGCTTCCTTGTTCCTCCTCATTTTCACGAGAGGAGGGCGTTGCGGACTCGTCGGATGATGAGTCCGACACCACCATGTTGCGGGAACTTTTTCGAGTCCCAGTGGTTTTCTTCTTCCTGGCCTTCCTCTCCGGCACCACGTAAGGTGCCGGAGCCATTAGCTTCACCAAGAGAGCTGGGGCCGGGTCTTCGGGCAGAGGAGCCGGACAGTTAATCAGCCCGGATATCTCCAGCCAAGCCTGCCAAAGGTAAAAGGGAGTTTAGATCCCGCATAGAGATAATCTATGAAGAAGATCTTAACGAACCTATCAAAGGTATTGATAGCTTACCTCGCCAGCGTTACGCTGCGAGCTGTATCCGCGATCCTCGGAGGCGGATGTGGGGGACTCGGCGCCTTTGGTCAGCACCTTCCAGACGTCTTCACACGTCGTGTCGAAGAGCCTACTGAGGGTCTGGTGCTGCACCGGGTCGAATTCCCACAAAGTAAAATCCCGTTCTTGGCACTGGAGGATCAGGCGAATGAGCATGACCTGGACTATGTTGGCAAGCCAGATTGGCTTGTTCACCAGGGACTGGATACATGTTTGCAACCCAGTCACTTCTTCCTCGTTGCCCCACGACAGGCCTGTCTCTTTCCAGGACATGAGCCGCGTGGGGGGTCCGGATCTGAACTCAGGGGCCGCGACCCATTTCGGATCGCGGGGCTCGGTGATGTAAAACCACCCAGCCTGCCACCCCTTTAGGGACTCCACGAGGGAGCCATCGAACCAGAGGACGTTGGCTATCTTGCCAACCATAGCGCCTCCGCACTCCGCCTGGGTGCCAGACACCACCTTGGGCTTGACGTTGAAGGTCTTGAGCTAGAGGCCGAAGTGGGGGCGGACGTGGAGAAAGGCCTCACACACGACGATAAACATCGAGATGTTGAGAACGAAGTTCGGGGCCAGATCATGGAAATCCAGGCCATAGTAGAACATGAGCCCCCGGACAAATGGGTGAAGTGGAAAGCCCAGTCCGCGGAGGAAGTGGGGAAGAAAAACTACCCTCTCATGGGGCCTTGGGGTAGGAAGAAGCTGCCCCTTATAAGGAAGCCGATGCGGGATGTCCTTGGACAAGTATCCGGCTTTCCTTAACCTTTTTACTTGAGCCTCCGTAACGGAGGAGACCATCCACTTGCCTCCCGCTCTGGACATTGTTGGAGGGGGTTGAGGAAGGAAGAGCGGACTTGGGCGCTGGAGCTTGAGTGCGCGAGAGATGGATGGGCAAAGGAGGAAGAAGGCGTAGGTTAAAAAGGTGAATCCTTATCCCTTTATATAAGCAGGTACGGTTAGGCGTCCTCACCTACCTAATGAAACTCGCTTGCCTCCCAAACGCCATGGTAAATGGCGTGGTTGGGTTACCCACATCCGTATTAATGAGAATCCCGTTAAAGGGGGCACACGATCTCTGCTTCGACAAGACGTGCCAAGGAAACCGCCTCGCTAAACGAGCTGAGGTGGAACAATGAAAACAATTTACATAGAAGGCTTGGCCGCAGTGTTGTGACGCACTGCGGGATACGTCAGCAGATTTGATTTGTGTTAATTCTCTGTATGGCAATATGTGGAAACTTATTTTGCAGAGCCGGACACTATTCTATGGTGTTTATAATCTTCTTGAAGAACTTGGAGGAGGAACCCGCCTTGCAATGCCGAAGACAATCTGCGCGCTGGACTCGTCGTCATTGAAGCCTGGTTCAGGGGCTACTGAGGGAGCCCTGGATTAGGGGTTGTTCGGATAGCCGAACTATACCTTCAGCCGGACTCCAGGACTATGAAGATACAAAGTTGAAGACTTCGTCCCGTGTCCGGAAGGATCTTTTCTTGGCATGGAAGGCAAGCTAGGTGTGCGGATATTCGAGATCTCCTACCATTGTAACCGACTCTGTGTAAACCCTAACCCTATCCGGTGCCTATATAAACCGGAGGGTTCTAGTCCGTAGGACAACCTTCATCATACACAATCATACCATAGGCTAGCTTCTAGGGTTTAGCCTCCTTGATCTCGTGGTAGATCCACTCTTGTACTACCCATATCATCAATATTAATCTAGCAGGAGTAGGGTTTTACCTCCATCGAGAGGGCCCAAACCTGGGTAAAATAAAGTGTCCCTTGTCTCTTGTTACCATCCGACCTTGACGCACAGTTCGGGACCCCCTACCCGAGATCCGCCGGTTTTGACACCGACAATCATGCATAGTAGAAGTGGCATCATCAATAACATGCGACATATCAGAACGAATAGCAGAAGCAGGTTTAGGTGTCGCAAGCTTACTCATAACAGAAGGTGAATCAAGCGCATAGCTAGATGGCAGTTCCTTACATCCCCTCGTAGTTGAGGGATAAATTGTTGTCTTAGCGTCTTTCAAGTTCTTCATAGTGTCTAGCAGATATAAATCCCAAGTGACTCAAAGAATAGAGCTATGCTCCCCGGCAACAGCGCCAGAAATTAGTCTTGATAACCCACAAGTATAAGGGATCGCAACAGCTTTCGAGGGTAGAGTATTCAACCCAAATTTATTGATTCGACACAAGGGGAGCCAAAGAATATTCTCAAGTATTAGCAGCTGAGTTGTCAATTCAACCACACCTGGAAACTTAATATCTGCAGCAAAGTGTTTAGTAGCAAAGTAATATGATAGTGGTGGTAACGGTAACAAAAGAGTAAATGAAAGCAAAGTAATATTTTTGGTATTTTGTAGTGATTGTAAGAGTAGCAACGGGAAAGTAAATAAGCGTAAACCAGTAGATGGAAAGCTCGTAGGCATTGGACCGGTGATGGATAATTATGCCGGATGTGGTTCATCATGTAACATTCATAACATAGGGTGACACAGAACTAGCTCTAATTCATCAATGTAATGTAGGCATGTATTCCGAATATAGTCATACGTGCTTATGGAAAAGAACTTGCATGACATCTTTTGTCCTACCCTCCCGTGGCAGCGGGGTCCTAATGGAAACTAAGGGATATTAAGGCCTCCTTTTAATAGAGAACCGGAACAAAGCATTAGCACATAGTGAATACATGAACTCCTCAAACTATGGTCATCACTGGGAGTGGTCCCGATTATTGTCACTTCGGGGTTGCCGGATCATAACACATAGTAGGTGACTATAGACTTGCAAGATAGGATCAAGAACTCACATATATTCATGAAAACATAATAGGTTCAGATCTGAAATCATGGCACTCGGGCCCTAGTGACAAGCATTAAGCATAGCAAAGTCATAACAACATCAATCTCAGAACATAGTGGATACTAGGGATCAAACCCTAACAAAACTAACTCGATTACATGATAGATCTCATCCAACCCATCACCGTCCAGCAAGCCTATGATGGAATTACTCACACACGGCGGTGAGCATCATGAAATTGGTGATGGAGGATGGTTGATGATGACGACGGTGATGAATCCCCCTCTCTGGAGCCCCGAACGGACTCCAGATCAGCACTCCTAAGAGGTTGTAGGGCTTGGCGGTGGCTCCGTATCGTAAAACGCAATGATTTCTTCTCCTTGATTTTTTTCTCCCTGAAAGCAAATATATAGAGTTGGAGTTGGCGTCGGAGGAGCTCCAGGGGGCCCACGAGGTAGGGGGCGCGCCCTAGGGGGCGAGCCCCCCATGAGGCGCGCCCCCACCCTCGTGGACAGGGTGTGGGCCCCCTGGTCTTCATCTTTGGCGAGGATTTTTTATTATTTTTAACTTGACGTTCCGTGGAGTTTCAGGTCATTCCGAGAACTTTTGTTTTCTGCACATAAAACAACATCATGGCAATTCTGCTGAAAACAGCGTCAGTCCGGGTTAGTTCCATTCAAATCATACAAGTCAGAGTCCAAAACAAGGGCAAAAGTGTTTGGAAAAGTAGATACGTCGGAGACGTATCAGATATGAATTGCATGTTGTTCCTGAGGGTTATGTTATGGATGAAGAAACTGCTAGAGACTTTCTTGCTTGTAATGATAGATATGATCTTAAGAAATTACTAGCTAAGCTGAAAGAAAAATCTTTGAATGCTATAATGAAATATGACCTTGCTTTTGCTACTCTTCACCTATCTGTGTTACTGATAAGGATTATGATTTCTCTGTCGACCCTGAGATAATTACTTTGGTTGAATCTGATCCTTTTTATGGCTATGAATCTGAAGCTGTTGTGGCACATCTTACTAAGTTAAATGATATAGCCACCCTATTCACTAATGATGAGAAGACTCGCTACTACTATATCCTTAGGTTATTTCCGTTCTCATTAAAGGATGATGCTAAAACATGGTTTAATTCTCTTGATCCTGGTTGTGTGCATAGTCCCCAGGACATGATTTATTACTTCTCTGCTAAATATTTCTCCGCTCATAAGAAACAAGCTGCTTTAAGGAAATTATATAATTTTTTCCAAATTGAAGAAGAGAGTCTCCCACAAGCTTGGGGGAGGCTTCTCCAATTACTTAATGCTTTGCCTGATCATCCTCTCAAGAAAAATGAAATACTTGATATCTTTTATAATGGACTAACTGATGCTTCCAGAGACCACCTGGATAGTTGTGCTGGTTGTGTTTTCAGGGAAATAACTATTGATCAAGCTGAATTGCTATTGAATAATATGTTGACTAATGAAAATAATTGGACACTTCCTGAACCAACTCCTAAGCCAACTCCGAAGAAAAGGGGTATTCTATTTCTCAGTCCTGAAGATATGCAAGAGGCAAAGAAATCTATGAAAGAAAAAGGTATTAAAGCTGAAGATGTTAAGAATTTACCACCTATTGAAGAAATACATGGTCTTGATAACCCGACACAAGTAGTAAAGGTAAATTCTCTCTGTAGATCTGATGAAGGTGATATTCCTCGTTATAAGTCTGCTAGCCAATGCTTAGATGAGTTTGATAATTTTATTGTTAAACAAGAAAACTTCAATGCTTATGTTGGTAGACAATTGAAACAAAATGCTTATATGATTGAACACTTGAATGATTATATGTCTAGAGTTAAAGGTGAACTTAAACTCATTAGTAAACATGCTTCTATGGTTACCACTCAAGTAGAACAAGTGCTTAAAACTCAGAATGATTTGCTCAATGAATTAAATAATAAGAAAAATGATAATGATGTTAGAGTTATGACTAGAGGGGGTAGAATGACTCAGGAACCTTTGTATCCCGAGGGCCACCCTAAGAGAATTGAGCTGGATTCTCAGAGAACTAATGTTGGTGCACCTAGTCCTTCTAAAAAGAAGAAAAGGAAAAATTATAGGACTTTGCATGCTTCTAGTGAACCAGTTGTTGACACACCTGAGAATCCCAATGATATTTTTATTTCTGATGCTGAGACACAATCTGGTAATGAACATGAACCAAGTGATAATGTTAATGATGATGTTCATGTTGATGCTCAACCTAGCAATAACAATGATGTAGAGATTGAACCTGCTGTTGATCGTGATAACCCACAATCAAAGAATCAATGTTATGATAAGAGAGAATTTGTTGCTAGGAAGCACGGTAAAGAAAGAGAACCATGGGTTCAGAAACCCATGCCTTTTCCTCCCAACCCATCCAAGAAAAAGGATGATGAGGATTTTGAGCGCTTTGCTGAAATGATTGTACCTATCTTTTTTGCGTATGTGTTTGACTGATATGCTTAAAATGAATCCTTATGCTAAGTATATGAAAGATATTGTTACAAATAAAAGAAAGAAAGATACCGGAAGCTGAATTTCCACCATGCTTGCTAATTATACTTTTAAAGGTGGAATACCTAAGAAACTTGGAGATCCAGGAGTACCAACTATAACATGCTCCATTAAAAGAAACTATGTTAAAACTGCTTTATGTGATCTTGGAGCCGGTGTTAGTGTTATGCCTCTCTCTTTATATCATAGACTTGATTTGAATAAGTCGACACCTACTGAAATATCTTTGCAAATGGCCGATAAATCAGCTGCTATACTTGTCGGTATTTGTGAGGACGTGCCTGTTGTGGTTGCAAACGTTACTATTTTAACGGACTTTGTTATTCTTGATATTCCCGAGGACGATAGTATGTCGATTATCCTTGGTAGACCCTTTTTGAATACTGCAGGGGCTGTTATTGATTGCAACAAAGGCAATGTCACTTTTCATGTTAATGGTAATGAGCATACGGTACACTTTCCGAGGAAACAACCTCAAGTCCACAGTATCAATTCTATTGGAAAAATTCCATCGATTACTATTGGAGGTTTTGAATTTCCTCTTCCTACTGTCAAGAAGAAATAAGATATTCTTATTGTTGGGGATGTGCATATGCCCGTTGAGGTAACCTAGTGTTATTCGAAATTTCTCCGGTTCCATGTTATTCGAAAAGAGTTTGTTAACAAGACTTGATCAACCTTGTTAGTGGATTCCTTTTGATGAGCATGAGATGGATGAAGTTAGAAAGCACAACCTTCTATACCCTCCTTTTTACTTTCTGTTATTTAGATTGAATAAAGCAAAAATAGTATTTTCTGTCTGTTTTCTGAATTATCCATGCAATAAAAAAATACCCCGAAAATAAAAGTTCTCCAAATGCCCTGAAAATGAAATATGATTTTTTCTAGAATATTTGAGAACATCTGGCACTGAGAACACATTAGGGGGAGCCAGCACCTGGCCACGAGGGTCCAGGGCATGCCCACCCCCTGGGCGCGCCCCCGTGCCTCGTGGGCCCCTGGTGGCCCCTCCACTTATTCCTGCACCCACACACTCCTTCTTCCTCCCAAAAAAATCACCAACCAGCTCAAGCACGAGTTCTAGCTCATCTTGCTGCCATTTTCGATCTCCTTGCTCAAAGATTCACTCACAAAACTGCTTTGGGGGATTGTTCTTCGGTATGTGACTCCTCCAATGGTCCAATTAGTTTTGTTCTAGTGCTTTATTTATTGCAAATTTTTGCTGCTGAGGTGACCCTGTTCTTGAGCTTGCATGTCAAATTTATATGGTCCCAAGTAGCTCTAATGCATGATATAGTCTCTAGGCACTTGTGGGAGTAGTTGCTATCAATTTTGTTGAGTCTGGTTCACTTTTATTTTGGGTTACTAAAATTTTCAGAAATTTTTCAGAGGAAGAAATATGTTCAGGAAAATGTACCAAGGTGGTTCTTCAAGGAAGCAAGGACCCAGGCCCGCAATACGAGAGCTGGACCATGAACCACCAAGAGAAGCTCAAGTGCGGCCTTGTGAATGGCCATTAGAAGATTTCATGGTCCGCGCAGGAATTAAGGAGGAATTTGACGCATATGTGCGTAATGCTGAACTTGAGGGCTTCATGCTAGATAAGTGCCCTCGGTATTATTACCTATCTGATTCCTTTGTGAGGAGGTTCAAATTTACATCTTCACGCAATTCTCACACTGTCCTATTTGATCTCTATGGTAAATCTTATACTATGGACTTAGAAGATTTTAATACTGCTTGTAAACTTCCGCAATGGGGTTGTGCTAGTGAACCTCGCAAATCTGAGTTTCAAGATTTTCTGACTAGTATCACTGTGGGGGAATCTAGAGAAATAACACAAGCTACCATAGGGAGCATTCATTTTCCTGCTATATATTATTTCGCTCTCTTTATAGGTAGATGCATAAACGGTAAGGACGAGGCATGTCACATGTGTGTTCCTGACCTTAGTGTTCTCAAGAGTGCCGTATTAGGAGATAAACAATACAACTTGGGGGCCATTGTTACACGAAGGTTGCATAATAATGGTCTAAGTGAAGACTTGTTTGGTGGGATTTATGCAACCCGTGTGGCTAATTTTCTTGAGATACCCATACATGAAAATGATATGGATTGCCTGCCGCTTATCTAGATTATGATGCTATGGTTCGTCATCAGTTTATTGAGAGGAATGAACAACCTCTCCAGTACCGAGTAATGTTTGACAGGCGCCGCACTTTCCATGTTGCTCTTCATGCTCCGATTTTCTTTGACTTTCAGGCAAAAGAGAGATATATTATAACCAGGGAGGAGGTGAACGAGTATAAGAGGAGGAGGGAGGCAGCTCGCCTCCAAGCTGCAGATCATGAGGCAATAGCTGCTGCATCTCGGTACGACCCCAGCTACAACTTTGATCCATGGGCATAGACCAACTTAGGCCAAAAGCCTAAGCTTGGGGGAGTACATATTTCTCACCGACACTACATTCATGTTCACACACTCATTCTAGTTGTCGGTGCTCATACTTTTTCATTATAATATCCATGCTAGTTTTTTTCTTTTCTAGTCTTCTTCTTGTGTGTTTGAATAACCTTAAGAAAAATAAAAAATAGTTGTAGCTTTTAGCTAGTTTACTTTCCATGCTTGTAGTAGTAATAATTAAAAGAAAACCCAAAAAGATTTCTTGTTCTTCTTTTGCTTGTTGGGAGCTTTCCCGTGTAAATAGTTTTTTCTTTTTTTTCTTTAGGGGTCGATAGGAGAAGACCATGATGAAAATGTTATAGTTGCTCTTCTATGCATTATTGTTGATTTAACAAAGAGCCCATATTACCCTGTCTTCTCCTTTGTATCAGATGCCTGCAGATTCCAGCTTAGTCCAATGCGCGTGCACTATTATTATTATACACATCGTTTGGTCGTGCAAGTGAAAGGCAATAATGACGATATATGATGGACCGATTGAGATGAGAGAAGCTGGTATGAACTCGAACTCTCTTGTTTATGTAAATATGATTAGTTCATCGTTCCTGATTCAGCCTATTATGAATGAAACATGTTTGCAATGACAATTAGAGATTATAGTTGCTTATGCCATGCTTAATTTGCTAGGAGGTTATAGTGGTTTACCTTGCGTGCCAACATGCTATTAAAATGGTTGTGATGTGGTATGATAGGGTGGTATCCTCCTTTGAATGAATTGAGTGACTTGACTTGGCACATGTTCACACATGTAGTTGAAACAAAATCAACATAGCCTCCATGATATTTATGTTCATGGTGCATTATATCCTACTCATGCTTGCACTCAATGTTTATTAATTTTAATGCATGTTCATGACTGTTGTCGCTCTCTAGTTGGTCGCTTCCCAGTCTTTTTCTAGCCTTCACTTGTACTAAGCGGGAATACTGCTTGTGCATCCACTTCCATAAACCCCAAAGTTATTCCATTTGAGTCCACCATACCTTCCTATATGCGGTATCTACCTGCCGTTCCAAGTAAATTTGTATGTGCCAAACTCTAAACCTTCAAATGAAATTCTGTTTTGTATGCTTGAATAGCTCATGTATCAACTAGGGATGTCTGTATCTTCCATGCTAGGCGGGTTATTGTCAAGAGGGGTGGACTCCGCTCCTTGCTCACGAGAAAATGGCTGGTCACCGGGATGCCCAGCCCCTTGCTTAAATCAAATCAAAATAATTGCAAACAAAACTCCCCCGGGACTGTTGTTAGTTGGACGGTACCCATTGTTTCGGACCAGCCATGGCGTGTGCTTGTTGGTGGTGGGGGAGTATAAACTTTACCATTCTGCTTGGGAACCGCCTATAATGTGTGTAGCATGGAAGATATCAAGATCTCTTGGTTGTTATGTTGACAATGAAAGTATGCCGCTCAAAATATTATTCATCTCTATTTCGAAATCGAGCTCTGGCACCTCTAGAAATCTTTGGTTCCCTTTGCGAAGGGCCTATCTATTTACTTCTATGTTGAGTCATCATCCTCTTATTAAAAAGCACCAGTTGGAGAGCACTGCTGTCATTTGCATCCATTATTATTAATTTATATTGAGTATGACTGGATCTCTTTTACCATGAATTACAATGTTTAGTCAGTCCTTGATCTTCAGAGGTGCTCTGCATTTATGTTTTGCATTCTCAGAAAGGGCTAGCGAGATACCATCTTGTTATATCATATTATGATTGTTTTGAGCAAGTGTTGTCATCCGAGATTTATTATTATTGCTCGCTAGTTGATTATGCCATTGATATGAGTAAACATGAGACCTAAGTGTTATTGTGAATATGGTTAGTTAATAATCTTTGCTGAAAACTTGAATGCTGGCTTTACATATTTACAACAACAAGAGCAAACAGGGTTTGTAAAAGTTTTTCTTTATCACTTTCAGTTTATCAACTGAATTGCTTGAGGACAAGCAAAGGTTTAAGCTTGGGGGAGTTGATACGTCTCCATCGTATCTACTTTTCCAAACACTTTTGCCCTTGTGTTGGACTCTAACTTGCATGATTTGAATGGAACTAACCCGGACTGACACTGTTTTCAGCAGAATTGCCATGGTGTTATTTTTATGCAGAAACAAAAGTTCTCGGAATGACTTGAAACTTCACAAAGAATATTTTTGGAATTAATAAAAATTACTGGTGAAAGAATCAAGGCCAGGGGGCCCACACCCTGTCCACGAGGGTGGGGGCGCGCCCCCTGCCTCGTGGGCCCCCTGGTGCTCCACCGACCTCAACTCCAACTCCATATATATATATATATATATATATATATATTAACGTTCGGGGAGAAAAAAATCAGAGAGAAGGATTCATCACGTTTTATGATACGGAGCCGCCGCCAAGCCCTAATCTCTCTCGGGAGGGCTGGTCTGGAGTCAGTTCGGAGCTCCAGAGAGGGGAATCCATCGTCGTCGTCATCATCAACCTTCCTCCATCACCAATTTCATGATGCTCACCGCCGTGCGTGAGTAATTCCATCGTAGGCTTGCTGGACGGTGATGGGTGCGATGAGATTTACCATGTAATCGAGTTAGTTTTATTAGGGTTTGATCCCTAGTATCCACTATGTTCTGAGATTGATGTTGCTATGACTTTGCTATGCTTAATGCTTGTCACTAGGGCCCGAGTGCCATAATTTCAGATCTGAACCTATTATGTTTTCATGAATATATGTGAGTTCTTGATCCTATCTTGCAAGTCTATAGTCACCTATTATGTGTTATGATCCGTTAACCCTGAAGTGACAATAATCGGCATACTTACCGGTGATGGCCGTAGTTTGGGGAGTTCATGTATTCACTAAGTGTTAATGCTTTGGTCTGGTACTCTATTAAAACAGGCCTTAATATCCCTTAGTTTCCAATAGGACCCTGCTGCCATGGGAGGGTAGGACAAAAGATGTCATGCAAGTTCTTTTCCATAAGCACCTATGACTATATTCGGAATACATGCCTACATTACATTGATGAATTGGAGCTAGTTCTGTGTCACCCTATGTTATAACTATTGCATGAGGAATCGCATCTGACATAATTCTCCATCATCGATCCAATGCCTACGAGCTTTTCACATATTGCTCTTTGCTTAGTTACTTTACCATTGCCACGGTTACAATTACTACAAAACTGCTGCTGTTACTAAAAAACTTTCCTCAAGCCCGGGCTCGTCCCGAATACAAGTCGAAGCCCAAAAGCCTGCCCCGAACATAGATTTTCAATGCTTCATGAGGTCATCCTGAAAACCTGAAAAAACAGAAGCTCAAGCCCAACCCGAATTATCTTTTGAGCTACAAAACTAGGTCTTGAGCCCGACCCATGAGACAAATCCTAGCCGTTTTGGGTCGGGCTACCCATGCGTGGGTTTAAGTCACACTTTGGAAAAGCGCCAATAGATTTGAGAACCCCCTCATGATAAGCAAGATAAAGCATGCCGACTCTACATATTTATGACGCCATATCAACCTTACATGAGAGAGAATCCAAATAATAGTGTTATTGGTTCCAGTATAATTAGTTCAAGCATTTTGCTTGGCTAGAGTGTTCATCTTTCAAAGATTGTGCATATTCCTTGCATTGTTTCCTCTTTTAGGGAAGCCAATTGGGATGTGTAGCTCATATACATTCACTGTTGTGAGCTTTGATAAGGTGGAATAAGGTGAATAATGGAAAGAGTGTGCTTTTTCTAATTCACACAGGCAAAGATTCTAGTTCAGGCCATACTTTTAAGTCATGTGTTTTGAGAATTCTTAAAACACATGACTCATATCGAAAATGGTGTTTGTCAATGCATGTTTTTTTTGTAGATGCAAGGCTACGACTCAGAGTTACAATCTATTCCATCGAGAAGGCAGAAGCAATGTCTTGTTTACTCTTCTATTACAATGTTTATACGCCAATCTTATACTTTTAGAGGCCATGACGAACCTTCAAGATCCATAAACCATGACAATCTCCTTGTTTTGTTCAAACTTTTGGCTACCTATAACAAGGAGGTGAAAGATGCTCGTCAAAATTCAAAGTACACCTCCCATTTTGTTCAATGGGAATTTTTCTTTTCTCAGAAGGTAAAAGGCGATAGTTAGACACGAAATAGGTAATTTTGTGTAATGATTGACAAAGCTCTTGATGAATAAACAAAGACGAGAAAATGGTGTTGGTCCTTTGATTTGCCAACAATGAAGGGATTTGAAAGCGTTTCCTTGATGTTGTTCATATCAATGACATTTGTTCTATTGACTATCAAGGTGTCAAATTGCACCGTCCTAACAAATAATAGTTAAAATATGCAAGATATCAAAGGTGAAGACAAAATAATAGTTAAAATTGCACTGTCCTTGCCTCCACACAAAATCTAACCGTTACACAGAATCTGCCAAACTCGGTGGGACCGAATCGCTAAACTCGGTCGGACCAATTCAGCAAACCTAGTGACCGTTAGGATTTTCGGTGGGACTGAAATGCAACTCGGTAGGACCGATATGGTTAGGGTTTGGGCATAACGTAATCTCGGTGTGACCGATTACACAAACTCGATGAGACCGATTTTGGTAATAAGCTAACCAAGGGTTGGTCAGGTAAACTCGGTGGGACCGATTCGCTCTTTTTGCTGAGACCGAAATGTTACGAAAGGGAAATAGTTAATTTACATTGCAATCTCGGTGGGACCGATTGCTCACTTCGGTTGGAACGAAACGTTATGAAGGGAAACAGAGAAAGTGCAATCCCATCTCGGTGAGACCGAGATCCCTATCGGTGGAACCGATTTGCTAGGGTTTGTGGCAGTGGCTATGACAAATGAAACTCGTTGGCTCCGGATAGAAAGAATCGGTGGGGCCGAGTTTGACTTTTGGTTTGGATCATATGTGGATATGGAAAGGTTGTTGAGGATTTTGGAGCATATCACTAAGCACATGAAGCAAGAGACTCATTAAGCAACACCTCATCCCTCCTTAATAGTATTGGCTTTTCCTATGGACTCAATGTGATCTTAGATCACTAAAACATAAAATGTAGAGTCTTGTCCTTGAAGTTTGAGCCAATCCTTTGTCCTTATAATTTTGAGGGATCCACTTTCCTCGTCCATGCCATGCCATCCATTGAGTTTTTCCTGAAATATTCATCTTGGAATAATGTTAGCTCAATGAGCTATATGTTGTTAGGAATTACCAAAACCACCCAGGGATAGTTGCACTTTCAATCTCCCCCTTTTTGGTAATTGATGACAACATATAGATCAAAGCTTCGACAAAAGATAATATGAGTGAAATATATCGTCGCTTTGAGAAGTATGTGATAAGTAAGAGCTCCCCCTAAATTTGTGCATGTTTTAAGATTTGCTTTGGACTGCAAATGCACAAAGAGTTGGAATCATGGGTTACTCTTCCATGTCACATACATCTTGGTGGAGCGCTCAAAATGATAAGAATTAAATACATGCACTCATCACCAAGGGAATAACATCCAACAAGCATTAAGTGTAGCTTATGATCAAACACATGATCATCACTGTCTCACAGATTAAGGCATAGTATCTCAAGCACTCAAAGCAAATAAAGTTCAACCAAGAAGACAAGAGAGAACAAAATGCAAACTCTCTCTCTCTCTCGAAGCCTATGATCTATACATTTTTCTCCCCCTTTGGCAACAAGTTACCAAAAAGTTCAAAGAAAATGCATAGTACTAAACGACTCTCAAGCTTGGTCTTCAGTTGGTGGAGTCCGGATAACGCCAAGGACGAAGGCTTCAGTGGAAGTAGATGGAGCTGCTGGGGTAGGAGCTAGAGCTGGTGGAACTGAAGCTGTAGCTGGTGCAGAAGTGGTGGCTCTAGTGCCAGCAACTGGCACTGCAGACGATCTTTGAGCTCTGGGCACTCTGGCAAATGCATTACTTGTGGTCTTGCCCTTCCTCTCCTGCATATCATCTTGTAGTTGTTCCATTGCAAACTGAATTTCTGTTACCTTCACATCCAGGTCATAGAACTTTTGTTCCATGATTCTTTCCAAACTCTCTTGGTTTTGAGTCAGGGTGGCCAGTCCTTTCTCAATTCTCAAAGTGGATGCTATCAGGTAGCTGAGCTGCTCCTGCTTGTTCTTTAAGAAGTACTCAGATGCCTCCTCTTGAGTTGGCATCCTGGCAGCTTTCTCCATCTTTGCCTTCTCCTTCTTTGCTTGAGCATGTGCAGATGATGGTTCATTCTCATTCATGACAACCTGATTGTCTTCAAAGTCTGGATGGATGGGCAGGTGTTCCTTGTCCAAGAGGTATATGCATGTGCCCATCTTTGAGTTGATCAGCTCTTGAATTTGTGGGGCATATCCACAGCTCCTCTTCTCATCAGCTGCTGTCCTCTTAATGGTCTCCACCATGAGGCTCATCACCTTGAATTTCTGTGGCACATCAAATATGTGAAGCAAGTTTATTGCATGGCCTCAGATCATCTTGTGATCACCTGACTTGGGCAACAGAGTGTGCCTCAGAATCCAGTTGATAGTGGGCAGCCCTGACAGAAGGAAATGCACTGAGCCAAACTTGAAAGTGTCAAGTGCTTTGCTTGGGATCTCCTTGTACATGTTGGACATGGAATTGTGATCCATCTTCTTCTTGGCATAGATGTCCAAGTCATCTTCCTGCTCTTCTGGGGCATTGATCAGCTGTGCCCATTCAGCAACTGTAGATTGATATCTGGTTCCTTCTGACATCCACACTATCCTGCCATGTGGATAGAAGTGTGTTGTGGAGTAGAATTGCATGATGAGCTCCTCATTCCACTTTGTGAGCTTCTGCCCAACAAAGTCTGCAACTCCACAAGCACTGAAGCTGTCATATACTCCAGGATAGTGTTCTTCGTGCTCCTTGATGTAATCCCAAACAACCCATCTCATGTCACATACTATGGGCTTCTTATCCAGCAGCACTGTCTCATAGAAGTCCTGTTGTTCCTTGGTGTGAAACCTGTAGTCCACAGCAGTTCTTCTCCTTGAAGCATATGGATCTTCTCCTCTCCACTTCCTCAGCCCTGAATCTCTTCTAATTTTCATGTCCTCAGCCACAGGATGAGCATCATTGTGGTCTGGGATCTTGGGCTTCAGTTTCCTGAGCACTTGTCCTTCTTCTTCTTCAGCAATGTCAGGCACTAGGGCCTTGTTCTTTTCAGCAGCAGATATGTTCCTGGTGTTCCTCTTAGGTGCACTCTTGGGCTTAGGTGCAGCTTTGGGTGTTTTCTTGGGCTTGGATGCAGTAGCCCCTAACCTTATGGCATCACCCATAAGCTTATGTGCCTTGGGTGCTGGTGCAACAACCTCTTCTTCATCTTCTTCATCTGAGTCTCTCCTCATAGAGGGTTTGCCAATAACTCTGGCAGTGGTAGTTCTGACTCTCTTCTTCTTCTTATCTTGGCCACTTGCTTCCTCTTCAGATTCCATGACAAGTTTCATGGTTTCTTCAGTTACAGCCTTCCTAGGCTTAGAAGTGGGAACTCTCCTGCAGGTGCCTTTTTCAGCATTCCAGGCCTGATGGCTGCAGCTGAGCCATACTCTTTCTTGAGCACTTTATTCTTAGATGTGGCTTCCTCTTCTGCCACATAATCCTCATCTTCTGATTCAGAAGTTCTCTTCTTGTTAGCTCTTGTGGCAGCCTTAGGCAGATTGCTTGGGGTGCTCCTGCTACCCTCATCAGAACTGCTAGAGGGACTAGTGCCCTCACTCATATGTACCTGCTCCTCAGATCTGTTCTGGCTGTTACTCTGATCAGACATGTTGTAGACTCTGACTGCTGACCCTGTGAATAGTTTATAGATGAGATAGAGTGGATGAGCATCACAAAATGCAGAGATTTTTGCAAAAGAATGAGTCAAAAACTTAGTTTTAGTTTTCCACAGAAAGCATTTCGGATCAACCGATTTGCAAACTCGGTGATACCGAAGCAGCTTTTGGGACCAAAACTAGTGAACTCGGTCAGACTGAGTCATAGTTCGGTGGCACCGAGACTACTAGGGTTTCACAAAGTCCTGAACTCGGTCTCACCGATTTGTAATTCTCGGTCAGACCGAGAACCACATGTGCAATGGCCGTGGCCGAATCGGTGTAACCGAGTTCCGCAACCCGGTGGGTCCGAGATGGTTTCGGCGGAAATCTAAACCTAAATTTTCGAATCTCAACTATTCTACGGATTGTTTTGACTGGATAGGATTGTTTCAAACGTGGCAAGAATCATAAAGAACACAATGTGCTAGGAATTGGACAGGGAATAGCACTGTGATCGAGTCCATACCCTAGTTCGGCGGCGGACTCGCTACGGCGGCAATGGCGAAGATGAATTCCATTGACGGCAGCGGAGACCAGCGACAAGAGGCGGCTGGCGACGAGGAGGACGACCCGGAGACCCAGGAGGCAGAGCGAGCTATGCACAGGCGAAGGGGTTTCGGAGAAATTTCCAAAATTTTGCCCGCGAGTATATATAGCCCGACCCTGTCGGTGTGACCGAGTGGAACAACTCGGAGGCACCGAGATGCATAACTATGACAGTTATGGCAACTCGGTGTGACCGAACAGTTCAAATCGGTTGCACCAAGGTGAAAACCTAGATCGACTTAGTGATCTCGGTATGACCGAAATGGGTAAATCGGTCAGACCGAAAAGCACAAAGAAGTTTTGGAAGTTTAAGTCTATGACAAATCGGGAACTCCGAGTGCTCCTCACACAGAGCGGTTTGAATCTGACCTGATCAAATTTTGTGATGTAGCATGAATACAGTTTGAGATGAGAAAAGCATAGATAGCTAGAGAAGGTTCTTAGGCATTCTTGTCCATCCACTTGGCAAGAAAAGAAAACCAATCAATCAAAATAACAAGTGGATGTCCTCGAATGAGTAAAATATGCACTCAACATGCTCACACAATAAAATGGCAATTGAAATATGTGGCAAAGCATGCACAACCAATTCTAGCATCTATCAAGCAGTTGGCGATGACTAGGTCATCTATATATGAGTATATTGACTTAGGAGTCAAATGAGAACATTTTATCATAGGTCATACACATCGTTTAAGCACAAGTGGGGTTACCACTTTTACATAAAGCATTGTTGTGTTCACATCGTTAGAGTTGCTTTAGCTCAATTCTTAGAGTAAAGCTCCCCCTAGATGTGATATCCCCCCTAAGAGGGATGAACTAACCTTGGGTTTTTGTCGATGATGACTTCATGTAGATGTTGAAGATGTGGATGCTCAATGTTGATGTAGATCTATTGGAGCTATCCATTGGAGTGAATTGCACTTTCAATACCTGCATGGGTTAGTCCCACAAGGAACAAACAAGGATATCCATAGACATAGAGTGATGCACACATAAGATGATGTCTATGAAAGCTTTTAGGTTACCTTGTCCCTTGTCTTACCAACAAGAGGGTTTGTGACTCCTTGAACTAGTGCAAGATGTGGAAGTTGATTGCACTTGTTCTTGCCAAAATGATAAGAGTGAAGTATGTTGGCGGAGTCACCCTCAAGAACTCTCTAGTTCTTCTTCTTTTGGATCCACACCATCTTGATGGGAATCCTTGGAGTTGTAGTTGTACTTGAAGAAGTGGAACTTGAAGTAGTCTTGGGAATCCACTTGACTAAGGTCTTAGGAGCTTCTTCAAATGCATCAATTTCCTCTTGAAGCTTGTCCTTGCCTTTTTGCTTGTAGTCTTGTGGTGGAATATCATCTTGAACTTGTGTCCCTTTGAAAGAAGTAGGATCATACTTCTCCTGTTGAGGAACAAACTTTGTCTTGGGGTATTGATCTTCTTCCCACTCAACTCCATTGGCATTGAACTTTTGTTCAAAACCAACACCTTGATTCTTCCGGTGCCTTCCTTGCTTGCGTACAATTTCCTCGAATTGCTTACTCCCGGCAAGGCTCTTGTAAACTCCTTTCTCTATAATTCCCTTCAATAGACTATTTTCTTGCTCAAGTGTAACTTGGCTAAGAGAATCATTAGTGGAATCAAGAAAACAACTAGAGGCAACAATATTGGATTTAACATGATCATTGTTACTACTAGAGGAAGAATCTTTCTTGTTCTTGTTACTAGACTTGACTTGAGGCATGTAAGTGGATAAGAGTAAACGCTTGGCAATGTAAGAAGAACTTTTCTTACGAAGATCATCATTGATTGCTTTTAAGAACTCATACTCTTGCTCAAGGTTGAGCTTTTCAAAGCGTAATTTCTCATGTGTTCTTAAAAGTTCTCGACGATCTTCTAAGATAGTTTCATGAGCTAACTTAAGAGTGTTTAGTTCTTTAGTTAGAGACTCAATCTTCTCCTTATCATTGACATTCGTTTTATCTTGATTAGCATGATTAATTGACGTTTCATCATAGTATTCATCACTAGAGTTGTCAACAAGTAAATCATCATCACCTAACAAGTCATCTTCATCACTATTGAAATCAACATACTCGGGGTGTGATACCTTTGGGCCTTTAGCCATGAAGCATGTTCCAACTCCTTCATTTGGTGAGTCAAATATGTCGTAGGAGTTGGTTGACACAAGTGCTAGACCGGCAACACCTTCATCTTGAGTATATTCGGAATCGGAGTGATAACTTCTCTCGGAGTGGTTGTCGGAGTCGGAGCCGGATACCCATTCACCAACATGAGCTTGATGTCTTCGTTTTGTGTAGCTCTTTGATGACTTGTCCTTTCTTTCCGAATCCTTGCTTCTCCGTGAGTATCTTCGTTCATAACGATCATCTCTACTCTTTGTTTCTCTAGATGGTGATTCTTCTCTTCTACTCCTTCTCTTGGGAGAATCTTCTCTTCTTTTGTAGGGAGCCGTACACTCATTAGAATAGTGTCCGGGTCTTCCACAATTGTAGCAGTTTCGCTCTCGACTAGAAGATCTTTTGTCATTGTAGGACCTTGACTTGGAGCTTCTATCTTTGCTTCTACTCTTGTAGAACTTGTTGAAGTTCTTCACCATTAATCTCAATTCTTCATTGAAGGTTTGTTTCTCACTTGATGATGTGGGGGCTTCACATGAGGCTTTGTAAGCTCCACTTGATTTGTTGTGAAGTTCCTCTTTATCCTTGAGTGACATCTCATGAGCAACAATTCTTCCAATGACTTTCGTTGGCTTGAGATCTTTGTAATTGGGCATCATTTGGATCAATGTGCACACGGTATCATATTTTCCATCCAAGGTTCTTAGGATTTTCTTGATGATGAATCTATCGGTCATCTCTTCACTTCCTAAGGCGGCAATCTCATTTGTGATAAGAGCAAAACTAGAGTACATTTCAGCGACACCTTCACCATCCTTCATTTTGAACTTGTCAAGTTGACTTTGAAGCACATCCAATTTGGATTCCTTGACGGACTCGGTACCTTCGTGCATATCAATCAAAGTATCCCAAATTTCCTTTGCATTCTCAAGACGGCTGATTTTGTTGAATTCTTCGGGGCACAATTCGTTGAAGAGAATATCACAAGCTTGAGCGTTGTATTGCAGCATCTTCAACTCTTCCGTGGTAGCTTCACGGTTTGGTTCTTTCCCATCAAAGAAGTCACCTTGCAAGCCAACACACACAATAGCCCAAACGGCGGGGTTATGTCCAAGAATATGCATTTTCATTTTATGCTTCCAACTAGCAAAATTAGTACCATCAAAGTAAGGACCTCTACGGTGATAATTTCCCTCGCTAGACGCCATACTCTCCTAGGTTGTGAAACCAAGGCTATGACCACCAAAAGCTATGGAAATCAAAGCAAATGGAGACCAAAGCTCTGATACCACTTGTAGGATCGGAAGTATGTCTAGAGGGGGTGATTACACTACTTGACCAAATAAAAATCTATCCTTTTCCCAATTTTAGTTCTTGGCAGATTTTAGCTATCTTAGCACAAGTCAAGCAATCTCCACACAATTCAAGCAAGCATGCAAAGAGTATATGAGCAGCGGAAAGTAAAGCATGCAACTTGCAAGAATGTAAAGGGAAGGGTTTGGAGGATTCAAACGCAATTGGAGACACGGATGTTTTTGGCATGGTTCCGATAGGTGGTGCTATCATACATCCACGTTGATGGAGACTTCAACCCACGGAGGGTAACGGTTGCGCGAGTCCACGGAGGGCTCCACCTACAAAGGGTCCACGAGTAAGCAACCTTGTCTTTTCCATCACGGCCGTCACCCACGAAGGACTTGCCTCACTAGCGGTAGATCTTCACGAAGTAGGCGACCTCCTTGCCCTTACAAACTCCTTGGTTCAACTCCACAATCTTGTCGGAGGTTCCCAAGTAACACCTAGCCAATCTAGGAGACACCACTCTCCAAGAAGTAACAAATGGTGTGTTGATGATGAACTCCTTGCTCTTGTGCTTCAAATTATAGTCTCCCCAACACTCAACTCTCTCTCACAGGATTTGGATTTGGTGGAAAGAAGATTTGAGTGGAAAGCAACTTGGGGATGGCTAGAGATCAAGATTCATATGGTAGGAATGGAATATCTTGAGCTCAACACAAGGGTAGGTGGTTCTCTCTCAGAAAATGTGTATTGGAAGTGAAGATCTGTTCTGATGGCTCTCTCCACAAATGAAGAGTGGGTGGAGGGATATATATAGCCTCCACACAAAATCTAACCGTTACACACAATCTGCCAAACTCGGTGGGACCGAATCGTTAAACTCGGTCGGACCGATTCAGCAAACCTAGTGACCGTTAGGATTTTCGGTGGGACTGAAATGCAACTCGGTAGGACCGATATGGTTAGGGTTTGGGCATAACGTAATCTCGGTGTGACCGATTACACAAACTCGGTGAGACCAATTTTGGTAATAAGCTAACCAAGGGTTGGTCAGGTAAACTCGGTGGGACCGATTCGCTATTTTCGGTGAGACCGAAATGTTACGAAAGGGAAACAGTGAATTTACATTGCAATCTCGGTGGGACCGATCGCTCACTTCGGTTGGACCGAAACGTTACGAAGGGAAACAGAGAAATTGCAATCCCATCTCGGTGAGACCGAGATCCCTATCGGTGGAACCGATTTGCTAGGGTTTGTGGCAGTGGCTATGACAAATGAAACTTAGTGGCTCCGGATAGAAAGAATTGGTGGGGCCGAGTTTGACTTTTAGTTTGGATCATATGTGGATATGGAAAGGTAGTTGAGAATTTTGGAGCATATCACTAAGCACATGAAGCAAGAGACTCATTAAGCAACACCTCATCCCTCCTTAATAGTATTGGCTTTTCCTATGGACTCAATGTGATCTTAGATCACTAAAACATAAAATGTAGAGTCTTGTCCTTGAAGTTTGAGCCAATCCTTTGTCCTTATAATTTTGAGGGATCCACTTTCCTCATCCATGCCACGCCATCCATTGAGTTTTTCCTGAAATATTCATCTTGGAATAATGTTAGCTCAATGAGCTATATGTTGTTAGGAATTACCAAAACCACCCAGGGATAGTTGCACTTTCAAATCCCACAAAGTATATTCATTTGATCTCGAAATATTCTCGAGAAGATCATAGAGTCACCCTCAAGATAATTGTCTTTTTAGACTTCTTGTTATTTCCTATCTCATGGCCGTGAAAATCACAAATGTCTTGTGTCATATACTTCAGAAGAAATATTTGGATATTTTAAATGCACTAGATTCAATTTTGACGGCAAAAGTTGGTACTGAGATGGTTGAAGCCGCTTATAGATGATGTGTAGTATTTTTAATGCCCCTTTTCCTCCACCTCTATAGTAGAATAATAATTCACAATTGCTTTATCAAAATATATGTGACAGTTGTAATTCATAGGTATGTTGATGTGAATAAGTCTTCAAAACGAACATGATAACACCACAATGCTTCACCATTACAAAAGATATGTGTTCAATGTGGTGAAAAATTAACAATTCGTTGAACTAAATGACCGATCAAAAGTTTGCATACTACATAGCTTCTGACACTACGCACATCCTTGGATCCAAGCCATGAGTAATTTTACACGTCAAAGACTTGCATGCTTGTGCAAAACTTCTATCTGATGAATTTCAATTCATGATGAGATCAATTGGAGTCACAACTTCTACACTTCCAATTAGATGTTTGCAACCACATAGACTTGAAATATTTTCCATCACTTGGCCTTGTACTAGTTAAAAAATGTATATTTTCTATCCATTCATTGGTTGATATATTATTGTGCTTATTCATCGTTCTCTCGGTGCCAATTGCAACCATAAAGCAAAATATTTTGAGTGTCCAGCATTAAAGCACCTTAAAACAAATGGGTCATAAATTTCTTCAATCTTAGATGGTTATTAATTTTAGAAGGAACTAGTTGTAAAGCTCAGCATTTGTGAGATTGTTGACTTGTTCGACAAAGGGCTAAGAGGAGGTTCCATTTTGCTCACAACGTTTCATATACATAAGATCATATAAAGTGTGGCAACATGCGTTCCTGCTAATGTGCGCACATGTAATGGATGGTGTGGGTTACATTTTACTATCGCAAAACTTGCACACCATGACGCTCACACATGTACAATGTTAATTTGATTCCTAAAAGCAAGTCATAACATATTTACATGTGCATCCTTCAAATACAGTAAATATAAGCAAATTGTACCATATGTACACACGTTAATATAAACAGACCATAACATATTTACATATGCATTTGTTAAAAAAAATTGTAGTCCTCATTCAACTGCCCAAAATAATGAAAATTTCGAGCGTTGAAACTTATCAAGATGCACCTTTGAAGCAAATGTCCGATCACTTTCTTAAAATTACATGGTTGTACAAATGGGGAAGGAAATGGCTGCAAAGTTCAACATTGGCCTGCACTGCCTTGGAGATGATCGAGCGTATCCTGGGCCTGCCGGAGGAAAGTATACTTCATACTGTTTGTCTGCTGTGAGGTGATGGACGGAGAGAAACCGAAAGCTGAATGGTGAAAGGCGTTCGTCTCCTTCGGAATATTCAAGCCAAATGAATGTCGTGTTGTCTGAGTGGACACCTCATCACGCCCTTGTGCAACATGCGACCAGCATTGTCCAACCGCAATGGAAAGCACCACCACCCGAATGGGCGTATATCAACGTCGATCCCGCTTCCATGAGAATGTGAAAAGGAGGATGGGGAGTATTGCTCAAGATGAAGGAGGCAATGTCATCTTTGCAGTTACGGTTAGTTTATCAGGTCTATCCAAGGCTCTACATGCAGAAGCGGTGGCCCTTAAGCATACCACCAGGCTTGCAGAATAGTTTGCTATGGGACGTGCTTTTTTACAACTAACTGCCTCTCGATGGGATCTGACAGCAGGGACCATGCACCTTTGGGCATTCTGTTATGTGAATCAAAGTTCAAGCTGCAAGCAGGGTTCATAAACTACAAGATTCCACGCCAATGTAATGTACCATCCCATCTATTAGTTGTTTATGGGTTGAGGACTCTGATCGAGGGATAGCGTATCTGCTTGTCTGTGTCGTGGCCGACGGTATTACCCGGCCCACTAGTTAATGGAATGCATGGTGTTCCTCATAAAACAAGATTATTGACTTGTTCAGTAAGCCTAGTGGGGTGTAGAGCTACATTCAAACAGGTAAAAATGTGGTTTTCATTTCCAGTTACAAAACTTATGTCGTTATAGTTTTATATTGATACATATATTTATGACATGATATAGTTTGTGTCATATATCTTGTATGTCCATTGTCTTATTCATCGTCCTCAATGTTAAAATGTTGGCCCTGGTGCATGCATGTCAATTCATCCTCTCAAATGGAAGAGAAAGCTAATGACATAGCCGAAACCTCAAGCTAGCTAGCTAGCCAGTACTTGAATGGGATGTATCTTATAATGTAGTTGATGGCTCATCGGGTGGCATTATGATTCTTAGGATTGATATCGACACCATGATCTCTATAACATGGAGATGCTTATCCCTCCTTGCTCGAGAACTTGTGGTAGGAATAAGTGTGAATATGGAGGGCATTGCCTTGACCATGCAGTGGACTAATTTGCAAATCACCATTCATACATATTGCTTTACAACAATCAATTACATAGCATGCAATATATATGACATGGCACAATTCGTCACTCTTCTTCAGGGAACTAGGCATCTTACGATATTTCATGACCTTGCTTTTCCAAAGACTCGTAGAGAACAAAATGTTGGAAATATGCCCTAGAGGCAATAATAAATTTGTTATTATTATTCCTTGTTCGTGATAATCGTTTATTATCCATGCTAGAATTGTATTGATAGGAAACTCAGATACATGTGTGGATACATAGACAACACCATGTCCCTAGTAAGCCTCTAGTTGACTAGCTCGTTGATCAATAGATGGTTACGGTTTCCTGACCATGGACATTGGATGTCGTTGATAACGGGATCACATCATTAGGAGAATGATGTGATGGACAAGACCCAATCCTAAGCCTAGCACAAGATCGTGTAGTTCGTATGCTAAAGCTTTTCTAATGTCAAGTATCATTTCCTTAGACCATGAGATTGTGCAACTCCCGGATACCGTAGGAATGCTTTGGGTGTACCAAACGTCACAACGTAACTAGGTGGCTATAAAGGTACACTACCGGTATCTCCGAAAGTGTCTGTTGGGTTGGCACGAATCGAGACTGGGATTTGTCACTCCGTGTGACGGAGAGGTATCTCTGGGCCCACTCGGTAGGACATCATCATAATGTGCACAATGTGACCAAGGAGTTTATCACGGGATGATGTGTTACGGAACGAGTAAAGAGACTTGCCGGTAACGTGATTAAACAAGGTATCGGATACCGACGATCGAATCTCGGGCAAGTACAATACCGCTGGACAAAGGGAATTGTATACGTGATTGATTGAATCCTCGACATCGTGGTTCATCCGATGAGATCATCGTGGAACATGTGGGAGTCAACATGGGTATCCAGATCCCGCTGTTGGTTATTGGCCGGAGAGTTGTCTCGGTCATGTCTGCATGGTTCCCGAACCCGTAGGGTCTACACACTTAAGGTTCGGTGACGCTAGAGTTGTTATGGGAAATAGTATGTGGTTATCGAAGGTTGTTCGGAGTCCCGGATGAGATCCCGGACATGACGAGGAGCTCCGGAATGGTCCGGAGGTGAGGATCGGTATATTGGACGAAGGGTATTGGAGTCCGGAATTGTTCTGGGGGTACCAGGTGATGACCAACGTGTCCGAAAGGGGTTTCGGAGGCCCCGGCAGGCGTTGGGGGGCCTTATGGGCCAAGGGAAGAGGGCACATCAGCCCACTAAGGGGCTGAGCGCCCTTCCCACCCCATCTCACGTAACCAGGAGAGGTGGGGGCACCACCCCTAGGGCAGCCGCCCCTCCCGGCTTGGGGGGAAAGTTTCCTAGGGGGTGGGGGCGCCCAAACCCATCTAGGGTTTCCCCTGTGGCCGCCGCCCCTCCCCTAGGGAACCCTAGGGCGCCTCCCCCTCCTCCCTTCCCCCTATATATAGTGAGGGAGAGAGAGGGCAGCCGCACCCTCCCCCTGGTGCAACCCTCTCCCTCCTCCAACACCTCGTCCTCCTCCGTAGTGCTTGGCGAAGCTCTGCCGGAGAACCACGAGCTCCATCACCACCATGTCGTCGTGCTGTCGGAGTTTTCCCTCAACTTCTCCTCTCCCCTTGCTGGATCAAGAAGGAGGAGACGTCCCCGGGCTGTACGTGTGTTGAACGCGGAGGTGCTGTCCGTTCGGCACTAGGATCATCGGTGATTTGGATCACGACGAGTACGACTCCATCAACCCCGTTCACTTGAACGCTTCCGCTTAGCGATCTACAAGGGTATGTAGATGCACTCTCCTTCCCCTTGTTGCTAGATTACTCCATAGATTGATCTTGGTGATGCGTAGAAAATTTTGAATTTCTCCTACGATCCCCAACAGTGGCATCATGAGCTAGGTCTATGCGTAGTTTCTATGCACGAGTAAAACACAAAGCAGTTGTGGGCGTCGATATTGTCAATTTACTTGTCGTTACTAGTCTTATCTTGATTCGGCGGCATCGTGGGATGAAGCGGCCCGGACCGACCTTACACGTACTCTTACGTGAGACATGTTCCACCGACTGACATGCACTACTTGCATAAGGTGGCTAGCGGGTGTCTGTCTCTCCCACTTTAGTCGGATCGGATTCGATGAAATGGGTGTTGGGGAACGTAGTAATTTCAAAAAAAATCCTACACACACGCAAGATCATGGTGATGCATAGCAACGAGAGGGGAGAGTGTTGTCTACGTACCCTCGTAGACCGAAGCCGAAGCGTTGACGCAACGTAGAGGAAGTAGTCGTACGTCTTCCCGATCCGACCGATCCAAGCACCGTTACTCCGGCACCTCCGAGTTCTTAGCACACGTTCAGCTCGATGACGCTCCCCGGGCTCCGATCCAGCAAAGCTTCGGGGATGAGTTCCGTCAGCACGATGGCGTGATGACGATGATGATGTTCTACCGACGCAGGGCTTCGCCTAAGCACTGCAACGATATGACCGAGGTGGAATATAGTGGAGGGGGGCACCGCACACGGCTAAGGAACGATCACGAAGATCAACTTATGTGTCCTAGGGTGCCCCCTGCCCCCGTATATAAAGGAGGGGAGGGGAGGGCGCGGGCGGCCCCCAAGGGGTGCGCCAGGAGGAGTCCTACTCATACCAGGAGTAGGACTCCTCTCCCTTGCCTTGTAGGAGAAGGAAGGAGAGAGGGGGAAAGGAAAAAGGGGGGCGCCGCCCCCCCTTCCTTGTCCTATTCGGACTAGGGGGGAGGGGCGCGCGGCCTGCCCTGGCCGCCCCTCCTCTTTTCCCTTAAGGCCCATATGGGCCCATTAACCCCCGGGGGGGTTCCGGTAACCCCCCGGTACTCCAGTAAAATGCCGATTTCACTCGGAACCATTCCGATGTCCAAATATAGGCTTCCAATATATCGATCTTTATGTCTCGACCATTTCGAGACTCCTCGTCATGTCCGTGATCACATCCGGGACTCCGAACTAACTTCGGTACATCAAAATGCATAAACTCATAATAACTGTCATCGTAACTTTAAGCGTGCGGACCCTACGGTTCGAGAACAATGTAGACATGACCGAGACACGTCTCCGGTCAATAACCAATAGCGGGACCTGGATGCCCATATTGGCTCCTACATATTCTATGAAGATCTTTATCGGTCAGACCGCATAACAATATACGTTGTTCCCTTTGTCATCGGTATGTTACTTGCCCGAGATTCGATCGTCGGTATCCAATACCTAGTTCAATATCGTTGCCGGCGAGTCTCTTTACTCATTCTGTAATACATCATCTCACAACTAACATATTAGTTGTAATGCTTGCAAGGCTTATGTGATGTGCATTACCGAGAGGGCCCAGAGATACCTCTCCGACTATCGGAGTGACAAATCCTAATCTCGAAATACGCCAACCCAAAAAGTACCTTTGGAGAGACCTGTAGAGCACCTTTATAATCCCCCAGTTACGTTGTGACGTTTGGTAGCACACAAAGTGTTCCTCCGATAAACGGGAGTTGCATAATCTCATAGTCATAGGAACATGTATAAGTCATGAAGAAAGCAATAGCAACATACTAAACGATCGGGTGCTAAGCTAATGGAATGGGTCATGTCAATCAGATCATTCAACTAATGATGTGACCTCGTCAATCAAATAACAACTCTTTGTTCATGGTTAGGAAACATAACCATCTTTGATTAACGAGCTAGTCAAGTAGAGGCATACTAGTGACTTCTGTTTGTTTATATATATTCACACATGTATTATGTTTTCGGCTAATACAATTCTAGCATGAATAATAAACATTTACCATGATATATGAGGAAATAAATAATAACTTTATTATTGCCTCTAGGGCATATTTCCTTCAGGCTCCCACTTGCACTAGAGTCAATAATCTAGATTACACAGTAATGATTCTAACACCCATGGAGTTTTGGTGCTGATCATGTTTTGCTCGTGGAAGAGGCTTAGTCAATGGGTCTGCTACATTCAGATCCGTATGTATCTTGCAAATCTCTATGTCTCCCACCTGGACTAGATCCCGGATGTAATTGAAGCGTCTCTTGATGTGCTTAGTTCTCTTGTGAAATCTGGATTCCTTTGCCAAGGCAATTGCACCAGTATTGTCACAAAAGATTTTCATTGGACCCGATGCACTAGGTATGACACCTAGATCGGATATGAACTCCTTCATCCAGACTCCTTCATTTGCCGCTTCCGAAGCAGCTATGTACTCTGCTTCACATGTAGATCCCGCCACGACGCTTTGTTTAGAACTGAACCAACTGACAGCTCCACCGTTTAATGTAAACACGTATCCGGTTTGCGATTTAGAATCGTCCGGATCAGCGTCAAAGCTAGCATCAATGTAACCATTTACGATGAGCTCTTTGTCACCTCCATATATGAGAAACATATCCTTGGTTCTTTTCAGGTACTTCAGGATGTTCTTGAGCGCTGTCCAATGATCCACTCCTGGATTACTTTGGTACCTCCCTGCTAAACTTATAGCAAGACACACATCAGGTCTGGTACATAGCATTGCATACATGATAGAGCCTATGGCTGAAGCATAGGGAACATCTTTCATTTTCTCTCTATCTTCTGCAGTGGTCGGGCATTGAGTCTTACTCAACTTCACATCTTGTAGTACAGGCAAGAATCCTTTCTTTGCTTGATCCATTTTGAACTTATTCAAAACTTTGTCAAGGTATGTGCTTCGTGAAAGTCCAATTAAGCGTCTTGATCTATCTCTATAGATCTTGATGCCCAATATGTAAGCAGCTTCACCGAGGTCTTTCATTGAAAAATTCTTATTCAAGTATCCCTTTATGCTATCCAGAAATTCTATATCATTTCCGATTAGTAATATGTCATCGACATATAATATCAGAAATGCTACAGAGCTCCCACTCACTTTCTTGTAAATACAGGCTTCTCCAAAAGTCTGTACAAATCCAAATGCTTTGATCACACTATCAAAGCGTTTATTCCAACTCCGAGAGGCTTGCACCAGTCCATAAATGGATCGCTGGAGCTTGCACACTTTGTTAGCTCCCTTTGGATCGATAAAACCTTCTGGTTGCATCATATACAACTCTTCTTCCAGAAATCCATTCAGGAATGCAGTTTTTACATCCATCTGCCAAATTTCATAATCATAAAATGCGGCAGTTGCTAACATGATTCGGACAGACTTAAGCATCGCTACGGGTGAGAAGGTCTCATCGTAGTCAATCCCTTGAACTTGTCGAAAACCTTTTGCGACAAGTTGAGCTTTGTAGACAGTAACATTACCGTCAGCGTCAGTCTTCTTCTTGAGGATCCATTTATTCTCAATTGCTTGCCGACCATCGGGCAAGTCAACCAAAGTCCATACTTTGTTCTCATACATGGATCCCATCTCAGATTTCATGGCTTCAAGCCATTTTGCGGAATCTGGGCTCACCATCGCTTCTTCATAGTTCGTAGGTTCACCATGATCTAGTAGCATGATTTCCAGAATAGGATTGACGTACCACTCTGGTGCGGATCTTACTCTGGTTGATCTACGAGGTTCTGTAGTAACTTGATCTGAAGTTGCATGATCATCATCATTAACTTCCTCACCAATTGGTTTAGACGTCGCAGAAACCGGTTCCTGTGATGTGCTATTTCCCAATAGGGGAGCAGGTACAATTACCTCATCAAGTTCTACTTTCCTCCCACTCACTTCTTTCGAGAGAAACTCCTTCTCTAGAAAGTTTCCGAATTTAGCAACAAAAGTCTTGCCTTCGGATTTGTGATAGAAGGTGTATCCAATAGTTTCCTTTGGATATCCTATGAAGACACATTTCTCCGATTTGGGTTCGAGCTTATCAGGTTGAAGCTTTTTGACATAAGCGTCGCAGCCCCAAACTTTTAGAAATGACAACTTTGGTTTCTTGCCAAACCATAGTTCATAAGGCGTCGTCTCAACGGATTTCGATGGTGCTCTATTTAACGTGAATGCGGCCGTCTCTAAAGCATAACCCCAAAATGATAGCGGTAAATCTGTAAGAGACATCATAGATCGCACCATATCAAGTAAAGTACGATTACGACATTCGGACACACCATTACGTTGTGGTGTTCCAGGTGGCGTGAGTTGCGAAAGTATTCCGCATTGTTTCAAATGTAGAAAAAACTCGTAACTCAAATATTCTCCTCCACGATCAGATCGTAGAAACTTTATTTTCTTGTTACGATGATTTTCCACTTCACTCTGAAATTCTTTGAACTTTTCAAATGTTTCAGACTTGTGTTTCATTAATTAGATATACCCATATCTTCTTAAATCATCTGTGAAGGTGAGAAAATAACGATATCCGCCACGAGCTTCAATATTCATCGGACCACATACATCTGTATGTATGATTTCCAACAAATCTGTTGCTCTCTCCATAGTACCGGAGAACGGTGTTTTAGTCATCTTGCCCATGAGGCACGGTTCGCAAGTACCAAGTGATTCATAATCAAGTGGTTCCAAAAGTCCATCAGTATGGAGTTTCTTCATGCGCTTTACACTGATATGACCTAAACGGCAGTGCCACAAATAGGTTGCACTATCACTATCAACTCTGCATCTTTTGGCTTCAATATTATGAATATGTGTGTCACTACTATCGAGATTCAATAAGAATAGACCATTCCTTAAGGGTGCATGACCATAAAAGATATTACTCATATAAATAGAACAGCCATTATTCTCGGATTTAAATGAATAACCGTCTCGCATTAAACAAGATCCAGATATAATGTTCATGCTCAATGCTGGCACCAAATAACAATTATTTAGGTCTAAAACTAATCCCGAAGGTAGATGTAGAGGTAGCGTGCCGACCGCGATCACATCGACTTTGGAACCATTTCCCACGCGCATCGTCACCTCGTCCTTAGCCAATCTTCGCTTAATCCGTAGTCCCTGTTTTGAGTTGCAAATATTAGTAACAGAACCAGTATCAAATACCCAGGTACTACTGCGAGTATTAGTAAGGTACACATCAATAACATGTATATCACATATACCTTTGTTCACCTTGCCATCCTTCTTATCCGCCAAATACTTGGGGCAGTTCCGCTTCCAGTGACCAGTCTGCTTGCAGTAGAAGCACTCAGTTTCAGGCTTAGGTCCAGACTTGGGTTTCTTCTCTTGTGCAGCAACTTGCTTGCTGTTCTTCTTGAAGTTCCCCTTCTTTTTCCCTTTGCCCTTCTTCTTGAAACTAGTGGTCTTGTTGACCATCAACACTTGATGCTCCTTTTTGATTTCTACCTCCGCAGCTTTCAGCATTGCGAAGAGCTCGGGAATCGTCTTATCCATCCCTTGCATATTATAGTTAATCACGAAGCCTTTGTAGCTTGGTGGAAGTGATTGGAGAATTCTGTCAATGATGCAATCATCTGGAAGATTAACTCCCAGTTGAATCAAGTGATTACAATACCCAGACATTTTGAGTATATGCTCACTAACAGAACTATTCTCCTCCATCTTGCAGCTATAGAACTTATTGGGGACTTCATATCTCTCAATACGGGCATTCTGTTGGAATATTAACTTCAACTCTTGGAACATCTCATATGCCCCATGACGTTCAAAACGTCGCTGAAGTCCCGGTTCTAAGCCGTAAAGCATGGCACATTGAACTATCGAGTAGTCATCAGCTTTGCTCTGCCAGACGTTCTTAACGTCGTCAGTTGCATCAGCAGCAGGCCTGGCACCCAGCGATGCTTCCAGGACGTAACTCTTCTGTGCAGCAATGAGGATAATCCTCAAGTTACGGACCCAGTCCGTGTAATTGCTACCATCATCTTTCAACTTTGCTTTCTCAAGGAACGCATTAAAATTCAACGGAACAACAGCACGGGCCATCTATCTACAATCAACATAAACAAGCAAGATACTATCAGGGACTAAGTTCATGATAAATTTAAGTTCAATTAATCATATTACTTAAGAACTCCCACTTAGATAGACATCCCTCTAATCTTCTAAGTGATCACGTGATCCACATCAACTAAACCATGTCCGATCATCACGTGAGATGGAGTAGTTTCAATGGTGAACATCATTATGTTGATCATATGTACTATATGATTCACGCTCGACCTTTCGGTCTCCGTGTTCCGAGGCCATATCTGTATATGCTTGGCTCGTCAAGTATAACCTGAGTATTCCGCGTGTGCAACTGTTTTGCACCCGTTGTATTTGAACGTAGAGCCTATCACACCCGATCATCACGTGGTGTCTCAGCATGAAGAACTTTCGCAACGGTGCATACTCAGGGAGAACACTTCTTGATAATTAGTGAGAGATCATCTTAAAATGCTACCGTCAATCAAAGCAAGATAAGATGCATAAAAGATAAACATCACATGCAATCAATATAAGTGATATGATATGGCCATCATCATCTTGTGCTTGTGATCTCCATCTTCGAAGCACCGTCATGATCACCATCGTCACCGGCGCGACACCTTGATCTCCATCGTAGCATCGTTGTCGTCTCGCCTATCTTATGCTTCTACGACTATCGCTACCGCTTAGTGACAAAGTAAAGCATTACAGGGCAATTGCATTGCATACAATAAAACGACAACCATTTGGCTCCTGCCAGTTGCCGATAACTCGGTTACAAAACATGATGATCTCATACAATAAAATTTAGCATCATGTCTTGACCATATCACATCACAACATGCCCTGCAAAAACAAGTTAGACGTCCTCTACTTTGTTTATTGCAAGTTTTACGTGGCTGCTACGGGCTTAAGCAAGAACCAATCTCACCTACGCATCAAAACCACAACGATAGTTTGTCAAATAGACTCCGTTTTAACCTTCGCAAGGACCAGGCGTAGCCATACTCGGTTCAACTAAAGTTGGAGAAACTGACACCCGCCAGCCACCTGTGTGCAAAGCACGTCGGTAGAACCAGTCTCGCGTAAGCGTACATGTAATGTCGGTCCGGGCCGCTTCATCCAACAATACCGCCGAACCAAAGTATGACATGCTGGTAGGCAGTATGACTTATATCGTCCACAACTCACTTGTGTTCTACTCGTGCATATAACATCAAACCATAAAAACCTAGGCTCGGATGCCACTGTTGGGGAACGTAGTAATTTCAAAAAAATTCCTACGCACACGCAAGATCATGGTGATGCATAGCAACGAGAGGGGAGAGTGTTGTCTACGTACCCTCGTAGACCAAAGCGGAAGCGTTGACGCAACATAGAGGAAGTAGTCGTACATCTTCCCGATACGACCGATCCAAGCACCGTTACTCCGGCACCTCCGAGTTCTTAGCACACGTTCAGCTCGATGACGCTCCCCGGGCTCCGATCCAGCAAAGCTTCGGGGATGAGTTCCGTCAGCACGACGGCGTGATGACGATGATGATGTTCTACCGACGCAGGGCTTCGCCTAAGCACTGCAACGATATGACCGAGGTGGAATATAGTGGAGGGGGGCACTGCACACGGCTAAGGAACGATCACGAAGATCAACTTATGTGTCCTAGGGTGCCCCCTGCCCCCGTATATAAAGGAGGGGAGGGGAGGGCGCGGGCGGCCCCCAAGGGGTGCGCCAGGAGGAGTCCTACTCATACCAGGAGTAGGACTCCTCTCCCTTGCCTTGTAGGAGAAGGAAGGAGAGAGGGGGAAAGGAAAAAGGGGGGCGCCCCCCCCCTTCCTTGTCCTATTCGGACTAGGGGGGGAGGGGCGCGCGGCCTGCCCTGGCCGCCCCTCCTCTTTTCCCTTAAGGCCCATATGGGCCCATTAACCCCCGGGGGGGTTCCGGTAACCCCCCGGTACTCCAGTAAAATGCCGATTTCACTCGGAACCATTCCGATGTCCAAATATAGGCTTCCAATATATCGATCTTTATGTCTCGACCATTTCGAGACTCCTCGTCATGTCCGTGATCACATCCGGGACTCCGAACTAACTTCGGTACATCAAAATGCATAAACTCATAATAACTGTCATCGTAACTTTAAGCGTGCGGACCCTACGGTTCGAGAACAATGTAGACATGACCAAGACACGTCTCCGGTCAATAACCAATAGCGGGACCTGGATGCCCATATTGGCTCCTACATATTCTACGAAGATCTTTATCGGTCAGACCGCATAACAATATACGTTGTTCCCTTTGTCATCGGTATGTTACTTGCCCGAGATTCGATCGTCGGTATCCAATACCTAGTTCAATCTCGTTGCCGGCAAGTCTCTTTACTCGTTCCGTAATGCATCATCTCACAACTAACATATTAGTTGTAATGCTTGCAAGGCTTATGTGATGTGCATTACCGAGAGGGCCCAGAGATACCTCTCCGACTATCGGAGTGACAAATCCTAATCTCGAAATACGCCAACCCAACAAGTACCTTTGGAGAGACCTGTAGAGCACCTTTATAATCACCCAGTTACGTTGTGACGTTTGGTAGCACACAAAGTGTTCCTCCGATAAACGGGAGTTGCATAATCTCATAGTCATAGGAACATGTATAAGTCATGAAGAAAGCAATAGCAACATACTAAACGATCGGGTGCTAAGCTAATGGAATGGGTCATGTCAATCAGATCATTCAACTAATGATGTGACCTCGTCAATCAAATAACAACTCTTTGTTCATGGTTAGGAAACATAACCATCTTTGATTAACGAGCTAGTCAAGTAGAGGCATACTAGTGACTTCTGTTTGTTTATATATTCACACATGTATTATGTTTCCGGCTAATACAATTCTAGCATGAATAATAAACATTTATCATGATATATGAGGAAATAAATAATAACTTTATTATTGCCTCTATGGCATATTTCCTTCAAAGGGTCCTTATGAAGGGTAAATAGAAATTGGCATATCACGTTGTGGTTTTGCGTAGGTAAGAAACGTTCTTGCTAGAAACCCATAGCAGCCACGTAAAAACATGCAACAACAATTAGAGGACGTCTAACTTGTTTTTGCAGGGTATGCTATGTGATGTGATGTGGCCAAAAAGAATGTGATGAATGATATGTGATGTATGAGATTGATCATGTTCTTGTAATAGGAATCACGACTTGCATGTCGATGAGTATGACAACCGGCAGGAGCCATAGGAGTTGTCTTAATTTATTTTATGACCTGTGTGTCAACATAAACGTCATGTAATTACTTTACTTTATTGCTAACCGTTAGCTGTAGTAGTAGAAGTAATAGTTGGCGAGACAACTTCATGAAGACACGATGATGGAGATCATGGAGTCATGCCGGTGACGATGATGATTATGGAGCCCCGAAGATGGAGATCAAAAGGAGCAAAGTGATGATGGCCATATCATGTCACTATTTGATTGCATGTGATGTTTATCATGTTTTACATCTTATTTGCTTAGAACGACGGTAGCTTAAATAAGATGATCCCTCACTAAATTTTCAAGAAAAGTGTTCTCCCTAACTGTGCACCGTTGCGAAGGTTCATTGTTTCGAAGCACCACGTGATGATCGGGTGTGATAGATTCCAACGTTCGAATACAACGGGTGTTGACGAGCCTAGCATGTACAGACATGGCCTTGGAACACATGCGAAACACTTAGGTTGACTTGACGAGCCTAGCATGTACAGACATGGCCTCGGAACACGGAGGACCGAAAGGTCGAACATGAGTCGTATAGAAGATACGATCAACATGAAGATGTTCACCGATGATGACTAGTCCGTCTCACGTGATGATCGGACACGGCTTAGTTGATTCGGATCATGTATCACTTAGATGACTAGAGGGATGTCTATCTGAGTGGGAGTTCATGAAATAATCAGATGAACTCAATTATCATGAACATAGTCAAAAGGACTTTGCAAATTGTGTCATAGCTTACGCTTTAGTTATACTGTTTTAGATACGTTCCTAGAGAAAATTTAGTTGAAAGTTGATAGTAGGAATTATGCGGGCTGGGTCCGTAAACTAAGGATTGTCCTCATTGCTGCGCAGAAGGATTATGTCCTTAATGCACCGCTCAGTGAGCTGAACCTCGAGCGTCGGTTGTGGATGTTGCGAACATCTGACATACACGCTTTGATGACTACATGATAGTTCAGTGCGTATGGTTTAGAATTGAGGCACCAAAGACATTTTTGAAACATCACAGAACATATGAGATGTTCCAAGGACTGAAATTGGGATTTCAGTCTAGTGCCCGCGTCAAGAGGTATGAGACCTCTGACAAGTTTCCTAAGCCTACAAACTAAGGAGAAAAGCTCAATCGTTGAGCATGTGCTCAGATTGTATGAGTACTACAATCGCTTGAATCGAGTGGGAGTTAATCTTCCAGATAAGATAGTGATGGTTCTCCAAAGTCACTGCCACCAAGCTACTAGAGCTTCGTGATGAACTATAACATATCAGGGATAGATATGATCCTTGAGCTATTCGCGACACCGCGAAAGCAGAAATCAAAAGGGAGCATCAATTGTTGATGGTTAGTAAAACCACTAGTTTCAAGAAGGGCAAGGGCAAGAAAGGGATACTTCATGAAACAACAAATCAGTTGCTGCTCCAGTGAAGAAACCCAAAGTTGAACCCAAGCCCGAGACTAAGTGCTTCTGTAATAAGGGGAACGGTCACTGAAGCAGAACTACCCTAGATACTTGGTAGATGAGAAGGCAGGCAAGGTCAACAGAAGTATATTGGATATACATTACATTAATGTGTACTTTACTAGTACTCCTAGTAGCACCAGGGTATTAGATACCGGTTCGGTTGCTAAGTGTTAGTAACTCGAAATAAAAGGCTACGGAATAAACGGAGACTAGCTAAAGGTGAGATGATGATATGTGTTGGAAGTGTTTCCAAGGTTGATGTAATCAAATATCGTACGCTCCCTCTACCATCGAGATTGGTATTAAAACCTAAATAATTGTTATTTGGTGTTTGCGTTGGGCATAGACGTGATTGGATTATGTTTATCGCAATACGGTTATTCATTTAAGGAGAATAATGGTTACTCTGTTTATTTGAATAATACCTTCAATGGTCTTACACCTAAAATGAATGGTTTATTGAATCCCGATCGTGGTGATACACATGTTCATGCCAAAAGTTATAAGATAGTAATGATAGCACCACATACTTATGGCACTGCAATTTGAGTCATATTGGTATATATGCATGAAGAAACTCCATACAGATGGATCGTTTGGGCTCACTTGATTTTGAATCACTTGAGACATGCAAATCATACCACATGGTCAAGATGACTGAAAGGCCTCGTTTCAGTAAGATGGAACAAGAAAGCAACTTGTTGGAAGTAATACATCTTGATGTGTGCAGTCCAATGAGTGCTGAGGCGTGTAGTGGATATCATTATGTTCTTACTTCACAGATGATTTGAGTAGATGCTAAGTGTATTTACTTGATGAATCAGGAGTCTAAATTATTGAAAGGTTCAAGTAATTTCAGAGTGAAGTTGAAGATCGTCGTGACAAGAGGATAAAATGTCTATGATATGATCATAGAGATTTATACCTGAGTTACGAGTTTGGCACACAATTAAGACATTGTGTAAATTGTTTCACGACTAATACCGCCGGGAACACCATAGTGTGATGGTGTGTCCGAACATCATAACTGCACCCTATTGGATATGATGCATACCATGATGTCTCTTATCGAATTACCACTATAGTTTATGGGTTAGGCATTAGAGACAACCGCATTCACTTGAAATAGGGAACCACACAAATCCATTGAGATGACACCGTATGAACTATGGTTTAGAGAAACCTAAGTTGTTGTTTCTTAAAAGTTTGGGGCTACGACGCTTATGTGAAAAAGCTTCAGGCTGATAAGCTCGAACCCAAAGCGGATAAATGCGTCTTCATAGGACACCCAAAACAGTTGGGTATACCTCCTGTCTCAGATCCGAAAGCAATAGGGATTGTTTCTGAAATCGGGTCCTTTCTCGAGGAAAAGTTTCTCTCGAAAGAATTGAGTGGGAGGATGGTGGAGACTTGATGAGGTTATTGAACCGTCACTTCAACTAGTGTGTAGCAGGGCACAGGAAGTTGTTCCTGTGGCACCTACACCAATTGAAGTGGAAGCTTATGATAGTGATCATGAAACTTCGGATCAAGTCACTACCAAACCTCGTAGGACGACAAGGATGCGTGCTACTTCAAAGTGGCACGTGATCTTGTCTTGGAAGTCATGTTGCTAGACAACAATGAACCTACGAGCTATGGAGAAGCGATGGTGGGCCCGGATTCCAAAAATGGCTCGAGGCCATAAAATTCGAGAGAGGATCCATATATGAAAAAAAAGTGTAGACTTCGGAAGAACTACTTGATGGTCGTAAGGTTGTTAGGTACATATGGATTTTAAAAGGAAGACGGACAATGATGGTAAGTATCACCATTAAGAAAGCTCGACTTGTCGTTAAGATGTTTTCCGACAAGTTCATGGAGTTGACTACGATGAGACTTTCTCACTCGTAGCGATGCTAAGAGTCTGTTGGAATTATATTAGCGATTACTGCATTATTTATGAAATCTTGCAGATAGGATGTCAAAACATTGTTTCCTCGACGATTTTCTTGAGGAAAGGTTGTATGTGATACAACCAGAAGGTTTTGCCAATCCTGAAAGATGCTAACAAGTATGCAAAGCTCCAGCAGTCCTTCTAAGGACTGGAGTAAGCATCTCGGAGTTGGAATGTACGTTTTGATGAGATGATCAAAGATTTTGGGTTTATACAAAGTTTATGAGAAATTTGTATTTCTAAAGAAGTGAGTGGGAGCACTATAGAATTTCTGATGAGTATATGTTGTTGATCAGAAATGATGTAGAGTTTCTGGAAAGCATATAGGGTTATTTGAAAAGTGTTTTTCAATGGAAAACCTAGATTAAGCTACTTGAACATTGAGCATCAAGATCTACAAGGATAGATCAAAATCGCTTAATAGTACTTTCAAACGAACACATACCATGACAAGATTTTGAAGGAGTTCAAAATAGATCGGCAAAGAAGGAGTTCTTGGCTGTGTTATAAGGTATGAGTGTTGAGTAAGACTCAAGCCTGACCACGGCAGAATAGAGAGAAAGGACGAAGGTCGTCCCCTATGCTTTAGACGTAGGCTCTAAAGTATGCTATGTTGTGTACCGCACCTGAAGTGTGCCAAGCCATGAGTCAGTCAAGGGGTACAAGTGTGATCTAGGAATGGATCACATGACAACGGTCAAGGTTATCCTTAGTAACTAGTGGACTAAGAAATTTTCTCGATTATGGAGGTGGTAAAAGAGTTCGTCGTAAAGGGTTATGCCGATGCAATCTTTGACACTAATCTGGATGATTCTGAGTAGTAAACCGGATTTGTATAGTAGAAAAGTTATTTGGAATAGATCCAAATAGAGCGTGGTAGCTGCATCTACAAGATGACATAGAGATTCGTAAAGCACACTTGGATCTGAAAGGTTCAGACCCGTTGACTATAACATCTCTCACAAGCGTAATATGATCAAACCCTAAACTCTTTGGGTGTTAGTCACATGGGGATGTGACCTCGAGTGTTAATCACATAGCGATGTGAACTGGATTATTGACTCTAGTGCAAGTGGGAGACTGTTGGAAATATGCCCTAGAGGCAATAATAAATTTGTTATTATTATTCCTTGTTCGTGATAATCGTTTATTATCCATGCTAGAATTGTATTGATAGGAAACTCAGATACATGTGTGGATACATAGACAACACCATGTCCCTAGTAAGCCTCTAGTTGACTAGCTCGTTGATCAATAGATGGTTACGGTTTCCTGACCATGGACATTGGATGTCGTTGATAACGGGATCACATCATTAGGAGAATGATGTGATGGACAAGACCCAATCCTAAGCCTAGCACAAGATCGTGTAGTTCGTATGCTAAAGCTTTTCTAATGTCAAGTATCATTTCCTTAGACCATGAGATTGTGCAACTCCCGGATACCGTAGGAATGCTTTGGGTGTACCAAACGTCACAACGCAACTGGGTGGCTATAAAGGTACACTACGGGTATCTCCGAAAGTGTCTGTTGGGTTGGCACGAATCGAGACTGGGATTTGTCACTCTGTGTGACGGAGAGGTATCTCTGGGCCCACTCGGTAGGACATCATCATAATGTGCACAATGTGACCAAGGAGTTGATCACGGGATGATGTATTACGGAACGAGTAAAGAGACTTGCCAGTAACGTGATTGAACAAGGTATCGGATACCGACGATCGAATCTCGGGCAAGTACAATACCGCTGGACAAAGGGAATTGTATACGTGATTGATTGAATCCTCGATATCGTGGTTCATCCGATGAGATCATCGTGGAACATGTGGGAGCCAACATGGGTATCCAGATCCCACTGTTGGTTATTGGCCGGAGAGTTGTCTCAGTCATGTCTGCATGGTTCCCGAACCCGTAGGGTCTACACACTTAAGGTTCGGTGACGCTAGAGTTGTTATGGGAAATAGTATGTGGTTACCAAAGGTTGTTCGGAGTCCCGGATGAGATCCCGGACATGACGAGGAGCTCCGGAATGGTCCGGAGGTGAAGATCGGTATATTGGACGAAGGGTATTGGAGTCCGGAATTGTTCTGGGGGTACCAGGTGATGACCAGCGTGTCCGAAAGGGGTTTCGGAGGCCCCGGAAAGCGTTGGGGGGCCTTATGGGCCAAGGGAAGAGGGCACATCAGCCCACTAAGGGGCTGAGCGCCCCTCCCACCCCATCTCACGTAACCAGGAGAGGTGGGGGCGCCACCCCTAGGGCAGTCGCCCCTCCCGGCTTGGGGGGCAAGTTTCCTAGGGGGTGGGGGCGCCCAAACCCATCTAGGGTTTCCCCTGTGGCCGCCGCCCCTCCCCTAGGGAACCCTAGGGCGCCTCCCCCTCCTCCCTTCCCCCTATATATAGTGAGGGAGAGAGAGGGCAGCCGCACCCTACCCCTCGCGCAACCCTCTCCCTCCTCCAACACCTCGTCCTCCTCCGTAGTGCTTGGCGAAGCCCTGCCGGAGAACCACGAGCTCCAGCACCACCATGCTGTCGTGCTGTCGGAGTTTTTCCTCAACTTCTCCTCTCCCCTTGCTGGATCAAGAAGGAGGAGACGTCCCCAGGCTGTACGTGTGTTGAACGCGGAGGTGTCGTCCGTTCGACACTAGGATCATCGGTGATTTGGATCACGACGAGTACGACTCCATCAACCCCGTTCACTTGAACGCTTCCGCTTAGCGGTCTACAAGGGTATGTAGATGCACCCTCCTTCCCCTCGTTGCTAGATTACTCCATAGATTGATCTTGGTGATGCGTAGAAAATTTTGAATTTCTGCTACGATCCCCAACACAAAACATGGTTGCAATTTTTCAAGGAACCATGGGAGATTTGGACATAACATCGTGTGTTGGTTACACCATGGGCTGGAGTTTGTTTTACATATAGTATTAGTTGATCGTAACCCTTTACTAGTGGAATGAATCCCTCTTTTCCTTAAAAAATGTCACATATATGGGAGACCATATATGTGACATTTATGGCCTCACATATATGTGTCATTTTTTATGGTCTCCCATATTATTAGCTCCAGGTTTGATCACTGCCCCCATTTTAATTGAGTTGATGGGTAATGTGCGGGGTGGTAGGTTTGTTAGACAGTTGAGATATGAATCTTACTAGGAGAGGGAAGCTTCTGTTTTGGATGATCAGATTAATGGTTGTTGGAACAAAGGGTCAAATATTAAGGATCTAAAAGATATTGCCAATTATTTAGATAAATTAATTAAATCTCCTCATGGATGGAGTCGGGTGCATATTAAGTATCTGCCAAAGAAACTTGATTGGGCTCGAAAGAGACTGGACATTTTGTTTAATAGAACTGATCACTCTGCTTTGTTGGAAAGAAAGAAAATTCTAGAGGAGATGGATGAACTTCTTATCAAGGAAGAGATATTATGGAAGCAGAGATCTCGTCTAGACAAGATGAAAGGGGGAGGTCGTAACACAAAATATTTTTAGCGAAAGGCTTCTTGGAGAGCAAAAACTCTATTTCTGCTCTTAGGAAGGATGATGGTTGCCTTACAGAAAATCTGAAGGAAATGAAAGGTGTCGCAAACTCATTCTTTAAACAACCTTATTCTTGTGATGCTTCACTTGATCTGTCCCACATTATTTCACTTGTCAAGCCCCTTGTGCTTGATGATATGAATGATGATCTTTGCATACATTTTACGAAAAAAGAAATAAGTGATTCTCTTTTTCAAATGGGGTCGTTAAAAGCTCCAGGGCCATATGGCTTTCCTGGGAGGTTTTTGCAGCGGAATTGGGGTCTAATCAAAGATGATATTGTCAAGGTTGTTCAACATTTTTTTATTTCTGGAATTATGCCTAACGTTATTAATAATCAACTATTGTTCTCATCTCGAAAAATAAGAATCCTCAATCAATCAAAGATTTCAGGCCGATCAGGTTGTGCAATGTTATCTACAAGATTTTTTCCATTTGTCTTGTTAACAGGCTGCGACCGCTCCTTGATGGTATGATTTCCCCTACTCACAGTGCATTTATTCCAGGAAGGTTGGCCTCTGATAATGCTCTCATAGCTTTTGAATGTATGCATTCGTTAAGTGCGCTTAAGGATTTAAAAGGGGAATATTGTGCTTATAAGTTGGACCTCGCCAAGCCTATGACCGTGTGGATTGGCAATTTTTGCAATGTATGATGGGAGCGTTGTGTTTTGCATCGTAATGGATTAACTGGATTATGACATGTGTTACTTCAGTGAAATTCACAGTGCGCTTTAATGGTCAATTGTTGGAGTCTTTTGACCCACTCAGGGGCTTAGGCAGGGTGATCTAGTATCGCCGTATTTGTTCCTTTTTGTTGTTGAGGCGCTTTCTCCGTTGCTTAATGACGCATGTGCCAGGGGAGTTCTTTAAGAATTCAGGCTGAATAGACAAGCTCCTGCTATTTCTCACTTCTTATTTGTAGATGATAGTCTGCTATTTTTCAAGGGATCGATCGTTCAAGCTTTAGCAATTAAAAATATTCTGACAACATATGAGAAAGGAACTAGACAGTTATTAAGCCCTGATAAGTGCTTCATGATGTTTGGGAAAAAGTGTAGTTTGGAGAACCAGGTGTCTATTATGGTCATCTAAAAAATTACTATGGAGGGGTTCGAGGAGATATCTTGGATTACCAGTCCCAGAGGGAAGAATGAAGGCTGGTAAGTTTCAGTATACTAAAGATAAGTTTTTGAAAAGGCTTTCTGGCTGGATTGAAAATTTTGCTTCCCGTGGAGTCAAGGAAGACTTAATCAAAACAGTAATTGAGGCTCTTCCCGTGTATGCTATGGGGACTTTCAAATTTCCAGTTTCGCTCTGTGAGGAGTTATCCCAGATTATAGGGAATTTTTGGTGGGGAGATGGAGAAGATAGAATGAAAACACATTGGTTGGCATGGAACAAACTAACAAGGCCGAAAGGTAAGGGTGGCATGGGCTTTTAGGATCTCAAACTTTTCAATCAAGCTCTTTTGGCTAAACATGCATGTCGTTTGTTGGTTTATCCGGACTCGCTGTGTGCGAAGTTTATGAAGGCAAAGTATTATCCTCAGGGACATATTTTGGATACAGTGTTTTCCGCATGCTACTTCAGTGACTTGGCAATGTATTTCTCATGGTCTAGAACTGGTTAAGAAGGGGATCATTTGGCGGGTCTGTGATGGATCTAGTATTAACATTTAGAGGGATAATTGGATACATAGGGGGCCTGGCTTAAAAAATTCAACTAGGAGGCATAATACCAGGTTGGAGTGGATATCCGATTTATTCATGAGTGGGTGTAAGTGTTGGGATGAAAATTTGATTAAGTATTTGTTCTATCCACATGATGCAGAGGAAATTCTTAAGATTCATATCGAGGCCTCTAGGGATGGGGATTTTGTTGTGTGGCACCATGAGAAAAATGGTATCTTTTTTCTGTTAAAAGTGTGTACAATTTTGCACTTAATTTGCAGGATAATCAAGATACCATTGGACAATCTAGTGGTGAACCAAAGGGGGGAGGGGGATTTGGGAGGTAATTTGGAAGGCTAATATTCCTCAGAAGATCAAGATTTTTGTGTGGCGAGCTACAACCAATAGCTTGGCAGTCTAGATGAATAGAGTTAAGCACCATCAGACTGATTCCAGCATGTGTTCTATTTGTGGTGTAGAAGACGATGTCACTTTTCATGCTCTGCGACTGACTTTGAGAGAGTTGTGGAATATTCCGAATGAATAGTTCTTCAAGTGCTCGGGACCAGACTGATTATTGATTTTGCTGGCTCAATTGAGCATGCAACGGAGGGAGCAAATATTGTTTCTTTTCCGGCGAGCATGTCATTTGAGAAATGATTTAATTTTTGGGAAAGGGGAAATAATCTATTAATGCCTTTGCACGTTTTGCGAACAATTATTGGGCCACCTTCGTGTCATGTCACGACACTATTTAGTTGGACGCTAGCAAAAGGTAAGGAGAAGGTGGGCGGTGTTATAGTTGATTATGCACCATTAAAAGATCATGTGGCGTGGACACCTTCCTCTAATGACCATATCAAGATCAATGTTGACGTCAGTTTGTGGAGAGTACCAAGGCAACCAATGTGGGGGTTATAGCTCGTAATTCTTTTGGAGAAATCATTCTTTCTTCATGGGATTTTATTGATTGGTGTACCCGTGTGAATGAAGTTGAGCTCCGCGCCTGCCTAGCAGGACTTTATATAGGTATCACCCTTCGCCAGTCTATTATTTTGGACATTGACTGTGCTTTCGTACACTCTTTCCTTGCGAATGAGAAGCTTGACAGGTCCCCTCTGGTTGCTCTAATGAATGAGGCTCCGAGTATCTCTAGGATGATCCAAGATTTTAATATTTCAAAGATAAATCGGATTGCCAGTGGGGTGGCACATGACATTGCTAAGTTTAGCTTTAGTACTAGGTCCGATAGGATTCTCGTTAATTCTATTCCGCCCTGCGTGGTGTATGCTGTAACGAATGATTGTAAAAATATTTGTTTGGATTAATTAATATATGGGGTCTTTTTCATAAAAAAATGTCACATATAGGTCCAACAAAATTGCTTCACACACGACACCTTAGTGCCAGATCTTTGCGCGACCAACACATCAAGCGGTTGTTGCCTTTCAATTCTATGCATGGCTGGCTGGATTTTACCATCGTGCAGGTACCGTGTGTTGTCTGTCGTTCACATAACACCACTCTAGGGCCAAAGCTTAGTGAAGTTTCCATTTTACCAACAACATTTTAAATACACAAGAGCGCATTAAGCGAGGCAACACACATTCATGGTAATGTGTACGCATGAGGTGGTTGGTGTGGGTTACTTTTTTTTGCTAATGAAACAAAAATATTAATCAACCGGAGTCATTACAATCTTGTTGACACAACACGTCAACATCATCAATGGCAGAACGTAACCACAGAACAATTTTCGGCAATGTTCTACCCATCGGCGCGAGAGAATGGCTGACTTTATTTTGGTCGCGTGTGACGACTTTCATTTCATGCTAGTTACATTTGAGTGTCACAAAGAACCCGTACAATGTGACGCGCAAACACGTACAATATTTATTTGTTTCGTAAAAGCAAACCATAACGCATTTACATCTGCATTCATTAAAAACACAATAAACACAAAAGAATCATAACATGTTTACACACAATAAATACATAAACAAACCATGACATGTTTGCATATGCATAAGCTAAAAATAGGACAAATGTATTCCTCATTCAACTGCCCAAAATGACCAAACAAAGTGAGCAAACACAAACCATTACCATGTTTGCACATGCGTTTGTTGAAAATACGATAAATGCATTCCACATTCAAACATTCCAACTGACCAAAAATAACCAAACAAAGTGAGGAAACACAAAACATGCGATGCCCCACCTACAGTACTTCGTGCCATGTTTGGATCTCCCATGACCAGCACACATGAATCACGCTGCGGTCCACTGCTGACTGCCCCCCTCCAATAATCACTTTCTTGAGAAGAGAAGAGAAGATGCCCACGCTCCAATAATCACCCTATGCAAAACGTCAAAGCCCCTAAACCCCAGTCCAAAATCCCAGCAAGCCACCTGCGCAACCCCCATCCAGAGCCCCACCAAAAGCCGCCGCAAGCCCCACCCCTGTTTTAAAAACCACACAAACCCAACCGCGGCCACCCCCCTCCTCGCCCTCCCGTTCACTCGGCGGCCCCTTTCCTGATCCATCCGCCCCCGCTCGCCCGCTCGCCCGGTCGCGGTTCCCTGCCTCTGCCTGTCGCTCGCCTCTCCGTGCGCCCGAGAGGCGCAGCCGCAGCAGCAAGCCGGGCCGCGCTCGTTCGTCGCCGTCTATAAACTACTCCTCTCCTCTCCTCCGCTCCACCCCCATCAGCCCACCCACTCCTCGCCCCCCCCCCCCTCTCTCCCCGCCCCCCCGCGCCCTATCCTCTCCTCTTCCACACGATCCCGGCCTTGTCCGCTTCCGCATTCCCTCCCCACCACGCGAGCGCCGGCCCCTCCTATATCTATCGCGCTGCCGCGCGCCCCCGCAGCCGCGTGTGGTGGTGGTGGTGGCGGACTGGTGGTGGTGCTGTTCAGCTAGAGTTCCGGTAGGTGGGGAGGAGGGACGACTCGCGCGTAACCTGACCGGATCATGGCCGCCACGCTCCCGCGCGCGGTGGCGCCGCCGCCGGCGCTGCTCCCGCTCCCGCGCGCCGCGCCGCTGCTCCTCGCGGGCCGCGCCGCCGCCCGCAGGCTCCGGGCCCGAGGGGCCCGCACGCCCGCGCTCGCCGCCACGCGGCGGAGCTGGGCCGTCTCCGCCCGCGCCGTGCTCGACCTGCCGCGCCGCCGGGCGCCTCAGAAGCCCGCGCAGGAGGTATAGTTCGCTCTGCTCCCCACCCGCCGATCAAGTGCTCGTCTCGCGATTGGGTTTGGTTTCGAGGGTTGGGGTTTTTGTAGGTCGGATTGTAAGGTGCGGTTATCAGATTGGTTTATTTACGGGGTCACGGGCCATGCCTTTGTTTTGACGGATCATAGTTTTTGGGTTTTTTTGCGCCGTATTATGCTTCTGATGGCTGCCAAAAAATTTCGCTGGGAAATTTGGGGAACACCAGGGTTCAGGAGTCGAGCCCAGGTATCTCTTGACTACTGTATCGGGCGATAAGGTTCTATGTTGACTGCATAGTTCAGTGCATGTATTTTTGGGTCATGATGATGCACTTGCATACTATCGCTTTTGTTATGTGGTGTTCCTTTCATGGGATTTTTATAGTACAAAGCGCAGCAAGTGCACAAAACACAGCAAATGCGGGTGCAATAAACAAGTGTGTGGTTATGAAAGGTTAGGTGACAGCTGTGGTGGTAGGTACTAATCACGATCAAGTTCCAGGAGTACGACATTGTGTAATGCATAGGTGGAGAATTTGCAACGTACTAGTACTAGTTTTCCATTTCCGTTCTGGAATGCGTTTGAATGGGCTGTGACCTGTGAGCTGTGACAGTTATGAGTAATAATAAACCATATGTGTTGTGCTTTGTATCTGACATTACGAATTCCTTTTTTCTGTCAGGCTGCGGATTTGAACGATATCTTAGCAGAACGTGGAGCTTGCGGTGTTGGGTTTGTCGCAAACTTGAGTAATGAGCCTTCGTTCAACGTCGTCCGTGATGCTCTTACAGCTCTTGGGTGTATGGAGCACCGTGGTGGCTGTGGATCCGACAACGACTCTGGTGATGGGGCAGGATTGATGAGCGGTATACCATGGGACTTGTTTGATGACTGGGCCAGCAAGGAAGGGCTTGCTCCTTTAGAAAGAACACATACAGGTGTAGGCATGGTCTTCCTTCCACAAAACGAGAATTCCATGGCAGAAGCAAAATCTGGTAATGATTCTGATGCTTTACCACCATACGTCGTATCCATTGTGGATCATTTCTTATCTTTCTTTTTTGCCGGGATCTTGTCTTTAAAGTACGACACTTCCTACTTTTATATGGTCAGAGATTTCTGCTTGGCGATGCATGTCCTAGTAAATATGACTTCGATCTCTATGGACTTGTAATGCTGCCATACTTTGTTGCCATGCCGTCGTGGTGCTTGAAACCTACGCTTGGAAAGTTCTTTTGAAGGAAAAGTTTATGCCCTTGGTATAAGAACTTTCTGAAAGGAAATTATTTATTTTGTATTGATAGTCAGATTACACTTGTGTTTTTTCAGCTCTACCGTACCACAACACATATAGCTTCCTAAGAGTCTATTCATTTTGCAGCTGTTGAGAAGGTTTTTACAGATGAAGGCCTTGAGGTTCTTGGCTGGAGACCTGTTCCTTTCAATCTATCAGTGGTTGGCCCCAATGCAAAAGAAACAATGCCTAATATACTCCAGATATTTGTGAGAATTGCGAAAGAAGATGACGCTGATGACATAGAGAGAGAATTATACATCTGCCGGAAGCTGATAGAGAGGGCTACAAAATCTGCTAGTTGGGCAGATGAACTATATTTCTGCTCTTTGTCAAGTAGAACTATCATTTACAAGGGAATGCTTCGATCTGAGGTTCTTGGGCAGTTCTATTTGGACCTTCAGAATGAACTGTACAAATCTCCTTTTGCCATATATCATCGAAGATTCAGTACCAATACAAGCCCGAGATGGCCTCTTGCACAACCAATGAGGTTGCTTGGACACAATGGAGAGATTAACACGATACAGGTTTACATTAACTTCTTCAACTTACTGTTAATTTTTACTCCCTGTATCTTACATTATTGTTTAGTGTCTTCCTTGATGCTCGCCAAATGTTTGATACTGAAAACTAGACATACTTTGGGCATTACTCATAGTGTTCCTTTTCTTTGCAGGGAAACTTGAACTGGATGCGATCAAGGGAAGCCACAATACAATCTCCTGTATGGCGAGGCCGTGAGAATGAACTACGCCCATTTGGTGACCCTAAAGCATCCGATTCAGCAAACCTTGACAGTGCTGCTGAAGTACGAGACTGCACACCGTTCATTAATATCTTAACATAAAGCATGCATTTCTTTTGCTTCTTGTCCGTACAACCGTGCCATTCACACAATTTTGCATACTTGTCACTACTAGAATATTCCAAGGCCTTCTGGGCTCTGTTGAACATGCTTAACGACACATAACTCAGACATCTGTCAAGCTGTTACAAGAGATTAACAATTTGGCTTTTAATGGGTACTGAATAAGCTGTTACTTTAACTTGACTATTTTCTGCACCTCGATTTACAGAGATGAAATGGACTAAAAGATAAGTAGTTTCATAAATTTCAAACATACATGCAACATTTATGTTATTTTGAAGCAAAGCTTTTGAAATTTTTGATAGCGAAGTGGTACTTTGACTACTTGAATTAATGCTAGAAACATGCAGTTGTCACTAAGTGGCAATCTGACTTATCTATTTTCACTGTGCATAACAAATCATATATGCTATCTTAATGTGCATTGAGCACCCCCGCCTTTATTTCAAGTATGTATTTCTACCTTAATTACTGGTGTGTAATTGTTGAGTCATCACATCCTTTCTTGTACCAGTTACTGCTAAGAAGTGGTAGAAGTCCTGCTGAAGCTATGATGATGCTCGTCCCCGAGGCATACAAGAACCATCCGACATTATCAGTAAAATACCCGGAGGTATTGGATGCATTAGTGAACATATGTTGTGGGCATGCATGAAGTCCCTTCCATATTAACTTATGCAAGCAATTGTGTCGAATTGAAGCTTCTCTTGGTTTGTGTATTAGGTAATTGACTTCTATGAATACTACAAAGGTCAAATGGAGGCTTGGGATGGGCCTGCTTTACTTTTGTTTAGGTAATATATCTCGTCGATCTGTGATTTGCCGTTTTATATTTTTTGCTATCTTTTTTTCTGATGTAAAGACAGTTCCTTTACTAGTTTGGGTAAAGTCATTTCATGCGTTAGCAGGTTTTGCTTCCTTCTCACTTTGTCCCTCTGTTTCTGAATGGCCCTCATTTAGAAGTTCTGCAAAACAACCAAGGCACATATAGGAAAGACCACATTACTCCCTTTCATGGGCGCTTCCTTCTCACTTTGTCCCTCTGTTTCTGAATAGCCGTCATTTAGAAGTTTTGCAAAACAACCACGGCACATATAGGAAAGACCACACTACTCCCTTTCATGGGGTTACTTGTTACTCTTGGGATGGTATGTTAGTCTACTCAATTGTAATAAGTGACATCAGAAATGGGCTAATGTTAGGGGAATACAAGGGAACATGGCACAAACTTATCTTGGAGTCACAGCTAGTTTTTCGAGGATTAAGTACGTATAGCCTTTATTTAACACATTCAAGTTTGACCTGTAATTAGGAACCAAATTTGTGTGCTTATGGCATGTATTGGGGAAGGGAGCTAGTATTTACTAGCTGCAGGAACTAAAAGATACAGCAAATAGGTGTTTAATTGCAAAGAGAGAGAATCAGAACACAGAGATGGGTATGTGCTAGCATCACAAGTTGTGGACAATATTTAGTTGTAGAAGTTGAAACCTCTGACAGAGAAGTTTCCAAACATGTATTTGTCGTCAAACAGAGTAGGGAAAATAGCCGTAATGTTTCCTCCATGCTGTGTTATTTAAAGCATATAAGATATCCAAATGCTGCTTTTTCCCAAGTGAGTAATTTCTTGCAACAGAGTGGGCTAGATTTACATGTTCTCTTTTGTATACCTCTATGTAGTGACGGAAGGACGGTAGGGGCATGCCTTGATCGTAATGGCCTGCGTCCAGCACGCTATTGGAAAACATCAGATGGTTTTGTTTATGTTGCATCCGAGGTAGGTTCAAGTTACTTCTTCTACTGTCTGAAATCTCTGTTTGGTTACAATGTTATCGTAGAGCGATTTTATATCACACATTAGTGAAGTGTCCATTTTGAAATTCTGAAGTTGGAGCATTTGGTTTATCTGCCAATAACTTATTGCAGATATACTGACATCCTTCTATACCAAATCGCAGAGTTCAGATGTCACAAGCTAAACTTAATGTAATATTCAGTAAGTATTGTGCCTATTTGTTGAAGTGTCAGGTCTCACAGCTACACTAGGTGATTAGGACAAGTTATGAAGTTTCTTGTTAATGTTTGATTGCTATTTGAATGCTATGTCGCTCATGCATTTGTGGCAGCAAGCTTCAGTGATCGTGTAAGCCTTTGTTTGACTAAAGTTAGATATATCAATCTGTTTTTTGCGTTCCAAGACTTGACTTGGATGTAGGCATGTAGCAATAACTTGACATTTTAGCGTATTTTTGGGCTGCACTTCTCAGCTTGTTCTCTTATATTGTGCAGCACTTTCATCCTACTAGAGAGTATACGCAGTACCAAGATTAGAAGTTACTTCTTTATCAATCTGTTTTTTGCGTTGCAAGCCTTGACTTGGATGTAGGCATGTAGCAATAACTTGACATTTTAACGTATTTTTGGGCTACACTTCTCAGCTTGTTCTCTCATATTGTGCAGTACTTTCATCCTACTAGAGAGTACACGGTACCAAGATTGGAAGATATTTTTTTATACTCGCTTTGTCTTGAGTAAACTTCCCTCACACCAGATCCTTTGTTCTGCTGATGCGCATACTCAGAGAGTAAAAGATAAAATTGTTAGTTATCATACATGATGCTTCTTATGGTTGTAGTTTGACTAGTCTAGGTTATTAGATGTGAATTTATACTCTAGTAATACCTTTGACCATCTCTTGGGTAGTTGAATCTGATCTGATTATTTTAAAAGCATGTCATTTAACTATATGCAAATAGTTGACGAAGTAACCTTGGATCACATTCTCAGATGTTTTTTTGTTGTTGCGTGGAAACCTTCTCAAATGTTCTACAAGAGCTTGGCAAGTATTACTTTGTAGGATTCTCACCAACTTACTAGCTGTATTAATGAAAATCTACAGGTTGGTGTTATACCGATGGATGAGTCGAAGGTAGTAATGAAAGGAAGATTGGGTCCTGGAATGATGATAACAGTTGACCTAGAGACTGGTCAGGTTAGAATAGAATAAAACAATCTTTTCCTTGTCTCGCCTTTGATCATCAGAGTCTTCTAAAATGTAGATTCTAAACCTCACGAGTCATCCCAGGTCCTTGAAAACACAGAAGTGAAGAAGAATGTGGCTTCAGCAAAACCCTATGGAACTTGGTTGCAAGAAAGTACACGTTCAATAAAGCCTGTCAACTTCCAATCCTCTCCTGTCATGGACAATGAAACAATTTTGAGACATCAGCAGTAAGAACCATGAAATATTGCTCTATTGAACTCCTCTTTACTTTTCCCCTTGTACTTATTTGCTTATGTTTGTTCCAAGAGTTAGCATGTATGTATGTATGTCTGGCAATATGCCTGATGCTTATGTTGAGAAGGCTGTGGACTTGTGGCTGACTATTTCAGTGATGGTATATTGCAATGCCTTTTGCTCTTTCTGGGTTATGTAAACCTTTTTAAACTATATACATAAAATCATTTGGGTCAACGTATTGTATCCATCAAAAAGATTTCCACAGATTACAATATGGGATGTCTGAAGTAAACCTAGCTTGATACAGAAGTATAGGGCATTAGTTCTTTTTTTCAGATTTCAGTAGATAAACCCCAAAAATGTTGCCTTTGATCATGTCATGCCCAGAAATATTTTGCCAAAGAATGTGGCTGATTTTAACGTGTGCCCCATGTCTACAACTTACCTATATTGTTGTTTCAGACATTGTAAGAATTAAAAATATTAGATGGTCAGTCAGACCTGATGTTTAATTTAATGTTATTATATTTTTTAGGGCATTTGGTTATTCCAGTGAAGATGTGCAAATGGTAATTGAAACAATGGCTTCACAAGGGAAGGAGCCAACATTTTGCATGGGTGATGACATTCCATTAGCCGTGTTGTCACAAAAGCCACACATGCTCTTTGATTATTTCAAGCAGCGATTTGCACAGGTCAGTAAATCCTTAACATTTCAGTGATAGTGTTAAAAAATCTAGGTTATGAAACTTCCTCTATTACAATTAAATACTTGCACGATATTGACAATTTTTTTTTATCCACAGTACAGTTAGTTGGGAAAATTACATCTCCGTAGTCACATTTCAAGGTTATTTTGAAGTAATAACTAATTCCATCCAATCTTCAATCCATTCAATTATAGGGATGACTTGATTTGACCCCTAAGAAATAATCTCCATCTTCATAGAAACATACCTTAGACGGTGTATATCTATATGGAGGTGTATATCTAAGTACAATATATGATACTATCAATAAGGAAGTAAACCGAGCAAGGTAACTAATTAGTGTGATCTCTACTTGCCAACTAATACTGCACCAGCTGGGCCTGCATGAACAGTGTGCAGGCGCACCGTGACTGCACAGCAGTAATGGGTCCTCATTTACAGATTATCTTATTAATCAAAGTCATGTCAGCTTTGTCTTATGAATGTATCTCATTCAATTTCTAGGTTACAAATCCTGCAATTGATCCACTCAGAGAAGGTTTAGTCATGTCTCTTGAAGTTAACATTGGTAAACGAGGCAACATCTTGGAGGTTGGCCCTGAAAATGCTGACCAGGTTAGTTAGTTTTGAAGGTAATGATTTGACCTGTATTCTTGGGGCAATATTTAGACATCATCTTATTGTCTTCTCAGGTTACCCTTTCAAGTCCTGTGCTGAATGAAGGTGAACTAGAATCATTACTGAAGGACCCAAAATTGAAGCCCAAAGTACTCTCGACATACTTCAATATCCGTAAAGGTCTAGATGGTTCCCTTGAGAACGCAATTAAGGCTCTTTGTGAAGAAGCTGATGCTGCTGTGCGGAGTGGTTCTCAACTTCTTGTGCTTTCCGATCGTTCTGAAGCACTTGTGAGTAGCTTCTGATTTCTTAATGTGTTAACACAGATATCTACAGCAATCTTTATGCTCCTTGTTTATAGACTCGAACTATATTTTAAGTAGCTTTCTTATTTTTGTTCACCTTCCTTTTTCAATGGGTAAGAAGCAGTGAATGTGCTTGGTTTGAACTTAATTTTTTTTTTACTTCTCTCCATAATGGGCAATACTGTTTTCTAGAAGTGTACCAGATCCAAACACATGTATACATACCATCTATATCTATGGTGCACCAGTACAGTACTCCAACAAAATGATGTACTGGTACCTCGATAAGTGTCAGTTAGTTACTATTCATGGGCTATCTTTGTCTAATTATGCATCCACCAGGAGCACTATTCACTATATATGATAGTACCAATCTATATAATTTGAAGGGCTGCATTACAGCGCGGCGCTTAACGCGCGATCTGTCCCAGTTCGGACTTTTGGTTGCTTTGGCTAGTGCATGAATCTTAACATGGTATCGGAACCTAAGGTCTCGAGTTTAAGTCCTGTCTTTTGCAGTTTATCCAAAAAATAACCTAAGAAACTTGATTTATACCAAACTGGACACTTGGATATCACAATGTCATTATTGTCACAATTTATGTACACATAATTGTGCAAAATAGTACTCCCTCCATCCCAAAATAAGTGTCTCAAGGTTAGTATAACTTTGTACTAAAGTTAGTACAAAGTTGAGACACTTATTTTGGGACGGAGGGAGTATAAGACACCCACGCATCAATATGATATGGCTATAATGATTGATCCATGTGGATGTACATGGTAGCTTCTTGTTGGTGACACCATTATATGTGTATCCTCTTCACCTCATATTGGCCTTCTCTATCTTGGAAGTATCATTGAAATATCCAGCTTTCTTCATGAATAGCCCTTCGCTTCTTGTCAATTGTCTGATCGGCTGTCTATGACATTGCTTGCCATATCTAGTAATATGATTTCGACTTTTAAACTATTTGGTCTTGTGACCAGAAAATACAGACATTACTTTTCCTGACATACAGTTACTTGAAAACACCACGATCTAGTGCTAGGTTATGAAGCCTTTATTTTTTTGTCAACTTCAGAATCTCTCTTGTGCGATGCAATATACTCCGGAGATAGAATTATGTATTTATTTACGCACTTCCTGTATTGCAATTAAATGAATGTATAATGTAGGAACCAACACGGCCTGCCGTCCCAATACTTTTAGCTGTTGGTGCCATCCACCAGCATTTGATTCAGAATGGCCTCCGCATGTCAGCTTCAATTGTTGCTGACACTGCTCAGTGTTTCAGCACCCATCAGTTTGCCTGTTTGATAGGATATGGAGCCAGGTATGACTTTCATTTTTAAAAAGATTTGTTCAGTAACAGCTAGGTCATTACTTATGTTCGCTTCACTTGACATTCTGATCCAGCATAAATGAATATATAAACTCCCACTCTTTGTTAGTTTATGAACATGATTATTAAACCAGCATGACTGTTGAATACATACAATGCAATCAAGGTGGACTAATGTCATTCATCACTTTTGGTGTCTTATGTCTTTGCATGTCAACTTTTTGCATTATATATTTATGATTTCTGTCTTCGGATATCCAGTACCATCCTATTCCAGGATCACATAGCAAATCTTCTAGGAGTAGCATCGAAATAAATTATCAACTGAAGTATGTGATAAAACATCAAACTGATTCAAGTTCTTTCCAGAAAAACAAATTCCCTTTTCAAGCCAGTGCACCATAGCCACTTGGCTAGTATTTCCTTCGACAATTGGCGTAAAACTGAGGCATAAACGATAATTGTGAATCAGCAGTCGATGTCCTCTGGAAACTGGCATGTAGTTTGGACTTGCAGAATGAATCTACTCCCTCCGTTCCGAATATTAGACGTTTTGGTAGTTCAAAATGAACTACCAAAGTCTTATATTTAGGAATGGAGGGAGTAGAACATAAGACAACTTAAGTCCTCATACTAAGCTGTTAACAAACAATGAGAATACCCTTAAGGCAGTGCTTCTGTGTGGTTCTTTTCTGTGAAAAATGGTAGCGGAGGAGCCTTGCTGAAATATCTGAATCATCATCCAAAAGAAGTACCGAGTTAGAGGAAGAAAGGATACAAATAGTTCAGTTAGATGAATTAGCCATGAGGCTGGTTGTAATGGGAATAATCATATACTAGTATCATGCATATGATAATAGTGTATGATACTACATCCATAATGCAAAGTAGCACATCATTTAATATGATACGGTATCATGATATGATACTCAAGCATCTCTTTCTTCATTTAATTCCATGCCACCTCATCAAAATTGCTTAGTTGGCATGCATGATACTACCTATGATACTCCCATTATGGGCAGCCTGATAGTTAGAGGAATTGGACTCTGTTCCTGTTTAAATTAGCAAATTAGCACCTACTTATTGGGAGGGATTTCTTGAAGATCCAATCATTCCTTTGGTTCATCAGCAACTTGTAGTTAGAACTTATATTCAGCTGTGCACATTCTCTAGGAACTATTTAGTTCTCAAGTTACAATGTTGTGTCAGTTGCTAGATTTACTAACATTCATTCTTATGTTGCACATTAGTGCTATATGCCCATATCTGGCATTGGAAACATGCCGGCAATGGAGGCTGAGCAACAAAACTGTCAATTTGATGCGAAATGGCAAGATGCCCACAGTGACCATTGAGCAGGCTCAGAGAAACTTTATCAAGGTATGTTTTCTATGGCTTGTAAGTTGTGAGTTTTGACTAGTTTGTTGCATGTTGTTGTGCTGCTGCCCCTACGTGCGTGAACATAGTTGGACTCAGTACTACATTTGTGCATTAATGCTGTAGTCGATCATTCAAGTGTGATCTTTGTGTTCCATTTTACATCTGTTATTAATTGGTTTATGTTTTTCAGGCAGTAAGATCTGGCCTGCTCAAGATACTCTCGAAAATGGGCATATCCTTGCTCTCAAGGTTTGTCTTATCTTTGCCATCCAGTGTAATTTAATAATGGTGCCAGTAAGTACTTCTGCAATTGTTTAATGGGGCCACATCTTTTGGATAGTTACTGTGGAGCTCAGATCTTTGAAATATATGGTCTTGGCCAAGAAGTTGTCGACCTTGCGTTCTGTGGGAGTGTATCGAAAATTGGAGGACTCACCCTTAATGAGGTAATTCATAATTATGCATATAGTCATGAGTTTTTCAACACCTTTCTTTTTGGTGTCGGTATTCTTGTTGACCTGGTACATCGTATGTCTAGAAGAGTGTTTAAATAGATTAACACCTGAGTTGGTTCATGTACCTTGTTATCTCTTTTGAGAATGTTACCTACTGACAATTCTCCATTTCTTTTATTCTATCCTTTTCTTGTAAAGCTGGGTCGAGAAACACTATCATTCTGGGTGAGGGCTTTCTCGGAAGATACCGCAAAGAGGCTGGAAAACTTCGGATTCATCCAATCCAGACCTGGAGGTAGTATATCTTTCATCAGCTGTAACAAAAAGTTAGGTTTTGTGAGTTGGGTGCCTGTGTTCTGCAATTTTAATCCAATATGATTTTTTTAATTAAAATGACATCAATTAACGACCTGAGATCTGATTGCGCCAAATTGTACATGCAATCAGCACATACAAAGGTCACAACTACTTGAGAAATCTATGTTTCTCTTGAGTCCTACTTTTGATTCACCAATATCAAAGTGTCTTCATGGATCCTCTCGTCTCTAGTTATTTTGTTTTGTTGAGAAGGAGGTGTACTGGAGGGGCCCTTGGTGTTCTGGGTGTTGTTTTTCAGGGGTGCACGATTGCAATGTTCGGATTTGTCCTAGCCAACAAGGGATAAAAAATGCTTACGTCTTAATGTGATAGCTAAATCCATTTACCTTTTTTAGTGTTATAGGTACTAAGTTATGTCCATATAATGAATACTGGCAATACCTCCTCCTGACTCCTCCCTAAAGTTACACTTCTTGTTGCTTAAGGAGTTGCATTTTAATAAATTTGTCGGATCATATGCAGTGCAATATTATCTTACTGTTTCTTACTAAAATAACATGGTGCTTTTTGCTTCCTGAATAGGTGAATTTCATGCAAATAATCCTGAGATGTCAAAGCTGCTGCACAAAGCAATTCGTGAAAAAAGTGATAATGCATACACCATCTACCAACAACATCTTGCAAGCCGTCCTGTCAATGTTAGTGGTGCTTATCGTCACTTAGCAGGTGGGCAACCTGTAGAATTTTTCGTTATCACCTTTGGTTTACCATATCTTCTACGCTGCAGGTTCTTCGAGATCTTGTAGAACTAAAGAGTGAACGGACGCCTATTCCTATTGGCAAAGTTGAGCCTGCAACCTCTATCGTTGAGCGTTTTTGCACAGGTGGAATGTCCTTGGGCGCTATTTCCAGAGAAACACACGAAGCTATTGCAATTGCAATGAATAGGATAGGTGGGAAATCTAATTCAGGAGAAGGTGGTGAGGTGGGTCCTATAACTATCCATTAGAAGAATAGAGCTATTTAGTTAAGTCAAGTAGCTCCAGTGGAAACTGCAACATAGAGCTGCTTATGGACTTGCTTACTTTTGCAGGATCCAATCCGCTGGAGTCCCCTTACAGATGTTGTTGATGGGTATTCTGCGACACTTCCTCATCTAAAAGGTCTTCAGAACGGGGACACCGCCACAAGTGCCATTAAGCAGGTGCAGCATCAACTGCTTTATTTTTGCACTTTACCTTGGGTATTATATATAATTATGATGCAGATTACGCTTCTATTCTCAAAACCATGACTATTGGTTCCTCTAATTATCACTGGGAGATACCACTCTCATAATGGCTACATTATCAATTCTTCAGTAAATACTGAGTAGGATTCCACTCAATTTTGTTATGCTAGCATGGTTAAAAAGAGCACTTTGAAAACCAATGCCGTGAACAAGCCCAACATTTTTCGAGATTAAGTTATGTATCATTCTTGCTGATGAACTTGTTTGTAGCCAATTCTCCTTTAGAATATGGGGAAATTCACACTGTTGAATATGTTGTTTTTCTGTAAAATGGGGCCAGTATGAGTCTTTTCAGGCCAAGATTACCTTGGGGGCTGAATATCAAAATCTTCTATCAATACATCACTAGAAGGTGTTTACTTGTTTGCACTGTAACTGAATGAAATTCCGCACCTGCACTTCTGCCCTGGAGGTATCTGTTTCCAGAAGGAATTGGAGGTCTATCAGTGCTAGTTATGTGCAGGCTGCTAAGGTCGGACGAGGCTCCTCTGCCGTTCGGCAGGGTGCCGTTCCATCACTGACAGGTGGGGTCATTGAAAAACAGACCCACATGGCAGTGCCACAACTGCAGACGCCGTACGTCAGGGGAGCTGCTTCCAGGTCATATGGTAGTCAGCATTCTCAAACGTGAAACTCTGCAGTGGCAGCATATCCAAATTTTCTTTATAGATAATGTGTCCTGCTTTTCTGAAAAAGGAAAGAAGTAGAAGCATGTTTTGGTACTTTCATTCTGACTGTAGTATCAAATACGTAGGACGCATATTGCCCACCTCTTTATTTATGTGTCCTGAATAAAAGGTACACTATATCCACCTCTTTGTTGATGATATATTTGACTTGGTTCTCATATGTACTATCCTTTCACAGGTTGCATCTGGACGTTTTGGTGTTACACCAACATTTTTAGTTAATGCTGAACAAATTGAGATAAAGATTGCACAAGGGGCTAAGCCTGGTGAAGGGGGTCAACTTCCTGGGAAAAAAGTCAGTGCATACATAGCTCGGTTGAGAAACTCCAAACCTGGTGTTCCTCTCATATCCCCACCACCACACCATGACATCTATTCTATTGAGGATCTGGCACAGCTAATTTTTGACCTACATCAGGTTTGTTTCGCACAACTACTTATACAATATCAACTAGTAATGTTGGTGCTAAGGGAAAACTGCTAGCTTTAAAATAAGTTTTATGTATGTCACATAAGAATTAGAGTCCTTCAGCTGCCTATATGTTAGCTTCAAAATAAATTTTATGCGTGTCACATAAGAATTAGAGTCCTTAAGCTGCCTATATGTCAACTAGCAGTGCTGTTTAATTATTGATTTCTTTGAGAAGGAAATCCATTTATTGGTACTAATCAAATATTTAATTCATATTTGACTGGGCAGATCAATCCTAAAGCGAAGGTGTCGGTAAAGCTTGTAGCTGAAGCAGGAATTGGAACTGTAGCCTCTGGAGTATCTAAGGCAAATGCAGACGTAATTCAGGTAGATTAAACATCAAAATTTTAATAAGTCGTTGATTTAGCTCATGCCATTATTGTACGTGGATCTGTATCCCATAAGTGGCCATGCTTCTGTGGTTTAGTGTTATTTTACATTTTTTTGTACACTTAACCTTTTGCATCTGCTAAGTTGGCCCTCATGAGGGTGCGTAAACCGCCTTTTGCTATTCAATGCTGCACATAGTGGCATTTGCTGTCTGATGTTCACGATGATAGACCTTCCTATTGTAGTTCACTTCTGTATGAAATATGAAGTTCTCGCTCCCTGTGGATAGCCAGTTGTTAGACATTGCTGTAGTGACACTTGTCCTGTAACAGACAGATATCAGTTTTTAGTGAATTATATGCAATAATCTGTCAGAGTTTTTTGGGGGAAAAATCCCAGAAATCTAGTAAAATTTCCCAGAACACAAAAATTCCAGAAATATAGAAATGTTTATTGCACACACAGACACCATAAGGTAAGCAATGACTTATCAAGATGCCGATTTAGTTTAAGAGCACACTAAACCTGTTGGTTGTTACATCATTTGAGTCTCTTGAGACAAACCATGCTATGAAATCTTACATTTGTTGCGAGTGGTTTCATCCAAAGTCTACTGTACTCATGGGTGAACTAGAGGTTTAGTATACATATTTTGGTGATCTAATGTGCCATTTTATTATACAGATATCAGGTCATGATGGTGGTACTGGAGCTAGCCCAATTAGCTCAATCAAGCATGCTGGGGGTCCTTGGGAACTTGGTCTTACGGAAACACACCAGGTTTTCTACATTTAATTGCTTGATATAACCAGTTTCTTTTAATATCAAATCACTTTCTTTGTTCTAAACCTAGTTAGCTTCCTTCAGACACTCATACAAAATGGATTGAGAGAGAGGGTGGTACTTAGGGTGGATGGCGGATTCAGGAGTGGCCTAGATGTCCTTTTGGCTGCTGCCATGGGTGCTGATGAATATGGCTTTGGTTCTGTAGCTATGATAGCTACCGGATGTGTCATGGCACGCATTTGCCACACAAACAATTGCCCAGTTGGAGTTGCTAGTCAGGTAGTAACAGCAGAATTCATATTTTTATTTGTCTTGCTTGGTTATACCTTACATTCTATGCTCCTGCAGAGAGAAGAGCTACGCGCTAGGTTCCCTGGTGTTCCTGGTGATCTTGTGAACTACTTCCTCTTTGTTGCAGAGGAGGTATGGCATCACTCACATTACTAGTGCCTTTTCTGTTAACCTCTTTCTGTGCTTGATTTGCAAATTTGGTCATGCATATTTTTGGAGTAACCATGACTCATATTTCAAGTACTCATGCTTCTGTTCCAGGTACGAGCCACATTAGCCCAGTTGGGTTATGAGAAGCTGGATGATATAATTGGGCGGACAGATTTACTTAAGCCAAAGCATATCTCTTTGGTGAAAACGCAGCACATTGATCTTGCATACCTATTAATGGTATGGAGTTGATAGCTATTCTCATTTGAGTTATCGGCATTTAATGCCTATCTTGTTATATTTATCGGTGTTCTCGTTTCAGAATGCTGGATTACCCAAATGGAGCAGCTCTCAGATAAGGAGCCAGGACGTCCACTCTAATGGCCCTGTTCTTGATGAGACAATCCTTGCAGATCCTGAGGTAATGTTTTTGATAGCTTTTCTTAGTTACATCGATTAACAACTGTCCTCCTGAGCAGATTTGTGTACACCCAGTAATTTTTTTGATCGGGAACAAAGAACTGTGACGTTGATCAATAGATAATGTGGCCTAAAGTGAAATGCATAGTTGCTAGGAACCAAGCTCTGCTGTATGCAGCATTACTTAAATTATATAATTGCATTTTGCAGGTATCCGATGCAATTGAGAATGAGAAAGAGGTTTCAAAGACATATCCAATTTATAATGTTGATAGGGCTGTTTGCGGCCGTGTAGCGGGTGCCATTGCTAAGAAGTACGGAGACACAGGCTTTGCCGGCCAGCTGAACATTACGTATGTCAACTACTTTCTTGTCTGCATAATTCGGTGTCCTTTAACTTTTATTATGAGAAGGTAGGAAATAAATGATTTCAAACATTTCAGGTTCACCGGAAGTGCAGGACAGTCCTTTGGTTGTTTTCTGACACCTGGCATGAATGTTCGCCTAGTAGGAGAGGCCAACGATTATGTGGGAAAGGTACTAAATGCTCAACTGGACTGAAAATACTGTCTGACCAGCAGCTTTATAATGCCTTCTATTTCATTTTCACAGGGTATGGCTGGTGGAGAGCTGGTTGTAGTTCCTGTAGATGATACAGGATTTGTTCCTGAGGATGCTGCTATAGTTGGGAACACTTGTCTGTATGGAGCTACGGGTGGTCAAGTATTTGTGAGAGGCAAGACAGGAGAAAGATTCGCAGTTCGGAATTCTCTTGGGCAAGCAGTGGTTGAGGGCACAGGAGATCATTGCTGCGAGTACATGACCGGTGGATGTGTAGTTGTACTCGGCAAGTAAGTACACAGTCTGCATTTTCCCCACTTCGTGTATTACCCTTCTTGTCCTGATATATATTTCTCAATCAACAGAGTTGGAAGAAATGTTGCAGCCGGAATGACCGGTGGCCTAGCCTACATGTTAGATGAAGATGATACACTAGTCCCGAAGGTATGCAAATTTGGAATCTGTAGATATACCTTCAGCTGGCCTGTATAGCATGCATCTAGTGAAAGCCTTGGATTCAAATCTCAAGATCATAATGTGCAAGTGTTTTAATAGGTAAACAAGGAGATTGTCAAGATGCAGAGAGTGAACGCTCCAGCTGGGCAGATGCAGCTCAAGGGCTTGATTGAGGCCTATGTTGTAAGTCTAGTGCACTCTTCGAAAGTTTTGCGCCCAAATTGGCCATTCCCCATGTTCTTATAAATTGGATGTTGCTTTTACAGGAAAAAACTGGCAGCACGAAAGGTGCTAAAATTCTGAGCGAATGGGAGGCATATCTGCCACTCTTCTGGCAGTTGGTGCCACCCAGCGAAGAAGACTCACCAGAAGCTTGTGCTGAGTTTGAGAGAGTACTTGCCAGGCAAAAAACAGCAGTGCAATCTGCCAAGTGATACTAGCCAAAGCCCAATCGCCAAAATGACCAAAGCTAAACTGAGGGAAAGCGTTCTTATTGCGATACTGGAAAGTGATCTTCTCAGACCGCGGTCCTTCTGAAGCACTAACGTCACCAAAGGCTGCAATTTTGTGGAAGCTCTGTCCAAGGCATCTTCTGGAAACGAGCTTGCAGATTCCGTCGAGGATTATCTTCTGCACGCTCTTGCAGCTAGGTAACCCCACCCCTGTAAATTGGTTCGCTGACGCTTGGCTGCAAGGCCCGGCCCCTGTTGAACTGCTGCTTTCTTGTACAAGATTCCTGGCTTCGCCTGTGTAATTATATTTTTTGTTCTGGACACATTAGTTCTTATATTTATGCCCGTCCTGTGGTAGGCATGCGAGTTGCATGTGCTTTAGTTCAGTATACAGAATAAATAAAGTGTATGATGAAGTAGGACTTCTCAGGTGTCGATAATCGGTGGAACTTGGCTTTCCTTTTTCAAGTTCTACGGGGCGTCAACCAACCTCTTACGATTTCCATTATTAGAGCATCTCCAATAGATGGTTCAAAATTTAGCGGTCAAAAACCGGAGATGTAAAATTTAGACCGCCAAAAAGTGCTTTTTAAAGCTCCGAAAAAAAGCTCAACTTCGACAGATGGTCCAAATTGATGGTCCAAAAGAGCAACTTCAACAGATGGTCCAAAATGAAGATGTAAAATCGCCTTGATCGTCTTCTTCAACCTCAAGACGTCCGCCGCCTTTGTCAAATCCGTCGCCATCAAGCTCTCTCCGGCCTCCCCAAGCGCGCCATCCTTCCCGTGATGAGCTCCTCTCCCAATCCCCCTATTTCCCCCTTCGATCGGTGTCGTTTGCCACCGCTCCCGTGCTTGTCCGTGGTCGCCATGGCCGGAGCCCGAGCTCCCCTGTATGTGCTCCTTTGCCGGCCAGCAGCGACGGAGGCGGGCAGCAGCCGACGCGAACACCATGAGCAACGACACAAGCATGCTGCACGGGCGAGCAACGATGGTAGCTCGGCTGGACAGGGTCAGTGTGGGGCGGCGGCGGGTCGGGAGGTGGTGGCAACAGGGCGGGCCAGCGAGCAGCGGCGGGCGGCGGCCTAAGGAGCCGGCGGAGGCCTACATGGGCAGCCAGACCGCCGGAGGCGCCGAATCCCACCGCGGCTGCCTCCCGATTCGGCGGCGCCCGGGCGGCTGCGAGACGGCTTCCAGCGAGGGAGGCGACGGGGGTGAGGGCGGCGCGGTGATTTGGAGCGGTGGCGGCGACGGCGACGGGGATTTGGGCGGTGGCGGCGGCGGATTCCGGCCGACTGGTGTTCGGGCGGGCGAACAGACGCGACTGTGAAATGAAATGAAGTGGCGGTTGGGCGTTGGCGGGCGGTCATAGAATTTGGACCAGATGCACCTCGTGATGTAAATTTGCACCGCGAGGTGTTGTATTTTACATCATGAGGAGGCCGTGGTCTAATTTTTTTTTACATATGAACCATCTGTTGGAGCAGCATTTTTTGTCTCAGACGATTTAAAAGTTAGGTATTTTTACACTTGAACCGTCTATTGAAGATGCTCTTAACTTGATGGCGCCGCGTCACCGAGGTTTGGGATTTGACGGCGTGTGAGAATAGAGCGGGAAAGCTTGTGGCTAGGGTTTCACCCAACAGCGTGGTGCCCAGCTCGAGGAAGCTTTTCCACACGCTAGGCATACAACGAGGTGAGCCATAGTTCGAGGTGGGTTTTGAGTTGTGTTAGGGATTTTGCAGGAGGGTGGTGTTTTGTACGGGCAGGTCGTGGACGCCACCTCAGCTCTGTCACACATCTCCGACTTTGATGACTTATTAAGGGAAAGACGAAATAAGAGCATGCTATTGAAGACGTTGCAACATATGTCGGGGGGGGGGGGGGCTCCGTTGATTGTGTACAAACAAAATACAAGTCCAAAGGTAGGGTAATAAAGGGTTTAGCTAATGGAGAAATTGACTCTTCCGGGAACCAGTAACGCGTAAACCATGTCAAATCAAGACCGATCAATATCCGAACGGAACGGATTCGAACTTCTCCTAGAAAAGTTTCCGGTGCGAAATTCAAAAAAATGAGTAATTCAAAGGAAAAATGAATTTGAGGCATGCGCCGGACTGAAGAGACTGATTCCTTTCTCCGGGACCATTTTTTTGTTTGCGTCAGAGAATCCCGCACCCTATTTGCAATCAATGCAAATTAACATTGCTCAAGACCCCGAGAAGGCCCTGATAGAAGTGGGACCGTCTCTTCTGAGCTTTGAAGTCCCTTTTCCATTTCCGTAATTCCTTTACGACAAAATCCCCTGCGAATTCCCCAGCACGCAGTTGTCCAACCTAGGTTTTTAGATAGTGGTTGATTGCCCTGGATTCATAACTACTACCCTCTCCCCCCAACATCTTTTTATTACGATTCGCTCATTTTGAAGGTTCGTTCTGCTTTTGGTCTTCAAGAAATTCAGAATATTTCTGAATTCCCGTTTTTGCGCTGGGTCAAGCGTGTCCCCCTCCAGAAAATCCGTAATGGGATCGTCCTGAGCAGGCGGGGCGTTCTGAGCATGTGGGGGTCCAGAATCAATTCCAAAGTCCAGTGCCAACTTCATGATCAAAATCAACTATCACCTTCTCGGGACTCGACCTGGAACTTCTTTCACTTTAATATGCCTCGTTCAATGAGGAAGCATCTGATCGAAGAGCAGCACTAAAGAAGCACGCTAGACTTCCTACTTTTGGGGTTTTTAAGGTGACCGATGCCTTTCAAAAGTGTGCTTTGGGCCCATCCTTAGTACTTGACGCAGAATGGAGCTAGTTATCCATTTTCAAAAGTGGATTGGGTGGTTCAAGAAGTAGAATTATGCATAGATTGCCGAAAGAATGACGAATAAAGACGAATGGAAAGGCCTGTGGACATGACCAAAACAAGGGCTAGTAGCACTTTTCTCAGGAATTGCCCCTGCAGACGGAGGACAAAGGGTTTTCATCTCGCGAAGAATCAGCAGTTGTGTTGTATATTGACTAAGCTAAATACCATTTTCACTACTTTTGGCCACAGGCGAGATAGAGTTTTTTCTTGAAATTGAGTTCGGACCGATTACTCACAGAAAATGACTACAAAGCAAGGCGAAAGCATGGATAATTCAATACTGACGAGAAGGTATTAGTTAGTGGGTGCAAACGAGCTTTTCCAACCAAGCTAGCGTGTGATTGCGATGAAATACTTTTGGGCGGGGCATTACCGATACTAAGATGAAATTCGAAATGAGAAAGGGCTTCGAGCCTCATGCTTTCCTGTTTTATTTGGTTGGGAAATGGCTCTTTCCTGATCTCTTTTTGAAATAATTCTATCTCTGTTTGCTAAGTATGTCAATTTCTCCTTAGTAACAAGGCCAAAACCAGGTTTTTACAAGTTTTGACTCATTTTGACCTGTTTGGATCATCCCCATCGTGCCGCCGTGGAGTCTTATCTTTGTATGGCTCCGATCTCTGGAAGCGATTAAACTTCTTCTGCGGGTTATTCTTCTACTGCTTATTGCCGGACCCTTCTTTCCTCTTATACGGATTGGGAAAGTATTTCTATTATACGTATATTCTTAAACACATGACACTTTAGGCGCACACTTTATTTGGACAGTGGGGCACGATGCTCTAAAAGAACTTATTGAAAAAAACATAGCGGTAACAGCTGTTTTAGAAAGCACCTCTTCCTTTCCTAAAACTCAAACAACCTACTAGGCTACTAAAAGGCTAATCCCGACGAAGAAGATAGCGAGAAAACGACTCCTCAAGCCGAAGTAAGGGCGGGGCCATCTTATTTTCTGACCGTTTGGAGATGCTCACAAGGCCTAAACCTTCCTGTAATGCCCGGAGCTTCGTCAGAGCCTTTTCCTTCCCCACGTGCCAGAGCTCAATTTACCTTCGCCACAGCTCTAAAATAAGGAGAATCAACTCAAGATAAAAGGGCTCGCACTCAATTGATCCGGGTCAACACATCTTGTATCTGGTTTCGGCTTTATTTTGACTCCTTGTAGGGGCTCATGACAGTCTTGTAGGGGATCCAAAGGCTTTCGAGCAGTACTGGCAGCGGGGCGGGAGAGTTGTTTATTCAATTGATCCTCTGATGTTGGCCCTTCTGCATCATCCAGCAAGGCTCGGAAGTCCGAGCTATTAAGGTGCAGTTGACGGATAAGAGGCCTTCGATATGTTAAGGGAGAGAGGGGAGAGTCATTCCAGAGTTGGGTGGGAATCGTTGATAGAAATTTGGATTTTCCCTGAGGTACGATAGCGTCTGAACTAAAGAAAGGGAATATGGAAAGTGAATGTGGTAAAGGATACCAAGAGTAGGTTCCCTGAATGATTTTTAGGCGTATTTTCTTTGAACAAATAAATCTATAAAGAAAATAGGATGGATCTTCCACCTATGCTATGAGTGAATCTTATCATCACTTGCGAGTGGTATCGTATCACCGTCTTCGTCCTGAAAACATCGACAGAGCTAAGCCAGTGTAGGCTTTGACACTACTTATATTCGCTACAAGTATTACACTCGCTTCGCTACACTCTTCTCTTATGCTTCGCGCTTCGCATAGGCTAAATAAGCCGCTCATCCTTGGCGAATCCTACCCACATAGGAGTGCGAAACCATCGGGGAAAGGCAAAACATATTCAATCCCAGGAGAGAAGTCACTGGTTCAATAGGACCAGGGAGAGGACCCTGATCACCTTGCCAACGAATTCAAGGCCTTAGGAAAATCATCCTACAATGGACCGTAGGGACTGAGAACGAAGAAGACACAAAAATAATGTTAAAGGGGATAAAAAGAAAACCTCCTCCCATTCAAAGTCGTCTTCAAGTACCTTTTTGATTCTTTACCGACTATGGATGGATCAACTATAGGTTCGAGTTTAGCCAAGATACGTATACGGCTAAGTGTATGAAAATCCAAGAGAGAATCATAAAATCTAAAAGCTAGGAAGGAGAAGACCGGGTGATTGAATATGACTTGCTAACAGATCCTACTCTTCCTTAAGCGCTAGTTCTATTCACGATGGTTCAGTTTCGAGAGCAGGTAAAGTAGTTACCTAATAAGATAGATGAATTCCACGATCTACGATTAGAAAAATCTTCTTATAGAAGTCTAGTTCTTTCTTCTTTTAGAAAAGGAAGTCTTGCTCTCCTTTCTTGCCGCTACTTGCGTTGCGAGCTAATCTTCAAACTGTTACGGAGAAGTCGTTTACTGATTAGCTGCTTGAACGTGGAAATATTTCGGCATATCTGCTCTTAGGTTAGTACGAGAACTTGACTCTACTCGTGCTATAGTCGAGGATGTACTTATACTACTCTAAAGAGGGATCAATTAATGGGGTGCATTGTTCTTAGGGCAATTCTAGGCAAGACCTTGAATCACAGGGTTTGTTCCTGGCAACCCAGCATTCTTTATCTTGGCGTAGATTGGTGTGATGGGCCGGATGCCGTGAACAAGCTTTTTTCTTTGACCGGAATCAACAGGTGTGAACCCATCTAGGATGAGTCAAACATAGGGGTAAGGGCCTCCTGGCAATATCCGACATACTAGTAATCGATTATTTGGCCTTTTGCGATCGAACAACCTATGAACAGTTGTAGCCTACATAACCTACCTACCCAGACCAAGGGAAGAAGGTATCAGATCACTGTAGTTCTAGACCCCTTTTTTCAAATAAAGGAAGTGACAATGTTTGCCCGAAGAGGTTGAATCAATAGTAAGAAGATACCACCCAGGCACAGAATCCGAAATAACAATCAGGAATAGGACTAGGAGAATGAGGTCTAATTTACGGAGTCAAGCTGTAATTGGGCTTAGTGCTCCGATTGCGCCTTAGGACTAGGACTGATAGGTAAATGCCCCTTACTCAACCAATGAAGGCGGGTAGGGATTTTCTTTCTTTTGTTTAGGATTGGCAAGAGGATGGTTGCCTCGGCTTCAAAGCTGTTAGAGAATGCACTCTTATCACTACAGGGACGCGAGAGAAATTCCTCGAAGGTAGTATTAAAGGGATGGGGCATTACCGGTGTTAGCGACGAAGGGATTGTTTGCAAGAGAAGGTTGCCCCGTTAAGATACGAACAGGGGACATGCCACGCATAATAGTAAAAAAAGGGCAGAGAAGAGGATTGAGGGACAGAAGGAGCTGGAGGCCAACAAGGAATAGAAGAAGCTGTTCCACTCGTAGCTCTTTTTTTTAAAGCTTAACTCACATTTCAGGAGCGGATGCTGCTCGAGCTAAAGATATGCCCCCAACTCTTGAACAACTCTCACTTGCCTTGGCTGATAGCTTAGATGACCGACCGTTAGGCATGGTTACCAATGATTTCACAGTATATATCTTGTTTGGTGAGCCAACCGGCTTCACCCGAGGATGAAGGTAGTAGAACAAAGAGGAGCCACATCTTTTCCTGGCCGGAGAGGAATCAAGGTCCATCTCATTAAGGCTGAACATTTAGTCTCGTTCCCGATAACAATAGGGAACATCTGGTCTTGTTTGGTTTTTCTTTCAAGGATTTTTTCTTTCTTGCAATTCTACAAACTTTGAATGCATCATTTCCTCCATTTCTTGGAACTTATCGCGGAATCTAGGCCCACTAGGACTCGGCGGGATTTCTGGTAAATCAAGCTCTCTCAGGGGTGGAAGCCAGCCCCCACTACTCGATGTTATCACTCTACAGGGTTCGACTATGGATTTGTCTTCCTCAGTCTCTTCAAACTTTTCCAATCCTGCTATTTTCCCCAATTCTTCTTGAGTAATATGATCCCTGAGGGTCAATCCTTTCCCTTCCCCCCTTTGCCCTTTCAAATGAAAAAGAACTACCAATGCAAAAAAATGAAATGAAATGAACAATTGCTACTTCTTTATTAAATTACACCGAAAAGAAAGTCTGTAAAAAACAAGAGCCAACCTAAAACTTAACTACCCCTTGCCCTCCCACTGAACCTTTCTTTCTATCCAAAAAAAGGAAGAGCGCACCAAAAAAATCCAGAAAAAACTCCGCAACTTACGCTCTCATTGCAGCGGCACATGTTAAAGTGGCGGCAAGAAAGAAAAGACCAAAAAGAAGGTTTTTTTAATACCTCTGACGAACCAAACCAAGCAGTCTGATCATCCTTGCCCGTCCCCCTCTTCTGTCAACCGTTGAAAGAGCATAGCCCAGGAATGAACCATATCGATCCAAGGTTGCAAGGAAAGAAGAAAGGTAAACCAGACCATAGGAATCTTCTGATGAAGTCAATCAGAGAGGACGGTTAGGTTCTTTGTTGCCTCATCTGCTTAGCTTATAGAATTACACGGTTTATCACGATAGACATTCCAATCAATGGTTGGACGATCAATACCATCGAATTATTCCATTCCACTGCTGAATGACGGAAACGGAAGCTTTTTCTTACTGATGGACTGATCCTGGGAGTTCAGACTGACGGTTAGATGGTTGTTCGCTTGTGTGCTTATTTTCCTTCCCCACTAAAAAACAAGTGTTACCGAATGTTCTTCAATTCAAATAGGTATGATCCCGTCCATCCTTCCAGAGCTAGGCACCTGCTTCAGAATGAGAATCTTCGACAGAGATCGTTCCTTCAGTTTAGCAATCAATTAGATCCATACTGACTTTGTTCCTTTAGGATTTGGTGCTTTTCGATCCCCAGTTGCATTGGGCGCTATATCAAAAACAATGAACAATAGATGTAGATAATTGGGCGCTATATAAAAAACAATGAAAAATACATGTAGATAATTGGACGGCGGTGACGACGGAGCAAAAAATCCAAAAGGACTGGTGAGTGAGGTGTTCGAGGTTGCATGGCCCCCCTTGACAGAAGCAAGGAGGCCATGACATATGTGAACATGGTAAGGCTGTCGCGACGTCGGCTATTGTCGTGCTCACCGATGCTCCTTTTCCTTGTCGACCGCCGAATGCGGATATCCTCTCCATGGCTATGGCCTAAGACCAATGCTCCAGCCTTCTTCAAGGATGATTGGACTTGGCCTCCCGTCCCCCTTCCTCTATGTTACTGATGTACTCTCCTATCTATCAACAAAAGATACACAATCTTTGCGTATACTTGAAAAAAAAATAACAAAGAAAGAAAGCTATGTTGTTGAAGAGAGAATTGTCATGCTATAGCGGAGAAGTTGCCGTCATGTTTAAGAATTGCCATGCTGCAACGGAGAAAAAAATGCCATGTTATAGCTTAAATAATGTAAATAGGACCCCGATAAATCCCAAATGTTCGGATTTTAAGCATGTCGCCCCGAACATTTTTCATGACAATTTTAGTTGACGCGAGGTGCAACTTTAGTTGTTAAAACATGGCAATTTTCTTCTGTCAGAAAATTGCCATGTTTGCCAACCTCGCGTGAACTAAATTGCCATGAAAAACATTCGGGTTGCCATGATTAAAATCCGAAGGTTCGGAATTTATCATTTCTGTAAATAATTGCGTGTAAAAAAGCTTGAAAATACAAAAGCTGACATGCTCTAAATAGCCACTTGTTCAAGATTTATGTAGGAATCCACATGCTATATGAGAGGGGAAAATGCCATCTTTTTAGGAATTAACAGGCACGCTATAGAGTAGACAAGTTTCATGTATACGAGCCTAAATACATAACATAAACATAAGCTGCCATGCTCTAATTTTTCGTTTGTTCTGGATCTATGTAAACACATTAAAGCACATGACAATTGCATCTACACACGAGGAGACGGGGTAGCGGCACATGTTGCGTCGCACAGAAGGGTGCGGCATAGCGAACCGTTGTGTCGTTCGCACATGTGAGGGAATGGAGCGGACGGTTTTGCACCACGGGGTTGCTACGCTGTCGCCGCGACGAGATTCACGTGCTCGATCGGAGGGCCAATATTGCATTGGGCTAGATAGCCCCGGAGCAAACATTCACTCATTATGATTTCTGTAAAAAAATACATATATTTTTGAAATTTGAACCCAAGTATAGGGCCATATAGGCCCACTTTATCAAGTCAAGGGCCTAAGCAGAGCAGTTTCTAGTTCTAAAAAAAAGCAGAGTAGTTTGTGAGTTTGATGACTATATTGCACGTTCTCCCGACACTTGATGGCTTTAGACACTTTTCGTTCTTGTAACTTGTGTACTTCTTCGGTGTGGAAGAATGCAGAAACATCAAATGGCATATAGGCTAACACCAATTGGTTTTTAGAGATTACTCCCAACCTGAAATCGGTCTCCTGCTCTCATCAATCTGAAAGGTAGGGTCCTTAGAGCATCTCTAGCAAACCCCGTAAAAGACCGAACCCGTATAATTTCGACGAGTATACGGGTTCGGCCCGTTTTTCTTGCCAGAACAGACTTCGTATCCCAGGCCCGGCCCGTAAAAAGTTTACCGTGGCTCGGAAAAGACCCTCTCCACTGCTACTTACGTGGTTTCACCGCTCGGATACGGGTCAAACCCAATCCCCTCTGCCGCCGCTCCGCCGCGATTCCCCTCCCCCTCCGCCCTAATTTCTTGCCGCCGGCGAGCCTAAGAAAAGCCCTAGCGACCCTTCCCTACCTATGGGCGGCTACGTAAGTGGTGGGGATGATGCGAGCGCCGCCGCCGCAACATCTCCGACGCCGCACACAAGCGAGGGGCATGAAAGTGGCTCAATTATGGGAGCCGGCCGCCGCCGGCGTTTGAACGTCGCGGCGCCTCCTCCGGCTCCTCTGTCGCGGGGAGCTCGTCCGTGGGCACCTCGAGCTCGCGGCTCACTCCGGTCAAGAGAGAGCCGGAGGAGCTTGGCAGCTCGCCGTCAAGCTCGAGGCCGACCACCTTCTGCGTCGAGGCGTCATCGGCCTCGAAGACTACCTCCCCGGGGCAGGAGGACCACCTCGAGCGCGCCATCATGGAGCCCTCGGCGAGGGAGGAGGAGGAGGCGCCGCGTGCCGCCACCGCGAGCTCGAGATCGAGGAGATCTTCCTCGTGCAGGGCATCGCAGGCGCACACGTCTAAGGAGGCGGACCTGCGCGTCATGAAGCCCGAGCAGGCCAAGGTCTGGATCGACCATGACCCCGACGAGGACCGAGCTCCTCTGGCTCCTCCGCCGCATCGCCGCCGCCGCACCCGTTGATTTTGGTTGCCTAGGCTCGGGTATGCTGTACGGCCCGCAGATCCCCCCTATGTAGTAGTATGTAGTATGATGAACAACTATCTATGATGTACTATGATGATCAACTATGTATGATGAATGTCGTTGCAAATTTCTCCCGCAAATGTTTTTTTTAATTTTACAGTTTCATATACGGGGTCTGATCTGTAGCGCAAGAATTCGCGTTGCAAATCTGATCTGCAACGAACTGTATACGCGTTTTCCGGGTCCGACTTTTACAGGGTCTGCTAAAGATGCTCTTACTCCCTTGTCTAGCATGATAAAATTGAATAGGTGGTGGCAACACCACCAGCAATAACGCGGATCTTCGTTTCATCTCGCATGGCTCCTAAGTGAGAAAAGAAAGAACTTCTATTGCGAAAGTACTCATGTGAGCACGAGCACCAGTGATCCTGCTATCTGCGCCATTGTTTTATCTCGTGATTGATGCAACAGCAGGTACCTGTAGGGGTATAACATTTGTACACCTATTCTTTATAGAGGCAGTGGCCCACCTCTCAGATGTTGGCGTCATAACTCTGTCAGTTATCATTTCATGGATCAGGAGGAGATTGACGATGTGAGTCTGCTTGCCACAGATTCTGGACTAATGGGACGGGTAAGCACATTTATTTCGACACAACCGTTGGACCTACCAATCTTTCTCAGTGCTCCATCTCTCTCTTCTTATCCTGTTGGATTGGACACAGCTCGCCCGGAGACCAGCGTTTGAATCACCTTGAACCAGTGCAACTAGATCGAATCCTTTCCTTGAGCATGTCTGGAACGTCCTCCTCCATCGACCGAGTCCATCCATTCAGCTAGCAAACATGTCATGCAGATGTCTTCCGTCCCTCAAAGCACGTGTCACCTGTTTTCTGAAGTAAATCAAAGCTGGTGATCAACTTCAACTGACCACATCACCTATAACTAGTAACTGAAGCAACCAGAATTCAGTTTCAAACATGGTATCAAGTTCAAATGAACATCAAATGGCAACAGGTAGGCAGTGAATCAAATACTAATATCTCTGAATCAGGGCAACAGTGACCCCTGAACATCACTATCTTCAATCTGCCCATTGATTTTCAAATCATTTTTTGCAATCGGTTAAAAAATAAAGACATCAGCGACACCAGCAAGCAAGTTTTATAAGTCTGAAACTGCCCCTTGTCCACCATGTTCGATGAGTTATGTTTAGGCAGAGTACTAACACACATTTTATGATCATCTAGGTCCAAGAAATCGAAATTTTACAGGTACAACACAATCTAGTATCTGCCTAACAAAGTGGTACAATTGGCTAATTAAGTGATAACCATAAAATATTTTTCAGTATGAGCTCGCCACCCTCTAACACTTGTTCCGGCGGTGTCCTTCGACATCACAAAATTTGTATCGTGCTGGCTTCCAAGGCTGCTTTGGAACATCATCGCGGCGATCAGGGCAAGTTGTCCGTTTGAGGCCTTTTGACGTCAACATATGTTGCAGAATCTTGTTCGTTCACTCAGTCCTTCATATGGCGCTGGCGCCTTCTCTCTACTTGTCGTAGGCTTTCCGATCTCCTTCCGCTTAGCTGTTGGCAATAACCCTACAAGCATGTTCCCCTAGTCGTTTCCTGAATTGTTGTCCTCATTGGTCACAACACAATGTGTTCCAACTCCTATAGCGACCACTACGCCTTCTGACTGAACTTTGTTCAAAACATCTCCGTTGTCAGCTAGCCTGTCTTCCAATCCTAGCCTGTCGCGTACCTCTGTAAAATCATAGGCCTCTCCAGGTGTGTCAAAGGCTTGTTCCTATTTTTGGCACAATTACAATGTCCCCAGGCAGCTCTGCAAACTGTCTGATTGTTTTTTCCAGGGCTGAAATCCTAACAGGACATGGTGCTCTGCCTAGTGCAGCAGCCACAACTCTCACTCTGCAGATCAATGACAATAAGTGCACGTAGTCAGCCCCCTTATAGATTAAAATCTACAGATTCGATGATTCCACTACGCAATCATTTTGTGCATGTATTAATAAAGACAAAACATAGTATTTGTTTTTCCAGTCCAGTCTTGTTTATGAAATGCACACATACAAGGTAAATTCAGGCCTACAGCTTACCAAGTTACCAACAGTAAGCTTCAGAATCTACTCAGACTTATGCTAAATACTACTGGCATATCCATGCAAATTTTACCAAGTTACCAACAATGCTTCTGAATTAAGTGAGATAACCGAAACAAAAGTTAGTTCAACCCATCAGTAAGTACCTTTTAGTCCAGCCAGGAGTTTTCGGATCAACTTGCTCTACGGAATTCTCTGAACCATAAGGCTTGTCTCCACTGCCAGCCTTTGTAGCAGCTACAGCAGCAACAATCTGGGCGTCTGCACTCGATGCCGTCTCGGTCGGCACCTCAACTGCCGGCGGCGTCCTCACTCGATACCGTCTCGGTCGGCACCTCAACAGCCGGCGGCGTCCTCATCGGTTACTGAAGAGGACTCGCGGGAATGTTGTTCTCGTTGACCTCCTCTAGCAGAGTTCTGCTGCTCGCACAAATTATGGGAATAATGTTAGATCTATTGACAAACATAAATCTAGAAGGCCGCGAGCAAGCAACAAGATCGATACCCGTACATGTTTATTGGCTGCATCAAGAACTCCATACCAGGCGGATTGGGGTAGCCGCTTCGTCGCAGGAGCTTTCTCGATTTCTTTGCCGCTCTCCAAAATCCAAGATCCAAGGACGAGAGGTAGGAGATAGCTGCACCTGCCGACCGGCAACCACATTTACTGCACCCACTGCCGTTGTAACCGGAAAACATGAATTCTGATCCATGGATCAGGACGCCGGCGACTTCTCGAGCCACGGCTCTGTCTCTCGCCGTCTGTCGAGTACAAACGTCCGTCCAACATATGTCACACTAGACAGGCCAGTATCTGGGCCCACGACGCGTCAGACGCATTGAATAGACAGAATCACAAAGCTGAAACGAGCGGGATAGATACCGAGCGCCTGTGTGCTCGTGATCACATACTCCACGTCCCTTCTATTGTCTCTTTTTTATTATCTTCCTCGCGTATGTATATGAGCGAATCCATTCTATTTTGAATCTTAGCACCGTCTATGCTTTGATCCTGCCTGATGGCTTTATTTATAAAATCGACCATATTCTTTTCTCTAAAACAAGGAGGAAGAAAGAAGAAAAAACAAAGGTGCAATGATGGCTCTAGTAAACCCTTGCAATACCAACATACCGTGGGTGATGATTAAACCTGAAGAGAGAAATAAGTTGATCATGGTTAAGAAAAGTGACTGCAGACCTTGTGCAACTATTAATTATCGATGACTAGGTCTAGGTCAGAACTTACGAAAACTGCCGAATCTCTTGTATGATAGAGACCTTGGATGCCAAATTGGCAATAGGAAACATAAGAGAGGATCGAATTCACATGGATTCAGCCGGAAAAAGAAGAACAAGACACATACATGGATGACTAATCGAATAACAAAGATGGTAGTACACAGTAATACGTCACTATGAAGAAGAAAGATCTAGGTCGACCCTCTTCAACTTGGAGCTCAGAGGCGGACCACGATTTTTTTTTAAGGTGAGGCGAAGTCTCACTAGGAATTTTTTTGATGCGAATCAAAGGAGTCAATACACACTAACAATGCACACTACAAATGAATAACCAAATACAATGAAAATGTAGACATGTTTCAATAGGAAAACAACCTAAAACATACCGATAATGCTTATAATGGCGTCTAGAAGACCCAGGCAATGGCAGTGCCCTACCCTCCTTCTGAATATCTTTCTTAATTTTAACAAGAGCAATCTTTTGAAGATCTATCACTCAATGTAACACATCTTCCTTAATTTTACCAAGCGGACATGATAAATATACCTCTTCCTCCTCTTTCCTTTGCATTTGCTGGTTCTTTCCCCTTCTTTTCCATCTTATGGACAGAAGTCACAGAACTGCGCCGGTTGGGCATCTTATTAGCTTGTACGTATAATCATCTAAAAACAAAAAACTTATGCGTACACTAGCATGAATGAAAAATATAATTGTATAAACAAAGTGGTAGTGGCTGCAAATAGTTCAGAGCAGAGGAGTGGTTCAGAGTTTCGGACCCTGAGAGATTACCAGGAAAATCCTCAACTATCATCGCCCGCTGGAGCCGCCGCTTTCTGCTGCCGCTGGAGCTTGCTGCCGCCGCCCTCTAAGCCCCCAGCCAGCCGCTGCCGTCCGGCCGTCGGCTGCCCCGTCGTCGGTCGCCCGCGGCCCTCCTCGTCCTCACGACCTGGCCAGCCGCCGCCGCCGCGCTAGCTGCTTAGGGTTGCGTCGCGGCTGGGCGTCGTGTCTCGTGTGCGTGGGCGCTGGATCGATCTCGACCGGTTGTTACTAGCCCAAGTGCCCAACAACTGGATGCGTCGCGTCGGCCCATCAGGCCAGGCTGGCCAGCCCTGGGTGCGGTCAAACGAGTCAAGCAATTCATTCAAGTATCGATCAATAGATGCATATGTATATAATCTTTTTTGCCCAGAAGTAAGGTATGGCGGCTGCCATACCCTGCCCACTGGGGAGGTCCGCCAGTGTTGGAGCTAGTGCTCTAATTAAGTAGGAGAGATAGTAAAGCCAACGAGTAAACTAAATATGCACATGTTCTCCTGCCTTCATATCTTGTTCTCGAGCTTGGACGGCGCGACGAGAGGGTTCTGCTGCGCGATCTGCTCCCGGCCGACCTTCTTGTAGTCGAAGCCGCACGCGTGCCCGTCCACGTACCGGTGCAGCGAGCAGAAGGTGCCACCGCAGCGGCACGCGAACCCCAGCAGCCCCACCTTCTTCTTGCACGCCATGCACCTGGTTGGCGCCGCCTTCTTCGTCGGCGCATCGGCCGCCGGTGCCGCATCAGCGGCAGCGGCAGAGTCCTGCAGGCTCACCGACGTCTTGAATGCCAGGATGAGGTCGTCGGCATTGATCTTCCCCTCGACGGCGGGGGCAGCCACACCTGTGGACTTGAGGTGGTCGCGGTAGCACTTGGAGCACATGCTCTTGGTCGCCGCGCTCCCGTAGAACCCGCAGCCGTTCGCGCAGAGCGGGGCGCCGGCCCCGTCGGCGGCCTGCGCCGACGACTCCTGCCCGTGCGCCATGTATCGCCGCTGATCCGATCGAGAAGGAAACGATCGAGGATCGATCGTCTCGCGTTCGTGTATTACGGGAGTCGGTGAATCTCGCGTTTGTTTGTTGCCGCCGTGCGTGGTGGGTGCTTTGTTGATGAGGTCCCGGGGGCATCCCTTATAAAGGTCGGCAGGCGTGACCAGAAGAACTCCGAGGCGTGCTCTAGAACCTTCCGGTTGACCTTTGAAGACACGCAGTGGCCTTTTCGGCTTCCTTAACCGTAACCCTATCGGAAGGGAAGCAGTTGCCAGACCTCCTCCGATAATACCCTAGACTAGAGTAGTGTCACACGTAAGGTGCTTTAGCGACGTTGCATGATCAAGGATACGTACATCTCGTTGACTCAATTTTGGTCATCCGACTACTTGATCTTCCCCTCGACCGCTTGCTCTAGAAACTTCCAGTTGATCTTTGAAGCCATGCAGTGGCCCTTTCGGCTTCCTTAGTGTCCCTATCCGAAGGGAACTCCTTCTGTGATATCCGAAATAGTTTTTTTTTGCGGGATGAAAGGGAGTTTTAATCCAAATTTATAGGGTTACAATCCTGAGCCAACTGCACCTCACAACATGAAGGACTTGAGTTCAACCATACCGCAGTACAATACTAGGTACGACTATAATGTGCCAAGAGATGTGCTACCCTATATTTCTCTCTATCAATTTTACAATGAACAAACTCCCTAACATCCAAGTAGCTTTAATCTTAGCGTCAAGATGATCATAGGCTGATCTGGAAAGTGTGTCGCCGGTTAGAGCTACCAATGCATTCGAAGAATCCGACTGGACGATCACCGACTTGTCTGAATGTTGGATGGCCAAAGCCATGCCTTGCATGATTGCATGCATTTCCGCTTCAAGGGCGCCGTTGCAATTTTTATTATTTCTGATGTTCGTTGTACTTTCATGATTAAAGATGAATAGATCAGAAGTTTTTTTTATTATAGAAAAAGGCGTCGTTGCAATGAAAGATGTACCTATATGCCACAACGATCATAGAACCATTCCAGCAGAAGCGCGCCCATCCTGGCTCGAAAACGAACCATCAACAGAAAGGGCTACCCAACCAGCTGGAGGGCAGGCCATGCATGGTACATGAGTTGACAACCGTTTACTGCTAACCACACAGCCTTCCTCCGAAATTGGCATCTTCACTTTTATTATTTCTTCCGTAGTAAATTTTCTTGCCAAATGAAGCGACTTGTAATAGCTATCTAAATAGTCAACTGTAACATGAACCGGGGTCTCACCCTTTCCATGAGTAATGTCGTTCGGTAGCTCCCATATTCGCCAAATGGTCATAACCACCAAGTCCCTAGTATGTTCTGAACACTTTAATAACAGTTGCAAGAGCCAATCCTTCCTTGATTCAATTAGTAGAGCATAATTAGGTAATGGCCAAATCTTGCATAGACATTCCCAGACTCGCCGAGCATGTATGCATGCTATAGGGCATGAAAGCTACTCTCTTTCTCCTTGCCACATACAGACATGAACTGCACGCTGGTATATGACGTTGAACCTTGCCGTTAGTTGCTAATGCCCCGCGCGCCGCCTTCCATACTAATATGTGCATTTTTAAAGGGACATGAGACTTCCATATAGAATTCCAAATTGACCGCTCGCCATCCGGCCTTTTACCGCTAGCACCACATGCATGAATATCATCATGTGATTTTGTAGCTAGCCTGTATGCCGATTTAACCGTGAAAATACCGTGAGGTTAAAAAACCAGCCAATAAAGTCTTGTCTATTCCTTGGAGAGGTACAGATTTTCAAAATATCTATAACATCCATGAGCTAGAAGTGCTCCTCGATCCGGATGGAGATGACTGAGAAGGAGGCGGATGGTGAGGAGTAACCGGTGGCAGAGTGAGGGAGGAAGCGTAGACAACCAGTCGGGCAGAGCAAAAATACGTCTTTTACAAGGATTGCCGAACTGATCATACGCATGTAAAAACTATAAAGATTCATCTCTTTTTGGTTGTAACTGGGCGCTGTGAACATCGAAGTTTAATTTGTTATATTTTTATGCATTTGAAATAAAATTGACGGAGCAAGGCATGCGTTTAAGGGATGCGGTTGGATGGCTAGCTCCCCACATCCACGCCTGTGCAGTGTGCACAGGTCGAAACCAATCTATAGATAAATAATGTGCCCATTTTAGGAGACGATGTTCGAGATGCCGTCATGCCCTGATCACAAAGATAGGATCTCTTGTCTAGCATTACAAAATTGAATAACTTATGGCATCACCAACTATATCGAGAATCTTGGAAGGCTAGCCAATCAGCGCCACCATTTTCAATGGTACAAACAAAGACAAAGAACAAAAAAAAACAAATATGCAATGGTGGCTCTTCTTTTTTGCGAATAATGCAATGCTGGCTCTAGCAAACCCTCTCTAGCAAACCCTCTCAATACCAATATGCCATGGATGCAGCTCAGAAAATAATACCGTGAATGTTTAATATTGAAGTGATTGAGAAATACAAGTTGCTGACCTTGGTGAGACATCATGCAACTTTTAATCATCGGTTACTAGGTAGGTCTATGCCAGAAAATAGAGCATCCACAACCTGAATCCTCAACTATACATTTGGGCGGACAGTCTTATCAATGACCGGTCACAGAATCATGACACAGCTGTGTTTCTTAAATCAACTCTATATATCCGGGTTGACCGGCACTTCATATATCTAGCTCATATCAGGGGCGCATATGTGGAAACATGTACGCGCTCGGGCACGCCCATCATGTCGGATCTGACAAACATGACCCATCAGAACCCCCCCCCCCCCTGACTTTGCAGGACCAACACTTTTCCTCTTCTCTCTTCACCCTCTCCCGGTTGACCCTCCCCTAGCTCTGGATGCCACCACGGTACGTTCGGCTCTTCTGGTACTACAGTTTGAAAAATTGTCCGAGCAATTTTTTAGGCTTTGAGAAGGCCTGAAGAACAAATCCACTTCCCAAAGCAAGATGTAGATCATACTATGATTCTTTTGCAGATGCATCAAAAATCTTCCACATGAACAGGTGCACACGCAACTAGTTGATGATCTTGTGGAACATATGTGGATCCATAATGAAAACCAAAGAGTTAATATTTGAATTGTGCACTTTAAATAAATTTTATGTTTACCCTGATATAAGTGCCAGTGTGGCACAAACACATGGCAACTCCGAATGTTTTTATTGGCAAGTTTAGTGACATGAGGATGGCAACTTTAGTTGTCAAGCATGACAACTCTATCGGATGAAAAGTTTTTATTTTTTTATGTGTTTTCTCTTTTCGGGCGGCAACTATAGTTAAAAAAAATATAGGGCCGGAGTGCTTCGTGCCACAAGTGTGTCCCTTATCATTTGCGTTAAACTGTGTATATTATGTTTGTACTATATTTGAATTGTGAAACTATTCAATGATCTTGTAGTATTCACGTGTATGATGGATGGATGTGCATGCATTTATGAGTTTTGATATGATATGAGGAGTGCGGCTGCGTGTCATGACATATGAAGGGCTGTCCGGCTTTGTCCGTAGTTAGACGTCTAGAGGGACAGATTTGCCACGTCCGGTCATCGATACTCTTATGAAAACTGCCGAGTCTCATGTATGATGGCCACCTTGTATGCCAAATTGGGAACACATACAAACAAATAAAAGAGGATCGGGTTCATGTGGATTCAGTCGGAAAAAAGCAACAAGACACATACATGGATGACTAATGGAATAACATGATGGTACACAGTAATAGGTCACTATGAACAAGTAAGATCGAGGTCGATCCTCTTCAACTTATGCAGCTAGTGCTTGTAAGATCAAGTAGGAGAGACAGTGAAGCCAATGAGTAAACTAAAACTGTACAGATGTTTTTCAACTCCTCCTGCCTTCAAATCTTGTTATGGAGCTTGGACGGCGCGACGAGAGGGTTCTGCTGCGCGATCTGCTCCCGGCCGACCTTCTTGTAGTCGAAGCCGCATGCGTGCCCGTCCACGTACCGGTGCAGCGAGCAGAAGGTGCCACCGCACCGGCACGCGAACCCCAGCAGCCCCACCTTCTTCTTGCACGCCATGCACCTGTTTGGCGCCGACTTCTTCGCTGCCGCCTCCGCCGCCGGTGCCGCGGTAGAGTCCTGCACGCTCATCGACTTCTTGAAGGCGAGGATGAGGTCGTCGAACGTGAGCTTCCCCTCGACGGCGGGGGCAGCCACATCTCCGGCCTTGAGGTGGTCGCGGTAGCACTTTGAGCACATGCCCTTGGCCGCCTCGCTCCCGTAGAACCCGCAGCCGTTCGCGCACGGCGGCGCCGCGCCACCGGCGGCGGCCTCCGTCGAAGACTCCTGCCCGTGCGCCATGTATAAACCTATTGAGGATCGATCGTCTCGCGTTCGCGTATTATGGGAGTGTCTGAATCTCGCGTTGGTTGCTTGCGTCGTGCGTGGGTGATTTGTCGACGAGGCCCCGAGGGCATCCATCTGTGGCTTATTATAAAGATCGGGCAGGAGTACCCAGAAGAACTCCGAGTCGTGCTCTAGAACGTTCCAGTCGATCTTTGAAGGCAAGCAGTGGCCTTTTCGGTTTCCTTAACCGTATCCCTATCGGAAGGGAAGCAGTTGCCAGACCTCCCAAGAGTAGCGTCCAACGTAAGGTGCTTTACGTTGCACGATCAATGCTACGCACATCTCTGTTTCATCCAAAAAGAAAAACGAAACATACATATCGTTAGCTCAACTAGCAAACATGCCCATGCATTTTAACGGGAGACAAAAAAATTACACGCTAGCCAAATAAATATGAGTGTCCTTTATTTTAACACGGTGGCTTATCATGTTGCCACTTATCTTTCTTCCCACCCTTATTGATGATGGATGCGATGTCCATGTGATCGCAATGCATTCGACGTGGTAAATCCCAAGGCAATGAGCTTGCCACTGCATGACACACTTGTCATTGTGCCGCACAAGGGAATGTTTAAAACTTTAAAAACAAATTTCATGGACCACAAACTACTCCTAGCGCCTAGACATATAAAGACTTTCCAAAAACTACCCAAATCCTAGACATGAAAGACTTTTGAATCGACGAACAGTTTTTCGAATCGACAAACATCTGTTTTAAAATTTTGGGCATTTTTTTAAATACATGAACATTTGTTTTGTTCAGACGAACATTTTTTGAAATGCATAGATAGTTTTCGAATTCATGAACATTTTTTGAGTCAGCAAACATTTTTTGTATCAATGAACTTTTTTATAATTGGGGAACAAATTTTAAGAAATTGTTATTTTTTTATAATTTGCGAACGGTTTTGTAAATCACCATTATTTTTTTAAACCGTGAAAAATTTATGATTTCTCGCACATTTTTTGAATTCACAAACATTCAATGATTTCTCGAACATTTTTATCAAAACTCGCATCCTTTTGTAATTTGGAAATCTCAAATTAATTTTAAAAAGGAAAAAACAAAAACATAAATGAGAAAAGAAAAGAAAAGACAAAAATGAAATGAAAAAACAAGGGCGTCACGCCCCACGAAATGAAAAACACCTTTGTACAGAGTTTTTCTTGAGGTACTCGGAAAAGATTAAAACTCAGTGGAAAATAAATATCAGACCCCCCACGGTTTGCTGAGTGTAACACTGGACAAAGTCGAAGGCCTTGTTGAGTGCTACACTAGGCAAAACAATTTAAGGAGTTGCGGGGTAAACGACCGGATGTGCAACGAGGGTCGCATACACTAGGACAATGGCGGGACACACCGCTACGTGTTGATGCTTGTTGTTGTGTTCTATCGCTTGCCGCTATGTGTTGCTGCTGCCTGCTAGCTATTGCTTTGCTGGGGGAAAGGAGAAGGGGCGGCTCAGTTGGGGAAGAGGAGAAGAAGTGGCACCTCGGTTGGGGAGGAGGATGAGGAGGAGATGGGGGCGGTGGAGTCAGCGAGAGTAGTGGCGATAGAGTGAAGGTGTCTCAACCCAAGCTGTCCGATCTAAGCGAACCAATGACCACAACGTGTGATCCGTCGGAGGGCTATGCTGACCAATCAAAACGGAAGGTCTTTGCCTAGTCTTCATCCCTTTTTCAGGGTACTCGGCACACATTTATCCTTTCTTTCCCCCTAAATACTTAAATACGCAGCTGCGCTATTACGTTGGAACGAGCGCACACTCTTGTCCCTCACTCTCCCTCCCTCATGTGGTCCCTAATACACAGTTAGATTCTTTGTCCTAGTGTGTCAGCCCGTGAGAACGCCCATGGACATCACGCGTTGTAAAAGTATAAATCTGCATGCATTTAATTTGCGTTTTCAAAATTTTAAACAGTTATAACTTTTGAACTGAACATCAAAATTCAAAACCGCTTTCACCGCTAGGTTCTTCACGACGAGCACTTCAAAACTAGATCCCATATGAGTATGTTTCGACTAACTTTTTTTATAAGCAACTTTGGGTGCCATGGAAGCACTTTTAGTGATATAGGAAAGCAACTTCTTATTAATCTACGTAGTATGGCTACCTATCATCAAAAATCCATTCTAAGTTGGCTAGCATAACTACCAAGTTAACTAGCTTCACCGCTAACTTTCCTACAAGAACTAGCAAGTATTCTACCATAACTAATTTCACCTCCAAGTTGATACTTGATAGTATTGTAGGCAACATAGTTTTCGAGGTAGGCTAACATTATCCTAAGTTGCCTGCCAGGACTAGCGAGTAGCTTAACATCATCCTTAGTTGCAAGCAATAATTTTTGGTATAGAAAGCAACTTAGTTTCATAGATGGGCAACTTAGCAACACTAATGGGCAACTATCCAATGTATTGAAGGCAACTGAAAAATGTTAATGGCAGGCAACTAAGCATCACCGATAGGCAACTTCATAGTGTTTGTAGGCTACTTTGAAAAACAATGATAAGTAACTTCATAGTATTGTAGGCAACTAATTTGCAAAGTTAGACAAATAAGAATCAATACCAGGCAACTAATTATTAATAGCAAGCAACTGAGCATCAATGGTAGGAAATATCGTAGTATTTGTAGACAACTGAGCATCAACTTTGGACAATTGACGGTTAATGGTAGGAAACTGAGCAGCCATGATAGGTAAGCTGAGATAACACTACTTGGAAAAGGCTAATTAGTGGCGCACCTGTTTTGGCTATTAATGGTGCACTATAGGTGCGCCACTATTACCACGCAACTACTAACAAATACTAATGGCGCACCTCTGGTGCGCCATTAGTATTGTAGGTAATAGTGGCGCACCTTGTAGTGTGCCATTACTATTGCTACAGGTGCGCCACTGGTAACTTTTTTTTGAATTGTTTTGATTTTTTTCTGAATTTTGAAGGCGGGAAAATAGTAGTGGCGCGCCGTCTAACCCCCACCGTGCGCCATTGCGATTTTTGAATTTTGAATTTGGATCTGGATCGCAATTTTTTTGCTTGCTCGTTTTTTTGCTCTTTTTTTGCATGATATTTTTTTAAATTTTGTTCTCGTTTTTGGATCTTGTACGTTCTTTTGCCGGAAAGGAGTTCGCCGGGGAGGAGGACCAAGGTCATCGGAGAGGAGGAGGAGGAGGTCACCGGAGAGGAGCTCGCCTACATCGCCGGAGAGGAGGAGGAGGTCGCTGGAGAGGAGTTCACCGAAGAGGAGGGAGGAGAAACCGTGAGGGGAGGCGAGGAGAGGAGGGAGGAGGAGCTCACCGGAGAGGAGGGAGGAGGAGATCATTGGAGAGGAGGGAGGAGGAGATCACCGGAGAGGATGGAGGAGGAGCTCACCGGAGAGGAGGGAGGAGAAATCGTGAGGGGATGGGAGGAGAGAAGGGAGGAGGAGGTCGCCGGAGAGGAGGTGGAGGAGGAGGTCGCCGGAGAGGAGGAGGGGAGTATGGTGGAGAAGAGGAGGGGAAACGGAGTGGGGGAGAGGAGGAGATGGAGTGGAGGAGAGGTGGAGTGGAGGAGAATAATGAAGAGGTATGGAGGAGAGGACCCCGCCCAGGCATATATACGACATAGTAATGGCGCACCGTGGGCAGGTGCGCCATTAATAACTTTTTTTTGATTTATTTTGAATTTTGAAGGCGGGAAGATAGTAATGACGCACCGTAGACAGGTGCGCCATTACTAACTTTTTTTTGATTTATTTTGAATTTTGAAGGCGGGAAGATAGTAATGACGCACCGTGGGCAGGTGTGCCATTACTAACTTTTTATTTTTATTTTTTGGATATAGTTTGAATTTTGAAGGCGGGAAGATAGTAATGGCGCACCATGGGCAGGTGCGCTATTACTGACTTTGATTTTTTTTAATTTTTTGATTTTTTTAATTTTTTGATTTTTTTGCCTCTCCAGATCTTGAAAGCCCCGTAACTTTTTCTTTTAGGTTTTTGGGGATTTTGAAAATGTTCAAGGGGGTTTCCAAGGTTGTCAGAATCGCGATTTTGAATCGGATCGGAGCTTTGATGGTAGGATCGCAAATCGTAGAATCTTCACTAGCAGGATCGTAGAAACGTAGATTCTAAGAACTAAAATCGTGGAATCATAGGGGTTAGTTTGGATCGTAAAGTCGTAGAATCGTATAACAGAATCGCGATTATGATAACCTTGGGGGTTTCCCCCGTTGAAATCAGTGTAACTTTTCGAGTAGATGATTTTTCATATAAAAAACTTTTTCATCAGAGTTCGTATGCAAAAGTTATGCCCATTTTACAAATTCTCGAGAGATTTTGCAAAAAAGTCGAAAATTCTTGTTTGTAAATTTTGCTAACAACTAGACCACATATCACATGGGAATCTTATTTTATTTTATTTTTTGACATTTCTATCATTTTTCTTTTATTATTTTTGAAACTGAAAAGGCGGTCCAGGGGGTGCATTTGGTGAATTTTATGTAAGGCTCAGACGTGTGACGTGTGATGTGTAAATGTTATTAGTTTTAACTAGTAATTGCGCACTGTCCCTGGTGCGCCATTACTAGTTTAAAAAGAAAAAGTAAAAAAAAATGTTAGTAGTGGTGCACATAGTGTGTGGTGCGCCATTACTAGTTTTACTAGTAATGGCGCACTGTACCTGGTGCGCCATTACTAGTTTTGAAAAAATAAAAAAAATTAGTTAGTACTAGCGCACCGTGGGTGTGGTGCGCCATTCGTGATACCACATATGTGGTGCGCCATTAATGTCCATATTAGCTATAGCCCTTCTCCTAGTAGTGTAATGTTAGCAAAGTTCACAGATACAAATGGTGCATTGAAGTTGCTTGCATTAAGCACTAAATGCGCCTCATGTTTCGTGTGTTTTGCTCATTTTTACACAAACCAATCTAATAGGTAGTCCGACTAGGCCGAAAAGAATTAGGTGCTCCCTATAGCATTAAAGTTGTCTTTGTTGCACCCAACATTGCCCAAGAGTTTGATAATGTTAGCAAAATTCACATATACACACAGTGCAGTGAAGTTGGTTGCATGTAGCACTGAAGACACCTCATTTTTCTTGTTTTTACACAAAACAACCTAATAGGTAGTCTAACTAGGCTAAAAAGTAGTTGCTTCCCTATAGCACTAAAGTTACCTCCATTGAATTCAAAGTTGCCCATGATTTTTTTTGTCAAAACCTACCCATATGAGATCTAGTTTTAAAAAATTTGTCGCAAGAAATCCAACGGTGAAAACGGTTCTGAATTCTGATGCTCGAATCAAAAGTTACAACTTTTTAAATTTTTGAAACCCCAAATAAATGCATGCAGATTTTACTCAAGAGTAGCGGGGCGGAAGGACGCGACAAGACGTGAGACCATATGCTTTTTCGCTTTTAGCTTGTGAGACGTGTGATTAACTGTACTTGCCTTTTACAAAGGGGCGCTCGAACACCCCATCAAGCGTGCAGGCGCTCTCTAGCCACGTCCTTCTTTCCCTTTCTTTTATTTTCTCACTTCTCTTATCTTTTTGGATAAGGTACAAACATAGAGTAAATAATTTTTCCCTAAAAACTTTTCATGCACTTGCAGTTATTTTTTAAATTAGATTCAGTAAACACCTAGAAATGCACTAAATAACGTAAATATAGCAAAGGACCCAAAATTGCCATATCTTGACATATGTCATGCAATGCTCTATCGTGAGTGTATAATTTTTTTCAAGGCCAATCGATGAAACAGTGGTTGCTTCAGTTCAGACCTGGCCGTACCATCTCGAAACCATGATTCTTCCTCCAAGATGGTGCGATTTCTAAGTAGTTTATGTCAAAATTTTAGCGAAACCTTCTCAAGTTTTACCACTACCTACATGTGTCATATCCACAATACCAAGTTTCACATTTTCAGACTTTGTTTGCATTTTTTCAAAATTAAAAAAACCAATAGGGTCCATGTTCCGGGTCGAGTGCTGACACCTTGATGTTTGAAATACCTCCTTTTTTCTTTGACAAGGTCTCAACATAGACTCAATAACACAAATAAGTTTTCTCAACCCAATCTTTCCAACTTTTTCATGTACTTACAGCTCAAATTTTAATTATATCCATTAATAACTAGAAATGCATTAAATGACTTAAATATAGTGGTGTATGTTAAGTTTAATTTTTTTCAAGGCTACTCGATGAAGCAATAATTATTTCTCCTTGAAACCTGACATTTCCATCTCGGAAATTAGATTTATTTTCCTCGAAGATGGTCCAGTTTTTAAGCAATTTATGTCACAATTTTTGCGAAAACTTCTCAAAATTTTACGACAACATCTAGGTATCTTATGACACCACTTCTAGGTGTGTATTTTTCAGACTTCATTTGTATTTTCTAGAACTGGAAAACCAATAAGTTTCATGTTCAGGGTCAAGTCATGTCACCCTGATGTTGGAACTTCCCCTATTTTTCTTGGATATGACCAAAACATATACTCAAGAATACAATTATTATTTTCAACCTAATTTGTCATAAAAATTCATGCAATTGCAGTTTGAATTTTAATTGTATTCACTAAATGCCTATAATGCGTCAAACAACAAATGAACAACAAAAAAAATGCTGAATTTGGACATAGAACATGTGATGGTGTATTTGTTGGGAAACGTAGCATGCAATTTCAAAAAAATCTTAAGATCACACAAGATCTATCTAGGAGATGCATAGCAACGAGAGGGGGAGAGTGTGTCCACGTACCCTCGTAGACTGAAAGTGGAAGCGTTTGACAACGCGGTTGATGTAGTCGAACTTCTTCTCGTTCCGACCAATCAAGCACCAAACGTACGGCACCTCCGAGTTCTGCACACGTTCAGCTTGATGACGTCCCTCGAACTCTTGATCCAGCAAAGTGTCGAGGGAGAGTTCTGTCAGCACGATGGTGTGGTGATGGTGATGGTGAAGTGATCCGCGCAGGGCTTCGCCTAAGCACTATGAAGATATGACCGGAGGCGTAAACTATGGAGGGGGAGCCACACACTACTAGAAATCAATGATGTATGTTCTAGCGGTGCCCCCCACCACATATATATAGGTGGGAGAGGGAGGGGAGCAGCAAGGGGCGCCCCAAGTAGGAGGAATCCTACTTGGGCGCCTCCTCCAAGTCGGCCTCCCCCTTTCCATAAGTATCAGAGGAGGAACGAAAGAGAGGGGGGAAGGAAGGAAAGGGGGAGGCCGAATCCTCCCCTTTCCTTCTCCCTTCCCTCCTTTCCTTCTCCTCCTATTTCGGCCTATAGGGGGGTGCACCAGCCCCTTAGGGGCTGGTCTGTTCCTCTCTTGGCCCATTAGGCTCATATAGTTGTCGGGGGAGTGCCCGGAACCCCTTCCGGTGACCCGATACGTACCCGGTATCCCTGGAACACTTCTGATGTTCGAATATTATCGTCCTTAATATGAATCTTTACCTCTCGAACATTTCGAGACTCCTCGTCATGTCCGTGTTCTCATCCGGGACTCCGAACAACATTCGGTCACCAAATCACATAACTCATATAATACAAAATCGTCATCGAACCTTAATCGTGTGGACCCTCCGGGTTCGAGAACTATGTAGACGTGACCGAGACACCTCTCCGGTCAATAACCAACAACGGAACCTGGATGCTCATATTGGTTCCTACATATTCTATGAAGATCTTTATCGGTCGTACCGTAATGACAACATACGTCATTCCCTTTGTCATCGGTATGTTACTTGCGCGAGATTCGATCGTCGGTATCTTCATACCTAGTTCAATCTCGTTACCGGCATGTCTCTTTACTTGTTCCGTAATACATCATCTCGCAACTAACCCATTAGTCACATTGCTTGCAAGACTTCTTATGATGTGCATTACCAAGAGGGCCCAGAGATACCTCTCCGATACTCGGAGTGACAAATCCTAATGTTTATCTATGCCAACCCAACAAACACCTTCGAAAATACCTGTAGAGCATTTTTATAATCACCCAGTTATGTTGTGACTTTTGATAGCACACAAGGTATTCCTCCGGTATCCGGGAGTTGCATAATCTCATAGTCAAAGGAATATGTATATGACATGAAGAAAGCTATGGCAATAAAACTGAATGACCAATATGCTAAGCTAACGGATGGGTCATGTCCATCACATCATTCTCCTAATTATGTGATCCCGTTCATCAAATGACAACACATGTCTTTGGTTAGGAAACTTAACCATCTTTGATTAACGAGCTAGTCTAGTAGAGGCTTACTAGGGACACAGTGTTTTGTCTATGTATTCACACATGTATCAATTTTCCGGTTAATACAATTCTAGCATGAATAATAAACATTTATCATGATATAAGGAAATATAAAATAACAACTTTATTATTGCCTCTAGGTCATATTTCCTTCAGTATCTTAAGTGTAGAAAAAACTAAAGGCCAATGGATGAAGCTGTGATCGCTTCACCTTCAAACCTAACATGTTCCTTATTGAAACCATGATTCTTCCGTGGAGATGTTTCAATTTGAAGCAGTATACGTCACAATTTTTGCAAAAACTGATCAAATCTTTACCACGACATATGGGTATCGTATTTTTTTGATAGAAAGACTGTAAGGGAACCCCCTACAGGAAAATTGCCTTGAACCTGGGTGGGTGGGAAGGCATCAACCCCTTCCCACCACTAGGCTATGCCTTAGTCTGCATACGGGTATCATATTATGGCACCATTTGTAGGTTTCATGTTTTTCATACTTCGTTTGCCTTGTCTTTTATAGAATTAGAAAACCAATAACCTCTATGTTCGTGGTCGAGTCTTAGCAACCTGATGTTTTCAACTCCTTTGATTTTCTTGAATAAGGGCTAAACATAGACTCAAGAACAAAATTAGGATTTTTAACCAAATTTTGTCAACCTTCTAATGCACTTGCAGTTCAAATTTGCACTATACCTGTTTAATGCCTAAAGTGCACTTAGAGACTTAAATATAGCAAACGAGCCCAAAAAAATGCCAAATTTGTATGCGAAACATGAGATGGTGTATGTTGAGTGTAAAAAAAAATTCAAGGTCAAACCATGAAGAAATTCACACTTTGCCTTCGAACTTGACCCGTTTCCTCTTGAAACATCGATTCTTCATTGGAGGTGCTTCAGTTTTCGAACAGTGTACGACACAACTTTTGCGAAACCTTCTTATTAACATTTCATCACAACATCTAAGGATCATATCATGATGCCATGCCTTGTTTCATGGTTCTTAGACATTATTTGCATTTTTAGGTTTAAAAACCTATAAGCTCCAATGCAGGTTGTTGCTTTTCATGGACAAGAAGGGGAAGGTGTTTCCAAAGGCAAAAAGTAATTTATGAATTTTTACATTTTCTATATCTTCATGTTCTGAATTTGTCCAACTCATCACAATTCCCCCCCATCTTCAGTCTAGATTCCATCAAACTTTTGTATGCTTTAAAGTCCACCCTACCTCAAATTATTTTCGTCCTCCTCCATCGCTCCATGGCCAGGTTGAGTCTTGACACCCTCATGTTCACAATTCCTCTTCTTTTCTTGTATATATAGGGCCTAAACACTGACTCAAGAACACAAATAGTTTTTAACCCATTTTTGCTAACTTTTTCATACACTTGCGGTAAAAAATTCAAATTAAATCTGTTAAATGCGATAAATGAGTCTACATAGCAAAATAATTATCTAAAATATCCCTAATTTCCGGACAAGGAACACATTACTTTGTGTTATTAATGCCAAATGTTGGCATTTTATTGGAACCGATTGCTAATTTTAAGATATGAATTGCATTTCTTGCTATATACCGAATAATATTTAAAGAGTTTTTTCTTCAAAACCCAAATACAAATCTAAATTCAGATAAACATATGAACTCTATTGATTCCTAATTTTGGCGAGTGTCTAATAAATAAAAATGCTTCGTTGAGTGTTTTCTGTTTGACACTCGGCAACATACCTGTTTGCTGAGTGTCATTTTTTGACCGGGTTTTACACTTTTTTTAGCAAACACAGTGGGGAAGACCCCCACTGTAATTCTGATTTTCATTAATAATGGTAGGTTACATCAACTGTACAAAGAGTACAAAATAAAGGGAAGGGAAAGAATAGTTTACAAATAATCCAACCAACTCTGCATGCCTTCTTTCAAACTTGGCTTGGCTTTTTTAATAATCAAACAAAAGTGTTCCTTGAAAGTGTAGATGCAATATGCCATATTTCTTTCCTTGTGATCAAATATGATGCTGTCCCTATGTTTCCACAAACTCCAACACCCAGCAATGAGGCATGCTTTGTAGCAAGATGTGTTGTTCTGCCTTCTACCCTCCATTAGCATCTCCAATAGGTCATAATACGTGTTCCATTGAAAGCCAATATTCATCCAGAAATTCTGACTAAAATCACAGTTGAAAAAGAGGTGCATTCGATGTTCATTAGGCTCATCTTCATAGAGAACACATCTGGTGTTTGTATGTGAAAGCTCTTCCTGGGGAGAAGATCTCTAGTGTTGAGCCTATCTTGTAAGAGTAGCCAGAAAAATAATTTTTTTCTTAGGCAGGGTGCAAGATTTCTAAATCCATTGGAAGGGTTTAGGTGCATCAATAGGGTTACCAATGTACTCCAGATATACTATTTTATTAGAGTATTTTTTGTCCACCCCATTAGAAATGCCAAGAATGTGACTGATCGTGATTGTCTCTATCATTAATTAGAGCTCTCAGTTGATGACTTTGTTGTACTGCTATGCTGAAACATGTCATAGAAACTATCATAGTTTAGGTTGCTGGCCTCCTCAAAGGAGATATTGGCATTTTGGGAATATGAAAATAATTGAGCCATCATATTAGCCATAGGTTGGGAATTCCATTTATCAAACCATAGACTGATAGTATTTCCAACAGCAGCAGAGCAAACTGTCATGTTTTTATAGCTTTCCAGAATTGAGCAGCAACCTCTCCACCAAAAGGATCCTACCCTGGTTGGGAAACTTGGGAGTTCTACATTAGAGTAATAGTTATTCCATATCAATCACACCCATGGGATGTCATGGTTGTTGAAAAATTTATGTAGGAATTTGGTGAGGAGAGCTTTATTTTGCATTCTGAGGTCTAGACATTCTTTGGGAGACAAACATTTACCCATTTGATTAAGCAGTTTCCATGCTTATTAATTCCTTGTCCATATGATACGTCTCCATCGTATCTACTTTTCCAAACACTTTTGCCCTTGTTTTGGACTCTAACTTGCATGATTTGAATGGAACTAACCCGGACTGACGCTGTTTTCAGCAGAATTGCCATGGTGTTATTTTTGTGCAGAAATAAAAGTTCTCGGAATGACCTGAAACTTCATGGAGAATATTTTTGGAATTAATAAAAAATATTGGCGAAAGAATCAAGGCCAGGGGCCCACACCCTTTCCACGAGGGTGGGGGCGCGCCTACCCCCCCGGGCGCGCCCCCTGCCTCGTGGGCCCCCTGGTGCTCCACCGACCTCAACTCCAACTCTATATATGGAGCAGGATTCATCGCGTTTTACGATATGGAGCCGCCGCCAAGCCCTCATCTCTCTCGGGAGGGCTGATCTAGAGTCTGTTCGGGGCTCCGGAGAGGGAATCCGTCACCATCATCATCATCAACCTTCCTCCATCACCAATTTCATGATGCTCACCGCCGTGCGTGAGTAATTCCATCGTGGGCTTGCTGAACGGTGATGGGTTGGATGAGATTTACCATGTAATCAAGTTAGTTTTGTTAGGGTTTGATCCCTGGTATCCATTATGTTCTAAGATTGATGTTGCTATGACTTTGCTATGCTTAATGCTTGTCACTAGGGCCCGAGTGCCATGATTTTAGATCTGAACCTATTATGTTTTCATGAATATATGTGAGTTCTTGATCCTATCTTGCAAGTCTATAGTCACCTATTATGTGTTATGATCCGTTAACCCCAAAGTGACAATAATCGGGATACTTAGCGGTGATGACCGTAGTTTGAGGAGTTCACGTATTCACTAAGTGTTAATGCTTTGGTCCGGTACTCTATTAAAAGGAGGCCTTTATATCCCTTAGTTTCCAATAGGACCCCGCTGCCATGGGAGGGTAGGACAAAAGATGTCATGCAAGTTCTTTTCCATAAGCACGTATGACTATATTCGGAATACATGCCTACATTACATTGATGAATTGGAGCTAGTTTTGTGTCACCCTATGTTATAACTATTGAATGAGGAATCGCATCCGACATAATTCTCCATCACCGATCCAATGCCTACGAGCTTTTCACATATTGCTCTTTGCTTAGTTACTTTACCGTTGCCACTGTTACAATTACTACAAAGCTGTTACTATTACTTTTGCCACCGTTACTGTTACTTCCATACTACTTTGCTACTAAATAGTTTGCTGCAGATATTAAGTTATCCAGGTGTGGTTGAATTGACAACTCAACTGCTAATACTTGAGAATATTCTTTGGCTCCCCTTGTGTAGAATCAATAAATTTGGGTTGAATACTCTATCCTCGAAAACTGTTGCGATCCCCTATACTTGCGGGTTATAAGGACTATTTTCTGGCGCCCTTGCCAGGGAGCATAGCTCTATTCTTTGAGTCACTTGGGATTTATATCTGCTGATCACTATGAGGACTTGAAAGACGAAAGAACTAAGATTTTTCCCTGAACTATGAGGGGGAGGTAAGGAACTGCCATCTAGCTCTGCACTTGATTCACCTTCTGTTTTGAGTAAGCTTGGGATGCCTAAACCTGCTTCTGCTATTAATTCTGATATGTCGCATGTTATTGATGATGCCACTCCTACTATGCATGATACTTATGATGAAACTACTTCTATGCTTGATACTACTGTGCCACTAGGTGAATTTCTTGATGAACAACTTGCTAGGGCTAGAGAGAATGAAATTGTTGAAACTGATAATATTGATGAAAGTGATGATGAAGATTCTCCCCCTAGATATGAATTGCCTGTTGTGCCTGAGGGTTATGTTATGGATGAAGAAACTGCTAGAGACTTTCTTGCTTGCAATGATATATATGATCTTAAGAAATTATTAGCTAAGCTGAAAGAAAAAACTTTGAATGCTAGAGTGAAATATGACCCTGCTTTTGCTACTTCACCTATCTGTATTTCCGATAAGGATTATGATTTCTCTGTCGATCCTGAGATAATTACTTTGGTTGAATCTGATCCTTTTTATGGCTATGAATCTGAAACTATTGTGGCACATCTTACTAAATTAAATGATATAGCCACCCTATTCACTAATGATGAGAAAACTGGCTATTACTATATCCTTCAATTATTTCCGTTCTCATTAAAGGGTGATGCTAAAACATGGTTTAATTCTCTTGATCCTGGTTGTGTGCGTAGTCCCTAGGATATGATTTATTACTTCTCTGCTAAATATTTCCCCACTCATAAGAAACAAGCTGCTTTAAGGGAAATATATAATTTTGTGCAAATTGAAGAAGAGAGTCTCCCACAAGCTTGGGGGAGGCTTCTCCAATTACTTAACACTTTGCCTGATCATCCTCTCAAGAAAAATGAAATACTTGATATCTTTTATAATGGACTAACTGATGCTTCCAGAGACCACCTGGATAGCTGTGCTGGTTGTGTTTTCAGGGAAAGAACAGTTGATCAAGCTGAATTGCTATTGAATAATATGTTGACTAATGAAAATAATTGGGCACTTCCTAAACCAACTCCTAAGCCAACTCTGAAGAAAAGGGGTATTCTATTTCTCAGTCCTGAAGATATGCAAGAGGCAAATAAATCTATGAAAGAAAAAGGTATTAAAGCTAAATATGTTAAGAATTTACCACCTATTGAAGAAATACATGGTCTTGATAACCCGACACAGGTAGTAAAGGTAAATTCTCTCTATAGATTTGATGAAGGTGATATTCCTCGTTATAAGTCTGCTAGCCAATGCTTGGATGAATTTGATAATTTTATTGTTAAACAAGAAAACTTCAATGCTTATGTTGGTAGACAATTGAAACGTAATGCATATATGATTGAACACTTGAGTGATTATATGCCTAGAGTTAAAGGTGAACTTAAACTCATTGGTAAACAAGCTTCTATGGTTACCACTCAAGTTGAACAAGTGCTTAAAACTCAAAATGATTTGATCAATGAATTAAATAATAAGAAGAATGATAATGCTGTTAGAGTTATGACTAGAGGGGGTAAAATGACTCAGGAACCTTTGTATCCTGAGGGCCACCCTAAGAGAATTGAGCAAGATTCTCAGAGAACTAATGTTGATGCACCTAGTCCTTCTAAGAAGAAGAAAAAGAAAAATGATATGACTTTGCATGCTTCTAGTGAACCTGTTGTTGACACACCTGAGAATCCCAATGATATTTCTATCTCTGATGCTGAAACACAATCTGGTAATGAACATGAACCTAGTGATAATGTTAATGATAATGTTCATGTTGATGCTCAACCTAGCAATAATAATGATGTAGAGATTGAACCTGCTGTTGACCCTGATAACCCACAATCAAAGAATCAACATTATGATAAGAGAGACTTTGTTGCTAGGAAGCAAGGTAAAGAAAGAGAACCATGGGTTCAGAAACCCATGCCTTTTCCTCCCAAACCATCCAAGAAAAAGGATGATGAGGATTTTGAGCGCTTTGCTGAAATGATTAGACCTATCTTTTTGCGTATGCGTTTGACTCATATGCTTAAAATGAATCCTTATGCTAAGTATACGAAGGATATTGTTACAAATAAAAGAAAGATACCGGAAGCTGAAATTTCCACCATGCTTGCTAATTATACTTTTAAGGGTGGAATACCTAAGAAACTTGGAGATCCAGGAGTACCAACTATACAATGCTCCATTAAAAGAAACTATGTTAAAACTGCTTTATGTGATCTTGGAGCCGGTGTTAGTGTTATGCCTCTCTCTTTATATCGTAGACTTGATTTGAATAAGTTGACACCTACTGAAATATCTTTGCAAATGGACGACAAATCAACTACTATACCTGTCGGTATTTGTGAGGATGTGCCTGTTGTGGTTGCAAACGTTACTATTTTAACGAGCTTTGTTATTCTTGATATTCCCGAGGATGATAGTATGCCGATTATCCTTGGTAGACCCTTTTTGAATACTACAGGGGCTGTTATTGATTGCAACAAAGGCAATGTTATTTTTCATGTTAATGGTAATGAGCATACGGTACACTTTCCGAGGAAACAACCTCAGGTCCACAGTATCAATTCTATTGGAAAAATTCCATCGATTACTATTGGAGGTTTTGAGTTTCCTCTTCCTACTGTCAAGAAGAAATATGATATTCTTATTCTTGGGGACGTGCATATCCCCGTTGAGGTAACCTAGTGCTATTCGAAAATTCTCCAGTTTCATGCAATTCGAAATGAGTTTGTTAACAAGACTTGATCAACCTTGTTAGTGGATTCCTTTTGATGAGCATGAGATGGATGAAGTTAGAAAGCACAACCTTCTGTACCCTCCTTTTACTTTCTGTTATTTAGATTAAATAAAGCAAAAATAGTATTTTCTGTCTGTTTTCTGAATTATCCTTGCAATAAAAATACCCCGAAAATAAAAGTTCTCCAAATGCCCTGAAATTGAAATATGATATTTTCTTGAATATTTGAGAATATCTGGCACCGAGAACACATCAGGGGGAGCCAGCACCTGGCCACAAGGGTCGATGGCACGCTCCCTGCCTCATGGCCCCCTGGTGTCCCCCCTCCACTTATTCCAGCACCCACACACTCCTTCCTCCCAAAAAAATCACCAACCAGCTCAAGCACGAGTTCTAGCTCATCTTGCTGCCATTTTCGATCTCCTTGCTCAAAGCTCCACTCACAAAACTGCTTTGGGGGATTGTTCTTCGGTATGTGACTCCTCCAATGGTCCAATTAGTTTTTGTTCTCGTGATTTATTCATTGCATTTTTTTGCTGCTTAGGTGACCCTGTTCTTGAGCTTGCATGTCAAATTTATTTGGTCCCAAGTAGTTCTAATGCATGATATAGTCTCTAGGCACTTGTGGGAGTAGTTGCTATCAATTTTGTTGAGTTTGGTTCACTTTTATTTTGAGTTACTAAAAATTTCAGAAATTTTCAGAAAATGATGAAGAGATTATTGAGCGGCTCTTTGAGCCGAAGCTCAAAGGATAAGCAAAGTGAAGAGGATAAGAAGCCCAAATATAATCTCCCTCACACCATGGAGGTTCGTCCGTGTGAATGGCCTTGTGATGATTTCTTGAGAGCAGCCGGATTCATGATGATTTTATTATTTGGCTGAGAATGCAGGCCTCACCGACTTCCTCCACGACCAGCTCGATCAGTATCTCCTACTCACTAATATTTTTGTGCAAAATTTTCATTTCCATGCTAGGAGATCATCACCTTCGGTGGATTTCTATTTATATGATGACTATAAGGAGATGTCTTTTATGACTTTTGTGGGGTTTGCAAGTTGCCCTTTGAGGGCAGCATAGAGGAACCACATCGTAACGATGTGGAAGGGTTTATTGATATGATCGTTGTAGGGGAGACGAGGAAGGTTTCCGATGCAAGAATTACTAGCATACACTTTCCTATTCTACGTTACTTTGCAATATTTGCTAGCAGATGCTTAAAATTGGTCGAGGGAACTATGGAAACCTTAGTGCCCCTGATATTGTTATTTTGTGCCATGCTTTGTTTCTCGACAACACTTTTAGTTTAGGCGCTATTTTTGCCAAGCGGCTAAATCTGAACCGTACAAAGGGTCCCATCTTTGGAGGTATCTTTGCTTCACGGCTTGCTAAATATTTTGAGATACCTATTAGACACTATGAGAAAGAGAAAAAGTTGTTGCCGCCTATTTTTCTAGACTATAAGAGTATGGTAGCACATGATTTTCTTGGTAAGAATAAGAAAAAGATGCTTAACTATAGACTGATATTTGATAAAAATTACTTTGAGACTATCACCTTGCCTGCTCCTTCTTTGTTCAACTTATCTTCAGGCATGTACCTTGTCCTGCCGGAGGCCATTCATGCCTACCGGGGCCTAACACCAGCTCCAGAGCCAGAGCCGGAGCCACCACTTAATCCTCACCGTCAGTCTGTTTATCAGTGGGATCCGGAGGAGATCGCCAACCAGTGGCACCCCGAGCATCCTCCTCAGTACACTGGAGAGAGTAGCTTTGATCCTTGGGCGTAGACCAACTTAGGCCAGAAGCCTAAGCTTGGGGGAGTACGTATTTCTCACCGACATTACATTCATGTTCACACACTCATTCTAGTTGTCGATGCTCATACTTCTTCATTGTAATATCCATGCTAGTTTATTTTCTTTTTTCTCGCTTTCTTCTTGTGTGTTTGAAAAACCTTAAGAAAAACCAAAAAAATTAGTTGTAGCTTTTAGCTAGTTTACTTTCCATGCATGTAGTAGTAATTAAAAAGAAAACCAAAAAAGATTTCTCATTCTTCTTTTCCTTGTTGGGAGCTTTCCTGTGTAAAAAGTTTTATTTCTTTTCTTTAGGGGTCGAGAGGAGAAGACCATAATGAAAATGTTGAAATGGCTCTTATATGCATTATTGTTGACTTAACCAAGAGCCCATGTTATCTTGTGTTCTCCTGTGTATTAAGATGCTTGCAGATTCCAGCTTAGTCCAATGCACGTGCACTATTATTATTATTCACACCGTTCGGTCGTGCAAGTGAAAGGCAATAATGACGATATATGATGGACTAATTGAGATGAGAGAAGCTGGTATGAACTCGACCTCTCTTGTTTTTGTAAATATGATTAGTTCATTGTCCCTGATTCAGCATATTATAAATGAAACATGTTTGCAATGAAAATTAGAGATTATAGTTGCTTATGCCATGCTTAATTAGCTAGGAGTTTATAATGGTTTACCTTGTGTGCCAACATGATATTAAAATGCTTGTGATGTGGTATGATAGGGTGGTATCCTCCTTTGAACGATTCGAGTGGCTCGACTTGGCACATGTTCACGCATGTAGTTGAAACAAAATCAACATTGCCTCCACGATATTTATGTTCATGGTGGATTATATCCTACTCATGCTTGCACTCAATGTTTATTAATTTTAATGCGCGTTCATGACTGTTGTCGCTCTCTAGTTGGTCGCTTCCCAGTCTTTTTCTAGCCTTCACTTGTACTAAGCGGGAATACTGCTTGCGCATCCACTTCCATAAACCCCAAAGTTATTCCATATAAGTCCATCATACCTTCCTATATGCGGTATCTACCTGTTGTTCCAAGTAAATTTGTATGTGCCAAACTCTAAACCTTCAAATGAAATTCTATTTTGCATGCTCGAATAGCTCATGTATCAACTAGGGCTGTTTGTATCTCCCATGCTAGGCGGGTTATTCTCAAGAGGAGTGGACTCCGCTCCTCACTCACGAGAAAATGGCTGGTCACCGGGATGCCCAGTCCCATGCTCAAACCAAAATAATTGCAAACAAAACTCCCCCAGGACTGTTGTTAGTTGGAGGCACCCGTTGTTTCGGGCCAGCCATGGATTGATGCTTGTTGGTGTTGGGGGAGTATAAACTTTACCATTCTGTCTGGGAACTGCCTATAATGTGTGTAGCATGGAAGATATCGAGATCTCTCGGTTGTTATGTTGACAATGAAAGTATGCCGCTCAAAATATTATTTATCTCTATTTCAAAATCGAGCTCTGGCACCTCCACAAATCCCTGCTTCCCTCTGCGAAGGGCCTATCTATTTACTTTTATGTTGATTGATCATCTTCTTATTAAAAAGCACCAGTTGGAGAGCACCGTTGTCGTTTACATCCATTACTATTAATTTATATTGAGTATGACTATGACTGGATCTGTTTTACCATGAATTACAATGTTTAGTCAGTCCTTGATCTTCAGAGGTGCTCTGCATTTATGTTTTGCGGTCTCAGAAAGGGCTAGCGAGATACCATCTTGTTATATCATATTACTATTGTTTTGAAAAAGTGTAGTCATCCGAGATTTATTATTATTGCTTGCTAGTTGATTATGCCATTGATATGAGCAAACATGAGACCTAAATGTTATTGTGAATATGGTTAGTTCATAATCTTTGCTGAAAACTTGAATGCTGACTTTACATATTTACAACAACAAGAGCAAACAGAGTTTGTAAAAGTTTTTCTTTATCACTTTCAGTTTATCAACTAAATTGCTTGAGGACAAGCAAAGGTTTAAGCTTGGGGGAGTTGATACGTCTCCATCGTATCTACTTTTCCTAACACTTTTGCCCTTTTTTCGGACTCTAACTTGCATGATTTGAATGGAACTAACCCGGGCTGACGTTTTTTTCAGCAGAATTGTCATGGTGTTATTTTTGTGCAGAAATAAAAGTTCTTGAAATGACCTGAAACTTCACGGAGAATACTTTTGGAATTAATAAAAAATACTGGCGAAAGAATCAAGGCCAGGGGGCCCACACCCTGTCCACGAGAGTGGGGGCGCGCCTACCCTCCTGGGCGTGCCCCCTGCCTCATGGGCCCCCTGATGCTCCACCGACCTCAACTCCAACTCTATATATTCACGTTCGGGGAGAAAAAAAATCAGAGAGAAGGATTCATCACGTTTTACGATACGAAGCCGCCGCCAAGCCCTAATCTCTCTCGGGAGGGCTGATCTGGAGTCCGTTCAGGGCTCCGAAGAGGGGAATCCGTCGCAATCGTCATCATCAACCTTCCTCCATCACCAATTTCATGATGCTCGCTGCCGTGCGTGAGTAATTCCATCGCAGGCTTGCTGGACGGTGATGGTTGGATGAGATTTACCATGTAATTGAGTTAGTTTTGTTATGGTTTGATCCCTAGTATCCATTATGTTCTGAGATTGATGTTGCTATGACTTTGCTATGCTTAATGCTTGTCACTAGGGCCTGAGTACCATGATTTCAGATCTGAACCTATTATGTTTTCATGAATATATGTGAGTTCTTGATCCTATCTTGCAAGTCTATAGTCACCTATTATGTGTTATGATCCGTTAACCCCGAAGTGACAATAATCGGGATACTTACCGGTGATGACCGTAGTTTGAGGAGTTCATGTATTCACTAAGTTTTAATGCTTTAGTCCGGTACTCTATTGAAAGGAGGCCTTAATATCCCTTAGTTTCCAATAGGACCCCGCTGCCACGGGAGGGTAGGACAAAATATGTCATGCAAGTTCTTTTCCATAAGCACGTATGACTATATTCGGAATACATGCCTACATTACATTGATGAATTGGAGCTAGTTCCGTGTCACCCTATGTTATAACTATTGCATGAGGAATCACATCCGACATAATTCTCCATCACCGATCCAATGCCTATGAGCTTTTCACATATTGCTCTTTGCTTAGTTACTTTACCGTTGCCACTGTTACAATTACTACAAAGCTGCTACTATTACTTTTGCCACTGTTACCGTTACTTCCATACTACTTTGCTACTAAATACTTTGCTGCAGATATTAAGTTATCCAGGTGTGGTTGAATTGACCACTCAACTGCTAATACTTGAGAATGTTCTTTGGCTCCCCTTGTGTCGAATCAATAAATTTGGGTTGAATACTCTATCCTCGAAAACTGTTGTGATCCCCTATACTTGGGTTATCACCATACCATAGGAAACTTCTACCAGATTTCTCAAAGTGGTCCAAAATGGTAAATGGAACTTTGATACAACACCTAGCAAAGATAGGCAGAGCAGAGACAATTGCTTTTAGGTGCGTAAGTCTACCTGAGTAGGTCATCATGGAGGGGATGCCAAATAATCTGTTGTCAAGCCTAGAAACCATAGGCATTAGATTAATGACTTTAGGCCTGGTAGATCCCATGGGCAGTCCCAGGTATGTAAAAGGCATAGATTCCTTCTTACAGTTAAAGATGTTTGCTTGTTCTTGAGCTCTTCCATCAGAAATATTGATTGGCACTAAGGAGGATTTACTGTAATTGACAATCAGCCCAGTAAACTTAGAGAACTTGTTCAATATATGTGTAAAGCATCTGATCTGCTCCACATCAGCTAGCAGGATGATGAGAGTGTCATCAACATATAGGATGAATGGGTAACATTTAGTAAAGTTTGTATCAATGGGTAGTTTGAGTTTGTCTTCTCTCCATGCTTCATCCACCATGATCTGCAAAAGTTCCCCAACCATAACATATAGAAGAGGATAAAAAGGGTCTCCTTGCCTAACTCCACATTTGCAATGAATGTTTTTCCCAAGTACCCCATTTAGGATCACTGAGGTAGTGGCAGTTGAAAGTATCATATTGACCCATCTAATCCATTTATCACTGAAACCCAAGTGCTTCACCATAAATAGGATGGCATTGTGGCTGACCTTATCAAAAGCCTTCACAAAATCAATCTTGAAAATGGTGATCTCTTTCTTTGATTTGTGGCACATGTGAATGTACTCAAAACACCATGCAAGGTGAATGTTCCTGGTTTTGATAAAGCCATATTTGTTTTTGCTGACTCTAGAAATAATTATGCTTTGCACTCTGTTAGCAAGAAGTTTGGTAAGTAGTTTAATGAGCATGCTTACCAGGGAGATAGGCCTAAAGTCATTGGGAGTTTCAGGATCTTGATTCTTGGGGATCAAAGTGATGTATGCAGAGTTGACTGGCTGTAGTGTAACATTTTCTTCATAGAAGTCATTGATGAATCTATAAAAACAGTGTTTAATGATATGCCAACTGGTTTTCATGAAATGCCCATTGAAACCATCAGGCCCAGGGGATTTATCGTTGGGCATCTACTTAATAATATAATCAATTTCATCTTTGGACAAAGGTCTGTCAAGATCCTCAGGCAGGCTATCCATGGAAAAGTGGGCAATGTCAAATCTTTATAGCTATCAGATAAAGTACCAATTCTCTCCTTGAAAGAAGCCCAAAGAATGACAACTTTGTGATCATGATCATATGCATATTGCCCATCAACTGTTAATAAGTAAGTGATGAAATTGTGCTTGTATATCCGTGAAGCAATTGCATGAAAAAAACTTGGTATTTTCATCACCTAAATTAGCCCGTCTAATATTTGCCCTGATCCTCCAGTATAACCTTTTAGCTTCCAATAGTTTGTTGGTATGCTTGATGAGGATAATACTAAATTTCTTTTCCATCCTAGTGAGTGCTCTTTGATCTTCCAGTCCATCAAGAAGCTTAACATAGAAACAACAGTTCTTAATGGTCTTGCTGAGCTGGGATAGATTCTTACTCCATATTTTCAGGCCCTTTCCTAGAGTTTTAAACTTTGCATTAATATTTTTTGCAGAATCAGCAAAATGAGCAGAGTTTAACCAGTGGCTCTCAACGGTCTCCAAAAAACCATTAAAATCAGTCCAGAACTCCTCAAACCTGAAAATGGTGCTTTTAGGAATATTGCTGTCAATCTGAACCTTGATGGGCACATGATCAGAAGTAATTTTTGCAAGGGGATGGCCATTGTAGATGGATGAGCAGTAGTCCAATCAGAGCTTGTAAATACCCAGTCAAATTTCTCAAGTAGTGGCAGATCCTGTTTATTACTCCAAATGAAAGATCTTCCTTTCAAAGGTATCTCTACAAGATCAAGATTGATAATAATGTTATTAAATAACATCATGTTGTTAGGATCTCCACTAGGTTTATTTCTATTGCCAGGTCCTCTAATATAGTTGAAATCTCCCAAAATCATTCATCTTTTACTCTGGCTGATGTTCAGGTTTTGCAACCAATTTGTGAATTCAAGCTTGCCTTCAACTGAATTAGGTCCATAAACATTGGTCAAATACCAACTACTGCTGTTCAAATTGGACATGAACTCAATAGTGATCTGAAAATAATTTTGAGAGATAATATTTCCTTTGAACATGTTGCCATTCTATATGGTAATTAATCCCCCAGAGTTGCCAGAGGATGGAGAAAAATAGAACTGGTTAAACCTCTTTGGACAGAAGTTTTTGATATATGAAATATCAAAATCATCCCTCTTGGTTTCTTGTAGGGTCAGGATGCAACAAGCACTTTCTTCTATTTTCTGCCTAATGTCATTCCACCTGGTAGAGGAGTTAATACCTCTGACATTCCAGTTCGAAATATTCCAATTTCTATTCATTAATAACAACAAAGTTTTGAGAGGAGATCATGCTGTGAGTAGCATAGCATGAGTGGTTATAATTTGAGCAACATATAATCATGTGGATCTTCTTAATTAAATCATATCTAGTGGCATATGAGAGCTGACAGATGTAGAGTATGGAGCTATAATAGGTGCATAAGACAGAATAGTAGCAGCATGATGTAACAGCATAACATCCAAAAGAGCCCTCATGGCAAGAGTGCAGATAGTTATTACAATCCAGATAGGTTCGTGATGCACGCAGGCATGCAAATGAGCATATAAAGCAAGCTAATAACTTTAAAATAGCAACAAGTAAGCAGATAGGGGAGCTTCCCAAACCCCAACTGAAGATGCTGCAACTAATCATCTGAACTGTCATAGTCCAGGGCCTTGGATGACACTTCATGAGGTGCCATCTTGCATGGTCCAGTTTCAATAGCCTGCAAGGTTACCATGGGTAGCTCAGGTGGGGGTGGAGCATGTTTGTTAATTACCATGTCATCAAATTGTGGCCCTAAGTTGATAGATACTGCCTTCTTCTGCTTCTTGAAGTTCTGCTGAGAAATGACTGTATGAGCATGCTTATCCTCATTCTCGTTGGCAGCATCTGCAGCAGCTTTGTCTTTAAATCCCTTGGTACTAAGAGCAATTCTATTTCTCCTCCTGCACAAAGCTTCGTCAACAATTGGCTTCTTCTTCTTATTTGCAGGTTTTTGAATATCCGCAAAATCATGACCTGTGATTTCTTCAATGTTGGCAGAATTTGAGTGTTGGGGCATGTCCTGGTTGGTGTCAATAGTCTGAATCTGAAGGAAGCATCTCTTGTTGGTACCATTGGACTCAATCACATCAACAACCTTACATGAAGCATTAATGATTTTGCATCCCCCAAGTTTAGGAATGATATCATTGGCATTTGTAACCAGGTTACCCACCAAATCTTGGAGAACAACAATATGTTCACTAAGTCCATCCACATCAATATTGCAGGTCTGGACAGGTTGAGCAGAACTAGAAGAAGGGGTATCATTGTAATTCATGCTGACATTCATTGGCTGGAAACTAGGGCTTGCAGCTGCATGTAAGGTGTGATGTGATCTCTCTGTCTCAAGGGGGATATAATCAGGCCCCATAGTCTCATGCACCTCATTGACATTGTTGCCCACATATACATTGGAAAAAATTAACACAAGATCATTTAGAGTAGGTTCAATAATCTCATCAGTGGCTGTAGCAACAATGTTTAAATTCAGAGCTTCGGTACAAGCAGTGACACCAGCACCTTGATTAACATGTGCATTGTTAGCCGCATGCACATCTTCATATGGAGTCCCAAGATTCTCATTATGTGGATTGATAACTACCTGGTCCATGGGGATATTACCAAGAACATCATCGTGCCAGAATCCACCATGGACATGAGCTAGAGGATGGGGATTACCACCATTAGGTGGAGCGGGTCCTCATCCCCTCGCTGCTGCCCAATAAGTTCACGCGACAAGATGTATGTAGGGCAAGTCTAGGAATCACCATATCCAACATCATCAATATTCCTTAACACAACAATACCGATCGGAATAGCATCAACATTCATAGTTCTAAGTTTGATAAAAACTCTGGTTTTATCCCTAGGATCTTTGTTCCAAATCAAAAATCTGCCATAGGGGGAGACAGTGCGGCTGATCACATCTACATCCAAACATTCCAGAGGGTAGTTCATCAGCATGATCCAGACATCGTGCGTGAATGTGATGCTACTACAATTCAAACCTCTATCCTGTCTACTGATCCTCAAAACTGAATCACCAATCTGAAATGGACCACTGCCAACAGTTGTGTCTCTAGAGCATGCAGTAGTAAACTGAATTAGAGCCGTACCTGTCATGGAATTGTCACGGCAGATGTCCTAGTAGAAGGACTTAGTCGTGGAGCCATCGCAACTAGGAAGCAAGAAGGGGTTAATCGGGACAAAGGATACGAGGTTTATACTGGTTCGGCCCCTTGCGGTGAAGGTCAAAGCCTACGATCCAGTTTTGAGTGGGATTATGTATGTCTCGATAACTAGGGAGCGAATCCGCTTGACCTAGCTCTCGACTTGATGTTACTTGCCCTAAGCCGTCGCTGGGCCGTCCCCTTAAATACACGGGTTGACGCCCGGCGGCTTACAGAGTCCCGGCCGGCTCATAAATAATGTCCGGCTCGGTGACTAGTTAATCTTGCCTTATAATACAAGTCATGCCATTATGGCGGTTTATCACTACAGGCCGTGAACCGCCCTTGTGATTTGGGCCTTTAACTGAACCGCCATCTTCATGCCTGGTCTTGGGCTTGAGAGCCTTCGTAGGTGTAACCTGACCCCTCCTGGGCGGGTCATACCTAGTAGTTATATCCCCAACATTAGGCCCCAAGATTGATTTGAACTGGTTCATGTCAACCTTCAATACTTAAGCAAAATCTTCTGCTCTTCTTCTTGTATAAAATTTTGTAGCCCGCCATGATGTCATCTTCTGGATTCATGATAACCCGCCGCAACGTCATCTGCCATTTAATTTATATTTTATTCAATCATATCCCAACAGATCGTTATCTTTAATGACCATCCTGAAAATCGAGGTGTCTAAGTAGCTGGATAACCATGTTTCAGCCTCCTCGTTCCTCGCACCCACTCTTTCAGTCTTCTCCTTATAAATATGCATGACTTTAGGTCTTTCTTCATTCTCCCCTTTTCCGTCGTCTTCTTCCTCTCGCGACTCCGCTGCTGCTCGAGCTCTGCCGCCGCCGCCACAGAGCACTTCGTCTTCATGGACCTCGGCCGCTGCATCAACTTGAATCAGTCCAGAGAACGGCGGCGACCCTCCGCAGTAGTTCTGCAGCTGTAAGCCTTCGTCTTCCTGCACCTCAGATCCGCATTAGGGTTTGTCAGTTCCTATGTGTTCTTCGTTGTTCATCACAGATTCTCCATGGTTTCTTCATTGCATCCTCTTTTGATCCAAAAGAAATACTAAATACATGCGGTAGTTGTTACGCATCCATTTCATATGCTAGTAGATCCCCTTTTCTAGTTCAGAGGCCTCATCAGAACTCACGAACTCATCTGCACTAGATTTTTAGGTCTAGAATATTTTCTTTCTGAACAACCATTTGATCCAAATTAATAACTGTGACCTCTGAAACCTGTTTTGTACACTTAGTCGATGCCTGTATCTTAATAGATCCACTTAGCCATGGCGGCTCACACCATTGGCTTTAATTTGAGATGCTCAATAAATAACTTCAACCACGCCCGATGGCTTAAATAACTGTAACTACTCATGGCGGTTTAAATAATCTGACATAACTAGCCACACGCCATTAGGCCCCTCTTATAAGCCGCCATCTTGAGTATGATTTGAAGTATTTCTCTCCGCTTAAATTTGAACTGGAAATTTTTATTTTGTCGTAGGCTTCCACCTTTAAAATGCCCCCGAAAGCGCCCAAATCACCCGTTACATGCAATTGGGTCAAATCCATCATCACAGAAAGCACCCTTGCTGATTTTGTGAAGGCCGGCTATCTGCCAAAGAAGGAAGTCATGTCCTATTGTGCTCCTGATCCAACAGAGGAAAGACCTCAACCCAAAGAGGGGGAAGTCATCATCTTTACTGATCACATGAATCGGGGCTTTTATCCACCCGACTCTAAGTTTTTCAGAGATGTCCTGCACTTTTTCGATCTCTGACCTCAAGATATCGGTCCCAACTCTGTATCTAACATTTGCAATTTCCAAGTGTTATGTGAGGTGTACCTTGGAGAAGAACCCAACTTGCTGCTCTTCCAGGAATTATTTTATTTGAACCGGCAGAATGAACGTGCCAATGTGCCTAGCGCTTGGAACTTGGTGGGATTTCAATCCAGCGACGGAGAGACTATGTTTTCCCATATGCCGAACCACCGAGTCACCCTAAAGACTGGAACCAGACGTGGTTCTATTGTCAAGATACTTCTCCGGCTGATGAGAACCCTCTGCCCGACTTTCGTGCCCTGCGCCTCGAGTCCACTCACCCTTTGCCAGATAAACTGTCTCCTGCTGAACACCGAAAACTCACCCCCACCATGAGTAAAGTCAAGGCTCTTCTGGGGAATTGCTTGAATGGTATTGATTTGATCCGGGTTTGGCTTGCCTGGCGGGTTATTCCATTGAGCCACCGCCCTGGTTTGATGTGCCACTATACATGCCAGAAGAATGATCTTCTGTGGCACAGCCCTAGCGATTTACCTGATGACGTAATTGATGATAGGAAAAAAATACTTCTGAATGAGAGCCTGGCAGATTGTGGCAAAGTAGGCTTGAGCCCTTTCCGCAAAGCTAACCCGGCTCTAGCGGTAAGCTAGTAACTTAAGCATTTTTATTTTGTACTCTCACCTTTTGAGATTTTATCTTTACTCAGAAACTCTTGTTGAAATTCACAGCCACTGACGATTGTTGGAAAGCCAACTATGATCATGAGGCTGCAAAGAAGGCCAGAAAAGTTAAGAAAGCCGCCAGGAGAGCCGCCACCAAGAAGAAAGGACATAAACCCAGTGCCTCAGACATGTTTCGACTAGAGGACACCTCTGATTCAGAGGTAGCTCTTGATTCTCTAGGCTCCTTTTTAAACTATCTTATTGACACTGATTATCATCAGGAGGATACAGGAGCGAGTCATGCAGCGGTTGAAGAGGTATCTATAATTTCCTCCGACTCCGAGCCTTTGCCAAGACAAAAAGTGCGAAAGTGACCCGGAAAGTAAGATTTTCACATCCTTTAGCTTACCAAGATCCTCAATTTCTTTTGAAGCGTCAGATTCATGAGAGCCGGAGGCAGACCCGGACCAGCAAGGATGCGTAACTCTCCTCCGGCTCACCCAATACACCAAGGAAACGCCGGAATGAGGTCACCTCCGATATAAATTCCTTTTATCCCCTGGCGGGTCTCACTCGTCAACCACTCAATTCTTCTGACTCAAACTTCCAGGGAACTTCTCCTTCCTCCGGCGAGTCAATGCAGTCCAATTTGCCGGCTTTAAAAACCGCTCTAGGGTAATGATAACCTGCTTATCCTATGTTAATTTCAATTTGCTACTCTTGTATTGAATTTTTGATTTGACGCAGTGGACAAGAAAACCCCAGCAAAAGGGAGAAGAAGAACAAGCCGGCCGAAGAGCCGATCTTAAATGAACCGGAGCTCGGAATGGCTGCTCCTGACACCTCCACTCATGAGCCGCCGCCTGAACCAGCCCACGATATCCCAACGCCTACTGCTGATCCACCTGTCGAGCAAGCCATTGGTGGTTATGAAAACCCGGAGATCCCTAGCCCGGCCAAGATAGATGACCCCGATGTCGAAATCATCAAGACCGGCTTTGCTGAACCGGGGAGACCAACCGTGCTGGCCAAGTGCTCCGCCAAGGAAGAACTTCTGGAACGCCGCAGGGCTAAACTGGATGTCAGTGATTATACTCACATGAGTATTGGAGAAATCTTCTCTGGCTATATGAGCCAAGTGCACAACAGTCGTGACATGGAAATTGACATGGTGAAGCAGATGCACAAAAAATCTGAGGTATAACTCTTCTTGCTGTACTTTATTTATCCTTACCATACCAGCCCCCAAGTCTATTGCTTATGATGAAATATGCTGTAGACTTAAGACCAGCTCAGAAATATATGTAAGAAGTCCGGCTTATCCTGTAGCCCCCAAGGGCCGGCTTAAACAATATGTTTAAACCAGTCCTTATCATGTTTTAAATCGAAAAAGTTCTTGTAACAACAATATGCATTAGCCCCCAAGTGCCAAGTATATTTGCTTGCAAAGTGCTTGGGACTTACTTTTATGAACCGCTACTGTAAGCAGATTTCTTCAACACACATTAGCCCCCAAGTGCCAAGTGTCATTGCTTGCAAAGAGGCTTGGGACTTTAATGTGGCATTATGATAATCCTGACTTTAACCCGGCATTTGTGGAGGCCACCATTAGTCAATTTGAATCGGAAATATCTGACTTGAAGAATTGCCTGGAAGCACAGGAGATTGAAACCCAAAAAGCCAACTCCAAGTTTGAATTCAGTATATCTGAACAAGAGAAACTGAAAAAAGGCTTTGAATCCGAGAAGAAGGCCTGGGCTGATGAAAAGATCGCCTTGATCAATTGGGCTGAGAAGGCAGAGGCGGCTCTTGTAGAAGCGATCGCTGAATTATTCGGTTTAATACGCCATGTATCTCAGATGGTGTCAGCAATCTTTGGTAAGTCACTCTACATGTGTTAAGTATTTAAATCTTCATAATAAGCATATCAATTGTTATCAACTCATCTGAAATCATAACGCAGGCCCCAGGAGCTCAAACCTTAACCAGATGATACGTCTCCAACGTATCTATAATTTTTGATTGCTCCATGCTATATTATCTATTGTTTTGGACAATATTGGGCTTTATTATCCACTTTTATATTATTTTTGGGACTAACCTATTAATCGGAGGCCCAGCCCAGAATTGCTGTTTTTGCCTATTTTAGTGTTTCGAAGAAAAGGAATATCAGACGGAATCGAAACGGAACGAAATCAACTCAAGAAGTTGTTTTTGGAAGGAAAGCTACCGGAAAAGCTTGGAGTGCACGTCAGGAAAGAAAGGAGGTGCTCACGAGGGTGGAGGGCGCACCCCCCTGCCTCGTGGCCCCCCTTCGGTCCACCGACGTACTTCTTTCACCCTATATACCTATGTACCCTAGAACTTCCAGAACAGAGAATAGATCTAGAGTTCCGCTGCCGCAAGCCTCTATAGCCACCAAAAGTCAATCGGGACCCTGTTCCGGCACCCTGCCGGAGGGGGGAACCCTCACCGGTGGCCATCTTCATCATCCCGGCGCTCTCCATGACGAGGAGGGAGTAGTTCACCCTCGGGGCCAAGGGTATGTACCAGTAGCTATGTGTTTGATCTCTCTCTCTCTCTCTCTCTCTCTCTCTCTCTCTCTCTCTCTCTCTCTCGTGTTCTTGATTTGGCACGATCTTGATGTATCGCGATCTTTGCTATTATAGTTGGATCTTATGTTTCTTCTCCCCCTCTACTCTCTTGTAATGGATAGAGTTTTCCCTTTGAAGTTATCTTATCGGATTGAGTCTTTAATGATTTGAGAACACTTGATGTATGTCTTGCCGTGCGTATCTATGGTGACAATGGGATATCACGTGATTCACTTGATGTATGTTTTGCTGATCAACTTGCGGGTTCCGCCCATGAACCTATGCATAGGGGTTAGCACACGTTTTCGTCGCGATTCTCCGGTAGAAACTTTGGGGCATTCTTTGAGGTTCTTTGTGTTGGTTGAATAGATGAATCTGAGATTGTGTGATGCATATCGTATAATCATACCCACAGATACTTGAGGTGACATTGGAGTATCTAGGTGACATTAGAGTTTGGGTTGATTTGTGTCTTAAGGTGTTATTCTAGTACGAACTCTAGGGCTGTTTGTGACACTTATACGAATAGCCCAACAGATTGATTGGAAAGAATAACTTTGAGGTGGTTTCGTACCCTACCATAATCTCTTCGTTTGTTCTCCGCTATTAGTGAGTTTGGAGTGACTCTTTGTTGCATGTTGAGGGATAGTTATATGATCCAACTATGTTATTATTGTTGAGAGAACTTGCACTAGTGAAAGTATGAACGCTAGGCCTTGTTTCCTATCATTGCAATACCGTTTACGCTCACTTTTACCGCTTGTTACCTTGTTGTTTTTATATTTTCTCAAAAACCTATATCTACCATCCATATTTCACCTGTATCACCATCTCTTCGCCGAACTAGTGCACCTATACAATTTACCATTGTATTGGGTGTGTTGGGGACACAAGAGACTCTTTGTTATTTGGTTGCAGGGTTGTTTGAGAGAGACCGTCTTCATCCTACGCCTCCCACAGATTGATAAACCTTAGGTCATCCACTTGAGGGAAATTTGCTACTGTCCTACAAACCTCTGCACTTGGAGGCCCAACAACGTCTACAAGAAGAAGGTTTTGTAGTAGACATCAAGCAGTTTCTGGCGCCGTTGCCGGGGAGGTGAGTGCTTGAAGGTATATCTTTAGATCTTTCAATTGAATCATTTTGTTTCTTGTTTTAGCACTAGTTTAGTTTATAAAAGAAAACTACAAAAAAATGTAATTGAGTTTACCTCATATGCTTCATCTTTTTAATATCTTTCGTGAGTATGATGGAAAGGAAAATTGTGCCAAAGTTTTAGAAGAAGAATGCATTAAAATGTTTGGCACTAAATCTTTGAATGATGAGCATGATTGCAATGTTGTTAGTATGAACTCCTTGAATATCCATGGTACTAATGATGATTGCACTAGTTATGATGAAAATATCTCCTATAAACATGTCAATTCTTGTGGAGTGAATTGGGTTTGAAAGTACACACCAAATAGGGAAGATAGATATTGCAAGAGGCATAAGTACTTAGAAACTAAATTGTTGCAAGAAAGTCTTGATGATTGCGCTGAAAGATTCAATATTTTTTGCGCCCCTTGTGAACTTTGCAATGAACATGGTCATTTAAAGCTCCAATGCTATTTGTTTCATGATCAAGTCGTGTCCAAATATTGTGATAATTTGATTACCCTTGAGCATCATAAAGAGCTTAGCCTTCTTTTGGGGTATGAAGAAATGAAACGTATAACTAAGGGTATTCCAAAATTTAATCTTGATAGATTTCTTGATTTTAATCTAGAGGAAATTTATATGTATTGCACGGTGAATTGCATTGAAAATCCTTATATTGCTAATTACATAAAGAACACAAAACAAATAGAATATGAAGAGAATGCTAACGAAAGGGAAGAGACTTCCCAATATTCTCCTATTATTTCTTATGATGAATCAGGTAACGAGGAGGAGCCTTCTATTCAACCAATCTCATTAATAAGGAGCTCCAAAAAGAGGATTGAACCCACACGTGATGTGGTGAAGAATAAGAAAAGAAAAAGGAGGAAAGGTAAAAAGATATCTCTCCCAAATAATGTTGCTCCTATTATTGTTGTGCCTCATGAAAATGAAGATGATACACTTGATGATGATCTAGTTATGCCTATTGCTTGTTGTGATGATTATGATTGGGAAGATAATGATACTTCTTATGATCTTGAAAATCTTTTTGGCACTTGCTTGGAAGAATATGATAACTGCTATACTATTGGTGCTATCTATACTATTAGTGATTATGCTTATGATATGAAAAGGCCCAAGCTTGGGGAAGCTATGTTTGATGAGGATTACATATTTGAGAATATATTTGCTGCAATTAATGTTTGTCCCAAGCTTGGGGATGCTATGTTTAATGAAGATGATATTTTTAGCCTCTCAAGTTTTGATATGCAAAGTTGTTATGATGATAGCATGCCTTTTACCTATGATGATTATATTGATGAAAGTGGGTTTGGAAGAGTGTCAACTTTAGGAAGTAGTGATCCCACAATATTGGAGGATGTTGAATCTTATAATATTTATGAAAGTGGATTTGGAGAGGTCATGACTTTATTTAGTGATGTATCCACTATTTCGGAAGAGGTTTCAATCGATTATGATGAGAACAAAGTTGCTACTTATGATGATTATTGTGATAAAACTTATGCTATAAAAAGTAGTGATGATTATATTTATAAAACTTGTCATGATTGTGATTACCCTTTTTCTGAACATTACTCTTTTAATGTGGAAACAATTTATAGTATTCAAATCTCTTTGATACTCGCACTTTTCCGAATGAGAAGAATTTTGCTTATGTGGAGAGTAGTAAATTTTATATGCTTGTAGATCATGAAAAGAATGCTTTAGGTGCTGGTTATATCGTTGAATTCATTCATGATGCTACTGAAAATTATTATGATAGAGGATCATATGCTTCCATATATTGCAATAATATCAAGTTTCCTCTCTATGTGCTTAAAATTTTAAGGTTATGCTTGTTTTACCTTCCTATGCAAGTTGATTTTTGTTCCCATAAGTTGTTTGCTCACAAAATCCCTATGGATAGGAAGAGGGTTAGACTTAAATGTGCTAGTCATATTCTTCATGATGCTCTATTTATGTTTCAATTCTTATGTTTTATGTGAGCATAATTGAAATCATCATGCCTAGCTAGGGGCGTTAAACGTTAGCGCTTGTTGGGAGGCAACCCAACTTTATTTTACTTTCTTGCTTTTTGGTTCTGTTTAGGAATAAATAATACATATAGCTTCTGATTAGATGTAGTTTTATGTTTTAATTAGTGTTTGTGCCAAGTAGAACCTTTGGGAAGACTTGGGTGAAGTCTTTATGATCATGCTGTAAAAAACAAAAACTTTAGCGCTCACGAGATTAGCTAAAACTTTTTACTGGAGAGTGATATTTAGTTGATTCTTTTTGAAGATGATTACTAGACAAATTTCTAAGGTACACCAGTTTATTTTAGAATTTTTGGAGTTCCAGAAGTTTGCGTTAGTTATAGATTACTACAGACTGTTCTGTTTTTGACAGATTCTGTTTTTCGTGTGTTGTTTGCTTATTTTGATGAATCTATGGCTAGTAAAATAGTTTATGAACCATAGAGAAGTTGTATTACAGTAGGTTTAACACCAATATAAATAAATAATGAGTTCATTACAGTACCTTGAAGTGGTGTTTTCTTTTCTTTCACTAACGGAGCTCACAAGTTTTCTGTTAAGTTTTGTGTTGTGAAGTTTTCAAGTTTTGGGTAAAGATTCGATGGACTATGGAATAAGGAGTGGAAAGATCCTAAGCTTGGGGATTCCCGAGGCACCCCAAGGTAATATTCAAGGATAACCAAGCGTCTAAGCTAGGGGATGCCCTTCGTCTTCGTTCATCAGTAACTTTACTTGGAGCTATATTTTTATTCACCACATGATATGTGTTTTGCTTGGAGCGTCATTTATTTTATTTTGTTTTGCTTGATGTTTGAATAAAATACCAAGATATGAAATTCTTAAATGTTAGAGAGTCTCCACATAGTTACATAATTATACAACTACTCATTGATCTTCACTTATATCTTTCAGAGTAGTTTGTTGTTTGCTCTAGTGCTTCACTTATATCTTTTAGAGCATGGTGGTAGTTTTATTTTGAAGAAACAGATGAACTCTCATGCTTCACTTTTATTATTTTGAGAGTCTTAAATAGCATGGTAATGTGCTTAATCCTAAAATGCTAGGTATTCAAGAATAGTAAAAACTTTCTTATGAGTGTTTTGAATACTAAGAGAAGTTTGATGCTTGATGATTGTTTTGAGATATGGAGGTGATAATATCAAAGTTGTGCTAGTTTAGTAGTTGTGAATTTGAGAAATACTTGTGTTGAAGTTTTCAAGTCCCGTAGCATACACGTATGGTAAACTTTATGTAACAAATTTGAAACATGAGGTGTCATTTGATTGTCCTCCTTATGAGTGGCGGTCGGGGACGAGCGATGGTCTTTTCCTACCAATCTATCCCCCTAGGAGCATGCGCGTAGTGCTTTGGTTTTTTATGGCTTGTAGATTTTTGCAATAAGTATATGAGTTCTTTATGACTAATGTTGAGTCCATGGATTATACGCACTCTCACCCTTCCATCATTGCTAGCCTCTTCGGTACCGTGCATTGCCCTTTCTCACATTGAGAGTTGGTGCAAACTTCGCCGGTGCATCCAAACCCCGTGATATGATACGCTGTTTCACACATAAACCTCCTTATATCTTCCTCAAAACAGCCACCATACCTACCTATTATGGCATTTCCATAGCCATTCCGAGATATATTGCCATGCAACTTTCCACCATTCCATTTATCATGACATGTTCATCATTGTCATATTGCTTAGCATGATCATGTAGTTGACATAGTATTTGTGGCAAAGACATCGTTCATAATTCTCTCATACATGTCACTCTTGGTTCATTGCATATCCCGGTACACCACCGGAGGCATTCATATAGAGTCATACTTTATTCTAGTATCGAGTTGTAATCATTGACTTGTAAATAAATAGAAGTGTGATGATCATCATTTTCTAGAGCATTGTCCAAAGTGAGGAATAAAAAAATAAAAAAAAGAGAAAGGCCATAAAAAAGAGAAGGCCCAAAAAAATAGAAAGGCCATAAAAAAAAGAGAAGGCCCAAAAAAATGAGAGAAAAAGAGAGAAGGGACAATGCTACTATCCTTTACCACACTTGTGCTTCAAAGTAGCACCATAATCATCATGATAGAGAGTCTCTTGTTTTGTAACTTTCATATACTAGTGGGAATTTTTCATTATAGAACTTGGCTTGTATATTCCAACGATGGGCTTCCTCAATTGCCCTAGGTCTTCATCAGCAAGCAAGTTGGATGCACACCCACTTAGTTTCTTTTGTTGAGCTTTCATACATTTATAGCTCTAGTGCATCCGTTGCATGGAAATCCCTACTCCTTGCATTAACATCAATCGATGGGCATCTCCATAGCCCATTGATTAGCCTCGCTGATGTGAGATCTTCTCCTTTTTGTCTTCTCCACATATCCCCCATCATCATATTCTATTCCACCCATAGTGCTATATCCATGGCTCACGCTCATGTATTGCGCGAAGGTTTATAAGTTTGAGATTACTAGAGTATGAAACAATTGCTTGGCTTGTCATCGGGGTTGTGCATGATGAGAGAATTCTTGTGTGACGAAAATGGAGCATGACTAAACTATATGATTTTGTAGGGATGAACTTTCTTTGGCCATGTTATTTTGAGAAGACATAATTGCTTAGTTAGTATGCTTGAAGTATTATTATTTTTATGTCAATATGAACTTTTGTCTTGAATCTTTCGGATCTGAATATTCATATCACAATTAAGAATAATTACAATGAAATTATGCCAACTAGCATTCCACATCAAAAATTACCTTTTTATCATTTACCTACTCGAGGACGAGCAGGAATTAAGCTTGGGGATGCTTCATACATCTCCAATGTATCTATAATTTTTGATTGCTCCATGCTATATTATCTATTTTTTTGGACAATATTGGGCTTTATTATCCACTTTTATATTATTTTTGGGACTAACCAATTAACCGGAGGCCCAACCCAGAATTGCTGTTTTTTTGCCTATTTCAGTGTTTCGAAGAAGAGGAATATCAGACGGAATCTAAACGGAACGAAATTAGTTGGAGAAGTTATTTTTGGAAGGAAAGCTACCCGAAAAGCTTGGAGTGCACGTCAGGAAAGAAGGGAGGTGCTCACTAGGGTGGAGGGTGAGCCCCCCTAGGGCGCGCTCCCTGCCTCGTGGCCCCCCTTCGGTCCACCAACGTACTTCTTTCACCCATATATACCTACGTACCCTAAAACTTCCAGAACGGAGAATAGATCTGGAGTTCCGCCGCCGCAAGCCTCTGTAGCCACCAAAAGTCAACCGGGACCCTGTTCTGGCACCCTGCCGGAGGGGGGAACCCTCACCGGTAGCCATCTTCATCATCCCGACACTCTCCATGACGAGGAGGGAGTAGTTCACCCTCGGGGCTGAGGGTATGTACCAGTAGCAATGTGTTTGATCTCTCTCTCTCTCTCTCTCGTGTTCTTGAGTTGGCACGATCTTGATGTATCGCGAGCTTTGCTATTATAGTTGGATCTTATGTTTCTTCTCCCCCTCTACTCTCTTGTAGTGGATTGAGTTTTCCCTTTGAAGTTATCTTATCGTATTGAGTCTTTAATGATTTGAGAACACTTGATGTATGTCTTGCCGTGCGTATCTGTGGTGACAATGGGATATCACGTGATTCACTTGATGTATGTTTTGGTGATCAACTTGCGGGTTCCGCCCATGAACCTATGCATAGGGGTTAGCACACGTTTTCGTCGTGATTCTCCGGTAGAAACTTTGGGGCATTCTTTGAGGTTCTTTGTGTTGGTTGAATAGATGAATCTGAGATTGTGTGATGCATATCGTATAATCATACCCACGGATACTTGAGGTGACATTGGAGTATCTAGGTGACATTAGGGTTTTGGTTGATTTGTGTCTTAAGGTGTTATTCTAGTACGAACTCTAGGGCTGTTTGTGACACTTGTAGGAATAGCCCAACGGATTGATTGGAAAGAATAACTTTGAGGTGGTTTCGTACCCTGCCATAATCTCTTCGTTTGTTCTCCGCTATTAGTGAGTTTGGAGTGACTCTTTGTTGCATGTTGAGGGATAGTTATATGACCCAACTATGTTATTATTGTTGAGAGAACTTGCACTAGTGAAAGTATGAACCCTAGGCCTTGTTTCCTATCATTGCAATACCGTTTACGCTCAATTTTACCGCTTGTTACCTTGCTGTTTTATATTTTCAGTTTATCAAAACCTATATCTACCATCCATGTTGCACTTGTATCACCATCTCTTCGCCGAACTAGTGCACCTATACAATTTACCATTGTATTGGGTGTGTTGGGGACACAAGAGACTCTTTGTTATTTGGTTGCAGGGTTGTTTGAGAGAGACCATCCTCATCCTACGCCTCCCACAGATTGATAAACCTTAGGTCATCCACTTGAGGGAAATTTGCTACTGTCCTACAAACCTCTGCACTTGGAGGCCCAACAACATCTACAAGAAGAAGGTTGTGTAGTAGACATCACCAGAGCATGCTGATAAAACTGAAGGCGGTTTACACGCTGGTGGAGCAACTTTACACCGGGTCTCAGCATGCCTTAGCCGTAGTGGCCCTGTCAAATGAAGTTCCCACCCTCCTGTCAGATGTATTAAAGCGGCTTGCTGTGTTACCTCAGCGGTTTAATGAACTAAGGCGATCTTCTACGAGAGACGGAGCCGTAACTGCATTAAGCTAGGCCAAGGCGTGGCTACCGGAGCTAGACCCGGCCGACATCGCCATCGGGTATCCAAGCTTAAAAGAGGACGGCACACCGTTTGGACAGGAGGACTTCACCACTTGTGTTAAGGAAATCCGCCCTATGGCCACCCTGATTGCTAATGACACGGACCTTACCAAGTATCATCCGGGTTATGGCGCTGAAAATCGGAGGATTCCAACACCACATTACGAAGTGACCAGCCTGATCCCTCCAATTCGTAAGCATACCTTCGCCCCTGAAGTTGACCCGGCCAGATTAATTGATGATGAAGCTGAATTTGAAGCTTTGAATGGCATTGGCTGGTCATCATCAACCTTCCAGGACAGGGAACAAGATGGAGGAGCGGAAAGGTATGATCCGGAAGCTTCAGGCCAACAACACAATTGATCCATGTGGCGGCTCATATTTACGCTTTGCTAAAAAACAATGTTTCATCATTTGGACTCGGGGAGTCATGTAATAGGGTAGAAAAACACTTGGTTTTGTCGTGCCATCGTGCACGTGTCTGGCGCTCAACACTGCTTAAGCCGCCATCCTATATTCCTCCATATTGTGCTTATAATCTGTTTTCTTTATGCTTAAGAAAGCCATTGCACCACCTGCCGGTTTATGTGATCCGGATAGTGAGGGTGATACCCCAATTCTGTAAAAACCGGCACATATAATGTTTTTTATGTGCTGACAACTTATTGATCAAAGTTAAGCCAGGTGGAATAAGCCACTCACTAGATGCTTTCAAATATGATAAAAAAAGTCTCAAGACAAAGTCGAAAAATTGTGATTGCAAAAAGAACTTACAGGAAACAAACAAAGTTTTGAGGCTTCTGATTCGAATACGATCAGAAAACCGTTCCAAAGGGGTTAAGTAAGATTTGAATACGATCATATAGCCCCAAGTGGCTTTGGCGTTGCCGATCAAGAGGGTACCGACAGCTATGTTCTCTTTGGTTCGAATACGACCTATGTTTGAACAGGAAGCCCCCAAATGACCTTGAGAGTTGTTTAATGACACTGATTCGAATACAATCCACGTCAGACCCAAAGGGGTTGAGCTATGATTCGGATACGATCGAGAAGCCCCCTAGTAGGTTTGGCAGCGTGCCAATCAAAAGGGTATCGACAACTATGTTCTCTTTGGTTCGTATATGACCTATGTTTGAACAGGAAGCCCCCTAGTGATCATGATATTTAACGGCTAGATTCCAATACAATCATGAGACAGACCAAAAGAAGAGCCAGATTCAAATATGATCAGTTCCCTGTCGGCTATTTTAAAGATATAATAATGAGGACATATAAACTTTTGAGGATAAAAAGGACAGATGTCCTGCTTTATTACTTTTCATAATATATACATCGTCAAAACATGTACATCATGAGAGCCGGCGGCTCAAGTGTAGTAAGGCCGAAGATGAGCGATATTCCATGGCCGATGGGTCTTTTCCTCCGACTCACGTGAGTCTTTGTGCTCTCGAACATCGATGAGGTAATATGACCCGTTGTGTAAATTCTTACTGACCACAAAGGGCCCTTCCCAAGGCGAGGATAACTTGTGCGCATCAGACTGATCCTGGATGAGCCGGAGCACTAGGTCACCTTCTTGAAAGGTTCTGGACTTAACCCGGCGGCTGTGATAACGACGCAGGTCCTGTTGGTAAATTGCCGAGAGGGCTGCTGCTAAGTCACGCTTCTCATCCAACAAGTCAAGTGCATCCTGACGGGCTTGTTCGTTATTAGTTTCATCGTAAGCCGCCACACGGGGCGAGTCATGACGAATGTCTCTTGGTAGAACTGCCTCTGCTCCATAAACCATGAAGAAAGGCGTATAACCCGTAGACCTGTTAGGTGTAGTATTGATGCTCCATATCACAGAAGGCAACTCGTCCACCCAGCAACCCGGCATACGCTGTAAAGGGACCATGAGCCGAGGCTTAATGCCTTTCAAGATCTCCTGATTGGCTCTTTTAGCTTGACCATTGGATTGAGGATGAGCTACTGATGAAACATCGAGCCGGATATGCTCACGTTGACAGAACTCTTCCATGGCACCTTTGGACAGATTAGTACCAGTGTCAGTTATGATACTGTGCGGAAAGCCAAAACAAAAGATCACCTTTTTCATTAATTGAACCGTCGTGGCTGCATCACACTTATTGACCGGCTCTGCCTCGACCCACTTCGTGAACTTATCAACCGCCACTAGCAGGTGTGTATTTTAATCCTTGGACCTTTTGAAAGGCCCAACCATGTCAAGTCCCTAGACTGAAACGGCCAAGTAATTGGAATCATTCTCAATTCTTGAGCCGACACGTGAGCTCGTCGTGAGAATTTTCTGGCAACCATCACATTTACTGACCAGATCCTCCGCATCCGCATGAGCCTTCAGCCAATAAAAACCATGACGGAACGCCTTGGCCAGAAGAGATTTAGAACCGGCATGATGACCACAATCGCCTTCATGGATCTCACGAAGGATTTCTTAACCCTCCTTAGGTGAAACACAACGTTGAAACGCCCCAGTAACACTACGATGATGCAACTCACCGTTAACAATTGTCATCGACTTAGATCGCCGGATGATTTGTCTAGCCAAGGTCTCGTCCTCAGGCAACTAGCCCCGGGTCATGTAAGCCAAATATGGCACTGTCCAATCTGGGATGACGTGAAGAACCGCCACCAATTGCGCTTCTGGGTCTGGGACAACTAAGTCTTCCTCTATGGGTAACTTAACAGAAGGGTTACGCGGAATATCTAAGAAAGTGTTAGGTGGCACCGGCTTACGCTGAGATCCCAGCCGGCTTAAAGCATCAACCGCCTCATTCTTTCTTCGATCAATATGCCCCGCTTGATAACCTTTGAAGTGTCCAGCGATAGCATCAACTTCACGGCGATAAGCCGCCATGAGAGAATCCTCAGAATCCCACTTGCCTGACACCTGTTGAGCCACCAAATCTGAGTCGCCGAAGCACCTTACCCGGCTTAAGTTCATCTCCTTAGCCATCCGAAGACCATGGAGCAAGGCCTCATACTCAGCTGCATTGTTAGTACAGGGAAACATCAACCGGAGCACATAACAAAATTTGTCACCTCGAGGGGAAGCTAAAACAACTCCAGCCCCCGAGCTCTCCAATTGCCTGGACCCATCAAAGTGAATAGTCCAATATGTGTTGTCCGGCTTTTCCTCAGGCGTCTGCAGCTCTGTCCAATCGTTGATGAAGTCCACTAGTGCTTGAGACTTAATAGCAGTGCGTGGCACATACTTTAAGCCATGAGGCCCAAGTTCAATGGCCCACTTGGCGACTCGTCCTGTGGCCTCTCTATTCTGAATGATGTCTCCCAAAGGAGCAGAACTTACCACAGTGATGGGGTGACCCTGGAAGTATTGCTTAAGCTTCCGGCTCGCCATGAACACCCCATAAATGAGCTTCTGCCAATGTGGATATCTTTGCTTAGACTCAATAAGCACCTCACTAATGTAGTAAACCGGCCGTTGAACCGGATGCTCCTTGCCAACCTCTTTGCGCTCCACCACAATTGCAACACTGACAACACGTGAGTTAGCAGCTACATACAACAATAAGGGTTCCTTATCAATGGGAGCCGCAAGGACCGGCGGCTCAGATAACTGTCTCTTTAAATCTTCAAAGGCAGCGTTAGCAGCATCACTCTAGACAAAGTTGTTTGTTTTCTTCATCATCTGATACAATGGTATGGCCTTCTCACCTAACCGGCTTATGAACCGGCTTAAAGCAGCGATACGACCCGCCAGTCGCTGAACATCATTGACGCACACTGGCTTAGCCAAAGAGGTGATTGCCTTGATCTTCTCCGGGTTAGCCTCAATGCCTCTGCTAGAAACCAGAAAACCGAAAAGCTTGCCTGCTGGTACGCCAAACACACATTTGGCCGGGTTAAGCATCATTTTGTAGACCCGGAGATTATCGAAGGTTTCCTTCAGATCATCTATCAAGGTCTCTTTCTCTCTGGACTTCACCACAATATCATCCACATAAGCATGAACATTACGCCCAATCTGATTATGGAGACAGTTATGCACACATCGTTGATAAGTCGCCTGGGCACTTTTAAGCCCAAAAGGCATAGACACATAACAGAAGGCTCCAAACGGAGTGATGAAAGCCATCTTATCCTGGTCCTTAACTGCCATCTTGATCTGATGATAACCAGGATAAGCATCCAAGAAACTCAAACGCTCACAACCCGTCGTAGCATCAATGATCTGATCTATACAGGGGAGAGCAAAAGGATCAGCCAGACAAGCCTTGTTTAAGTCCGTGTAATCCACACACATACGCCATGTGTCGTTCTTTTTAAGTACGAGCACCGGGTTAGCCAACCACTCCGGGTGAAAAACTTCAACAATAAACCCAGCCGCCAAGAGCCGGGCCACCTCCTCACCGATAGCTTTGCGCCTCTCCTCGTTAAACCGTCGAAGAAACTACCGGGCCGGCTTAAACTTTGGATAAATATTGAGAGTGTGCTCAGCGAGTTCTCTCGGTACACCCGGCATGTCAGAAGGTTTCCATGCAAAGATGTCCCAGTTCTCATGGATGAACTCGATGAGCGCGCTTTCCTATTTGGGATCCAGATTGGCACTGATACTGAATTGCTTAGATGAGTCGCCTGGAACAAAATCAACAAGCTTGGTGTCGTCGGCCGACTTAAATTTCATCACCGGCTCGTGTTCCGTGGTTGGCTTCTTCAGAGATGTCATGTCTGCCGGGTCAACATTATCCTTATAAAACTTCAACTCCTCTGCTGCATAGACAGATTCAGCATAAGCAGCGTCGCCTTCCTCACATTCTAGGGCTATCTTCCGACTCCCATATACCGTGATGGTGCCCTTGTGACCCGGCATCTTGAGCTGCAAGTAAACATAACACGGCCGCGCCATGAACTTGGCATAAGCCGGCCGTCCAAATAGAGCGTGATATGGGCTCTTGATCTTGACCACTTCAAAGGTTAAATTTTCAGCCCTAGAGTCATGCTCATCTCCAAAGGCTACCTCCAGTTCAATCTTACCCACTGGGTACGCTGACTTACCAGGCACCACTCCATGAAAAACGATGTTGGATGTCTTAAGATTTTTATCAGTCAGCCCCATACGACGGAAGGTTTCATAATAGAGGATGTTGATGCTGCTGCCTCCATCCATGAGTACTTTAGTGAATTTATATCCACCAACTTGAGGTGCCACCACCAAAGCCAACTGACCCAGATTGTCAACCCGGGGAGGGTGATCTTCCCTGCTCCATACAATGGGCTGCTCTGACTACCTCAAATAACGAGGGACTGCCGGCTCAATAGTGTTCACGGCCCTTTTGTGAAGCTTCTGGTCTCGTTTGCATAGACTAGTGGTGGACACATGATACTGTCCACTATTCAGCTAATTTGGATTGCTCTGATAACCTGATTGCTGCTGTTGCTGACCTCCCTGGCCAGACTGTTGATTATAACCACCTTGATTTCCTTGAAAGCCGGAACTTGAGCCGCCGCCTGAGCCATGAAAACTGCCTCCACCTAAGCCACCAGCAGGCCCATGGTTGCCGCCGAACATGTTAGAATTTTTGAAAGCCTTCATGATCGCGCAATCTTTCCGTACGTGAGTGGCTGGCCTTTCCCGAGTGCCGTGTCTTGGACAGGTCTCATTGAGCAATTGCTCAAGAGTAGGACCTGATCCGCCAGACCGAGGGGGCGGCCTCCCCTTGCGTCGTTGATTGTTACCCTGTGAATTGGTGTTAGCCACAAACTCCGGGTTACTGTCGGCCTTACGTTTATTGCCTCCCTGACTCGCCGGGTTATGTTGATGACCCTTTCCATTGCCGTTCTTCTTTCCCTTCCCTGTCTTCTCTTCATCAGACGCGGGATCCTTGGTACTATTAGAATCGGCATATTTGACTAGAGCCGCCATCAGCTGGCCCATGTCATTACAATCACGCTTGAGCCGCCCCAGCTTCTGTTTCAGAGGTTCAAATCGGCAATTTTTCTCCAACATTAAGACCGCAGAGCTGGCATCCATCTTATCAGATGAATGTATTATCTGTTGGGGAACGTTATAGAAAATTAAAATTTTTCCTACGGTTTCACCAAGATCCATCTATGAGTTCATCTAAGCAACGAGTCATGGGAGAGAGATTGCATCTACATACCACTTTGTAGATCGCGCACAGAAGCGTTCAGGGAACGGTGATGACGTAGTCGTACTCGCCGTGATTCAGATCACCGATGACCAAGTGCCGAACGGACAGCACCTCCGCGTTCAACACACGTACGGGACGATCGACGTCTCCTCCTTCTTGATCCAGCAAGGGGAAGGAGAGGTTGAGGAAGAAGACTCCAACGGCAGCACGACGGCGTGGTGTTGTTGGTGCAGCAGTACTCCGACAGGGCTTCGCCAAGCACGTACGGAGGAGGAGAGGTGTTGGGGAGGGGAGGGGCTGCGCCTTGAGTTGTGTTCTGCAGCCCTCCCCTCACCCCTCTATTTATAGGGGAAGGGGCAAGGGGGGCCGGCCCATCTAGATGGGATCTAGAGGGGGGCGGCGGCCAGGGAGGGGGGACTTGCCCCCCAAGCAAGGGGGGGCGCCCCCTTTAGGGTTTCCCCCAACCCTAGGCGCATGGGCCTTTGGGGGGAAGGCGCATCAGCCCACTTTGGGCTGGTTCCCTTCCTCATACAGCCCATAAGGCCCTCCGGGAGAGGTGGCCCCTCCCGGTGGACCCCCAGAACCCCTCCGGTGGCCCCGGTACAATACCAATATGCCCCCGAACCTTTCCAGTGTCTGTATGACAACTTCCCATATATAAATCTTTACCTCCGGACCATTCCGGGACTCCTCGTGACGTCCGGGATCTCATCCGGGACTCCGAACAACATTCGGTAATCACATACAAGTCTTCCTAATAACCCTAGCGTCACCGAACCTTAAGTGTGTAAACCCTACGGGTTCGGGAGACATGCAGACATGACCGAGACGGCTCTCGGGCAATAACCAATAGCGGGATCTGGATACCCATGTTGGCTCCCACATGCTCCTCGATGATGTCATCGGATGAACCACGATGTCAAGGGTTCAAGCAACCCCGTATACTATTCCCTTTGTCAATTGGTACCTTACTTGCCCGAGACTCGATCGTCGGTATCCAATACCTCGTTTAGTCTCGTCACCGGTAAGTCACTTTACTCGTACCGTAATGCATGATCCCGTGACCAAACACTTGGCCACTTTGAGCTCATTATGATGATGCATTACCGAGTGGGCCCAGAGATACCTCTCCGTCATACGGAGTGACAAATCCCAGTCTCGATCCATGTCAACCCAACAGATACTTTCGGAGATACCCGTAGTATACCTTTATAGTCACCCAGTTACGTTGTGACGTTTGGCACACCCAAAGCACTCCTACGGTATCCGGGAGTTACACGATCTCATGGTCTAAGGAAAGGATACTTAACATTGGAAAACTCTAGCAAACGAACTATACGATCTTGTGCTATGTTTAGGATTGGGTCTTGTCCATCACATCATTCTCCTAATGATGTGATCTCGTTATCAATGACATCCAATGTCCATAGTTAGGAAACCATGACTATCTGTTGATTAACGAGCTAGTCAACTAGAGGCTCACTAGGGACATGTTGGTGTCTATCATTCACACATGTCTTACGATTTCCGGATAACACAATTATAGCATGAATAAAGACAATTATCATGAATAAGGAAATATAATAATAATGCTTTTATTATTGCCTCTAGGGCATATTTCCAACATTATCTCCTTGACCCAGTGCACCCAATGGGTCATGGACTCACCTTCCTCTTGCTTGCAATTAGTTAAGTCTACAATTGACATGGGCTGCTTGCATGTGTCCTTGAAGTTCTGAATAAACCGGGCTTTTAACTCTGCCCATGAACCAATGGAGTTAGGCGGAAGCCCCTTCAGTCAAGTGCGGGCCGTCCCATCCAACATCATGGTGAAGTACTTGGCCATTTCCGCATCACTGACCTCCAACAATTCCATGGCCATCTCATAGCTTTCAATCCATGCCCCAGGCTGTAAATCGGCTGTGTAATTCGGCACCTTTCGAGGTCCCTTGAAATCCTTGGACAAACGCTCATTACGCAGAGCCGGTATCAAACAAGGAACACCGCCAGTTCTCGTGGCCACACCTGCCTCAATAGAAGTCGTTGGATAATCCGAGAAGGTTTGGTGAGCCGCCTGCTGAGCCGCCCGCTCAACCTCTTGACGTATCATGTCATGTATTGGATTATGCCAACCTGGCTGGTTACGGCGCCGGGCGTTGCTTGATACGGCTGCCGAATCCATATGTCTGTTGTAACTCGGGCTCCAGCTTGGGCGAGGAGTCGAATGAATCCTGTCTCGACTATAAGAGTAAGCCTCCTGCTGCGCCAGAGCCGTCTGAAGAAGTTCTCTGACCCTTCACTTCTCAACTGTTGTTGGATAGTCAATATCCACCGGGAGAGCCGCCAAACGTGCCGACGCAGCGATCATGTTTTCCAAAGGGTTGGAAAAATGAACCGGTGGTGTTGGTATGTAGCGAGGCGGAGCAGTATTCATGTGAGGAGGTTCCATCACTCGGGGCTGAACCGGCGCCCCCGCTCCGGGTGTTATAAACCGGTTTGCCTCCTGCGAGTTACTAGGGCCGGCTCCGGGTGTGTAGAAGAGATTCCGAGGATCATAAACCGGAGGCAGACGGGATTGAGCCTTCTAGTGCCTCCTCATCATCACCTCATTAGACGCGTTCAGATTCATCATAAGCTGGAATGCCTCTGACTGGATCTGCTGAGCTCGAGCATCCAAAGCCGCCCGTTCTGCGGTCAATCTGGTGTCCTCAGCTGCTAGGATTTCTTTGGCTCGAGCTACCTCCTCATATACCCATGTTACCTCTGCATCATGCTCAGCCTAATCCGCTGGAATAACTGTGGCGATTAACAGGGCCGTCAATCTGTCCATGAGATCAATCAGCACCTGAGCCGGCGGGCGCACAGGGCCTCCTGCCCCGGCCTCTCCTGACCCGGAAGTTATTGCTACCGCAGCCGTAGAGTTTTGACCGGGTTGAGTGCCAGCCATGAAGATTCCTACTCTGCTTGGCGGCTCAAAGGGGTCTGGAATACTGTTGCCATCGGAACAGCCCCCAAGCCCACTGTCTTGTAATTGGTATAACGAATCCGTCTCACCAGTGGACGACTCACCATCAGAGTAGACGGCCGTCTCACCACAATCCACAGATCCTTCAGAAAATTCCCCTCCATGGATGCAACCCACGAAGGCACGCTTCATGGCGGGCTGAGCCCAGGCGGGTCTCGCACGCTGAGCCATCTCGATGATGTCGGTGCAGATGTCCAGCTCAGGGCCCGGCTCGCCAATCCGACCGATGAAGACGTGGATTCCGTCGAAGGGGACCCGGTACCCGTACTCAATTGAGCCGGCATCGGGGCCCCAGCCGGCGTCGTCGATGTAGAGCTTGCCGCGATGACTCTTGGTCATCCGGCCCACAACGTATCCCTTGAGCCCTTCGAAGCCGCCCTTCAAGAACTCAAATCCACCGTGCGCTGGCCCCACGGCGGGCGCCAACTGTCGTGGAATTGTCACGACAGATGTCCTAGTAGAGGGACTTAGTCGTGGAGCCATCGCAACTAGGAAGCAAGAAGGGGTTAATCGGGACAAAGGATACGAGGTTTATACTGGTTCGGCCCCTTGCGGTGAAGGTCAAAGCCTACGATCCAGTTTTGAGTGGGATTATGTATGTCTCGATAACCAGGGAGCGAATCCGCTTGACCTAGCTCTCGACTTGATGTTACTTGCCCTAAGCCGCCGCTGGGTCGTCCCCTTATATACACGGGTTGACGCCCGGCGGCTTACAGAGTCCTGGCCGGCTCATAAACAACGCCCGACTCGGTGACTAGTTAATCTTGCCTTATAGTACAAGTCATGCCATTATGGTGATTTATCACTACAGCCCGTGAACGCCCTTGGGCTTTGGGCCTTTAACTGAACCGCCATATTCACGTCTGGTCTTGGGCTTGAGAGCCTTCGTAGGTATAACCCGGCCCCTCCTGGGCGGGTCATACCTAGTAGTTATATCCCCAACAGTACCCATATCGCAGCGAGATGTGTAGTTGATGCGCCAGCCCCGGCCTTCAAGGAAGTTGGTAATGAAAGCAATGGTGCCATGAAACTCCTCTGCCGAAACCTCAAGGATGAGGGTGGCAACAGCCCACTGATCACAAACCATAGGAAGTTCACCGCCGAGTACCACGTAGCCGCGACGAGCACGAAGGGGGCCAGGGGGAATGATGGTGGTGCCGGGCGGGAGGTGGGGGAGGGGATTGCATGGGTAGCAGGCCATCTGGAGAGCTAGCAGGCGGAGCAGAGGATGGTGGACGAGGAGGAGAAGTTGAGGAGACCACGCGGGTTGTAGTTATATCGGGCGTAGGTAGTAGAGTTTGTTTGACCCGATAAGCTCCAAGATTTTTCTTGTTATAACAAACTCGAGCGATATGGTTATATCCAAAACATGAACGACACCTACTTTTATTGGAGCATTGAATCGTAGGTGCCCATATCCCAAACATTTGTGGCAAAAATAATTATTAAGCTGAGTAGGAACAATGTTGGGCCCTGATGATCCGCCTTCCCCTGTGATGGGCTGGAGAGGTTGACTGGTCTCGGGCGGCCCAACAGCAGAAACATGACTAAACACAGTAGCCGAGGGGTGGGTGGGCCTGGTAACAGTCGATCCGTTATGCATGGGGGGAGTTGAGGATGTACCAGCAACGTGATTCGCACGATCATGATGATCAATACGAACGTTGGCCTCAGATCTGATCGGGATGGCATTCGCTCCAGAAAGAATGTGATGCACAGATGGTATGGCAGTGGAGTCCATAGCTTGAGGGGTGATCCGATCAAGAATTCTGCGATAAACTTGATGAACAGGGGCATTATTCATGACATACCTTTGCGACGTGTAGTGACTGTAGTCCATTGCGCATCTTGTTCCTTATACCATTTCTTCTCCTCAAATAACCAGTTTGGTCCACCACCACTCCAAAGATGTAAGTAGCATTTGAATAGATCACATGTGAAATAGATCTTTCGAACCAAGAAGAAACCCGCGGCCTTATAACATACTTTAAACTGATATACATTGCCGGAGATGTGAGCAACTTCAAATGATTGGTAATCACCACCAGTACAAGTAGATAGAACCAGGCTAACATTGATGGTGTTCAAACGGAAAGCAAATCTTGTGAAGAAGATCACCATGGTGAAACGATGAGAAGAGGAGACCAGGCTCACCGAAGATTGAAAATACTTACGAATCTCACCTCTGAAATGATGACCAAATGAGAAATCCAATTGATGGGCGATGGAATTTGGGTATAGGAAGGGATCCATTGGAGAGGAAAGAGGTTTTAGTGCCTAGATCCGATCGAATCATGGCTGGAGCCATGGTCGCCGGTGGGGGGGGGGGGTGGGGGGGGGGGGTTTGGGTGGGAGAGCCATCTTGAATGCAATGAAATGTGTCCCGGGTTTTACACTTGGCAAAGCTCTTGTTTGCGAGCCTCCAGTGATGTACACTCAGCAAACAACCTTGCACTCGGCATAAAAGATTTTTTCCGTAATACTACATGGATATTATTAATATTTTTTGAAAACATGGATATTATTAATCTGAGTAACATGATGGTGCCCAGTTACATCAACTTGTATAAATACGTTGCTATGAACAAGAAAGATCAGAACCAACCTGTGATTGGATGGTTAGAGGGACCGTGCTCGCATTTATTTCTGGATTTATTTCAGGATTTCCGGCGATACACATTCAGTAGGAGGAGACGTTCCCGTCGACGATGAGGCGCCTACGGTGACTTCGCAAATCTCAAGATGATATGCCGGCTCAGTCTTTCGGAGGAGCTCATAGGGATAGGATGTGCGTGTGTGCATTCATAGGGATGAGTTGTATGCGCGTGTATATGAACGCTTGTGTCTGTGCTGATGTTAAAAAAAACAAGAAAGATCAGGATCGACCCGTTTCAACTTATGGAGCCAGTGCTTGAAAGATCTAATTAAGTATGAGAGATAGTAAAGCCAACGAGTAAACTAAAAATGTACATATGTTTTCCAACCCCTGCCTTCAAATCTTGTTGTGGAGCTTGGACGGCGCGACGAGAGGGTTATGCTGCGCGATCTGCTCACGGCCGACCTTCTTGTAGTCGAAGCCGCACGCGTGCCCGTCCACGTAGCGGTGCAGCGAGCAGAAGGTGCCACCGCAGCGGCACACGAACCCCAGCAGCCCCACCTTCACTGGTAGAAAAAGAGGCTTCCGTCCAGCCCCATTAGTCGCGGAACTGTAGGAACCGCGACTAATGAAGTCTTTAGTCCCGGTTCGGCAGACGAACCGCGACCAAAGGCCTGCGCCCAGGGCGCTCGGTGGCCAGCTGGTGCACGTGAGGGGCTTTAGTCGCGGTTGGCCAGGCAAACCGCGACTAAAGGTGCCCAAAGGCCTTTAGTCGCGGTTGGCCAGGCCAACCGCGACTAAAGCTCCTCCCCTATATATACCAGTTCAGCGCACTCACTTAGCCATTTGGTGCCACTTCTCTTCACAAGCTTCACAAGGGGGTGTAGGTTTGCTTTTGGTTCCTCTTATGCACACAAGGTGTTTGATGAAATGCCCCAAGAGCCACACTTGAGGTTCCTCATTCATTATTTTCCTCCTCGATCGCGGTTAGCAACTTGAACCTTTCATGCATGTGTGTCATTGATAAAATATGCATGTGTGTTGTTCATTGTTTAATTTCTATTGTTTATAGCTAGTTAGTTTAACAAATGCATGATGGTTAATTATATATTTTATATTATAATAATGCAGATGAATCGGCAATGGATGTACGGTAACCGACTCTCCCGCGAGTTCACTACGGGTTTGAAAGATTTCCTCATAGTGGCTAATGCGAACAAGCAGAAGGGTTTTGTTATCTGTCCATGTGTTGACTGTAAGAATCAGAAGGGTTACTCTTCCTCAAGAGAAGTTCACCTGCACCTGCTTCGGCACGGTTTCATGCCAAGCTATAATTGTTGGACCAAGCATGGAGAAAGAGGGGTTATAATGGAAGAAGATGAAGAAGGGGATGATTTCATCGATGAAAGCTATCTTGCTGATTTCGGTGATACTTTCATGGAGGATGCTGAAGGTGAAGGGGAAGGTGAAGGGGAAGGTGAAGGTGAAGAAGAGACACGTGATGAGACCGTTGATGATCTTGGTCGGACCATTGCTGATGCACGGAGACGCTGCGAAACTGAAAAGGAGAGGGAGAATTTGGATCGCATGTTAGAGGATCACAGAAAGTCGTTGTACCCCGGATGCGATGATGGTCTGAAAAAGCTGGGCTGCACACTGGATTTGCTGAAATGGAAGGCACAGGCAGGTGTAGCTGACTCGGCATTTGAAAACTTGCTGAAAATGTTGAAGAATATGTTTCCAAAGAATAACGAGTTGCCCGCCAGTACGTACGAAGCAAAGAAGGTTGTCTGCCCTCTAGGTTTAGAGGTTCTGAAGATACATGCATGCATCAACGACTGCATCCTCTACCGCAGTGAATACGAGAATTTGAATGAATGCCCGGTATGCACTGCATTGCGTTATAAGATCAGAGGCGATGACCCTGGTGACGATGTTGAGGGCGAGAAACCCAGGAAGAGGGTTCCCGCCATGGTGATGTGGTATGCTCCTATAATACCACGGTTGAAACGTCTGTTCAGGAACAAAGAGCATGCCAAGTTGTTGCGATGGCACAAAGAGGACCGTAAGTCGGACGGGGAGTTGAGACACACCGCAGATGGAACGCAATGGAGAAAGATCGACAGAGAGTTCAAAGATTTTGCAGCTGACACAAGGAACATAAGATTTGGTCTAAGTACAGATGGCATGAATCCTTTTGGAGAGCAGAGCTCCAGCCATAGCACCTGGCCCGTGACTCTATGCATCTACAACCTTCCTCCTTGGTTGTGCATGAAGCGGAAGTTCATTATGATGCCAGTGCTCATCCAAGGTCCTAAGCAACCCGGCAACGACATCGATGTGTACCTAAGGCCATTAGTTGATGAACTTTTACAGCTGTGGGGCAGACCTGGTGTCCGTGTGTGGGATGAGCACAAACAAGAGGAATTTGACCTACGAGCGTTGCTTTTCGTAACCATCAACGATTGGCCTGCTCTTAGTAACCTTTCGGGACTGTCAAATAAAGGATACAATGCATGCACGCATTGCTTACATGAGACTGAAAGTGTACATTTGCCAAATTGTAAGAAGAACGTGTACCTTGGGCATCGTCGATTTCTTCCGAAAATTCATCCAGTAAGAAAGAAAGGCAAGCATTACAACAGCAAGGCAGATCACCGGCCGAAGCCTGCAGAACGCACTGGTGCTGAGGTATTTGATATGGTCAAGGATTTGAAAGTCATCTTTGGAAAGGGTCCTGGCGGACAATCAGTTCCGAAGGGAGCTGACGGGCACGCAGCCATGTGGAAGAATAAATCTATATTTTGGGAGCTAGAATATTGGAAAGTCCTAGAAGTCCGCTCTGCAATCGACGTGATGCACGTTACGAAGAATATTTGTGTGAACCTCCTAAGCTTCTTGGGCGTGTATGGGAAGACAAATGATACAAAGGAAGCACGGCAGGACCAGCAACATTTGAAAGACCCTGATGACCGGCATCCGGAATGGTTTCAAGGTCGTGCCAGCTACGCTCTGACCAAAGAAGAGAAGGTCATCTTTTTTGAATGCCTGAGCAGTATGAAGGTCCTGTCTGGATTCTCGTCCAATATAAAGGGAATAATAAACATGGCAGAGAAAAAGTTCCAAAACCTGAAGTCTCACGACTGCCACGTGATTATGACGCAATTGCTTCCGATTGCTTTGAGGGGGCTCCTGCCGGAAAATGTTCGAGTAGCCATTGTGAAGCTATGTGCATTCCTCAATGCAATCTCTCAGAAGGTAATCAATCCAGAAGATCTACCACGGTTACAGAACGATGTGGTCCAATGTCTTGTCAGTTTCGAGTTGGTGTTCCCACCATCCTTCTTCAATATTATGACGCACCTCCTGGTTCACCTAGTCGAAGAGATTTTCATTCTCGGTCCTGTATTTCTACACAATATGTTCCCCTTCGAGAGGTTCATGGGAGTATTAAAGAAATATGTTCGTAACCGTGCTAGGCCAGAAGGAAGCATCGCCAAGGGCTATGGAAATGAGGAGGTAATTGAGTTTTGTGTTGACTTTATTCCTGACCTTAAGCCGATTGGCCTTCCTCGATCGCGGCACGAGGGGAGACTAAGTGGAAAAGGCACGATCGGAAGGAAATCAACGATATGTATGGACGGCCATTCTCTGACTGAAGCACACCACACTGTACTGACCAATTCCAGCTTGGTGGCTCCGTACTTTGAGAAACACAAGAATATTTTACGCTCGGACAACCCGGGGAAGCCTGAATCCTGGATTAGGAAGGCTCACATGGAGACTTTCGGCAGTTGGTTGAGAAAACATTTAATGAATGACAATGATGTTGTATATCAGCTGTACATGTTGGCCAAGACACCATCTTCGACTATAACGACTTTCCAAGGGTACGAGATAAATGGGAATACATTTTACACGATCGCCCAAGATAAAAAGAGCACCAACCAAAACAGTGGTGTCCGCTTTGATGCAGCAACCGAGAATGGGCAAAAGGTCACATATTATGGTTACATAGAGGAGATATGGGAACTTGACTATGGACCCTCCTTTAAGGTCCCTTTGTTCCGGTGCAAATGGTTCAAGCTAACAGGAGGTGGGGTAAAGGTGGACCAGCAATACGGAATGACAATGGTGGATTTCAACAATCTTGGTTACCTTGACGAACCATTCGTCCTAGCGAAAGATGTCGCTCAGGTTTTCTATGTGAAGGACATGAGTAGCAAACCGAGGAAACGGAAAGATAAGAAAACGATCAGTACATCATGCGATGATCCAAAGCGCCACATTGTTCTTTCAGGGAAAAGAAACATCGTGGGAGTGGAGGACAAGACAGACATGTCAGAAGATTATAATATGTTTGCTGAAATTCCGCCCTTCAAAGTGAACACCGACCCAAGCATTAAGTTAAATGATGAGGATGCTCCATGGATACGGCACAATCGTAAGCAAGCAGGGACACAAGGGAAGAATTGATGTGTAATAATTTATTGTACCAAACTTTGTATTTGGTCGATGAACTGAATGATGTATCAAACCTTTTGTCAAACCTTCAAGGGATTAGTTTTATTTTTCTGATTTTTTTGATATATAATTGTATTTTTAAGATTTTAAAATGAATTAGTTTTATTTTTCTGATTTTAAAAGGAAAAAGGAAGAAGAAGAAAGAAGGAAAAAGGAAAAAAACAGAAGAAAAAAGGAAAAACAGAAGAAAAAAACAAACAGAAGAAAAAAGGAAAAACAGAAGAAAAAACAAACAGAAGAAAAACATAAGAAAAAAACAAACAGAAGAAAAACAGAAGAAAAAAGGAAAAAGGAAGAAAGGAAGAAAAAAAAGAAGAAAAACAAGAAAAAGGAAGAAAAAACAGAAGAAAAAATAGAAGAAAAAAGGAAGAAAAAACAGAAGAAAAACAAGAATTTAAAATGAATTAGTTTTATTTTCTGATTTTTTTGATATATAATTGTATTTTTAAGATTTTAATAACATAAATAAATAAGTAATTAGAAACTTTAATAGCAAAAATAATTATCATAAAGTAAAATAAATAAGTAATTAGAAACAAAATAAAATAAAATAAATAAGCTTTTTGTTGTAAGTAGAAACAAAACAAAATAAATAAAGCAAAAATGAAAACAAAAAACAGGCAAAAAATAAAAAATATGCCACCTACTGGGCCACCACGGCCTGAATACGACTAGAAACCCATTATTGGGCCAGGATTCAGGCCCGCGGGAAGGCCCAGTAGGCCCACAGGCTAATAGTAACAGAATAGGCCCGTAAGCCTGCATTTGAGAGGAGCTCGAAGTGGTGAGCGCAGCCGCGCTTATAAACCACTGTCGAAGCCTCTCGGCTAGCGAGGTGGGACTAAACATCCCACCACACCGCGCCAGTGCCAGCACAGACCTTTAGTCGCGGTTGGTGTGGCGGACCGCGACTAAAGGGTAGCTTTAGTCGCAGTCCGCCTCCCCAACCGCGACCAAAGGCTCTTCCTGCGCGGGAGCGAAAGCGGCGCCAAAACCCTTTAGTCGCGGTTGGTGTGGCGGACCGCGACTAAAGGTAGCCTTTAGTCGCGGTTGGTGTGGCGGGCCGCGACTAAAGGGTAGCTTTAGTCGCGGTCCGCCACACCAACCGCGACTAAAGGTGCGTCTATAAATACTGCACTTGGCAGTTTTGCCACTTCCCATTCTCCTCTCTCTCGACGCCGAAGCGCTGCCCCGACGCCAATCGACGCCGACGCCGACGCCGAAGCCCTGCCCCGACGTCGAAGCCCTGCGCGCCGCCACCCCCGTCCCCAGTGAGCGCCGCCTCCGCCCGTGCCTGCCCTTGCCCGCCGCCCGTGCCCTGCGCCCTTGCCCGCCGCCCGACGCCCTGCCGCCCGCCGCCCGATGCCCTGCCGCCCGCCGCCCGCCGCCCGCTGGCCCTGCCTGCCGTCCTCCGCGCCGCCCGCCGCCCGCTGGCCCTGCCGTCCTCCGCCGGCAGAAGAAGATCAGAAGAAGAAAAAGGAAGAAGAAGAAGAAAGAAAAAGGGAAAAGGAAGAAGAAGAAAAAGGAAAAAAGGAAAAAGGAAAAAGGAAAACACAAAAAAAACAAATTAAACAGAAGAAAAAACAAAAGAAAACAAAAAAACAGAAGAAAAACAAAGGAAGAAGAAAGAAAAAGGAAGAAGAAAAAAAACAAGTAAGAAAAAGAAAGAAGAAAAAAGAAAGGAAGAAGAAAAACAAAGGAAGAAGAAAAAAAGAAAGAAGAAAAAGGAAGAAGAAAAAAAGAAAGAAGAAAGAAAGAAGAAAGAAAACTGAAGAAGAAAAAACAAGAAAGAAAAAGGAAAAAAATGAAAACCAAATAAAAACCAAATGAAAACCAAAAGAAAGAAGAAAGGAAAAGGAAGAAGAAAAAAAGAAGAAGAAAGGAAGAAGAAAGGAAGAAGAAGAAAGAAAGAAAAAAGAAAAAGGAAAGAAGAAGAAAGAAAGAATAGAAAGGAATAAGAAGAAAAGGAAGAAGAAGAAAGAAAGAAGAAAGGAAAGAAGAAAGAAAGAAGAAGAAAGGAAGAAGAAGAAAGAAAGAAGAAGAAAGGAAAAAGGAAGAAGAAAAAAAGTAACTTAAAACTTGATAATTAACAAAAAAACCGTAAAATTTGATAATTAACCAAATGGCGAGGGTTATACATGTGTGTTGTCCTCGCCTCCCTCTCCGTGGCGCCGTCGTCTGCCGCCCCGTCTCGCGCTCTACCGCGACACCCTCTCCCACCCCTTCCTCGCCCCCTCCTTTTGCCACCGCCCTTTCGCCACCGCCACCGCCACCGCCCCCCTTCTTCACTTAATTAATTTGTTTTTACTACATGTTTTCAGGACTGACATAATGGCGGACGATAGAGCTGACCCGATTATGGACAACTATGATCCGGACGGTGAAGCACATATGTTCGGCATCATAAACGGCGATATTCAATATGTGCCGACCGGACAAGAAGAAGATGATGTCTCTTCTTATCTGAACCTTGACGGTGAAGATGAAGGGCGCCGTCAGCAAGATGATGCCGAACAAACGTCGATAAACGACGATCTTCAAATGGAAGTAGCAACCACCTCCGGCGCCGAGGTATATATATACATTGAGCCTCTGGTGATACAAACTAACTGATTTGAATAAATATGTGTGTACTAACGGGCGCGACTCTCTTTCTTATTTTAGCCCTCGGCCGGATCGTCGAAACAATCGAGTACGTCGTCAAAGCGTGGCGCAACCAAGACGATGAAACAAGGGGAAACATGCACCATCGAGGTTGTCGACAGTGCAACCGGCAGGCCGCTGGAGCCCCGCAAGAACGCCATCAAGTTTGTCAGCCAATGCGGAGCCGTTGTTAGAGACAACGTCTCGATCACCGTCCAGGAGTGGAATGAGCCAAAGAAGGCACGAATTGCTGGTTTCACTTTTGTCGATAAGAGAACAAAAAAAGATTGCTTCAAGAAGCTTATGGAACATTTCGTTCTACCTCCGGAATACAACAAATTCGATGAGGAGGGTAACAAGATTGAGGAAAATAAGGAGAGGAGGAGGCTAGTCAAACAGTTCGCTCTCCATAAGATGGCCGACGCATTCCGGAAATTCAAGCAAAATCTAAACCATGACTTTGTCAAGCAAAAAAAGACTCCGGATTTCAAAGGACAATATGAGAAACTGAAACATGATTGGCCAGAATTTGTGAAGCAAAAGAAATCGGAGCAGTTCATTCAAATATCAAAAAAAAATAAGGAAAATGCGGCTAAGAAGGAGTACAATCATATTATGGGGCCAGGAGGGTATCGCCTTTGGCAGCCTAGGTTGGAGAAGATGGAGAACGAGCTGAGGGCGCGAGGAATCCGTCCAGGTACGGAGGGATGGGACCCAAGGGCCAAAAGCTGGTGGTACGGGCATGGGGGAACGCTGAACCCGGAGACAGGGGAGTGTGTTTACCAGGGCAAAATAATGAAACCCACCCAAGCCCTTATTGACGCAATGAGGGATGCTCAAGAGGGGAAGATCAAGTTCAACAGAGAGAACGACGCACTGACAAAAGCCCTCGGGAATCCTGAACACGGAGGACGTGTACGAGGCATGGGGCACATTCCGTGGAAAATAGGGTTCCCCCAGAACGATGACCCGTACGGTTACAGAAGCCGTAAGAGAAAGATGGATCGGGAAGCAGATGTTGTGGCGCGGTTGGCATCGGAAATGGATGTGATGAAGAAAACCGTGAGTGTACTTGTAGCCGAAAGAGATGCAGCTTGGGCGCAGCATGAAGATCATCCAGCGGATCTCGATAGCCAGCAGCGGAGAAGCAGCGTGGCTTCCACGGAGGCCCCACCGGCTGGTGCAGATGCACCGACGATCGAAATTACTGCACCGGAGCCTCTGGTGGTCGAAATTACTGCACCGAAGCCTCCTCGCTACCCCGTGGACGATATAAAGGAGAGGAAAGAATGTCATTTGTATTATCCTATCGGGAACATGTCCATGAAGGTAGCCATCGGCAGTGCTTTACCATGTTTACCTGGAGCACTCCACCACAACAACCCCATTCAAGATGGCTATGCTCGTGTCACGGTGGAGGACATAGTCCAAGGGTTTGAGGACCTGGAGATTGACATTGCTACACCTGAAGGGGAGAAAAGACTTGGAGATGTCAAGCGCCATTTCATTCTATGGCAAAAGAAGTTTATCAAGTTTCCAGGCGAGGCGCCAAGGACAAAAAGTCCACCCCCCTACGGTGGTGGTGGTGGCGGTGGCGGCGGCGGTGGTGGTGGTGGTGGTGGCGGTTCACCTACACCTCCGTCACGTCAGCCGACGCCTCCCAGTCCACAACGTCCGGCGGGTGATCAGACGCCGCCCCCCAGTCCTCGTCCGGCGGGTGATCAGACGCCGCCCCCCAATCCATCTCCGGCAAAGAAGCAGAAGCAGTCCTGGATTATTAACCCGGACCCTTATGTACCTAAGACCACAAAGGTACCGGAGCCATCACTGAAGCCTCTCCCCACAAGGCCTTGGGAACGTAGTGCCGAGGAAACTGCCGCGGCCGCGGCTGCTGATCTTGAGAAATGGAAGGCGGACTGCAAGAAGAAAAGAGAGCCCGAGTCCAAGCCAGTATTTTCTGATGAGCAAAAGAAGTGGGCTAAGTCATTTTTGAGCACACCGTCCCAAGCCGCGAAGAATCTGCCTGAGGACTATGCACGTGAACTTCGTAGGCAGGCACTCATGTTGAAGGAGAAGAAAGGGCGGGCGGATGACCCCGATCCGGAACAAAGTAAACGAGTTGCCCAGCTCGGGGAACAAAGTAAACAATCGATTGCCCCGCTTATAGTGAAAGCCGCCGGTCCGGATGACCCCGATATCATAGCAGCTGCGGCAGCACTTGGATTGACTGCAACGAGTGCCAGAGAACAAGCGGCCAACTTAGGTATTACTCTTCGTGAACTGTTAGGCCTTGATGAGGCGCCAGTGAAGGAGGTAGTAATTACATATGTGAAGAATGGGCCTCTCGTCGAGCCTGCGCAGGAACAGGATCTACCTCCACAAATGAAAGGTCTGCTGAAATGGTACAAGGGTTACATAAAAAATAAAAACGCCAACGAATATATTTATGCGGAAGTTAGATATGAGCATCACTTCAAACATTACTATGTACAAATTCATCTGAGTGAATTGTTCCAGCTTTTCAATCTGCGCGAGCTCGACAAATCTATCATCAGTTGCTACATTCTGTAAGTGATTTATTTCTACCCCATCTCGTTCATATTGCCTGCACTATATATATGTCATAACTATATTGTTGTGTCCGCTATTATACATGCAGAATGAAGATTAAGGAATGCAGAGTAAGGAACATCCATGATGTTGGGTTCATTGACCCACACATCGTTAATGGATATGTGTTGCGGCATCACCCCGACGACATGGAGGCAGACCTGTGGCAGTTTCTTACAAAGCAGGAACTCAAAAGTGATATTCTATTTCCTTACCATTTTGGGTGAGTGTTTCTGTCTTGAGCACATTCTCTTTTGTTTACTCCATGCATGGTATGTGGCCGGCTAATCGATGAGTTATGCATGACGTACTGTGCATGTATCGTGTCCGCAGGTTCCACTGGATTCTGCTAGTAATTAAAGTTGACACCTCAGAATGTCTCGTCCACGACTCTCTGAATATGGATCCAAAGCTTTGGGGCGACCTGAGAAAAATGCTGCAGAAGTAATTATTTTCATTCATTTGCGCTCTATATCGATCGGCCTATTTCGTTCATTTCCTAATATCAAGTAACTAATAACTCTCTTGTTCATTTAATTTTCTTTGCCTCATAGGGTTTGGAGACGGTTCGTAGATACAAAGGTCGGTGAATTCAAAAAAGAGCTAGAATTCAAAAAGTCAAAGGCTAAGAATGCTGGGGATATTCAGCCAGCGGGGACCAATCTATGTGGATACTATGTCTGTGAGATGATCCGGAGATACACCTCTGAGCGGGTTCCGAGTGATACCAATGCTCAGAGGAATAACCTCCGGATGATGCTTAGTCCAGAAGCTCGCTTCCGACCACTTCAAGAGGAACTAGCTGGATGGTTCAGGAGGGAAGTCCTCCATCCTAAAGGAGAACACCATTACGAGGACGTAGAACTTTATATGCCTTAAATTATGTATGGAAACTTGTTCAAAATTGTATATGGTCATCCGATGATATTTAATATATACTGTATATTCCTCTTGAATTCTTTTTTGTTCTAATTTCAAATTTGTTTGAAATTGTACATTCATATGCATGTATGTAGTAGCGTAGAATATGTGAAACTCCTTCAAAATTAAAATAAAGCATAAAAGAAATAAAACAATACAAATTAAACAGAAAACAGGTTTAGGGGGGCAGGTTTAGGGGGGGGCTAAAACCCTAAACCTGCGGCGGTCTTTAGTCGCGGTTGGCCAGAAGAACCGCGACTAAAAGTCCTCCGCCCCGGCGGCCACCTGGCGCCCACGTGGACGGGCCTTTAGTCGCGGTTCTTAAGCAACCGCGACTAAAGGGTGGAGCCTTTAGTCCCGCCTGTTTGGTCGCGGTTGCGCAACCGCGACTAATGGCAGTTGCGAACCGCGACCAAAGGCCCTTTTTCCACCAGTGCTTCTTCTTGCACGCCATGCACCTGGTCGGCGCCGCCTTCTTCGCTCAGCAGTAATTGCAGCGGCAGAGTCCTGCAGGCTCACCGACGTCTTGAAGGCGAGGACTAGGTCGTCGGCATTGATCTTCCCCTCGACGACGGGGGCAGCCATATCGGTGGATTTGAGGTGGTCGCGGAGCACTTGGAGCACATGCCCTTGGTCGCCTCGCTCCCGTAGAACCCGCAGCCGTTCGCGCACAGCGGTGCGCCCCCACCGGCGGCGGCCTTCGTCGACGACTCCTGCCCGTGCGCCATGTATTGCCGCTGATCGGATCTAAAACAAACCAACCGAGGATCGATCGTCTCACGTTCGCGTATTACGGGAGTCCGTGAATCTGGCGTTGGTTGGTCGCCGTCGTGCGTGGGTGCTTTGTTAACGAGGCCCCGAGGGCATCCCTTATAAAGGTCGGCCACGCCTGACCAGAAGAACTCCGAGGCGTGCTCTAGAACCTTCCATTTGATCTTTGAAGCCACGCAGTGGCCTTTTCGGTTTCCTTAACCGTGTCCCTATCGAAGCGCAGTGGCCTTTTCGGTTTCCCTAACCGTGTCCGTATCGAAGAGAAGCAGTTGGCAGACCTCCTCCGATGATGAATTGATGATACCCAAGAGTAGTTCCAACGTAAGGTGCTTTACGTTGCATGATCAAGGATACGTACATCTCCGTTTCATCAAAAAGAAAAAGAAAAGATACGTACATCTCGTTAGCTCAATTTTGGTCATCCAACTCAACAGTGAGTGAAACGGCTCAGCCCACAACTCCTACCTTTTCCCGTTGAGACTGGACAAATCTCAGTCGAGTAGGAGTACATAGCAAGCACCTGTTATTCATATGTGCAAAACCTAAATAGGTATTGCGGTTACTGCGTTTGAACTTTGCTATTGATAAAACATGCGCTATGGATCATGCAGGAGTTGCGCTAGAATATTTATTGCTACAACCAACTGAAGAATGTGTGGTCTTCGGTCTGAAAAATTCAACATAAGCAATTGCTATTGGTTCCTGATATTTATGGTGGGAGAGGAGAAAATTAGTGCATAATGAAAAGGTACAGAAACCTAAGTTCATAGCAATAGCAATCAGAGCTTTGGTTGCTAACTATACTACGGTGAATGATGCAAAGGCGACAATCAAGCAACATGGCTAGGCAAGAGCAATGAACAACTATGTGAACATAACATGGATGGGGCTTTTGACCCAGACTTACGCAAGGGCTCGTATGACCCTGTCAACAGGGACTCAAATGGCAGATTCGTCGCGACAGGAAATAAGGAAATTGATTGGTGTGGAGATGTGCTTATGACCGAGGCACTAGCCTTATGGTTTGGTCTTAATTTGGCAACTACGGTCGGGTGTAACCCCACATAGGTGAACTCCGAAAATATCGAGGTGATAGAGACAATGAAGAATGGAAGTCGCTCTTTCGATACATCAGCGGCAGGTTTTTGATAATAGCATCGACTGAGACATAACAAAATCTTAGTCGACTAAGACTTAGCAAGACTATTTCCTGTTTCTTCTTCTTCTCAACGACAAACGCACACATAATCTCCCAGGAAACTACAAATCTGACCGCCGACAAAACTTGCTATAAAATACTCCTCTGTAAATAAAAATACGATCATTTTAGATCACTAAAGTAGTGGTCTAAAGAATCTTATATTTTTTTTATAGAGAGTATCTTTTTTGCAAGATTTATGGTAGGACGGCCGGCCCCTTCCCCTAAGGGTCTTTTTGCCCATGAGGAGACTCATGAGCTTGCCGTGGCGGTCTTTCGGAGCACAAGTTGCCAATGAGGAGTCTTCGCCGCCACTGAATCCATGAAGCAAGTCACGTTCGACAGTAGGCAAACGTCTCTACCAGGGGAGGTGATAGAGCTAATATCACCCCGATGCAACACGTTAGTATGTCGTAAATTTTTCATTAAGTATACCAAATAAAAGTGTGTTTCTTTACCTTCAGCGTAGATTGTCGGATATGCAAACCGAACTCGGATGGTTAGGTTTGTTGTGGTGGAACCAACCCATTAGGTTCAAGTCGTAAACTTGGCACTAATGGTCATGTTTTCTTGAATTTATTTTAGACCTTCCGACGATGTGTGTTCAGTGACAGAAGAAGTTCTCGTCGACTATAAAGGCGTCTCTGGCGATTTTGTCAATCTTAAGATGTTGTGCCGGTTGAGTATCTCAAAGATGCCCATATGGATAGGGTGTGTGTGCTTGCGTTTATAGGGTTGCATTTGTGTATGTGCTGCGTTAGAAAACAATGCATAGATTGTCGAAGATAATACATGATGTATAAACTCGAAAACGCTTATTATAATGTTGAAACAAATGACAAATATGAAAATCTCGTCAAAAATGACAAATCTGAAAATATGTCTTGCATTTGCAAATCCCAAAAAATATCATGAGACACCAAGGTACATGAAATATGTTGTACACCGAATACCAAAAATACTCGACGAAGACTGCTCGGCGTACACCCTGTCTAACGAAGTGGGGTTTGCCGAGTGTTTTTTCTCAGATACTTGGTGAACAGTTTGCCGAGTATTTCTTGATGTACTATTCAAACTCAGTGAAAAATAATGTTTGCGGCGGCTGGTCGGTTTTCCGAGTGTAACACTTGACAAAATCGAAGGCTTTGTTGAGTGCTACACTCAGCAAAATAATTTAATGGAGTTGCGGGGTAAGCGACCGGATGTGCAACAACGGTCGCAGACAGTAGGACAATGGCAGGACGCGCCACTACGTGATGATGCTTGTTGTTTGCTATTGCTTGCCGCTGTGTGTTGTTGTTGCCTGCTAGCTATTGCTTGTTGGGGAGAAGGAGAACGGGCAGGCCAGTTGGGGAAGAGGAGGAGAAGTGGGGGCTTGGTTGGGGAAGAGGAGATGGGGGCAACGTCGAGCCAGAGGAGCGGCAACGGAGTGAATGTTTCGGAGGGGGGGAGGGAGGGAGAGAGAGAGAGAGGGGGGGAGGGAGAGAGAGAGGGGGGGGGGGAGAGAGAGAGAGAGAGAGAGAGAGAGAGAGATGAGATGAGATATGGATAGGTCACCCTAGCCGTTCGATCTAAGCGAATCCAATGACCAGAACATGTGATCCGTGGGAGGGCTATGCTGGCCAATCAGAACACAAGGTCTTTGCCTAATCTTCCTCCCTTTTAAGTGTACTCGGCAAACATTTTATACTTCCTTTTCCTTTCTTTTATTTTCTCACTTCTCTTCTCTTTTTGATAAGGTATAAACATAGACTAAAGAATTTTAGCCCAATTTTACGAACTTTTTACCCATTTGCAATTAATTTTTCAATTAGATTCACTAAATACCTAGAAATGCACTAAATAACTTAAATATAGCAAATGACCCGGAAATGCCAAATCTTCACATATGTCACAATTCTTTTCAAGGCCAACCGATGAAGCAGCGGTCGCTTCAATTCAGACCTGGCCCGTTCCATCTCGAAACCACAATTCTTCCTTCAAGATGGTGCGATTAAGTAGTGTATGTTAGAATTTTAGCGAAACCTTCTCAAATTTTACAACAACTCATAGGTGTCATATCATGGCATAATACCAAGTTTCACATTTTTCAGACTTTCTTTGCATTTTACAAAATTTAAAAACCAACAGGCTCCATGGTCCGGGTCGAGTCCTAACACCTTGATGTTTGAAATACCTCTTTTTTTTTCTTTGATAAGGCCTAAACATGGACTCAAGAACACAAATAGGTTTTTTCAACCCAATCTTTCCAACCTTTTTATGCACTTGCAGTTCAAATATTAATTATATCTATTAATAACTGGAAATGCATTAAATGACTTCAATATAGTTTTGTATGTTGATTTTAATTTTTTTCCAAGGCCAACCGATGAAGCAATAGTCTTTTCTCCTGGGAACCTGACATTTTCCATCTCAAGAATTAGATTTTCTTTTCTTCAGAGATGGTCCAGTTTTTAAGCAATGTACGTCACAATTTTTGCCAAAACTTCTCAAAATTTTACCACAACATCTAGGCATCATATAATGAAACCATTCTAGGTGCGCATTTTCAAGAATTCGTTTGTATTTTCTAGAATTGAAAAGGCAATAAGATTCATGTCCAGGGTCGAGTCCTATCATCCCGATGTTGGGAATTCCCCTATTTTTATTGGATATGTCCAAAACATATACTCGAGAATACAATTATTATTCTCAACCTAACTTTGTCATAAAAATTCATGCAATTTCGGTTTGAATTTTAATTGTATTCAATAAATGCCTAGAAATGCGTGAAACAACTTAAATATAATGAATGAACAATAAAAATTGCCAAATTTGGACATAGAACATGCGATGTTGTATCTTAAGTGTAGAAAAACTAAAGGCCAATGGATGATGTAGTGATCGCTTCACCTTCAAACCTGACATGTTCCTTATCGAAACCATGATTCTTCCTTGGAGATGTTCCAGTTTATAGTAGTGTACATCACAACTTTTGCAAAAACTGCTCAAATCTTTACCACGACATATGGGTATCATATTATGACACCATTTGTAGGTTTCATGTTTTTCATACTTCGTTTGCCTTGTCTTTTATAGAATTAGAAAACCAGTAACCTCTAAGCACCCTAATGTTTCCAACTCCTTTAATTTTCTTGAATCAGGGATAAACATAGACTCAAGAACAAAATTAGGATTTTTTAAGCAATTTTTTTCAACCTTCTGATTCACTTGCAGTTCAAATGTGAACTATATCCGTTTAATGCCTGGAGGGCACTTAATGACTTAAATATAACAAACGAACCCCGTAAAAAGACAAATTTGTATGCGAAACATGTGATGGTGTATGTTGAGTGTAAAAAAATTCAAGGTCAAACCATGAAGAAACTCACACTTTGCCTTCAAACTTAATCCGATTCCCCTCGAAACATCGATTCTTCCTCGGAGATGGTTCGGTTTTCAAGCAGTGTATGTCACAACATTCGCGAAACTTTCTTATTAAGATTTCATCACAACCTCTAGGGATCATATCATGGCGCCCCGTCATGTTTCATACTACCTCCATTCCATAATGTAGTGCGTATAGATTTTTTCAAAAGTCAAACATTACAAACTTTGACCATGTTTGTAGACAAAAATATTTACATTTAAGATACCAATTGCATATCATTGGATACATCATCTGTTACATTTTCATATTGCATATGTTTGGAATTGTATATAGAAATTGTATTCTCCGTAAACTTGGTCAAAGTTTACTTAGTTTGACTTTTCAGAAAATTTATACGCACTCATTATAGAACGAATGGAGTAGTTTTTAGACATCATTTGCAATTTCAGATTTAAAAACCAATAAGATCCAATGCAGGTTGTTGCTGGTCATGGACAAGAAGGGGAAGATGTTTTCAGAGGCAAAACGTGATATATAAATTTTTATATTTTCTGCATCTTCATGTTCTGAATTTGTCCAGCTCAACCAACTCATCACAAATTTTCCCCAATCTTCAGTCTAGATTCCATCAAACTTTTGTATGCTTTAGAGTCCGCCCCACCTAAAATTATTTTCATCTTCTGCGACTGAGCTCCATGGTCGGATTGAGTCTTGGCACCCTCATGTTCACAATTCCTCTTCTTTTCTTGTATATAAGGCCTAAACATTGAGTCAAGAACACAAATAGTTTTGAACCCGTCTTTGCTAACGTTTCATACATTTGCGATTAAAATTTAAATTATGTCCGTTAAATGCTATTAATTGTTATACATAGCGAAATAATATCTATAACATCACTAATTTTCGCGGCGTGGAACACATTACATCATGTTACTAATGCCAAATTTTGGCATTTTTGGAACCGGTTACTAATTTTAAGACATGAATTACATTTCTTGCTATTTATCGAATACTATTTAAAGAGTTTGTTCTTCAGAATCCAAATCCAAATCTAAATTCAAATGAACATATGCATTTTGTTGATTTATAATTGTTTGCCGAGTATCTTATAAAAAAACCTACTTGGTTGAGTGTTTTCTGTTTGGCATTCGGCAACATACCTGTTTGATGAGTGTCATTCTTTCACTGAGTTTTGTCGTCGGTACACTTGGCAAAGGTCTTGTCTGCGAGTGTCCAATGAAGTACACTCAACAAGGGATATTAAAAAGGTCCAGCCGCTACTTCGCCTTGGAACCAAATTCGAAGTCCATAATGGCGAACTGGCATGCTTCTGGAAAGACCTGGGGGGGGACCTTCGAGACGGGGTTTCCCTCTCCTTTTTGCTATCACGGACAAGCCAGAGGCAAAGGTGGCCAAAGTGTGGCGACAAGGGAGTTTTTTTTAGTCTAAACACACTTCAATTTATTGGAAAATGTTCATAGGGATACAATTTAGATCTGGGGGGTTTATGAGCCACACGTGGCGCCCCGGGTCCAGACCAAAAGCATGCTTAGCAAGGCTATGTGCCTCTAGATTTGTAGCCCGTCCTTCAAAGATGACGGTGCACTGTTGGAAAATCTCCATTGTCTCTCTGATCTCCTTCACGATAGGTGCATACATCCCTCCAATGCCAAGTTTTATATCCTGCACCACACCCTTGCAATCCGATGCAACAATCACATGGGATAATGAAAGATCTTGGGCGAGTGCAAGAGCCTCCCGGCAAGCTAGCGCCTCAAGTGTTGCCGGGTCAGTGAGGCCGGCGCATCTGATCGCTGATGAGCCCAAGTAATTACCATCTCCGTCCCTGCAAACTGCACTGTAAGAGCCCTCTTCATTTGCTCTGTTGACAGCCCCGTCGACCCTAATTTTAGCAAAATTTTCCGGTGGCCTGATCCACCTAGGCTGCCTCCCTCCGGAACTAGTAACTGGAGTGTGTTTCACCTCAGCTACCTTGCAGTCATTGAGCTCCCGAATAAACTTCAAGATGAATTGATGTGTTGACATCGGACTCTGGAAGATGTGCTCATGTAAAGCTTGGCGTCGGGAGAACCAAATAGCCCACAGAGTAACAAGTACTTGAGTGAACTCCGCCGAGGGAAGCGTGTCCTGTAGAGAGAAGATCCACCGTTTTGCATCTGGTTCAGTTGTTTCAGTTAAAACATCAAAAATCTCAGGCGCTTGCAAAGCCCAGACCGAACGAGCATGGCAATGTATGAGAGAGTGTTGCCAGGAATCTGTTGCACCACATAGCCTGCAACTGTCCACGGTCGCCATGTTTCGGTGGTGTAGAACATCCGCCGTCGGGATCGACTGTTGAGCTAGTCTCTGGAGAAAAACTTTAATCTTTGAAGGCATTTCGATCTTCCATAGCTTGGACCAGGACTTCTGTTCACCTTCAGAGTTGGAGGAATCCACTCGCCCCTCTAGACAAGCTTCTCGGCTGTGTTTCGTGGTAACAAGCATGCGATATGCCGAACGAACTGAAAATACCCCGTTCCTCTCATGAGCCCAAGACCAGAAGTCATCCATCTGCTTAGTACATAGAGGAATTGAGAAGATGGCCGCAGCGTCAGTCGGTAAAAAGACTTGGGACACAACCTGTCGGTCCCAGGAAGCATCCGACATTATCAGTTCGCTAACAAGTTGCGGTGGATTGGCGACCCTGCTCGTGATCGGTCTCATGTTATGAGGGCGCGGGAGCCAGTTGTGATGTCATATCTCCGTAGACTGCCCATCACCAACCCGGCGTATGAGACCTTGTGACATAGTATCTCTTCCATCAAGAATGGATCTTCACACTTGAGATGGGGAAGAGCCAAGTTCGGCATGGAGGAATTCTCCCGTGGGGAAGTACTTGGCCTTTAGGATTCTTGCACTTAGGGTGTTTGGGTCTGTCAGAATACGCCACGCCTGTCTCGCTAGAAGAGCAAGATTAAAAAGTTCAATATCGCGAAAACCAAGGCCCCCACAACCTTGTCATGGTGCTCCAAGAAACCCAATGTGGCTTCCTCTTACCATCCTTGCTTCCCCACCAAAATTTCCTTATGAGGGAGTTCAAGTGCTCACATAGCCCGTGAGGAAGTTTGAAGCATGACATTGAGTATACCGGAACAGCCTGTGCCACTGACTTGATTAGAACTTCTTTCCCTCCCACAGATAAAATTTTCTCCAGCCAACCCTTGACTTTGTTCCACACTCTATCCTTCAGGAACTTAAAAGCACCATTTTTGTTGTTTCCCACATCCGATGGCATTCCCAAGTATCTTTCTGAAAGAGACTCATTGGTTATGTTAAGTGCCTATTTCACTTCGGTTCTGAGACTGTTTGGACACCCTTTACTGAAGAAAACCAAAGATTTTGAGAGGTTGACTCTTTGACCCGAGGCATTACAATAAGAGTCTAACAAGGAGGACAACTCGTTTGCTCCATCAACACTGGCCTTAACGAACAGCAGGCTATCATCTGCGAAAAGCAAGTGGCTTACCGACGGAGCCGATGGAGCAACTTGAATACCATTGAGGTGCGATGACTCATTTGTAGTTTTTAAGAGGCACAAAAGGCCCTCCGCTGCAAGCAAGAACAGGTAAGGAGAAATTGGGTCCCCCTGTCGGATCCCTCTAGACGGCAAAAAATCTTCGAGTTTAGTGCCATTAAATAAAACTGAGAATTGAACGGAACTCACCATTCTCATGATCAGAGCTACCCACGTGGGAGCAAAGCCCATCTTTAGCATAATGGCCTCCAAGTAGTTCCACTCAACCCTATCATAAGCTTTCATCATGTCCAACTTAACTGCACAAAAGCGGTTTCTTTGCGCCTTGTTTCTTTTCATGAAGTGCAAGCATTCGTATGCCGTGATGATATTGTCTGTAATCAGCCTTCCTGGCACAAAAGCTAATTGCTCCTCGGAGATGATATCAGGCAGGATGATTTTTAGTCTATTGGACAAAACCTTTGAAGCAATCTTGTAAAGGACGTTACAGAGACTTATGGGTCAAAATTGCGTGAGCTGGGTTGGATCTTTTACCTTCGGGATTAAAACCAAGATAGTTTCATTGATTACTTCCGGGCTCTCCTCACCACGAAGAATGCGAAGAACCAGCTCTGTTACCTCAGTACCACATAAGGCCCAATGCCTTTGGAAGAAGTGAGCCGGATATCCGTCGGGTTCAGGTGCCTTCGTAGGGAACATTTGGAACAAGGCCGTCTTAACCCCTTCTGCCGTGTACGGTGCGAGTAAGTTATCATTCATCTCACTTGTCACCTTGGTCGGAACAGCCGCCAAAACCTCATCCATGCCCGACGTCCCTTCTGAAGTAAAGAGATTTTTGTAAAAGGACTTCGCAAGATTGGCCATCTCAGACACATCTTGCGTCATCGATCCATCATCCCGTTGGAGGCTTTTAATCTGGTTCTTCCTACGCCGCATGCTAGCTCGTCGTTGGAAGTATTTCGTGTTTTTACACTGGTAGAAAAAGAGGCTTCCATACGCCCCCATTAGTCCCCAAACCAATCGAACCGCGACCAAAGGGGTCTTTAGTCGCGGTTCCGGAGAAGACCCGCGACCAGCTATCTGGGCCCAGCGCGCTCGGTCGACAGCTGGCGGACGGGAGGGGCTTTAGTCCCGGTTGGCCTGGCCAACCGGGACTAAAGGTCCCCGAAGGCCTTTAGTCACGGTTGGCCAGGCCAACCGGGACTAAAGCCCATCCAGCTGGCGGACGGGAGGGGCTGTAGTCCCGGTTGGCCTGGCCAACCGCGACTAAAGGCCCATCCCTATATATAGGACTCAGCTCACTTCACTTCACTCAGCTCACTTCACAATTTTCAGAAGGTGGTGGTGGGTTTGCTTTTGGTTTCTCCTATGCACACAAGGTGTTTGATGAAATGCCCGAGAGCCTATGCACACAAGGTGTTTGATGAAATGCCCGAGAGCCTGAAACAAACATGGTATGAAGTGTCCGAGCCACACTTGAGCTTTCTCATTTATTTTTCCTCCGCGATCGCGGTTAGCAACTTGAACCTTTCATGTGTCATTGATAAAATACGCATGTGTGTAGTTCATTGTTTAATTTGTATTATTTCTAGCTAGTTAGTTTAACAAATGCATGATGGTTAATTATATACTTTATATAATAATAATGCAGATGAATCGGCAATGGATGTACGGTCCCCGAGTCTCCGGCGAGTTCACTACGGGTTTGAAAGATTTCCTCGTAGTGGCAAATGCGAACAAGCAGCAAGGTTTTATTATTTGTCCATGTGCTGTCTGTAAGAATGGGAAGGGTTACTCCTCCTCAAGAGACGTTCACATGCACCTGCTGAAGCATGGTTTCATGCCAAGCTATAATTGTTGGACCAAGCATGGAGAAAGAGGGGTTAGAATGGAAGAAGATGAAGAAGGGGATGATATCGATGACATCTATCGTGATCATTTCGGTGATACTTTCATGGAGGATGATGCTGAAGGTGGGGAAGGGTTAGGTGAAGGTGAAGAAGAGGCACATGATGAGCCCGCTGATGATCTTGGTTGGACCATTGCTGATGCACGGAGATGCTGCAAAACTGAAAAGGAGAGGGAGAATTTGGATCGCATGTTAGAGGATCACAAAAAGTCGTTGTATCCAGGATGCGATAATAGTCTGAAAAAGCTGGGCTGCACACTGGATTTGCTAAAATGGAAGGCACAGGAAGGTGTAGGTGACTCATCATTTGAAAATTTGCTGAAAATGTTGAAGAATATGTTCCCGAAGAATAACGAGTTGCCCGCCAGTACGTACGAAGCAAAGAAGGTTGTCTGCCCTCTAGGTTTAGAGGTTCTGAAGATACATGCATGCATTAATGACTGCATCCTCTACCGCGGTGAATACGAGAATTTGAATGAATGCCCTGTATGCACTGCATTGCGTTATAAGATCAGAGGCGATGACCCTGGTGACGATGTTGAGGGCGAGAAACCCAGGAAGAGGGTTCCCGCCAAGGTGATGTGGTATGCTCCTATAATACCACGGTTGAAACGTCTGTTCATGAACAAAAAGCATGCCAAGTCGTTGCGATGGCACAGAGAGGACCGTAAGTCCGACGGGGAGTTGAGACACACCGCTGATGGAACGCAATGGAGAAAGATCGACAGAGTTTTCAAAGATTTTGCAGCTGACGCAAGGAACATAAGATTTGGTCTAAATACTGATGGCATTAATCCTTTTGGCGAGCAGAGCTCCAGCCATAGCACCTGGCCCGTGACTCTATGCATCTACAACCTTCCTCCTTGGTTGTGCATGAAGCGGAAGTTCATTATGATGCCAATTCTCATTCAAGGCCCTAAGCAACCCGGCAACGACATCGATGTGTACCTAAGGCCATTAGTTGAAGAACTTTTACAGTTGTGGGCCAGACCTGGTGTACGTGTCTGGGATGAGCACAAAGGAGAGGAATTTGACCTACGAGCGTTGCTTTTTGTAACCATCAACGATTGGCCTGCTCTCAGTAACCTTTCGGGACAGACAAATAAGGGATACAATGCATGCACGCACTGCTTACATGAGACTGAAAGTGTACGTTTGGTTAATTGTAAGAAGAACGTGTACCTGGGTCATCGTCGATTTCTTCCCCGAAATCATAACGTAAGAAAGAAAGGCAAGCATTTCAACGGGAAGGCAGATCACCGGCCGAAGCCTGCGGAACGTACTGGTGCTGAGATATTTGATATGGTCAAGGATTTGAAAGTCATCTTTGGAAAGGGTCCTGGCGGACAATCAGTTCCGCGGGGAGTTGACGGGCACGCAACCATGTGGAAGAATAAATCTATATTTTGGAAGCTAGAATATTGGAAAGTCCTAGATGTCCGCTCTGCAATCGACGTGATGCATGTTACGAAGAATATTTGCGTGAACCTGCTAAGCTTCTTGGGCGTGTATGGGAAGACAAATGATACAAAGGAAGCACGGCAGGACCAGCAACTTTTGAAAGACCCAGATGACCGGCATCCGGAATGGTTTCAAGGTCGTGCCAGCTACGCTCTTACCAAAGAAGAGAAGGTCACTTTTTTTTGAATGCCTGAGCAGTATGAAGGTCCCGTCTGGCTTTTCGTCGAATATAAAGGGAATAATAAACATGTCGGAGAAAAAGTTCCAAAACCTGAAGTCTCACGACTGCCACGTGATTATGACGCAATTGCTTCCGATTGCTTTGAGGGGGCTCCTACCGGAAAATGTTCGAGTAGCCATTGTGAAGCTATGTGCATTCCTCAATGCAATCTCTCAGAAGGTAATCAATCCAGAAGATCTACCACGGTTACAGAACGATGTGGTCCAATGCCTTGTCAGTTTCGAGTTGGTGTTCCCACCATCCTTCTTCGATATTATGACGCACCTCCTGGTCCACCTAGTCGAAGAGATTTCCATTCTCGGTCCTGTATTTCTACACAATATGTTCCCCTTTGAGAGGTTCATGGGAGTATTGAAGAAATATGTTCGTAACCGTGCTAGGCCAGAAGGAAGCATCGTCAAGGGCTATGGAAATGAGGAGGTAATTGAGTTCTGTATTGACTATGTTCCTGACCTTAAGCCGATTGGTATTCCTCAATCGCGGCACGAGGGGAGACTAAGTGGAAAAGGCAAGATCGGAAGGGAATCCACGATATGTATGGACGGTCATTCTATGACTGAAGCACACCACACAGTTCTGCAAAATTCCAGCTTGGTGGCTCCGTACTTCGAGCAACACAAGAATATTTTACGCTCGGACAACCCGGGGAAGCCTGAATCCTGGATTAGAAAGGCCCACATGGAGACTTTCGGCAGTTGGTTGCGAAAACATTTAATGAATGACAATGATGTTGGAGATCAGTTGTACATGTTGGCCAAGAAACCATCTTCGACTATAACGACTTTCCAAGGGTACGAGATAAATGGGAATACATTTTACACCATCGCCCAAGATAAAAAGAGCACCAACCAAAACAGTGGTGTCCGCTTTGATGTAGCAACCGAGAATGGACAAAAGGTCACATATTATGGTTACATAGAGGAGATATGGGAACTTGACTATGGACCCTCCTTTAAGGTCCCTTTGTTTCGGTGCAAATGGTTCCAGCTAACAGGAGGTGGGGTAAAGGTGGACGAGCAATACGGAATGACAATGGTGGATTTCAACAATCTTGGTTACCTTGACGAACCATTCGTCCTTGCCAAAGATGTCGCTCAGGTTTTTTATTTGAAGGACATGAGTAGCAAACCGAGGAAACGGAAAGATAAGAAAACGATCAGTACATCATGCGATGATCTAAAGCGCCACATTGTTCTTTCAGGGAAAAGAAACATCGTGGGAGTGGAGGACAAGACAGACATGTCAGAAGATTATAATATGTTTGGTGAAATTCCGCCCTTCAAAGTGAACACTGACCCAAGCATTAAGTTAAATGATGAGGATGCTCCATGGATACGGCACAATCGTAAGCAAGCAGGGACACAAGGGAAGAATTGATGTGTAATAATTTATTGTACCAAACTTTGTTGAATGGATCATGTGAATTAAAACATACGATGACGAATCCGGATGATTTGTATTTGGTCGATGAACTGAATGATGTATCAAACCTTTTGTCAAACCTTTAAGGGATCGATGAACTGAATTTTTTGATATATTATTTGTATTTTTAAGATTTTAAAATGAATTAGTTTTATTTTTCTGAATTTTTTGATATATTATTTGTATTTTTAAGATTTTAAAATGAATTAGTTTTACTTTTGTGAATTTTTTGATATATTATTTGTATTTTTAAGATTTTAAAATGAATTAGTTTTATTTTTCTGATTTTTCTGATATATAATTGTATTTTTAAGATTTTAAAATGAATTAGTTTTATTTTCTGAATTTTTTGATATATTATTTGTATTTTTAAGATTTTAAAATGAATTAGTTTTATTTTTCTGAATTTTTTGATATATTATTTGTATTTTCAAGTTTTGAAAATGAATTAGTTTTATTTTTCTGAATTTTTTGATATATAATTGTATTTTTAAGATTTTAAAATAAATTAGTTTTGTTTTTCTGAATTTTTTGATATATTATTTGTATTTTTAAGATTTTAAAATGAATTAGTTTTATTTTTCTGAATTTTTTGATATATTATTTGTATTTTCAAGATTTTAAAATGAATTAGTTTTATTTTTCTGAATTTTTTGATATATTATTTGTATTTTCTGAAAAGTATATGAAAAAGGACCTTTAGTCGCGGTTCGTGTCACGAACCGCGACTAAAGGCTCTTTCCGCGCGGGAACGAAAGCGGCGCGAAATACCCTTTAGTCCCGGTTGGGGAGACCAACCGCGACTAAAGGTACCTTTAGTCGCGGTTGGCGTCCCCAACCGGGACTAAAGGTTGTGTCTATATATACAGCACTTAGCATTTTCCCCCACCTCCCATTCTCCTCTCGACGCCGACGCCCTGCCCCGACGCCGATCGACGCCGACGCCGCCAGGCTGCTACCCCGACGCCGATCGACGCCGACGCCCTGCCCCGACGCCGACGCCCTGCCCCTAGTGAGCTCCGCCGCCCCCCACTTTCCCTGCCCTGCGCGCCGCCGCCCCTGCCCCCAGTGAGCTCCGCCGCCGCCCCTGCCCTGCCCTGCGCGCCGCCGCCCCTGCCCTGCCCTGCCCCTGCGCGCCGCCGCCCGCCGCCCCTGCCCCTGCTCCTGCCCGCCGCCCGCCGCCCCTGCCCCTGCCCCTGCCTGCCGCCCGCTGCCCTGCCCTGCCCGCCGCCCGCCGCCGCCTGCCTGCCGTCCTCCGCCTCCCGCCGCCGCCTGCCGTCCTCCGCCTCCCGCCGCCGCCGCCACAAACGAAGGAAAAATGTTGACCATGTGTTCAAAAAATATTAAAATGTGTTTGGAAGATGTTAAACATGTATTAGGAAAATGTATTAGATATATGCCAAAAATGTACAGTGTGTATGAAAAAAACCCATACATCCAAAAAAGGTTGAAAAAGTTAACACGTGTTGAAGCAAAAAGAAACCGATAAAATCGACAAAAGATAAGGAATAACAAAGAAACCCAATGAAAACCAAAAACAAAAACAAAAAAACAAAACAAAAGAAACCAATGCAAAGGAATGAAATCAAGAAAATCGAGAAAGAAACAAAGAAAACCAATGAAAACCAAGAAAAACAAAATAAGAAAAGGAAGAAGAAAAGGAAGAAGAAAAGGAACAAGAAAAGGAGGAAGAAAAGGAAAAAGAAAAGGAAGAAGAAAAGGAAAAATAAAATAAGAAAAGGAAAAAGAAAAGGAAAAACAAAAAACTTGGCAGTGCTCAATAATCTTATTTTTTAATTCCTCCTCCTCTATGTCCCCTTAATCTTATTTTTTAATTCCTTTATACTTAATTAATTTTTACTACATGCAGGAGTGACATATGGCGGACGATAGAGCCGAGCCGCTTAGGGATCCGGAGGCTGAACGTTATTTAATGGGCATCATCAACAACGAGATTCCTTATGTGTCGGGCTCAGAATATGAGCAAGAAGAGGATGTAGTCTCTTCTTTTCTAAACCTTGACGGTGGAACAGAGATTGTCGATGATCAAGAAGGTGAAGGAACTTACATTGTCGACGGAGGTCAACCGTCAACAACCGACGATCTCGAATTGCAAGTAGCAACCACCTCCGGCGAGGTATATATATATACATTGAGCCTCTCGTGATACAAACTTACTGAAATATGAATACATATGTATTAACGCGCGCGACTCTCTTTCTTTTTTTAGCCCTCGGCCGGATCGAGTACGACAAAGCGTGGCAAATCCAAGGCGATGAAAACAGGAGAAACATATGCCATTGAGTTTGTCAGTGAAACCGGCAAGCCCCTACAGCACACCTCAAAGTTTATCAACCAATGCGGAGTCGTTGTTAGAGACAACGTCCCGATCACCGTTCAGGAATGGAAGGAGCCAAAGAAGGCACGTCTTGGTTTCAGTTTTGTCGACAAGAGAACAAAAAAGGATTGCTGGAGAAAGCTTATGGAACATTTCATTCTACCTCCGGAATACAACAAAGTCGATGAATTCGGTAACGAGGTTCCGGGTGGACGTCAGAGGAGGAGGCTAGTTAAAGAGTTCGCTCTTCATAAGATGGACGAAGCATTTCGGAACTTCAAGAAAAATTTAACCCGTGACTATGTCAACAAGGGTAAGACTCCGGATTTCAATGGACAACATGAGAAACTGAAAGATGATTGGCCAGAATTTGTGAGGCAAAAGCAATCGGAGCATTTCAAGGAAATATCGAAAAAAAATAAGGATAATGCGAGTAAGAAAAAGTACCATCATATTATGGGGCCAGGAGGATACCTCCTTTCGGAGCCTAGGTGGCAGAAGATGGAGGAGGCCCTGAGGGTGTGAGGAATCCCTCTAGGTACAGAGGGATGGGACCCAAGGGCCAAAAGCTGGTGGTACGGGCATGGGGGATCGCTAGACCCGGAGACAGGGGTGTGTGTTCACCGGCAGAGACATTTTGCTCCCACCCAAGCCCTTATTGACGCAATGACCCAAGCTCAAGAGGGCTTGATCAAGTTCAACAGAGAGAAAGACGCACTGACAATAGCCCTCGGGAATGATGAACACGGAGGACGTGTACGAGGCAAAGGCAAAGTTTCGTGGAAAGTAGGGTTTTCCCAGGACAATGACCCGTACTGTTACAGAAGCCGTAAGAGAAAGACGGACCGGGATGCAGATCTTATGACGAAGTTTGCATCGGAACTCCATAAGTTGAAGCAGACCGTGCATGAACTAGTGAAAGAAAAATCGGCTGCAGGGCCGCATGAAGATCATGAAGCGGATCGCGGAAGCCAGCAGCGGAGAAGCAGCGTGGCTTCCACGGATGCCCCGCCTGGTGCTAGTGCACCGATGATCGAGATTCGTGCACCGGAGCCTCACTACCCCGTGGATGATGTAAAGGAGATGAAAGAATGTGATCTGCATTATCCCGTGGGGAACGTTTCCACGAAGGTAGCTAGCGGCAGTGCTTTACCCTGTACACCTGGAGCACTCCACCACAACAACCCCATTGCATATAGCTATGCTCGTGTCACGGTGGAAGACATAGTCCAAGGGTTTGAGGACCTGGAGATTGACAAACCTACACCCGAAGGGGAGAGAAGACTTGGAGATGTCAAGCGCCAGTACATTCTATGGAAAAAGAAGTACATACTGTTTCCAGGCGAGGCACCAAGGCTAGCAAGTCCACCCCCCTCCGATGGTGGTGGTGGTGGCGGTGGTGGCGGTGGTGGTGGTCGTGGTGGTTCACCTACACCTCCTTCACGCCATTCGACGCCGTCCCCCGATCCACAACCTCCGGCGGGTACGACGCCCCCCAATCCTCCTCCGGCGGGTACGACGCCCCCCAATCCACCTCCGGCGAAGAAGCAGAAGCAGGCGGACAACAAGGAAACCCGCTCCTGGACTATTAACCCGGACCCTTATGTACCTAAGACCACAAGGGTACCGGAGCCATCACTGAAGCCTCTCCTCCCAAGGCCTGGGGAACTTAGTGAAGCTGAAATCAAATTGGCCGCGTCTGCTGATTATGAGAAATGGAAGGCGGATATGAAGGCGAAAAAAGAGCCTGAGCCCAAGCAAGTATTCACTGAGAAGCAAAAGAAGTGGGCTAAGGATTTTTTGACGACACCGTCCCAAGCCGAGCTGAATATGCCTGACGACTATGGACATGAACTTCGTACGCAAGCAAAAATATTGAAGGAGGAAGAAAGTAAAAAAAGCGGGAAACAAGTTGACCAGCTCGGGATGCAGAAGAAACAATCGATCCCCCCGCTCATAGTGAAAGCCGGTCCGGAAGAGGACCCCGAGATCATAGCAGCTGCGGCAGCACTTGGATTGACTGTAGCGGGTGCCATGAAACAAGCGTCCGAGATGGGTTTGACTCTTCGTGCCTTCTTAGACCTTGAGGATGCGCCAGTATGTGAGATAGCATTACAATATGTGCGGAATGGGCCTCTCGTCGAGCCTGCACAGGAAAATAGTCTACCACCACAAATGTGAAATCTGCTACGTTGGTACAAGCAATTCATAACATGGGCCGACAAAGAATATGTTTATGCGGATGTTACAGAACAGCATCACACCAAACGGTACTCTGTAGAAATTCATATGAGTGAATTGTTCCAGCTGTTTAATCTGCGCGAGCTCGACAAATCTATGCTGAGTTGCTACGTTCTGTAAGTGATTTATTTCTACCTCATCTCGTTCTTCATTGCCTGCACTATATATATATATTGTCCTAACTATATTGTTGCGTACGCTATTATGCAGATTGAAGATTTGGGAATGCAAAATAAGAAACATCCATGATGTTGGGTTCATTGACCCACATATCGTTAATGGACATGTGTTACAACAACACCCCAAAGACGTGGAGAAAGACCTGTACATGTTTCTTAGAAAGCATCAACTCAAAAGTCATATTCTATTTCCTTACAATTTTGAGTGAGTGTTTCTCTCTTGTGCCCATTCTCTTTTGTTTACTCCATGCATGGTATGTCTAATCGATGAGTTATGCATGACTGTGCATGTAACGTGTCCGCAGGTTCCACTGGATTCTGCTAAATATTGAACTTCACACCTCCAGAGTTCTAATCATGGACTCTATGGATTCGGATCCAAAGCGTTGGGCCGACATGAGAAAAATGTTGCAAAAGTAATTATTTTCAATCATTTGAGCTCTATATCGATCGGTCTCTTTCGTTCATTTCCTAATATCAAGTAACTAATAACTCCCTTATTCATTTAATTTTCTTTGCCCTGTAGGGTTTGGAGACGGTTCTCAGAAGAAATTGTCGGTGAATTCAAACATGAGCTAGATTTCAGAAGGTTAGTTAATGTGGATAAGCAGCCACCGGAGACCAATCTATGTGGATACTATGTTTGTGAGAACATCCGGAGACACACCACTGAGCGGAAGGCATCAGATAGCGTGCGGAACGCGACGGATAACTTGCGGAGGAGGCTTAGTCCAGAAGCTCGCTTCCGACCAATTCAAGAAGAATTAGCAGGATTTTTCATGAGGGAAGTCATCAATCCTAAAGGAGAACACTATACCGAGGACGAAGAAATTTATATGCATACCCGAGATTGAATCTTGTTCGAAGTTGTATATAGTCATCCATCCTAATTGTGTATGGAAACTTGTTCGAAGTTGTATATGGTCACCCGAGATTGAATATATATTATATATTCCTCTTGAATTCTTCTTGTTTGAAATTTCATATGCATGTATATAGTAGCGTAGAATATGTGTACTGAAACTTCATCAAAAATAAAATAAAACACAAAATAAAATATAAAACAAATAAAACACTGCAAATTAAAAAGAAACCAGGTTTAGGGGGGCTGAAACCCTAAACCTGCGGAGGAGGCCTTTAGTCCCGGTTGGCCACGAGAACCGGGACTAAAGGTCCTCCGCCCCGACGGACCACGGGCGCCCACGTGGACGGGCCTTTAGTCCCGGTCGGCCACAAGAACCGGGACTAAAGCTTTTAGTCGCGGTCCGTAAGAGGCGCGTCTAAAGGGGGAGGGTCTTTAGTCGCGCATCTTTAGTCCCGGTTGCGCAGCCGGGACTAAAGGCTGTGGCGAACCGGGACTAAAGGGCTTTTTTCTACCAGTGTTATCTCCGTCCGTAAGCCAGTCCACCCGAGATCTTTGTCGAAGCAGGATCTCTTCCATATGATAGAGCTCGACGAGCCTATCCACCGTTTTGACCTCTGCATGTGACGGCGCAGTTCTCTGGGGGTCGTTCTGGAAAACTGCAAGTGCTTTCTTGAGTTTTTTAATCTCCCTTGACACCTTCCCGATTGTTGCCCCACTCCATTGGGTTAGAGAGACAGACAGGTTTGTGAGTTTTTTACTCATATCGGCCACAGTGTTCGCTCCCTGCTCCTGCGCCCAAAGACTGTCCAGGGTTGCTTTGTATTCGGCATGTCTCTCCCAGTACAGCTCATATCTGAAGATTTTATTTCCTTTGTCAGCTGTCGGACGAGGGTCTAGCTACAACCGGATAGGGCAATGGTCCGAGGTAGCTGCATTTTCATGGAATAAAGTGGCATGAGGGAACATAGCAGCCCAATCACTGTTCACCATAGCACGGTCTAGACGCACTCGGCAATAAGTGCCGCCTGCTGTTTTCTTCTCAAAGGTCCATGGACGACCTTGGTAGCCCAAATCATCAAGAGCGCAAACATCCATCGCATCCCGAAAGCCAGCTATCTGTGAAGCACGCCTCTGTCCTGATCCGACGTGTTCATGGGCATGTAAGACCTCATTGAAATCTCCTAAACATAGCCAGGGCAATGGGTTAGCCGAGACTAAAGATTTTAGCATATCCCAAGTTTTATATCGCTCTCCGACTTGGGCTTCCCCATAAACGCAGGTTAGGCGCCAGTCTGCGCTGTTAGGGGAGCTAACTGTGGCATCAATATGGTACTCCGAATAACCAAAAACATTGATATTTATTCCGTCATTCCAAAAAAGGCCAAGGCCACCGCTACGGCCGGTACTGCCAACAGCATAAGCATGAGAAAAACCTAATGTGTCACCAAGACTTTCGACCCGTGCTTTGGAAATTTGTGTCTCAACTACGCACAACACGGTCGGGGCAAATTGCTTCGCTAGATCACGAAGCTCCCGAATTGTCGCGGCTTTGCCCGCACCGCGACAATTCCAACATAGGAGATTCATTGCGCCCGGCGATCCTCCTCACGGGAGGCGACAAGGGAGATGGGAGCCATGGTTTCATCGGGCTCTGGGACCACTTGAGGTGGAGGAGTGGGATCGATTACGCAATACCCTTCACGAGGCCCAGATCTCATAGGGCCAAGACAGGGTGACATGGCGTTTGGAACCCTCGGGAAGCTTCTCTACGGGATCGTTATATAAGGAAATATTCAAGAGCGCGCCACCTTGTAATTTATTCGGGATATGGAAAACAAGGCTACCGGCAAAAATAAAAAAATTCCTGTGGCAAGCGGCGCATAACCGGATCACTAGTGGGGATCAGGTACAAAAACGAAGGGAACCGGGTGATGGGAGATGTGTTTGGTGCGGAGAGGGAGAAGACCGTGGCCACATTCTCTTCAGATGTGTGATGGCTAGATTCGTGTGGAGCGCCGTCCGGGAAGCCACTGGTTGCTCATGGAATCCGGGTGGATTTGCGGATTTCTTTGGCCTAGCAAACTCTACCATGGGGAGTGACAATAGAACGGCCTGGACGAGATTTGGGGCTATTGCTTGGGCTTTGTGGACGACTAGGAACAAAGCTTTGATAGAGGGTCAATTCATTCGCCATCCGGCTGATCTCCTTTACAAAATGGTGTCTTTCTTGTAGCTGTGGAAACTACTGGCAAGAAGCTCAGACAGAGGATGGGTGGAGGAACTCGCAAGCAAGGTGCGAGCAAAATGCACTGATCTACGACGGGCTGCGTAATCATCGCTGCGGTAGGGGGCCGCCTGGCTACCTCGACAGCTCCTGTTTCCGATGTGTGTCCTTCAGTTTAGTACCGCGCTGCGCCGCGTTTAGGGCCTATGGCCGTGTATCCTCGGTACTTTGAGCCTTTGAACCTTTGAACCTCTGTGTTTCGAACTTGTAAGGGCCTCATTCTAAGACCGGGCAGATGCCTCCGCTCTAAAAAAAATAACCTTGCACTTGGCATAAAAGAATTTTTCCGTAATGCTACATGGATATAATTAATCTTTTTTCTGAAAACATGGATATTATTAATCTGAGTAACATGATGGTGCCCAGTTACATCAATTTGTACAATTACGTCGCTATGAGCAACAAAGATAAGATCGACCTTCTTCAACTTATGCAGCTAGTGCTTGTAAGATCAAGTAGGAGAGACAGTGAAGCCAATGAGTAAACTAAAACTGTACAGATGTTTTTCAACTCCTCCTGCCTTCAAATCTTGTTACGGAGCTTGGACGGTGAGACGAGAGGGTTCTGCTGCGCGATCTGCTCACGGCCGACCTTCTTGTAGTCGAAGCCGCACGCGTGCCCGTCCACGTAGCGGTGCAGCGAGCAGAACGTACCACCGCAGCGGCAAGCGAACCCCAGCAGCCCGACCTTCTTCTTGCACGCCATGCACCTGGTTGGCGCCGCCTTCTTTGCTGCTGCCTCCGCCGCCGGTGCAGCAGTCGCGGTAGAGTCCTGCAGGCTCACAGACGTCTTGAAGGCGGGGATGAGGTCGTCGGCATTGATCTTCCCCTCGACGGCGGGGGCAGCCACATCTCTGGCCTTGAGGTGGTCGCGGTAGCACTTTGAGCACATGCCCTTGGTCGCCTCGCTCCCGTAGAACCCGCAGCCGTTCGCGCACAGCGGCGCGACGCCGCCGCCGGCGGCCTCCGTCGAAGACTCCTGCCCGTGCGCCATGTATCGCCGCTGATCTGATCCAAAAGGAACCGATCGAGGATCGATCGTCGCGCTCGCGTATTATGGGAGTCTGTGAATCCCGCGTTTGTTGGTTGCCGTCGTGCGTGCACTGGGTGCTTCGTTGACGAGGGCCCTTGTGTGGCTTATAAAAAGGCCCGCCACGCGTGACCGGATCAAATCTGAGTCGTGCTCAAGAACCTTCCAGTTGATCTTTGAAGCCGAGCAGTGGCCTTTTCGGCTTCCTTAACTGTGTCCCGATCCGAATGCAAGCAGTTGTCAGATTTAGCGACGTAACGAGTGTAGTGTCCAGCGTAAGACGGAGTTAGCGACGTTGCATGATCGGATACGTACATACGGTTAGCTCAATTTTGGTCATCCAACTCAAACACGGAAGCGGCTCAGCATACAACTCCTCCCATTTTCCAATCTACAAGGAACTACGGAATCAAATTTTTTTTTGAGACAAACTACGGAATCAAATGAGACGCCGATGGCGAACCAACCTCTGGTCACGTGGTTGTAAGGATAGTGGTATCTGTGGCCCATCATGATTTTTTTTTTAAAGAAAATGGCATAGCCCGACTTTATAAATAAAGCCATAAGGCAGAGCACAAGCCCAAACACCAACAGAAGGCGAGGCCAGCAATAATTCACGAAACCAAAACTAGGGACCAGATCACGAAAGTATGAGGGGTACATGGCAACCTGCCAGACACGGCACACAGGCCGGAAGAGAAAAGACAAATCCAACATCGAAGACGAAGAAGCATCGACATGCAAGATCAGACTACAGGATCCTGCCCAGAAATAGAAGACGTTGAGGCCCGAATTTTAGAGATGAGCAAGTTCAGCGCTCCCCGGTCGTCCTCCTTAGTCAATGATCTCCACTGCTGCAAGAAGATACAAGATTTGAAAAGAGAGTCAACAGCCTTAGTTGGGAAGACATGTTCGATCGTAAATTTGTTCCTAATCGTCCACAAAGACCAACAAATCGCACCCAGGCCAACCCAGAAAACCCTCTTAGTCACCCCAACCAGCGAGTTGGCAAGGTTTCTCAGCTCAGGAAAGGAGGAGGGATTCCAAGTAACCTGGAGCCAGGAACGGACACAGCTCCAGACCAGCTTAGCCAACACACAATGAAAAAAGATATGATTCGTGTCTTCCAAGTCACCGCATAGAGCACAGAACTCCGAGCCCGGCCCGTTCCGCTTACGAATTTGGTCAGCCGCGGGGAGACGGCCTCTGAAGGCCTGCCAGAGGAAGATTTTAATCTTAGGAGGAACTCTGGACCGCCAAACGCAAGAAAACCTATTTGAAGGGGCACCTCCGATGAGCCTAGAGTACATAGATTTAACTGAAAACCAGCCAGAGGGAGAATGAGGCCAGACCACCGTATCCGGCGTCTCCGAGAGCAAGGGGGAAAATGCAGAGAGTCTTTGCCAGTCTTCCAACTCTTCAAGAGACAGGGAACGACGAAAAGCCAGGTCCCAATTATTAGCCGCCACCTCCGCGATGGAGATATCCGGTTTAGGACAATACGAAAAAAGAATCGGAAAGCTAACAGCCAGGGGAGTATCACCACACCACCAGTCACGCCAAAAACGAACCGAGGTACCGTTACCAACATTGAACTTAACATGTTCCAGGAACAAAGGTCTGACTTTAATAAGGTCCTTCCAGAATTGAGATCCACGTCGGGCCATAGCAAACATCGGGCTAGAGTGTGGGAAATATTTAGCTTTAAGAATAGAATACCATAAGGAGCCTACCCACTAGTCATGATTTTCCACCACCATATGATTACATTTGTTCATGACCAGCATATGTTAATAATCCCTAACCCCCCCCCCCAAGGTTTTTTGGCCTGCACATGAGCTTCCATTTAACCAACCTATATTTCCGTTTGTTATCAGCAGCATTCCAATAGAAAGCACCCCTGTGCTTGTCAAAACCAGCATGAATGTTAGCCGATAAGAGATAAAAGCCCATTAGAAACATAGGAAGGGAGGAGAGGCAAGCGTTAATCAGAGCAACATTGCCAACATTGGTGTTATATCTTCCTCTCCAGGGGAGAACCCTGTTTCCCACCTTAGAAACAGCCGGAGCAAAATCCTTTGAATGTAACAGAACATGAGAGATGGGAAGGCCTAGATATTTGAAAGGGAAGGAGCCCAGGGAACAATTAAGCAACCTAGCCACTCTCAAGGCCTCCGCATCATCAACACCAGTAACCAGGACCTCACTTTTGGAGAAGTTAATTTTCAGACCAGAGACGGCCTCAAAGCATAATAGGATGAACTTGAGGTGGGCAATGCAGACATCGTTCAATGCAACCATTATAATGGTGTCATCAGCGTATTGCAAGTGAGTGACACCATCAGGAATTAAATGAGAGACCACAGGCAAGATATGACCATGCTGAGCCGCCCTAGATAAAATGCGAGAGAAGGCATCGGCCACAAAATTAAACAGGACAGGGGACACAGGATCCCCTTGTCACAAGCCTCTGCCATTAGCAAAAAAATTACTAATATGGTGAAGGAAATATGCCCTAGAGGCAATAATAAAGTTATTATTTATTTCCTTATTACATGATAAATGTTTATTATTCATGCTAGAATTGTATTAACCGGAAACTTGATACATGTGTGAATACATAGACAAACATAGTGTCACTAGTATGCCTCTACTTGACTAGCTCGTTGATCAAAGATGGTTGAGTTTCCTAGCCATAGACATGAGTTGTCATTTGATTAACGGGATCACATCATTAGAGAATGATGTGATTGACTTGACCCATTCCGTTAGCTTAGCACTTGATCGTTTAGTATGTTGTTATTGCTTTCTTCATGACTTATACATGTTACTATGACTATGAGATTATGCAACTCCCGTTTACCGGAGGAACACTTTGTGTGCTACCAAACGTCACAACGTAACTGGGTGACTATAAAGGTGCTCTACAGGTGTCTCCGAAGGTACTTGTTGAGTCGGCGTATTTCGAGATTAGGATTTGTCACTCCGATTGTCAGAGAGGTATCTCTGGGCCCTCTCGGTAATGCACATCACTATAAGCCTTGCAAGCAATGCAACTAATGAGTTAGTTGTGGAATGATGTATTACGGAATGAGTAAAGAGACTTGCCGGTAATGAGATTGAACTAGGTATTGAGATACCGACAATAGAATCTCGGGCAAGTAATGTACCGATGACAAAGGGAACAACATATATTGTTATGCGGTTTGACCGATAAAGATCTTCGTAGAATATGTAGGAGCCAATATGAGCATCCAGGTTCCGCTATTGGTTATTGATCGGAGACATGTCTCGATCATGTCTACATAGTTCTCGAACCCGTAGGGTCCGCACGCTTAAAGTTTCGGTGACGATTGTATTATGAGTTTTTGTGTTTTGATGTACCGAAGGTAGTTCGGAGTCCTGGATGTGATCACGGACATGACGAGGAGTCTCGAAATGGTAGAGACGTAAAGATCGATATATTGGATGACTATGTTCGGACACCGGAATGGTTTCGGGGAGTATCGGCCATATACCGGAGTACCGGGGGGTTACCGAAACCCCCCGGGGAGACTAATGGGCCTATTGGGCCCTAGTGGAGAAGAGGAGGGGCGGCCAAGGGCAGCCGCGCGCCCCCTCCCCCCCCCCCAGTCCGAATTGGACAAGAAGGGGGGCGGCGCCCCCTTTCCTTTCCCCCTCTCTCTCCTTCTCTCTCCTCTCCTACTCCCACTTGGAAGGGGGAGTCCTACTCCCGGTGGGAGTAGGACTCCTCATGGGGCGCGCCAAGGGAGGACGGCCCCCTCCCCCTCCTCCACTCATTTATATACGGGGAGGGGGGGCACCCCTTGGAGACACAACAATGATCATTGAACTCTTAGCCGTGTGCGGTGCCCCCCTCCACCATATTCCACCTCGGTAATATCGTAGCGGTGCTTAGGCGAAGCCCTGCGTCAGTAGCATCATCAACAACGTCATCACGCCATCGTGCTGACGGAACTCTCCTGCAAAGCTCTGCTAGATTGGAGTTCGTGGGACGTCATCGAGCTGAACATGTGCAGAACTCGGAGGTGCCGTGCGTTCGGTACTTGGATCGGTCGGATCGTGAAGACGTACGACTACATCAACCGTGTTGTCATAACGCTTCCGCTTTTGGTCTATGAGGGTACGTGGACAACACTCTCCCCTCTCGTTGCTATGCATCACCATGATCTTGTGTGTGCGTAGGATGTTATTTTGAAATTACTACGTTCCCGAACAATGGCATCCGAGCCTGGTTTTATACGTAGATGTTATATGTGTTGGGGAACGTTGCAGAAAACAAAAATTTTCCTACGGTTTCACCAAGATCCATCTATGAGTTCATCTAGCAACGAGTGATCGGATGCATCTACATACCACTTTGTAGATCGCGAGCGGAAGCGTTCGACGAACGGGGATGAAGTAGTCGTACACACCGTGATCCAAATCACCGGAGATCCTAGCACCGAAAGCACGGCCCTTCCGCGTTCAACACACGTACGGTCAGCGTAACGTCTCCTTCTTATTGATCCAGCAAGGCAAAGGAGAGGTTGGGGAAGATGGCTCCAGCAGCAGCACGACGGCGTGGTGATGGTGGAACTATAGTACTCCGGCAGGGCTTCGTCGTGCTCAACGGAGGAGGAGGAGGTGTTGGGGAGGGAGAGGGAGGCGCCAGGGCAAGGGGTTGCGCAGCCCTCCTCCCCTCCCCCCTTTATATATCCCCCTAGGGGGGGCGCCGGCCCTAGGAGATGCAATCTCCTAGGAGGGCGGCGGCCAAGGGTGGGGCTTGCCCCCCAAGCAAGGGGGCGCCCCCCCTCTTTAGGGTCCCCCCCCTTAGGCGCATGGGCCTCTAGGGCTGGTTCCCCTTGGCCCAAGCAGGCCAAGGCGCACCCCCTAGAGCCCATGTGGCCCCCCGAGGCAGGTGGCCCCACCCGGTGGACCCCCCGGGACCCTCCGGTGGTCCCGGTACAATACCGATAACCCCGAAACTTGTCTCGATGGCCGAAATAACACTTTCTATATATAATTCTTTACCTCCGGACTATTCCGAAACTCCTCGTGACGTCCGGGATCTCATCCGGGACTCCGAACAACATTCGAGTTACTGCATATACATATCTTCACAACCCTAGCGTCACCGAACCTTAAGTGTGTAGACCCTACGGGTTCGGGAGACATGCAGACATGACCGAGACGGCTATCGGGCAATAACCAACAGCGGGATCTGGATACCCATGTTGGCTCCCACATGCTCCACGATGATCTCATCGGATGAACCACGATGTCGAGGATTCAATTAATCCCGTATACGATTCCCTTTGTCAATCGGTATTTTACTTTCCCGAGATTCGATCGTCGGCATCCCAATACCTCGTTCAATCTCGTTACCGGCAAGTCACTTTTCTCGTACCGTAATGCATGATCCCGTGATCAAACACTTTGATCACATTGAGCTCATTATGATGATGCATTACCGAGAGGGCCCGGTGATACCTCTCCGTCAAGCGGAGTGACAAATCCCAGTCTCGATCCGTGTCAACCCAACAGACGCTTTCAGAGATACCCGTAGTATACCTTTATAGTCACCCAGTTACGTTGTGACGTTTGGCACACCCAAAGCACTCCTATGGTATCCGGGAGTTACACGATCTCATGGTCTAAGGAAAGGATACTTGACATTGGAATACTCTAGCAAACGAACTATGCGATCTTATGCTATGTTTAGGATTGGGTCTTGTCCATCACATAATTCTCCTAATGATGTGATCTCGTTATCATTGACATCCAATGTCCATAGTCAGGAAACCATGACTATCTATCGATCAACGAGCTAGTCAACTAGAGGCTTACTAGGGACATGTTGTTGTCTGTTATTCACACATGTATTACGATTTCCGGATAACACAATTATAGCATGAATAAAGACAATTATCATGAACAAGGAAATATAATAATAATGCTTTTATTATTGCCTCTAGGGCATATTTCCAACAGTCTCCCACTTGCACTAGAGTCAATAATCTAGTTACATTGTGATGAATCGAACACCCATAGAGTTCTGGTGCTGATCATGTTTTGCCTTAGGGAGAGGTTTAGTCAACGGATCTGCGACATTTAGATCTGTGTGTACTTTACAAATTTCTATGTCTCCATCTTGAACATTTTCACGAATGGAGTTGAAGCGACGCTTGATGTGCCTGGTCTTCTTGTGAAACCTGGGCTCCTTGGCAAGTGCAATAGCTCCAGTGTTGTCACAGAAGAGTTTGATTGGCCCCGATGCATTGGGTATGACTCCGAGGTCGGTGATGAACTCCTTCACCCAAATTGCTTCATGTGCTGCCTCCGAGGCTGCCATGTACTCCGCTTCACATGTAGATCCCGCCACAACGCTCTGCTTGCAACTGCACCAGCTTACTGCCCCACCATTCAAAATATACACGTATCCGGTTTGTGACTTAGAGTCATCCAGATCTGTGTCGAAGCTAGCATCGACGTAACCTTTTACGACGAGCTCTTCGTCACCTCCATAAACAAGAAACATTTCCTTAGTCCTTTTCAGGTACTTCAGGATATTCTTGACCGCTGTCCAGTGTTCCTTGCTGGGATTACTTTGGTATCTTCCTACCAAACTTATGGCAAGGTTTACATCAGGTCTGGTACACAGCATGGCATACATAATAGAACCTATGGCTGAGGCATAGGGGATGACACTCATCTCTTCTATATCTTCTGCCGTGGTCGGACATTGAGCTGAGCTCAATTTCACACCTTGTAACATAGGTAAGAACCCTTTCTTAGATTGATCCATATTGAACTTATTCAATATCTTATCAAGGTATGTGCTTTGTGAAAGACCTATGAGGCGTCTTGATCTATCTCTATAGATCTTGATGCCTTATATATAAGCAGCTTCTCCAAGGTCCTTCATTGAAAAACTTTTATTCAAGTAGGCCTTAATGTTGTCCAAGAGTTCTATATCATTTCCCATCAAAAGTATGTCGTCTACATATAATATGAGAAATGCTACAGAGCTCCCACTCACTTTCTTGTAAACACAGGCTTCTCCATAAGTCTGTGTAAACCCAAACGCTTTGATCATCTCATCAAAGCGAATGTTCCAACTCCGAGATGCTTGCACCAGCCCATAAATCGAGCATTGGAGCTTGCACACCTTGTCAGCATTCTTAGGATCGACAAAACCTTCCGGTGCATCATATACAATTCTTCCTTAAGGAAACCATTAAGGAATGCCGTTTTGACGTCCATTTGCCATATTTCATAATCGTAGAATGCGGCAATTGCTAACATGATTCGGACGGACTTCAGCTTCGCTACCGGTGAGAAAGTCTCATCGTAGTCAATTCCTTGAACTTGTCGATAACCCTTAGCGACAAGCCGAGCTTTATAGATGGTCACATTACCATCCGCGTCTGTCTTCTTCTTAAAGATCCATTTATTTTCTATCGCTCGCCGATCATCGGGCAAGTCTGTCAAAGTCCATACTTTGTTTTCATACATGGATCCTATCTCGGATTTCATGGCTTCTAGCCATTTGTCGGAATCCGGGCCCGCCATTGCTTCCTCATAGTTCGAAGGTTCACCGTTGTCTAACAACATGATTTCCAAGACAGGGTTGCCGTACCACTCTGGTGCGGAACGTTTCCTTGTGGACCTTCGAATTTCAGTAGGTGCTTGATTAGAAGTATCTTGATCATCATCATTAATTTCCTCTCTAGTCGGTGCAGGCACCTCAGAAACATTTTCTTGAGCTTCGCCATTTTCCGGTTCAAGAGGTAACACTTCATCAAGTTCTACTTTCCTCCCACTTACTTCTTTCGAGAGAAACTCTTTCTCTAGAAAGGATCCATTCTTGGCAACAAAGATCTTGCCTTCGGATCTGAGGTAGAAGGTATACCCAACAGTTTCTTTAGGGTATCCTATGAAGACGCACTTTTCCGACTTGGGTTCGAGCTTTTCAGGTTGAAGTTTCTTGACATAAGCATCGCATCCCCAAACTTTCAGAAACGACAGCTTAGGTTTCTTCCCAAACCATAATTCATACGGTGTCGTCTCAACGGATTTAGACGGAGCCCTATTTAAAGTGAATGCGGCAGTCTCTAAAGCATAGCCCCAAAAAGATAGCGGTAAGTCGGTAAGAGACATCATAGATCGCACCATATCTAATAGAGTGCGATTACGGCGTTCGGACACACCATTACGCTGAGGTGTTCCAGGCGGCGTGAGTTGTGAAACTATTCCACATTTTCTTAAGTGCGTGCCAAATTCGTGACTCAAGTATTCTCCTCCACGATCTGATCGTAGAAACTTGATCTTTCTATCACGTTGATTTTCAACCTCACTCTGAAATTCCTTGAACTTTTCAAAGGTCTCAGACTTGTGTTTCATTAAGTAGACATACCCATATCTACTCAAGTCATCAGTGAGGGTGAGAACATAACGATAGCCACCGCGAGCCTCAACACTCATTGGACCGCACACATCAGTATGTATGATTTCCAATAAGTTGGTTGCTCGCTCCATTGTTCCTGAGAACGGAGTCTTGGTCATTTTACCCATGAGGCATGGTTCGCACGTGTCAAATGATTCATAATCAAGAGACTCTAAAAGTCCATCTGCATGGAGCTTCTTCATGCGTTTGACACCTATGTGACCAAGGCGGCAGTGCCACAAATATGTGGGACTATTGTTATCAACTTTAACTCTTTTGGTATTCACACTATGAATATGTGTATCATCACGTACGAGATTCATTAAGAATAAACCATTAACCATCGAAGCATGACCATAAAACATATCTCTCATATAAATAGAACAACCATTATTCTCGGATTTAAATGAGTAGCCATCTCGAATTAAACGAGATCCAGATACAATGTTCATGCTCAAACTTGGCACTAAATAACAATTATTGAGGTTTAAAACTAATCCCGTAGGTAAATGTAGAGGTAGCGTGCCGACGGCGATCACATCGACCTTGAAACCATTCCCGACGCGCATCGTCACCTCGTCCTTCGCCAGTCTCCGTTTATTCCGCAGCTCCTGCTTTGAGTTACAAATGTGAGCAACTGCACCGGTATCAAATACCCAAGAGCTACTACGAGTACTGGTAAGGTACACAACAATTACATGTATATCACATATACCTTTGGTTTTGCCGGCCTTCTTGTCCGCTAAGTATTTGGGGCAGTTCCGCTTCCAGTGACCACTTCCCTTGCAATAAAAACACTCAGTCTCGGGCTTAGGTCCATTCTTTGGCTTCTTCCCAGCAACTTGCTTACCGGGCGCGGCAACTTCCTTGCCGTCCTTCTTGAAGTTCTTTTTACCCTTGCCCTTCTTGAACTTAGTGGTTTTATTCACCATCAACACTTGATGCTCCTTCTTGATTTCTACCTCTGCTGATTTCAGCATAGCATATACCTCAGGAATGGTCTTTACCATCCCCTGCATATTGTAGTTCATCACAAAGCTCTTGTAGCTAGGTGGAAGCGACTGGAGGATTCTGTCAATGACCGCTTCATCCGGGAGATTAACCTCCAGTTGAGTCAAGCGGTTGTGCAACCCAGACATTTTGAGTATGTGTTCACTGACAGAGCTATTTTCCTCCATCTTATAGCTAAAGAATTTGTCGGAGACTTCATATCTCTCGACCCGGGCATGAGCTTGGAAAACCATTTTCAGCTCTTCGAACATCTCATATGCTCCATGTCTCTCAAAACGCTTTTGGAGCCCCGGCTCTAAGCTGTAAAGCATGCCGCACTGAACGAGGGAGTAATCATCGCAACGTGACTGCCAAGCGTTCATAACGTCTTGTTCTGCAGGGAGAATAGGTGCGTCACCCAGCGGTGCTCGTAGGACATAATCTTTCTTGGCAGCTATGAGGATGATCCTCAGGTTCCGGACCCAGTCCGTATAGTTGCTGCCATCGTCTTTCAGCTTGGTTTTCTCTAGGAACGCGTTGAAGTTGAGGACTACGTTGGCCATTTGATCTACAAGACATATTGTAAAAAATTTAGACTAAGTTCATGATAATAAAGTTCATTTAATCAAATTATTTAATGAACTCCCACTTAGATAGACATCCCTCTTCTAGTCATCTAAGTATTACATGATCCGAGTCAACTAGGCCGTGTCCGATCATCACGTGAGACGAACTAGTCAACATCGGTGAACATCTTCATGTTGATCGTATCTTGTATACGACTCATGCTCGACCTTTCGGTCTTCTGTGTTCCGAGGCCATGTCTGTACATGCTAGGCTCGTCAAGTCAACCTAAGTGTTTTGCGTGTGTAAATCTGTCTTACACCCGTTGTATGTGAACGTTAGAATCTATCACACCCGATCATCACGTGGTGCTTCGAAACAACGAACTGTCGCAACGGTGCACAGTTAGGGGGAACACTTTCTTGAAATTATTATGAGGGATCATCTTATTTACTACCGTCGTTCTAAGTAAACAAGATGCAAAACATGATAAACATCACATGCAATCAAATAATAAACGTGACATGATATGGCCATTATCACATAGCTCCTTTGATCTCCATCTTGGGGCCCCATGATCATCTTGTCACCGGCTTGACACCATGATCTCCATCATCATGATCTCCATCATCGTGTCTCCATGAAGTTTCTCGCCAACTATTACTTCTACTACTATGGCTAACGCGTTTAGCAATAAAGTAAAGTAATTTACATGGCGTTTCTCAATGACACGCAGGTCATACAAAAAATAAAGACAACTCCTATGGCTCCTGCCGGTTGTCATACTCATCGACATGCAAGTCGTGATTCCTATTACAATAGCATGAACATCTCATACATCACATATAGATCATTCATCATTCATCACAACTTTGGCCATATCATATCACAAAGCACTTGCTGCAAAAACAAGTTAGACGTCCTCTAATTGTTGTTGCAAGTTTTTACGTGGCTGAATTAGGGTTCTAGCAAGAACGTTTTCTTACCTACGTGAAAACCACAACGTGATTTGTCAACTTCTATTTACCCTTCATAAGGACCCTTTTCATCGAATCCGCTCCAACTAAAGTGGGAGAGACAGACACCCGCCAGCCACCTTATGCAACTAGTGCATGTTAGTCGGTGGAACCGGTCTCACGTAAGAGTACGTGTAAGGTTGGTCCGGGCCGCTTCATCCCACAATACCGCTGAAGCAAGATAAGACTAGTAGCGGCAAGAAAAGTTGACAAATCTACGCCCACAACAAATTGTGTTCTACTCGCGCAAGAAGAACTACGCATAGACCTAGCTCATGATGCCACTGTTGGGGAACGTTGCAGAAAACAAAAATTTCCCTACGGTTTCACCAAGATCCATCTATGAGTTCATCTAGCAACGAGTCATGGGAGAGAGAGATGGCATCTACATACCACTTTGTAGATCGCGAGCGTAAGCGTTCAACGAACGGGGATGAAGTAGTCGTACACACCGTGATCCAAATCACCGGAGATCCTAGCACCGAAAGCACGGCACCTCCGCGTTCAACACACGTACGGTCAGCGTAACGTCTCCTTCTTCTTGATCCAGCAAGGCAAAGGAGAGGTTGGGGAAGATGGCTCCAGCAGCAGCACGACGGCGTGGTGATGGTGGAACTACAGTACTCCGGCAGGGCTTCGCCGTGCTCAACGGAGGAGGAGGAGGTGTTGGGGAGGGAGAGGGAGGCGCCAGGGCAAGGGGTTGCGCAGCCCTCCTCCCCTCCCCCCTTTATATAGCCCCCTAGGGGGGGGCACCGGCCCTAGGAGATGCAATCTCCTAGGGGGGGCGGCGGCCAAGGGTGGGGCTTGCCCCCCAAGCAAGGGGGCGCCCCCCCTCTTTAGGGTTCCCCCACCCCTTAGGCGCATGGGCCTCTAGGGCTGGTTCCCCTTGGCCCAAGCAGGCCAAGGCGCACCCCCTAGAGCCCATGTGGCCCCCCGAGGCAGGTGGCCCCACCCGGTGGACCCCCCCGGGACCCTCCGGTGGTCCCGGTACAATACCGATAACCCCGAAACTTGTCCCGATGGCCGAAACAGCACTTTCTATATATAATTCTTTACCTCCGGACTATTCCGAAACTCCTCGTGACGTCCGGGATCTCATCCGGGACTCCGAACAACATTCTAGTTACTGCATATACATATCTTCACAACCCTAGCGTCACCGAACCTTAAGTGTGTAGACCCTACGGGTTCGGGAGACATGCAGACATGACCGAGACGGCTCTCGGGCAATAACCAACAGCGGGATATGGATACCCATGTTGGCTCCCACATGCTCCACGATGATCTCATCGGATGAACCACGATGTCGAGGATTCAATTAATCCCGTATACGATTCCCTTTGTCAATCGGTATTTTACTTGCCCGAGATTCGATCGTCGGTATCCCAATACCTCGTTCAATCTCGTTACCGGCAAGTCACTTTTCTCGTACCGTAATGCATGATCCCGTGATCAAACACTTTGATCACATTGAGCTCATTATGATGATGCATTACCGAGAGGGCCCGGTGATACCTCTCCGTCAAGCGGAGTGACAAATCCTAGTCTCGATCCGTGTCAACCCAACAGACGCTTTTAGAGATACCCGTAGTATACCTTTATAGTCACCCAGTTACGTTGTGACGTTTGGCACACCCAAAGCACTCCTACGGTATCCGGGAGTTACACGATCTCATGGTCTAAGGAAAGGATACTTGACATTGGAATACTCTAGCAAACGAACTATGCGATCTTATGCTATGTTTAGGATTGGGTCTTGTCCATCACATAATTCTCCTAATGATGTGATCTCGTTATCATTGACATCCAATGTCCATAGTCAGGAAACCATGACTATCTATCGATCAACGAGCTAGTCAACTAGAGGCTTACTAGGGACATGTTGTTGTCTGTTATTCACACATGTATTACGATTTCCGGATAACACAATTATAGCATGAATAAAGACAATTATCATGAACAAGGAAATATAATAATAATGCTTTTATTATTGCCTCTAGGGCATATTTCCAACAGTCTCCCACTTGCACTAGAGTCAATAATCTAGTTACATTGTGATGAATCGAACACCCATAGAGTTCTGGTGCTGATCATGTTTTGCCTTAGGGAGAGGTTTAGTCAACGGATCTGCGACATTTAGATCCGTGTGTACTTTACAAATTTCTATGTCTCCATCTTGAACATTTTCATGAATGGAGTTGAAGCGACGCTTGATGTGCCTGCTCTTCTTGTGAAACCTGGGCTCCTTGGCAAGTGCAATAGCTCCAGTGTTGTCACAGAAGAGTTTGATTGGCCCCGACGCATTGGGTATGACTCCGAGGTCGGTGATGAACTCCTTCACCCAAATTGCTTCATGTGCTGCCTCCGAGGCTGCCATGTACTCCGCTTCACATGTAGATCCCGCCACAACGCTCTGCTTGCAACTGCACCAGCTTACTGCCCCACCATTCAAAATATACACGTATCCGGTTTGTGACTTAGAGTCATCCAGATCTGTGTCGAAGCTAGCATCGACGTAACCTTTTACGACGAGCTCTTCGTCACCTCCATAAACGAGAAACATTTCCTTAGTCCTTTTCAGGTACTTCAGGATATTCTTGACCGCTGTCCAGTGTTCCTTGCTGGGATTACTTTGGTATCTTCCTACCAAACTTACGGCAAGGTTTACATCAGGTCTGGTACACAGCATGGCATACATAATAGAACCTATGGCTGAGGCATAGGGGATGACACTCATCTCTTCTATATCTTCTGCCGTGGTCGGACATTGAGCTGAGCTCAATTTCACACCTTGTAACATAGGTAAGAACCCTTTCTTAGATTGATCCATATTGAACTTATTCAATATCTTATCAAGGTATGTGCTTTGTGAAAGACCTATGAGGCGTCTTGATCTATCTCTATAGATCTTGATGCCTAATATATAAGCAGCTTCTCCAAGGTCCTTCATTGAAAAACTTTTATTCAAGTAGGCCTTAATGTTGTCCAAGAGTTCTATATCATTTCCCATCAAAAGTATGTCGTCTACATATAATATGAGAAATGCTACAGAGCTCCCACTCACTTTCTTGTAAACACAGGCTTCTCCATAAGTCTGTGTAAACCCAAACGCTTTGATCATCTCATCAAAGCGAATGTTCCAACTCCGAGATGCTTGCACCAGCCCATAAATCGAGCGTTGGAGCTTGCACACCTTGTCAGCATTCTTAGGATCGACAAAACCTTCCGGTGCATCATATACAATTCTTCCTTAAGGAAACCATTAAGGAATGCCGTTTTGACGTCCATTTGCCATATTTCATAATCGTAGAATGCGGCAATTGCTAACATGATTCGGACGGACTTCAGCTTCGCTACCGGTGAGAAAGTCTCATCGTAGTCAATTCCTTGAACTTGTCGATAACCCTTAGCGACAAGCCGAGCTTTATAGATGGTCACATTACCATCCGCGTCTATCTTCTTCTTAAAGATCCATTTATTTTCTATCGCTCGCCGATCATCGGGCAAGTCTGTCAAAGTCCATACTTTGTTTTCATACATGGATCCTATCTCGGATTTCATGGCTTCTAGCCATTTGTCGGAATCCAGGCCCGCCATTGCTTCCTCATAGTTCGAAGGTTCACCGTTGTCTAACAACATGATTTCCAAGACAGGGTTGTCGTACCACTCTGGTGCGGAACGTTTCCTTGTGGACCTTCGAATTTCAGTAGGTGCTTGATTAGAAGTATCTTGATCATCATCATTAATTTCCTCTCTAGTCGGTGCAGGCACCTCAGAAACATTTTCTTGAGCTTCGCCATTTTCCGGTTCAAGAGGTAACACTTCATCAAGTTCTACTTTCCTCCCACTTACTTCTTTCGAGAGAAACTCTTTCTCTAGAAAGGATCCATTCTTGGCAACAAAGATCTTGCCTTCGGATCTGAGGTAGAAGGTATACCCAACAGTTTCTTTAGGGTATCCTATGAAGACGCATTTTTCCGACTTGGGTTCGAGCTTTTCAGGTTGAAGTTTCTTGACATAAGCATCGCGTCCCCAAACTTTCAGAAACGACAGCTTAGGTTTCTTCCCAAACCATAATTCATACGGTGTCGTCTCAACGGATTTAGACGGAGCCCTATTTAAAGTGAATGCGGCAGTCTCTAAAGCATAGCCCCAAAAAGATAGCGGTAAGTCGGTAAGAGACATCATAGATCGCACCATATCTAATAGAGTGCGATTACGGCGTTCGGACACACCATTACGCTGAGGTGTTCCAGGCGGCGTGAGTTGTGAAACTATTCCACATTTTCTTAAGTGCGTGCCAAATTCGTGACTCAAGTATTCTCCTCCACGATCTGATCGTAGAAACTTGATCTTTCTATCACGTTGATTTTCATCCTCACTCTGAAATTCCTTGAACTTTTCAAAGGTCTCAGACTTGTGTTTCATTAAGTAGACATACCCATATCTACTCAAGTCATCAGTGAGGGTGAGAACATAACGATAGCCACCGCGAGCCTCAACACTCATTGGACCGCACACATCAGTATGTATGATTTCCAATAAGTTGGTTGCTCGCTCCATTGTTCCTGAGAACGGAGTCTTGGTCATTTTACCCATGAGGCATGGTTCGCACGTGTCAAATGATTCATAATCAAGAGACTCTAAAAGTCCATCTGCATGGAGCTTCTTCATGCGTTTGACACCTATGTGACCAAGGCGGCAGTGCCACAAATATGTGGGACTATTGTTATCAACTTTAACTCTTTTGGTATTCACACTATGAATATGTGTATCATCACGTACGAGATTCATTAAGAATAAACCATTAACCATCGGAGCATGACCATAAAACATATCTCTCATATAAATAGAACAACCATTATTCTCGGATTTAAATGAGTAGCCATCTCGAATTAAACGAGATCCAGATACAATGTTCATGCTCAAACTTGGCACTAAATAACAATTATTGAGGTTTAAAACTAATCCCGTAGGTAAATGTAGAGGTAGCGTGCCGACGGCGATCACATCGACCTTGGAACCATTCCCGACGCGCATCATCACCTCGTCCTTCGCCAGTCTCCGTTTATTCCGCAGCTCCTGCTTTGAGTTACAAATGTGAGCAACTGCACCGGTATCAAATACCCAAGAGCTACTACGAGTACTGGTAAGGTACACAACAATTACATGTATATCACATATACCTTTGGTTTTGCCGGCCTTCTTGTCCGCTAAGTATTTGGGGCAGTTCCGCTTCCAGTGACCACTTCCCTTGCAATAAAAACACTCAGTCTCGGGCTTAGGTCCATTCTTTGGCTTCTTCCCAGCAACTTGCTTACCGGGCGCGGCAACTTCCTTGCCGTCCTTCTTGAAGTTCTTTTTACCCTTGCCCTTCTTGAACTTAGTGGTTTTATTCACCATCAACACTTGATGCTCCTTCTTGATTTCTACCTCTGCTGATTTCAGCATAGCATATACCTCAGGAATGGTCTTTACCATCCCCTGCATATTGTAGTTCATCACAAAGCTCTTGTAGCTAGGTGGAAGCGACTGGAGGATTCTGTCAATGACCGCTTCATCCGGGAGATTAACCTCCAGTTGAGTCAAGCGGTTGTGCAACCCAGACATTTTGAGTATGTGTTCACTGACAGAGCTATTTTCCTCCATCTTATAGCTAAAGAATTTGTCGGAGACTTCATATCTCTCGACCCGGGCATGAGCTTGGAAAACCATTTTCAGCTCTTCGAACATCTCATATGCTCCATGTCTCTCAAAACGCTTTTGGAGCCCCGGCTCTAAGCTGTAAAGCATGCCGCACTGAACGAGGGAGTAATCATCGCAACGTGACTGCCAAGCGTTCATAACGTCTTGTTCTGCAGGGAGAATAGGTGCGTCACCCAGCGGTGCTCGTAGGACATAATCTTTCTTGGCAGCTATGAGGATGATCCTCAGGTTCCGGACCCAGTCCGTATAGTTGCTGCCATCGTCTTTCAGCTTGGTTTTCTCTAGGAACGCGTTGAAGTTGAGGACTACGTTGGCCATTTGATCTACAAGACATATTGTAAAAAATTTAGACTAAGTTCATGATAATAAAGTTCATTTAATCAAATTATTTAATGAACTCCCACTTAGATAGACATCCCTCTTCTAGTCATCTAAGTATTACATGATCCGAGTCAACTAGGCCGTGTCCGATCATCACGTGAGACGAACTAGTCAACATCGGTGAACATCTTCATGTTGATCGTATCTTGTATACGACTCATGCTCGACCTTTCGGTCTTCTGTGTTCCGAGGCCATGTCTGTACATGCTAGGCTCGTCAAGTCAACCTAAGTGTTTTGCGTGTGTAAATCTGTCTTACACCCGTTGTATGTGAACGTTAGAATCTATCACACCCGATCATCACGTGGTGCTTCGAAACAACGAACTGTCGCAACGGTGCACAGTTAGGGGGAACACTTTCTTGAAATTATTATGAGGGATCATCTTATTTACTACCGTCGTTCTAAGTAAACAAGATGCAAAACATGATAAACATCACATGCAATCAAATAATAAACGTGACATGATATGGCCATTATCACATAGCTCCTTTGATCTCCATCTTGGGGCCCCATGATCATCTTGTCACCGGCTTGACACCATGATCTCCATCATCATGATCTCCATCATCGTGTCTCCATGAAGTTGCTCGCCAACTATTACTTCTACTACTATGGCTAACGCGTTTAGCAATAAAGTAAAGTAATTTACATGGCGTTTCTCAATGACACGCAGGTCATACAAAAAATAAAGACAACTCCTATGGCTCCTGCCGGTTGTCATACTCATCGACATGCAAGTCGTGATTCCTATTACAATAGCATGAACATCTCATACATCACATATAGATCATTCATCATTCATCACAACTTTGGCCATATCATATCACAAAGCACTTGCTGCAAAAACAAGTTAGACGTCCTCTAATTGTTGTTGCAAGTTTTTACGTGGCTGAATTAGGGTTCTAGCAAGAACGTTTTCTTACCTACGTGAAAACCACAACGTGATTTGTCAACTTCTATTTACCCTTCATAAGGACCCTTTTCATCGAATCCGCTCCAACTAAAGTGGGAGAGACAGACACCCGCCAGCCACCTTATGCAACTAGTGCATGTTAGTCGGTGGAACCGGTCTCACGTAAGAGTACGTGTAAGGTTGGTCCGGGCCGCTTCATCCCACAATACCGCTGAAGCAAGATAAGACTAGTAGCGGCAAGAAAAGTTGACAAATCTACGCCCACAACAAATTGTGTTCTACTCGCGCAAGAAGAACTACGCATAGACCTAGCTCATGATGCCACTGTTGGGGAACGTTGCAGAAAACAAAAATTTCCCTACGGTTTCACCAAGATCCATCTATGAGTTCATCTAGCAACGAGTCATGGGAGAGAGAGATGGCATCTACACATACCACTTTGTAGATCGCGAGCGTAAGCGTTCAACGAACGGGGATGAAGTAGTCGTACACACCGTGATCCAAATCACCGGAGATCCTAGCACCGAAAGCACGGCACCTCCGCGTTCAACACACGTACGGTCAGCGTAACGTCTCCTTCTTCTTGATCCAGCAAGGCAAAGGAGAGGTTGGGGAAGATGGCTCCAGCAGCAGCACGACGGCGTGGTGATGGTGGAACTACAGTACTCCGGCAGGGCTTCGCCGTGCTCAACGGAGGAGGAGGAGGTGTTGGGGAGGGAGAGGGAGGCGCCAGGGCAAGGGGTTGCGCAGCCCTCCTCCCCTCCCCCCTTTATATAGCCCCCTAGGGGGGGCGCCGGCCCTAGGAGATGCAATCTCCTAGGGGGGCGGCGGCCAAGGGTGGGGCTTGCCCCCCAAGCAAGGGGGCGCCCCCCCTCTTTAGGGTCCCCCCCCCTTAGGCGCATGGGCCTCTAGGGCCGGTTCCCCTTGGCCCAAGCAGGCCAAGGCGCACCCCCTAGAGCCCATGTGGCCCCCCGAGGCAGGTGGCCCCACCCGGTGGACCCCCCGGGACCCTCCGGTGGTCCCGGTACAATACCGATAACCCCGAAACTTGTCCCGATGGCCGAAACAGCACTTTCTATATATAATTCTTTACCTCCGGACTATTCCGAAACTCCTCGTGACGTCCGGGATCTCATCGGGGACTCCGAACAACATTCGAGTTACTGCATATACATATCTTCACAACCCTAGCGTCACCGAACCTTAAGTGTGTAGACCCTACGGGTTCGGAAGACATGCAGACATGACCGAGACGGCTCTCGGGCAATAACCAACAGCGGGATCTGGATACCCATGTTGGCTCCCACATGCTCCACGATGATCTCATCGGATGAACCACGATGTCGAGGATTCAATTAATCCCGTATACGATTCCCTTTGTCAATCGGTATTTTACTTGCCCGAGATTCGATCGTCGGTATCCCAATACCTCGTTCAATCTCGTTACCGGCAAGTCACTTTTCTCGTACCGTAATGCATGATCCCGTGATCAAACACTTTGATCACATTGAGCTCATTATGATGATGCATTACCGAGAGGGCCCGGTGATACCTCTCCGTCAAGCGGAGTGACAAATCCCAGTCTCGATCCGTGTCAACCCAACAGACGCTTTCAGAGATACCCG